>JAGFMF010011397.1:3809044-3899894 GCA_019455555.1 Galemys pyrenaicus | reverse complement strand
CCCTCCCCTGGCCGGCAGCAGGGATCGAACTCGTGCTGCAGTGGCTGTGGTTTGCTTCGTAGTGCGTTGCTTAACCCACTGCGCCACCAGGGGAGGCCCATGCTAGGATTTTTTACTATCCCTGTCATATTTTTTTTTTTAATCTCCAAAATCATGGGTATACATTCACAGATAGATTTTAAGGTACTGTGTTTGCAGTGGATAGTATTTATTTTTTCAGCTTTCTTCTATCTATGGTAAGTTGTACTGGTTTAACATTCTAATACACACAGAATTGCCTTCTAAGATGGCCTTATTTATGTATAAAAGCGTAACTTGCTTTGTGTGAAATATTAAACAATAACAGAAGTTATGTGGATAAAATAAAACTTATTATAGTTGATGACTACTGTAGATGGTATTAAAATGACCAAAATTTAGAGAACATAAACTGAAGTAATTATCCACATAAAACACACGAAAGAGCATACCTCTTGTCTTTCCAGAAAGTTCATTATATGCAACAGTAGCCAAGCTGGGCATTAATTATAAGTAAAGTATTTAACCTGCTTCAGTTTTCTCATAAGTAAAGCAGTGAAAACATAAGTACCTATGTCGTGAGGTTAATGATGCCTTTAAGTGCTCAGCAGAGTGTCTGCATTAGAAAGTACTCCAGAAATATAAATGGCAGCTACAATTTCTTTTGTTCCTAAGACGCCACAATTCAGGACAACTTCTGTTGCCCTGCCCCTCTCCACCATGCTGTCTACCCAGGAAGTGTCATACATATGTCACACCAGTGGGTTCCCTCCTCTGGGGCTCCAGCTGGCTTTGGCCAATGGGGACCCTTAGCAGGAGATTATAGGCTGGGTAGAAAGAAGAGTCAGGGTTTTGTCCCACTATTTCTCACTCCCTGAAAGTAACCTCAGAATCAGGCTGGAACCCAAAGCCACAAATAGAAAGTTCAAACTAATACATATTTAGCTAGAATTTTTGACATCTCTACACATCTTCATACTTTGCTTAGTTATGGTTGTCTGTTTTCTATAGTTAAGCAAAGTGTGGCTTGAGGATACTTTTTGAAATCCTTTGAAGCAAAAACTCTCAATTCTGATCACATTTCTTACTTGGTCTAATTATAAATCTTGATGCAGCTGTAAGAACAAATAGGGCCATCTGAAGTTTTGTCTGGGAGAATCATTGATATAATCCATCACTGCCTCAATCATATTGCCATGCTGTTTTGAGTTGGTCTAATTATAAAATTAGAAGTGTTTAAAAATACACAAACTTATATAAAACAAAATAAAAATAATCTCTTACCCACCAGTTGCACATGATAAGCTCTTCTATAGTTGTTTACATAAGTATGATTTTAAAAACAAAATTGGAACTATTTTGTTTGTTTTTCATTGTTTCTTTCATTTATTCTATTAATCAACAAATGTTGCTGGCACCTCTCTGCCAAGTTCCAGCAATGAACAAGGTATACGGAATCTCTGCCCTGGTGGAACTGGGCATAAACAGGCAAATATTTCCACTCCTCACAACCATTCTGCGAGACAGAAGCTGTTATTACCCTGTTTAGGTGTCCGAATTCAACCCAGGCGTATCTGATGACAGACTCTGAGCTTTTAGTGCCTTTGAGATACTTTAGTATAATATATTGGTCCCTCTTTATAAAATAGTACTCTGAGGACATAGATCTTTGACTTCTATCATGAAGTTTGTTTATGAAAAGTCATTCTTTATTAATATAAATTAAGCAGGACCTCAAGTTCTGTTTTTTAGTTTTTTTAATAAATTTGTTTTAAATAAAAAGATCATTATTCCTTACAGTCAACATGAGAAATAGTATATAGTATCCAAGCTCATAGGTCCTGGAAGTATTATAGATGGCCTGGCTTACAATCCTTGCTCCCCCACTTATTAACTTATGACAATCAGCAATTTTATTTTACCTCTTTGTACCTCAGTTCCCTTAACCCTAAGATAGGGAAGAGATAAGTCTTTATTTCACAATATTGTTGTAAGAACTAAATGACTTAATACATGTGAATTTGAAATAATACTATTCACATAATTAGCATTTAATAAATATTAAGTGTCATCACTATTGCTCGTTTAACAAATAAGCCTAAAAGTTTGATGTTTCTTTCTCCAGTTTCCAATTAAAAGATCTTCACATGATGTTGTGTTAATAAATTTTCCCATCCTAATGACCTTTTAACAAGTCTGTTTACAATTAGAATGATAAGAAATTAATGGGCACTAACAAATGTGTAATATCAAGAAAATACAATCCATATTGTATATTTTTAATCCCACATGAGACCTTGTCCAATATCTGTCACATTGCTGAAAAAAATTGACTGTGTATAGGAATGCATAAATGAATGATCAAATAAGGTACCAGAAAGAGCTTGAACTGAAAGTCGTATTTGACACAGACAACCTGGCTTACTTATTTGTAACTCCTCCATTTTCTAATGCAAACCCTAACACTTGAGTTTCTGTATTCCAAATGTTTTTGCTGATGTCAGAACAACTATAGCTATTATATTTCTTTGTTTATACCTCCATCTTATTCCAGAACATATGAATCTCAAGATAGAATTAAAAATGAGAAAGAAAGGAGGTGGTTAAAGAAGGATGGGTGTATAAAATAAAATTAGGTGTAGGTTTAAAGTGCCCATGCCATAAAACCCTGTGAGTAGGTTACAAAGCAGCCCTCCGTTTTTTAAAGCCAACATGAAAATTGTCAGCTGGTGAGTTGGCAACAGAAGTTACAACAGCAGAAATCTCTGCATAAAAAGAGATCAACTGCTCAAAAGATTCAGCCACTTGTATTAGTGGATCCTGTAAAACACGCCTCACAAAAATTACATCTAACCGAACATCATCCACAGCAGCATCTTTAGAGGGTAAGTGTTCCCTCAGTGGAATTGTTGGGATCTTGATGAAAAATACTTCAGTCACACCATAAGGGAAAGCTAACCAGAGCAAGTCAGATGGGCTCTGCCTTTGGGTAGGAAAGAGACAAATGCCAAGTTTCTAGTTGAAGGGCATAGCATTCAAGATAGAAAAGTTTGGTTTTCTTGGTGTGTCACATTTGCTGTTCTCATTATTTTCATTATACTCAGTAACAGTATGCAACATTTTTATATTAGTCAAACACAAATACAGTAAATATGAAAAATTATCCTGTGCTAGAATAGGGTCTGCTTAAGTCTTGGACAGTAACTTCACTAACCCCTTTGAGTCAAGAGGAAGGGTGTAAGAAGTAGCCCCCTGCCCCATCATCAGAAACTTAGAGATTTTTTTTCTTTATTTATATATATTTGACATCAATTATAATCCCCGTGTACTCCCTATCACCATTTCACCAGTGCACCATCACCTCAGTCCCTTGTGCTCTTATCTGCCCTCAACCCTCTCCCTCCCCATCCCCACCAAGTGTCCCCAATTTGTCCTTGTCTTTTTGTTTTTGTTGTGTTTTTATTATTATTATTTTTATTGTTGTTGGTATTATTCTTTTCCTTGATCCTTATTTGGTTCCCTTATATTCCTCCTATGTGGGAAAACCATCCGGTATTTTTCTTTTGCCTTCTGACTTATTTAGCTGAGCATAATCCCTTCCTGCTCCATCCAGGTTCCTATGAATGAGTCTAGTTTATCTTTTTTATTGTTGAATAGTATTCCATCGTGTATATGTACCACATCTTCCTGATCCAATCATCTGTTTTTGGGCATTTAGGTTGTTTCCAGGTCTTACCTATTATAAAGAGTGCTGCTATAAACATAGGGGTGCAGGTATTCTTTTGAATCATGTTTTTGTGTCTTTTGGGTCTATTGCTAGGAGTGGGATTGCTGGATCCTATGGAAGTTCCATTCTTAGTAGTTTGAGGAACCGCCATACTGAGAAGCTTAGAGAAAGACCATTTTGTGTTTCAGTTCTTTAAAATGTTCACCTCCTGACATGATAGAGATTTTATTTGATATGAACAAAGAAGCTTCTTTCCCCTGCACTCATGGCAGATTGGTTTCAAAGTCAGACAGATGTGGATTTGAAATCTAGTCATGCATATTTTCCATGTGTGCCCTAAAATTTCTGGCATCAGCTCCCTAATCTATAAAGTAGACATTAAAAGTACTGCCTAACATACTTATAAGAATAATTGTAGGGCCTCCCTGGTGGCGCAGTGGGTTAAGCAACGCACTATGAAGCAGACCACAGCTACTGCAGCACGAGTTCGATCCCTGCCTCTGGCCAGGGAGGGGACCCACATGGCGTGGCAGACCTCTCCTGCTGTGCTCGCTGCTCCTCTCAACAGTGTACTTCCGTTGATCTGCCTGTTCTGCTCCCCGCTCTCTGTGGTGAATCCTCTCACCATCCCACACACGTCTGGCCTGTACCCCAGTGCTTGTATGCATAAATAAAATAAATCTTTAAAAAAAAAAGAATAATTGTATATAAATTCTCTTGTCATTAAAAGATACTCAAACTATCATAGCTATCATATCCCCCACTTAACACAGTCACAGGCTTACAGTAGATAACACATAGGTCTGTTAAATGAACGAGTAAGTGAATGAATAAAGATTGCCATCCTGGAGCCTGTAATAATTAGCAAATCTCTTTTAATGTTTGAAATCATCATAAGATAGTAAAGATCATGGGCTCAGGAGTCAATTATCTACATTTTAATTCTGACACTATCCCTACTTATCTGTGAGGTCTCAGACAAATTTTCATCAATTGTCTATGCTAGTGTTGTCACCTGCAAATGTGGTAGTCACTCCATTACAGGGCTATCATAGGAACAATTTGATGAAGATTATAAGCACGCGGTATCATTCCTGAGACATAGTAAGCATTCAGTTACTATTACTACTATTATTTTATGTAGCTAGAATCTTACAAAACATTCTTTCATTTATTTTTTCAATATGTTTTTCCTTGTTCCAGTGCTATGGGATATTGGGACTTTCCAAAAAGCAAGACAAATGGTTTCTACAAACTGATCGAGTTGATATTTCTTTTACTATTTTATCTTTCTTTCTTTCTTCTTTTGTAGGATTTCATCGTCACTGTCGTCTTTTCATTCTTGTGGTTGGTGGGTTCATCAGCTTGGGCAAAAGGACTGTCCGATGTCAAGGTGGCAACAGACCCCAAAGAAGTATTGTTACTGATGTCAGCTTGCAAACAGTCCTCCAACAAATGTATGGCTGTCCACAGCCCCGTCATGTCCAGCTTAAACACTTCTGTGGTATGTTTTCCCTTTCTAATCTTTGTTTGCCTATCAACTGAATAAGAAAAATATCTTAAAAACTTATCTTGGAAATATCTGCTTTCAAAAGTAGGCTAATCTAAAAGGTGGCATTTTACTCCATGTGGAAGATAATCCTTTGCCCTTCATGATTTCTTTTGTCAGAACCCATACCCTTTAGTGCTGCCAATTAGAGTCCTTAGTAAGAACCCAGCAGGTATTGGCAGCTGCGTAGATGACAGTCAAGTCAAAATTTTAAGCCAGAGCAGATAAAAATAATATGAAATTTAAGGCTGAAGCTTGCCAGAAGTTAAAAAGAATACTTTATAGTGTAGAGGTTTCCTGGGAAGAAACCATTGTTTGAGCCATGCATTGTTATAATGCACTGTATTGATTGGAGGAAAATATTCAGACCTACCTAGTAGGGTGCAGAAAGAAATATATCATATAAAAAGTGCTTATAATAGTTATGGTAATTTTTATCTTCTCTGTGCGCCCGGTTTAGTTGCTTGAGAACTTTGGAAAAGCTGAACTATATTAGTTGAACAAAGTAAAATATCATCAAGTGTATAGCTCTTAAAGGAAGACAGAAAACCTGGCAGATATCAGGGTTGCTAAATTGGATTCTCATTCTATGAGTGTAAGGACTTGTGTTATTCCAAGAAAGAAGCTATGTCTGAGAAAGACAGAAGCTATCATGTCAGCAAAAAGAAATAGTTACAGAAGAATAAAAGGCCCAGCAGTATTTGCTGAAGGAAAAACATTCTTTAGCAACCCTAGTAGTAATTATGTTTGCTTCAAGTTTAACTTATTTTTCTAGAGCTCTCTGAAATTTAATTTTGGAAGATATTTAAGAAAGGGTAGCTCATCAGCATCTTGTGATTTGACTGTGAGTCTTGCCTGGGCAAGAAAATAAATATGGAAATGAGCTATGTACTGGAACCTTGCAGTCACTTTTATTTATTTCTAGCCAGATCTGGAAATGAATTCTTTCAGGTGTACAATAAAATGCATTCACCTGCATCTGTGATTTGTTTGTAGGTGGTGCTTAATGAAAGTTATTTAAACCCTGATCCCAAAATCTAAGACAACAAAAGTCATTTGATGGGTTTGTTAGTTTGATAATCAATCTTATAATAAATTATGACATCCTGCCTAGTTTATTTAATTCTACCTCTGATGTCGCAAGTAATTTTTAGACTAGAAGGTAAGCATTTTGGATGAGAAACTATGTGAACTATCTCTTAAAGTCAAAACAAGGAATGGATGAAATCCAATAACATGGTGCACATGGAAGAACAAGTCTGATGTTCCTATATTTATAGACCCATATCAGCAAAGGGCCTTCCAGTTCTGGAATGCCAAAAAGCTGCATTCTAACTGGCTAAACAAAAAAATCCTCAAATCCCTGAAGTCTGTGTTTTAACCCACTTCTGGTATCATTGTTTGTGTTTGTTAAGATATTTGAATTGCAAGTAATGGAAACTGACTCTGACTTTATCAGGAAAATAGTTACTGGAAGGCTATCAGATAGCTCAGGAAGTTGATGAGACCTGAAGAAGCAGACTCTAAAAAAGAAGAGCAGGACCAGAATTCTAGATAGCAGATCCCAAAGAACAATCTAATCAAGTTTTGTCGAACATTGATTTACTCTGCACAAGATTCAAAGTTCCAAAAGAAAGCTCAAGCCCCTTCAACTGCCACTTGAGCCTGCAAAGGAAATCAGATTTCTATTACCAAAAGCAAAGAGAAAGAATATTTACACAACACAACAACATTTTCACTACAAACTTATTTGGTTTCAAATCATATTGAGCTAGCTTTTTACAAAATGTGAAATTTATTGAAAAGACTTGAAAAAATGTCTTTCAAGGATAAGAGCCAGCCCCAAGAACTGGAAGACTGTTGGGAACAGTTCTTATCACCCATCCCTCCTCTCTCTCTCTCTTTCTACATGTTTGTTACATTACTCTCTCTTTCCAGATGTTCAGCAGGGTGGGTTCTATAAGCCCTGTTTTTGCTATTTGATTCTCCAAACTCTCCAGTTATAACTGGTGTGACTTTTGAGAGTGATTACCTGATTCATTTTGATCATGCAACTATTACACTAACAGCACTTATTTATGTTTTATATCTCCCTTGGCAAGGAGCCTAGAGCATGGCACAAAATAATGCTAAATAAATGTCAGTTAATGTTAAAGGAAAGAAAGGGAATAGAATAGGAAAGAGGGAAGAAGAAAAAGAGGGAGGGAGGCCTGGATTAAACCAGTCTTCAATGAGACCTAGATACTCAGTTTCGGCTATTGGTATCTGTCAAAAATATGTTCTAACTGTCAAAGTTTCACTTCAGTTTATGCTGCAACAGAAGAGTCAACTGAATACAATTCACAGATGTTAGAAAGTGGTTTGGGGCATAGTTTACCAATCAGTAAGCATTTACTAACTTGTTCAGACTGTCTAGCTGCTTTGTGCATATCCTCTTTAATCCTCATATCTGCCCCTCAAGGAAGGAATCATTGTCTTCATTTCATTTAAGAAAAAAAAAAGCTGAGTCCAGAGACTAACTGCCTTGCCCAAGGTCATAGAGCAAGTGCAGAGCCCAACCCAAAGCTGGTGGGAATGACCCCAACTCTGACATTTGAGGCACCCCAATGCCCCTGTTGTTAAAATACTGAGAGACTTTGGTAAGTAACACTTGCTCCGAACTCCCAAGCTGCCTCCTCTCAACTCTACTATCCCCCCACCCCTCTCCCTCAGGCAGTCTGGCCTATCCCACCGTCCAGCAACCAAGGAATAAAGTTTGCGCATTAAGGTACTTCTAAGACCTTACACCAGATCTATGACCATGCCCAAGTTCATTTTGATTATTCAGTGTCTTGCTGGAGTGTTTTCTAAATTTCTTTAATGTCATCACAGCTTTGTACCCTATTGTTATTTGCCTCTAATTGTTAAAGCTCACTGCCTGTGGTTAAATCTCAGGTTGACTCATCTAGTCTGGAAAAGGCTGCAGATCAACTGTCCTGTACACTACTGTCATGCTCATCCCCACGCCTCCTGTACCATTGCTTACTCAGTGCTTTCTCTAACTTCACTCAGTTCCTTAATATTGTTGCCATAAATGGGAAATTTAAATCTTAGCTGAAAATGATGGCAAACTTATAAATGAATGTATCACTGTTAAAAGACAAATACTCAACCCTGTACCCCTTGATGAGATTTTAAACACTGTGAGGAATACCTCATTTGGAGACTTAATGAGGTTAAGTTTCAGACTGTGGAGTCAGACAAAAGAGAACTTGAATCCCATGTGACCTGGACTTCTCACCCTGTGCAACTGCAGTTTCCACATCTTTAATGTGAGTGTAATAGCTCTTCCTCTCAGACTCGGGAGTCAATGCATATGAAATCCTCTATGTAGCACATAATATCTAGTAAACTTTCAATAAATTCAGTTATTTTCATACATTTATCAAGGTGTAATACTAGATACCTAATTAATTATTGAATTAGTATTGAAATAGTGATTCCAAATGAAACATTGGAAGAGGCTTCACCATAGAAGAAATAAGTTAAAAACAGGTGATTTGGGTATTGTGAAGGATTTTCCTAAAATTGTGATTTAAGAGGGGATTTCTGTTCAGGGCCTCCCGTGTGGTCTAGCAGTTAAGTCTCAGCACTATCACCCCTATGGCCCAAGTTCAATCCCTGGCCAGGGAGCTGACTCACATGCCATGGCAGCCCTCTCCTATTTTACCCACTGCTCATCAGTATATATCAGTCAGTCTGCCTTTTCTGCTCTTCTCTCTGTCTCTGGTGAAACCTCTCACCCCTCCACACTTCCAGCTTACACCCCAGCTTTTGTATGCATAAAATAAATCTTAAAAAAAAAAAAAGGGGACTTCTGTCCAGTCTACCAACTCATTGTGTTGATCCTCCTCTAGGTCTTTGGATTCTTGAACTTTATCCTCTGGGCTGGAAACATCTGGTTTGTTTTCAAGGAGACCGGCTGGCACTCCTCAGGACAGAGATACCTTTCAGAGCCAATGGAGAAGCACTCAAGCAGCTATAACCAAGGCGGGTACAATCAAGACAGCTATGGGTCAAGTGGTGGGTATAGTCAGCAGGCGAGCTTGGGGACCTCCACTGATGAGTTTGGGCAACAGCCCACAGGCCCCGCTTCCTTTACCAATCAGATTTAATAAGGTCTTATTTGCACTCTCCTGGAGATAGCCTCACCAGTTTCCATTTCAGTGGCAGAAGAAATTTTTAAGTTTCCATCAATTATTAATACAGAGAGTGTTTAATGTAAATCAGAGATCTGTAGTCCTCATTAAAGCAGAAAAGCCTGGGTCATGATAAATGATACTTAGAGATGAGCTGACATGTGGAGATATATTATTCACCATAGATGACTAATTGGAGAGGACCTTAATATATACACAGATACTTTTACAGTTGTTTTGTATGTGTGTTCAGATTATAGAAGCATTTTGTAGCTTAAAGTCTCTAGTACGTAATATGCATAAAGTAAATTAACTAGCATTGAGTTTTCCTACGCATTTTGATGTTTCAATGATTTCTATAAGACAGTTTGGTGTACCACAACATGCATGTATTATTTTTTAGTTGTAGGCCCTGTAGGACTGTGAGACTTAAGTATTTGTTTAAAACAGTTACTGTGTGTTTTTTTTTTTTTGACAAATCAATGTCCTTATGATTTAGTGCATGAACAAGCATTTTCTCACAAAATGAATATTTAAACTGTATTTATGAAAATTTTCCAGTTTGCACCATGAATTTGTTAAATGGACGTTTAAAAAATAATATTCACTACTTTGTATACTTGCAAATTTGTCTCTCTGGCTTTACTCAATCTTGACTGCATTGTAACTAAGGGTTGGGATTTTTTTTCCCTATTAGTAGTTATTCAGTGTTATATATGATAATTGCCAAATATTTATTCTATTTACTTAGCTAAAACTTAATATTCCTGTAACTTTCTATGGTGTTTTGTGGCTCTTACGTATGGACCATGAATAATAGGTCCAGTAACTGTTTATTAAGTGTTGTTTTCTCAGAATAATGGAGATACAGATATCAGACACCATAATCAAGAAGCTATCTGAAATACTGATTTATAAAGGAAATTCTGGAGAACTACACTAGCAGGTAAATTTTTAAATCCTGTTTACTTATAAAGTTAATATGTTCCTCGATTTGATTATTTAAAATTCTCAAGTCAAAACTCAGCTTACTAATTACTAATTCTCATTTGAATGTTACCCATAAATTAAAAATCACTTCCATGAACCACTCTGTATCCCAAAGAGGGTTCTCAAGAAATATTGCCCAAAATATATATTTATTACCAAGAAAATACCAATCTTTACCTCAATGTTTAAATTCCATGGAAACCCCAGGGCCCAATAGCAAGCACAAGCTGAACATCTGTATTTCCAGATAAAAGTTGTTATTGATTTATAAGCTCATGTGATCTGTGATGTTAGAAGCATTATAGTTTTGTTTCTTAGATGATACCTGTGACCAATTTCTGGATCCTGTTGCTTAAATCTGTATTGTGATATTTATTTGATCTTAATAAAGTTATTGCATACAATGGTGGCTGGATAATGGAAAATTACAAAATAGAATCTTGTTAGCTTTAACAATGAAGAACAAGCAGTAAATGCACAATGTTTCCAATATTTCACCCTTTCCTTGTCGGATGAATCCCATGTTCATTCATTCATTCCATCATTCCAGGACCTCCTGTGTACCCATTGCTTATCAGGGCACTGGGGATACGATACTGAACAAAATCAGAAACTTTCCCTATCCCCCAAAGCTTATACTCTGTTAAGGGAGACAGACACTAAAATAATCACACTCCAGTTATGCCAGGTACAACAAAGACACAGGATTCCATGAGAAGATAGATCAGAGGAATTTGAGCTACTTAGGGAGAAGTCAAGGAACTTAACACCTGAAGACTGAAAAGGGTTTCACAAGGACAGGGTGAGAAAGAAGAGTATCCCAGGTAGAGAGCAGCCTTTGCAGAGTTCTAGGTGGTAGGAAGTAGGGTAGATATATAGAGTCATCAAAGTATAATGAGAAGTGTGGCTGATGGGAATTTATGGATAAAACCCTGCTTGCTGGCCAGTCAGGAAATCTATCTTAAAGACGCCAAGTGGAAGTAGTAAAAGATTTTAAGTTGAAAGACACAATGCGATTAGAATTTTTAATAGATCTTAGTGGATTCAGGGTAAAGAGTAGATTGAAAGTGGACAGGAGTAAAGCACTTCCTGGGGATAAGAAACAGTAATGGTCTTGCTGGGGGTGGAGAGAGGAATTGATGAGAATTCCTCCATCCACCCACTCATTTCTTGAGAGAGCACTTGGATATGACTGCTTCCTTCAGCACTGTCCATGGGGAGAGCGGTCTCCATAGACTGTCAGGAACTCTCCAAAGTGGGGCCTCCCTGATGGTTCAGGGTTAAAATCTCAGCACTGTCAAGCTATCACCACCCACTATGGCATGAGTTCCATCCCCAGCCAGGGAGGGGACCCATATGGCACAGCAGACCTCTCCTGTCCCTCACTGTGTATTTTAGTAGATCCTCCTGTTCTGCGCCCCGCTCTGTCTCTGGCGAATCCTCTCATTCCTCCCCCCCACCCCCCACACACACACCTCTGGCCTATATTCTGGTGTCTGCAAATAATAAAAATAAATATTTTTAAAAATTTAAAAAAAAACTCTCCAAAGTGGAGAAATCCTCAAAGTAGCAGTTCTTCTTAACAGCCTTGGCAGTTGCAAAATACATCATGGTTCTGATAAGGGGAAAAACTACCTGCCCTCGTAAAGATAGAGACATGTTTCCATAGTCCACTGCAGATTTGTAATAAAATGCTGCTGTAATCCAACAAGGTTTTGCTAAAGTGATTTTCTTCCCGCTGGTTTTCAGAAAAAGAGCATTAGATCTGGCCTTTTTTAGAATAAGGAGAGTAATCAGTATTGAGCCTAGATCTCCTAGACCTAATTTGGAATCACGGCTTCCTCACTCACAGCTGGTTGAGCATGTGCCTTCCGCTTCCTGAGCCTCCTATATCTGTGGGAGGAGGTAAAACACACAAGTGAAATGGACGGCTCTGACCTTCCACTTTCCAGGTTAGAAATCTTGCTGTGCTGGTACCCTGACTCTCCTTTTGCTTCCTCAATGCCATGTACACAGCCCTGGGACTTCTTGGAAGTCATAGCCTGAAGGAGCCTGAAACTTAAGGAAGTTTACAGCCCTGGAACCACCCTCCGTCATTGGGGGATGTCAGCACGTCTGTAAATGCCTTTGGTAAGATGTTTAACTTTCATTCATTCAGTTCCCCCATCTCTGTGATGGAAATAATAGTAGTATCTACCTCATAGGATTAGTATCAAGATGAATAAGGCAATCCATATGAAGGTACTGCCTGCGTTTTTTTTATTTCCCCTGAAGGCAGGGGCAGGTGATTCCTGGAGGCAGGAGGGAGGGAGGAGGGAGAGTGAGACAGAGGAGGAAGAAACAGCAGCAGAAACAGCTGTGTTCCTGTTGTTACTGGTGAAGGTAGTAGGAGCTCAGTTCCACTAGGACCTGTGAGTAGTGTTAACAATGGCTCCACTTTAAATCAAGGCATAGGAGCAGGTGTTTACCTACTGCCTCCAGTTCTCATTGTTTGAGAGTTGCCCACAGGTGTCGTGAGTTCCCTATACTGCAGGTTGCAGTTGCTTATGGGCTGAGCAGTTCTAAAACTTCAGAGAAATAACAACCAACAGGCAGGGGCCTGGGAGTAGGAGGAGGTGAGCTGGCATGGGTCCTACCTCTCCAGCCCTTCCCCACTTCTGGGGACAGTGATGATGAGGAAAGATAAAGGGGGAGCCTGGAAGATACAGGCAGGAAGGGGGTCACTGTAAACATGAATTGGCCCACTTCACAGCTGGGTCTAAAATTAGAGCCGACCCAAAGGAAAGCAACATGGGACATCAAAAACCTCTAGCATGGTGATCAGTGAGGATTACCACCATCAGAATAAAATTTATTAATCAAATGAATTTTGATTAATGCTATGAAAAAATTAGATGAGGCGTAGTTGTAGGGAGAAGGAGAATAGGATGGCCAATAAAAGTCCCCCTGAGAAGGTGCTGTCTAAGCTGAACAGGGTGGATTAGAAGGCAGCCATCATAAAACAGAGGTCAAGGACTTCAGGTGGGAGACTGTCAAATGCCTTTGGAGGACTGGTGAGAGCAAAACTTGTGAGGCCCAGAAAACTCAGGGAAGAGGAGGGAGTGGGCTGCAGTGTTTGGAAGAGGCAGGTCATGAAAAGCTGTATAGGACACAAAAACTTAATTCTATGGGAAGTGGGAAGCTACTAGGCAGATAAGCAGAGCAATGGAATGATTCCATTTTCACTTTAAAAAGCTCTATCAATTTCCTCGCTTTGAAATTGTACTGCAGTTATACAAGATGTGAACACTGCGGAAGTGTTCACTGAGTGAAGGGTTCATGAGACTCTGTACTTCCTGTAAATGAAGCTGCAGAGAATGGATTAAGCAATTCATCTCTTCATTCATTTATTGAGCACCCACATTGTGCCAAGCTCTGTTCTAGGTGTTATGGATACAGGTTCAAAGAAGATGGACATTATCCATGTGCTTGTGGAGTTTATAGTCCAGTGATGGGCAAAGAGGGCCTATGTAAATAAAGAAATAAGGTAAATTCAAATAGTAATTCATGCTAAAGAGAACATAAAAGAGGAGTCCATGAAGGAAAATAATAGGATTAAAGGAAGATGGACAGAGTGTGAGATGCCAGAAGCCCTGGAATGAGAATGTGGTGACTTGAATTAGGATTAAGGATGTGTCCTAAATGTTCAGTAATAACTTGGACTGATTCTTGAGTCTTATATAAAGGTGAGAGAAGATCCTCAATTTTGGTAAAATAAGAAGTCTTTGCTTCCATAGAGCGTTCCATTGGTGTTCAGATTTCATAATACTTAACATTTCACTGATCCTCTCAACAACCCAGTGCAAAGATAGATATCGTTGTCCCCATCTGAGAGTGTTCTAAGTTAAGACTCCCTGGAAATAGATTCTGACTCAAGAATCCAAGTGCAAGTTGGGGCTTGGGGAAGTGAACCAACAATGGGAGGAGAGCTAATTAATCTTGCATTTATGGAGGAGGTTACAACTGTGGACAAATGGGGTTCAAGCCCCTAGAGAACATAAGACACAGAGCAGAAAACATCTCACTGTTAGCCCAGTGAAGGGACAAAGACTTGTGGTATTTATCCACCAGCTCCTGTCAGTCATGGGATGGCTGCTTTGGGAGAGTGATAATTCCCCAGCACTTTCAGATGACCCTGTGTGTGGGCCAAGTGGCTAGAGCAGAGAAAGTTCTGGCAATATCACAGCTGCTGCAGTTGGTCATTAAGTCAGCATGTGTATGGTGGTGAGTTCCAAGTGCATATGGGTAGACTGCTAGGAGTTTCTACCACACTGAGGTTTGGCAAATAGTTTTACCAACTTAATGCCAGGGATGGGAGGAAGAAAACCTAGAATGAAAGTGTCTGTCCTTTTAATCCTAAGGGAATTTTTTTTCCATTAACTCCTCAGACTGCCTAGCCTATAAATATGACTTTAACCTCAGTACACAGTGTGATTTCATCTAGCTGTCCAAAGACAGTCATTTTAAATAGCAACTAGAATGTAACAACCAATACTCACTGAGCACTCATGTGTCATACGCTGAGTGAAGCAGTTCTCATTTAACCACAATAGCAGAGTTGGGCACTGGTGTAACACCTATATAGTAGTTTAGAAAATCAAAGTGCAGGGAAGTTAGATAATGACAAAATTCTTGTGATCCCCTTCACTCATAAAAAATAGTTCTTGGGCCTCCCTGGTGGCACAGTGGATTAAGCAATGCACTGTGAGGCAAACCGCAGCCACTGCAGCACAAGTTCAACCCCTGCTGCCGGCCAGGGAGGGGACCCACATGGTGAGGCAGACCTCTCTTGCCTCGCCCGCTGCATCTCTCGGCAGTGTGTTTCCGTCTGTCTGTCTGTTCTGCTCCCCACTCTGTCTGGTGATTCCTCTCACCTCCTGCGACTCTGGCTTGTACCCCAGCTCTTGTATGCATAAATAAAGAAATCTTTAAAAAAAAATAGTTCTTAACTGCTGCTATCTACCAAGCATCTATTCTCTACAAAGAAAATGACACATTTTATATCTATCTTCCTATTTAGTGAGGAATTACAAGGTGAAGTACTATTATCTATCTTCCTATTTAGTGAAGAAATGCAAGGTGAAGTACTATTTTTTTAAAGATTTATTTATGCATACAAGAACTAGGGTGTAGGCCAGACGTGTAAGCGGTGAGAGGATTCACCACACGGAGTGAGGAGCAGATACGGATCTACTGAGGTACACTGCTGAGGGGAGCAGCAGCCTAGACAGGAGAGCAGACGGTGTACCATGTGGGTTAGTTCCCTGATCAGGTTTGAACTCATGTTACAGTGGCTTCTGATAGTTTGATAGTGCTGTGTCTAACCCCTGGGCCATCAGGGAGGCCCCCTGTAGTACTATTTTTATACCAGTGAATGGATGACAATACTGAGATTCATAAAGATTAGATAACCTGTTAATTCAGGGTTCCTAAGCTGGGAGTGGGCAGAGACCAAATACAAATCCAGGTGTCTCTGTGCTGTCAACCACCTGTCTAGACCACAACAATCTACTCACTGTTGTACTACATTTTAAGGCAAATGTGCTTCTTCTGTATGACTGGGGCACATTCAACATAGACCCATCAAATGTTTCATGTGATCCTCCATAGGGATGCTGAGACACTAACAATTGGAAGCAGAACTTTTGTCAGAATCATTTGCCAGTATGAATAAAATCAGACCAATTCAGTGAACAAGTTAGTTAAGTCATCAAAACTGCTAAAAGACCAGTTAAACTAAGAATGACTGCTTAACTTGCTTAACTTGGACTCTCTGGCTTTGCTGGGTTTTAGGGACTCAGCTAAATGATCTTCAAACCCTCTTGGCAGCAAAAACTCCCAAGAATGATCTGAGTTCTAGTCGCTGCTACTAGAACTCAACTCCGTGAATAATGTACACTAGATATAAAAAAAGACCCCAGTAAGAATAGAAGACTTTCTAGACATCCTGTATTTCTATGGACAATATTTTAAGTTATGTTATTTTCATTAAATGGGCAGGCTGCCATTATCTGTTCCCAGGTTTATCAAATAAAAAAAACACTTGAGGGCCTCCCCTGGTGGCGCAGTGGGTTAAGCATCACACTATGAAGCGGACCGTAGCCACTGCAGCACGAGTTTGATCCCTGCTGCCGGCCAGAGAGGGGACCCACATGGCGCAGCAGACCTCTCCTGCTGTGCCCGCTGCTCCCCTCCTCAGTGTGTTTCGGTCCATCTGCCTGTTCTGCTCCCTGCTCTCTGTGGTGAATCCTCTCACCCCCCACCACGCCTCTGGCCTGTACCCCAGTGCTTGTATGCATAAATAAATAAATCTAAAAAAAAAAAAAAACACTTGAATGAGCTTGTACTAAGCTAATCCGTTTCCTGGTGGCCACAAAAGGATTTCTTTTAGAGCCCCTGCCATTTGGTTCTTATTTCTATCTGACCTCTTGTAGCTTAAGAGCATCTAATTGGGCTGTGCTGTGAACACGTCTTATTGGCTCCTATGAACTTAAAGTGGTCTCTCTACTTACTAGAAACAATTTTGTGTGACATGTCACCTGCTTTCATGCCACTTTGGTGAACACAAGAAAAGTAAAATACAAACTCAGCAGACTCAACAGTTTTCCCTAGTTCAGATATTTTTCTTCCTTCTTGTACACTGAGACTTTTGCTGGATATTTGCTCCTTTGGTCATTTGGAAAGTTCTATTCTGATTGATCACTACAATGCTCTGCTTCTAAAATTTGACACATTCCATAGATTACATATTGCCCTAAGCATTGCTGCCCTTTTCACAGGTTCTTTGTTAATCTTGTTTTCTCAAGCTTCCTAGACCTTACTTTTAAAATTTCACAGTTAGTAATGATATATGTTTCTACAGAATTGAACAGCATGGTGCCAGTTAGATCTGAATTCAAATTTTGATTCTATCATTAGAACCAGGCTATGTGATTCTGGGGAAATAGCTTAACATCTCTGAACTTCAGACTCCTTATTATATAATAAGAAGTAATACTGTCTGCTCTTATTTTCTTTTTTTCTGATAAATTAGCATAAATTTGGTGGTTTAAACAACATACGTTTATTATCTAACAGTTCTATAGGATAGAAATCCAACCTAGGCCTCACTGGGCTAAGTAAAATAAAGATTTGGCAAGACCATGTTCCCTTCTGGAGATTCCAGGGGAGAATTCATTTCCATGTCATTTCCAGCTTTTAGAAGCCACCTGAATTGTTTGGCTCACAGCCTTCTTGTTCCATCTTCAAAGCCAGCAACAGTGTATCAGGTTCCTCTCACACTGCAACCCTCTGACAACCTCCTCTGCTTCTCTCCTCCCCATTTAAGAACCTTTATGATTCCACTGAGCCAGGATAATCTTCAGATTTTCAGGTCAACTGTCTAGCAAACTTCCTTCCATCAGCATCCTTAGTTCCCCTTTGCCAGGTTACCTGACATATGCTATATGGGGAACATTCCTGCCGACTGCGCTGCTCCCCCGTAAAGGATAAAATGATACCATCTAAACCAGCAGATTTGCTTAAGCAGAATGCTCAGTAGAAATGACTAAAATTGATCCTTGTTCCAATCACTAGCTCTCATTTTTCTCCTAGAAAGTAACCCAGCTCGTCAATGACCATATATTGAGAAAGCAACTCCCTGTCAGGTAGCCAGTGTTTATCACACTCCCTGATAAAATGCTCCAGTAAACTATGATGCAGTGTTTACAGATGGGAGTCTTGAGGTCCCAAACATTCATTCAGCCCAGTGCATGACTGCAGAAATAGCAGGCTTAACATAATTCTTGCCTCAATCTTCTTACAGTCCAATGGGAGAGCTTACCTTGAAGTCTCATTATGTGTTCATTTGTTTACCTGTCCTTTCTGTTTCTCCCACTTGAATATAAATTTCATAAAGGACTGGGACTTTAATGGATTGTGCACACCTGCATCCACATTACCTGGTATAGTGCCTGGAATATGCTAGCTACTTAATAAATGTTTGTTGAATGAAAGTAATATGATAACGCAAATTGTTTTGAGATTGTTCATACAATATGCAAACTATTATAAGTGATATAACATATTGACTAGCCAGAGAGGAAAAAGAATATTAACTTCCCTTTGGAAAACTTCTAGCATGTTCACCAAAAGCTCATGCTGTGCCCACAGAAAGAGTTTTCTGCAGTGGGAAGCTTGCAAAGCTTGCCCCTCATTGGTTCATTTCCAGTATACTCTTTCTTGTTATCCTGTTTGTGAATTGCACCATGTCCAGGTCATAATAAAGGCATTACCGTGAAACCCATGCCTGTCCATTAAAGACTATCCATTGAATCAACCCTCCCCATCTGTACTTATCCCCTGCCCCGAATAAGTAATAAATAAGCAAATCTAAGATACTAGTATGCCATGGAGGATTTAAAAAAGAATGGAGACTATAACTACAAGCTATGTATTGATGTGAGCTTTTATGCAGAAGCTACAGGTAATCCCACAAGACCTAGCCAAAGCACGGGTATCGCTTCTTCATAGTACTGGCACTCTTCCCAAGGAACACATTTGAGTATGCCCCAGGGTGCAACTGAATACTAAACTCAAAACTGAACAAAGCAAGTCTTACCTTTACCGTATGGGACTCATTGTTTTCTACTTGATCCAATTCTGTTTCATCCCATTGTATTCTTTTTTTTTTTTTTTTTCTGTTCTCCATTCTCTCAAGAGATTCACAGGCACCAAGGGGTTGTAGGAGGGGGTATCACAGGCACTAAAACTTCCTGGTTAATCTAGATCCTTACAGGGTCCAGTCTCTATGACATGCACACAGTTTTGCCACAAGTCAGGGTATGAGTTAGTAAATAAATAAGCAAAGTTTAAAACCCAGAAGATGCTTAACCTAACTCTAACCATTCCCTCTGCCATCTCTCCTTTCCCCTCTAAATGTACTGTTGAAGCCAGTGGCATCATCACTTGTTGGGAAATAAAGAATAAACGGGAAGAGTCTTTCATTGTAATGACCTCAGAGGGGCTATGTGGATTTTCAGAAGAAGAAAGCAGAGATAGGTATGTTCTTGTAAGGGCCTAAAGGACTCACTAAAAAATCTATTTTCTTCTAATTTGGAGCTGCTTGTGGGAAAAAAAGAACTCCCCAAAGCCTCCTGTGTGGAAATGGGAAGGAGTGGCTGTCAAAGGAACCACTGAAGCCAGGCAAACCAGCCCTCCCTGCAAAGTGAGAAATGGCAGCTCTCCACTGTCAGGGACTTCCTGGGGACTGGGAAGTCTCATTAGTGCTCTTGAGCCACAACCAGCCTGGGACAAATGAGGGGCACTCAGCGGGCATTCCCTGGAGGGGGCCTCTCCCTCCTTCAACACATGGTTATTTGTTTTGGGAACTCAGGGACCTTTCTTTACTTCTCATTTTTTTGTTGTTGTAGTGGTGGTGGTGGCAAGTAGCCTTGTCAGTGGTCTCCCACTTCTGACCCTCCCAAACTGTATCCTTAGAAGCAACTGCTGTTCCCAGATCCTCATAGGTCCTTCCAGAGATAGTCCGTGCAGATATAAGCATACACGTAATCTATTCATTCTCAACGGAGGTAGTTTTTATATTAAAGGAGTGAAAATTGGTTCAGAGGATGGGGGGAGGGCAAGGCAGAAAAATCGTACTCTTTGTATATACAGCACAGATAAGATAGTATGTAAACATATAGGGCACATCTAGAATACTAGATTTTCACTGGAGAGTCATTAGGAAAAAGATGACTAAAAAGTTTCCTTAGATGTTAATGAAATATAGGTTGAGACAAAATGATGTAATCCTACTTTTTCATATGCTTAAAAGTTAGCACACTGTCATGAAACACTCTGTTCTCGGAGGCAGCAGGTGGTAAGGTGTGACCTAGATTTTGGGATTCAAATCCTGGCTCCATCACTTTTTAATGGTGGGAAGTTGACCGAGTTACTAAATGTGTCCCTACTTATTCTTCTCATCAGTGTAAGGTAGCTATGAATATTAATCAGATGATTGATGTAAAGCGTTTAGAATAGTGTCTGAGACATGGCAGATGTTCTCTAAGTGCTTGCTAGATCATGATTTTCCACTTATTTATCTTGGAAATTGGTCTATAGTCCTTTTAATGGGTGCATATTATTCCTTTGCATGGGTGTGTTTAGGTCAGGAATGAGCAAAGCAAATTTACTCACCCAACCATTTTTTTTAAACCAAATTCTATTGGACACAGCCATGGTCATTTGTTTGTATATTATCTATGACTACTTCCACTTTACAATGGCAGAGACCATGTGGTCCACAAGTCATAAAACACTTGTTATCTGCCCTTTTATAAAGTTTGCTGACCACTGGTAGAGTAAATCCTCAACTGCAGAACTCATAGATTGTTAAATGAGTCTTATGCTATCACAGATATCAAGCAATGAATATTCATGAACAGACCTCTTGGAGCACATTAGCAAATATATCTAGAAGATAAATTCCTAGGAGTGGGTTTCGTGGATCAAAAAATACATGTTTATTTTCCAAAAAATGCCTACCATCATGAATTATATCCCCTTCACTTTTTCTCTGTCCCCTCCCACCCTGATTATCTGTGGTAGCCTCATGTCAGTTTTCAATGTCCACTAGTTTATTTTTATTTTGTTTCTTTATGTTGTTCATACAGGTGAAATTATTCAGTGCTTGTTTTTATCTTTATAACTAATATTGCTTCACATAATTCCTTGAGTTCCTTCTATTTTGTTGCAAATGGCAAACTTTCATCTTTTAATTGAAAAGTATATATACTACATCTTCTTTATCTAATCATGTATCGGTGGGCACTTAAGTTGCTTCCATATCTTAGCTATTGTAAATAGTGCTGCAATAAGCTTTGTGCCACATAAAACTCTACAAGTTGATGATTTCATGTTCTTCGAATAGATACATAGATGGGACTGCTGGGTCGTATGGTAATGGAATTGTTAATGTTTTGAGAAAGTGCCAAACACTTTCCAAAATTCCAATTTACCTTTATCCAAGGACACACCTCATCAAGCGCTCACCTCATTCTTGCCAATTGTTGTTGTGAACAGTTTTTTGATGTAAGTCATCCTCACAGGTATAAACTGATATTAATATTTTGTGGTTTTTACTTGCATTTCCCTAGTAAGAAGTGAGTGGTCATGAATATTTTTCCAGATGTCTGCTGTCCATCTGTATATCCTCTTTTAAAACATGGCTATTCAGATCTTGTACCCATTTCTTAATTGGGTTATTTGGGTTTCTCTTTGTTAACTTAGTTAAGTTTTTATATACACTGGATATTAATCCTTTATTAAATGTCTGATATACAGATCTTTCCCACTTAAAGACCTGTCATTTTATTTATTTTTTTAATATCCAAGAAATCCATTTTTTATATATAGAAAGGGAAAGGAAAGGACATTTGCACAGACACAAGTGTGAAGGAAGAGCTGCCACTGAAAGGGACAAGTTTAGAAAGAAACACCTGCATAGTCACAAGAAGGCAGTCTTGGGATGAGAGCTGCCATAGTCTGTCTTTTTAATGTAGTGATATTTTCTTTTGCTAAATAATCTCTCTTAAATTTGGTGTAGTGCTAATTGGATGTGGGTTGTTTATATATGACCTTGATTATGTTGAGGTATGTTATTTCTATCTCCATTTTGTTAAGAGCTTTTTTTTTTATCATAAGTGAATGCTGTATTTTGTCAAAGCTTTGTCTTTATCTGTTGATATAATCATATGGTTTTTGCCCTTTCTTTTGATGTTATGTATTAAATTGATTTATATATATTAAATCATCCTTGCATCCTTGGAATCAATCCCATTTGGTCATGGTGTATGATCCTTTAAATACATATATTGGTCTGTCCTTTGTTCTTTTTTTTCTTTCTTTTTTAATGTGTTTGTGTAGTTTTGGTATGAGTTATAAGTACTTCTTAGCAGGTTGGGTAGAATTCACTTGTAAAGCCATCTTGTCCTGGACTTTTGGGATTTTTTGGTCAATATTTCCTTATTTCAATTTCTATAAATTTTATTTATCATTTCAAATTATCTATTTCTTGATAAACTATATTTTCTTAAAATTTATCCACCTCAATATTATCAAATATATTGGTCTATAGTTGTTCAGAGTAGACTCTAATGACTTTGTATTTCTATGGGTATCTTGTAATTTCTCTTCTTCCATTTCCAATTCTATTTAATAAAGTTTTCTCTCTTCTTTATGAGTCTAGCTAAAGGTTTTCCAGTTTTGTTTATCTTTCTAAAGAACCAATTTTTTATTTCACTGACCTTTTGTATAGCCTTTTTGATTTCCATTTCATTACTCCAGCTCTAATTTTTATTATTTCCTTCCTACTACTAACTTTTGCCTTCGCTGGTTCTTCTTTTTCATGTTGCTTTAGGTGTGAGTTTTAATTGTTTATTTGTGATTTCTCTTATTTTTAATGTAGACCTATGTTGCTGTTAGAGGGGCCTTCACTCTTCAAGTTGTCTGGGTCACCACAATACCCTTTATCGTCCCTCCAGCTTCATTCACTCATTCACCCAAACACTGCCTGCTGCCAAGAGCTATATGAGCCTGTAATAGCTACCCCAGGGCTTTGGTTTTGGTCCATATATGACCATTTCTCTGTGACTTTCTCAGATGTGCACACACATTCACACACACGCAGAGACCTATATTTTTATCCATGTGTCTTATGCCAGTCACACCTTGTATATCTGTGCCTCTATGCCTTTGCAAATATTCTGTTATTATTTGTAATGCCTTTTTTGTCTCATTAACCTTGACTCTTATTTTAAGGTCCAGCCAAAACAATACCTCTTCCACAAGCCTGAACCTTCCCAAACAAAGCAGACTCCTTATCCTTTCAAATGAACTTTGTACATTCCACACATTGTTGGTATCATTTATTTCTCTCCATCTTCTGCTTCAGATAGGATTTCCTGGCAGGAAGAACCAGTGTCTTATTCACCCTAGGATCCCTGAATACTAGAATGGCACCTGGTGAATGCATTCTGAATGAATGAATGGATGGATTCTGAAGTCTCATCTCCACACTAAGTTACCTACATGGAACTGTCAAGAGATTTTTAGTCCATTATTTTGGGTGTCCATGAACCCCCCCCCCAAGGCCTTACAGCCTTCACATGCCTACTTCCTCCTCTCCTTAATCTCCCCCTCAATGACCAAGGCTGTTACCTCCATTTCTTCTTCTTCTAAAAATGGCAGAGCTTAACAGTTCTGCAGTTAAGCAATCCAGGTCATTTTAGTTCCTCTTCAAGGGGAACATCCATATTTCCTAAAAGTGTCTTCTTGGATGACCTTCTTGGGAGATATAAAATGTTTCCTCTTATTCTCCCCACATTCTCATCATCCCTGAATAAATGCCATATTTCTGACTTTTGTCATAGGTCAAATCTTTCACCAGCCTCCAACCTAACTCTCTATCTGCTTTCATGCCACTCTGATCCATTCTTCACTGCAAACCATTCTCCACTTTCTAACACATCTAAAACATATCACAGCTCCCCATTGCCTTCAGGATATACCCCAGTCCTCCAAGCATGGCAGAGACTGCCTTTCAGCTTCTCAGTCACTCTGATGCAGCCCTAAGTTTCTCAATTATCCATACCTCAGAACTTTGCCCCGGTGTTTCCTCTGCCTGAAAGGTTTTTCCCTCAACACTTCACTTGACTGTCATTCTTTAGGACTCAAATCAATGTCATAAGGGCATCCATCCCTCATTCCCCAACCTAAAATCCCCCCTCCCAAACCTATCACTCCATGCTACTCAAAGTGATATGTCAGGTTCCCTTATCAAAATAAATAATTTTCTTTTTTATTTGTTTGTTTTTCTCCCCTACTAAAATGTAAGCATCTTGAGGGAGGAGCCCTCTCTGTAACACCAAGACCCTGGCCCTGTGCCTATTACACAGTTGACACCCAACACATGTTAGTTATTGAATGTCAGATGCTAAATGATTAATGAATAGCTGGATGGACACATGTAAAAAGCAAGTTTTTCTGATTCACACAGCTATGAAGAAAGGGTTCCAAAATGTGTTCTAGCCTGTTCCTTCCAAAAGTAACTCTTGTTCTAAATTAGAGATTTGAGAAGAAATCCCAGAGTATATGCACAAAAAGCAATTCTTGCTGATTAACATAGTCAGTGATAGTCAGATGGAGGCATCTGCAGTAGCCATTAATCTCCATGTGGGTGTTATTTCAAAGTATTTTGTGTCCCCTGAAACCTACAAAGGGTTTAGCCATTTAAAATTAGTAGTGGGATTTGCTCAAACAGACTTTCCATGTAACAATTTATCATCATGACAGTTGCTGAGGAGTTCAAGGCAACTTGCTGATGCCCCCTTTCCTATGTCAGAGCTCAGGAGGAAATATATTTTGTTAGGGAAATTACAATCCTCCAAGTGAATTCTTCAGTGAATTACTATCTCTGCTGGGTTCAAGATTAGATATTTCTGTTTACAACTTGGTTATCTTTATTTGTATCTGTCTAATTTCAAACACGCCAGTGAGAAGACATACTGCCAGTTGTTTTGAGTTCTACAAAGACAATTTTGTCAACATAGCATTTTTGTAAACCCCACATGCACCTTCTGGTGAGAATGTGATCCAAAATAAAGTAAAACAAAGGTGCTCCATAAAATGATCTTGCCAGTATTCTGGGAACCAAGTCTTTCCATATTAAATCACATTCCCTTCGACCCAGAAGCACCAGCAGAGATCTATATTATATTTAATTTTACTTCTTCAGTGCAGATTAGTTTCAAACTTTGACAGCAGTATAGAAAAGCTTCCCATTTTTGAAAATCATGTGCTGAAGAAGTAAAGAGGAAAAAGTAGATGCCTAAATGGAAGAAAGGCAGGAAGAGATGGGAGTAGGGAGAACAGTGGGAAAGGGCTTCTCTTGGATCAGGGGAGATCCAAAACCCAAGACCATTCGGGCACTGGCAAAGGCTCCAGACCCTGCCAACTAGGGAGTTTAGCAGTTACCTAGCTTCCTCCATTCTCAGAAACACAGCTAGTGGCCCATCAGAAATCAGACAGCAGATCCATAGCCTCTGAAAAGCCCGTAGCAGAGAGGGGAGGAAAATCTACAGTCTTATCTCCACTGGTTGCCTAGTTGTCTGGGTAGAAAATTACATCTTCCTTTAGCCTGTGCCTTATCCCCTAGAGGACTTCAGACTTTCTGGGTTCTGTATTAAAACCATCCATGGATTTTCCTGACAATAAAAGCAGACTTTATGGCTAATTCCCATAAAGGGGTTGATAACTAGAGGAAGGAGGGACCAGGGCAAATCAGGCACAGAAAACAGGTAAGCAGTTTCTACTATATGCTTGACTTAAAGCATGAAAATGTGGTCTTCATTCAAAATATAAACTAAAGGTTTGAAAGTACATAAACACTTTCAGATGGTTTGAAATCAAGCCCATTCCCCACATAAGGTACTATTCAGTGAGTACTTCCTGTCAGTATGGACAATTCCTTTAGGCTTTCAATCAAACTTCTTTAAGCAGATTTTATGGAGCTGATTTCTTCACCCTGTGAGGATTGAATCCTAAAATAGGAACCATGAATTAACCAAAGAGATTCCAGACCCCCGTAGTGAGTTGTGGATTAGTAACAATGACAGAGCTCAACATCTTGTCTCTTTTTTTGTGTCAGTTGATGGCATGATAAGTATCAGTTCTACATGTATGTGTGTGTTAGCCGCATCACTGCAATTCCATGGTTGTTTCATTCATGAGAGGCCTGAGCGTGCCCCACTAATCATCCTAACTACTTTTTTCCTTTCAAATGAGCATCAGAAAGGACTGCATAATGATAGCTCCAGTGGAAAATTTAAGGTTCTCACTTTTCCACATTAAAGTGTAAAACACAGCCCAATAAAATGTCAAGAATTCTTATTCAAAAATTTAATTTTCACTGTATCAGGCATTAAATGCTTTAGACCATCTGCTGACAACTTCTCTGGGTGGATCCATGACAAAGTCACAGTCTTTCAAAATAACTGAAATGCCCAACCAGAGAGTGAGTCAGACAAGTGCCCCCTCTGCATTGTTGACAGGTATGGGACAGTGCCTGCTGGTTTCTTCATAACAAATCCAAAAGGGCCATCTCATTAGCAAAAAAAAAAAAAGGATATTGCTTGGGAGGATCATCAAAAATATGTAACTTGGGAGGATCAAATTCTGCTCTAATTTTATTTCCATAAATTGAATACCCATCTATGAAAGTATGCTAGCCATCAGCATAGTTTAATAGTGAGGTCCCTTCATAAAGCCAAGACCACCCAATAGGAGAACATTGTGATATCACAGTAGCGTGGGATGTAGAAGAGGTTGACAAAATGTAGATATAAAATTTATAAGAGAGAGAACACATACATATCACATACATGCGTATGGACCTGATTACATAGTATGTGAAAACAACTGGAATAGTGATAAAGACACAGTGGAGTGTCATATATGCAGGTCCTATAATTGACAAAGAAGCATGGTGTATACTATGTATACCACGTAGACTATGTTTAGTATATCATAAACTGTATAGTATCAAATCAGAAAGCAGGCTATTGAGCAAGTTACTTAATTTCTCTGAGCCTGTTCATGTAACAAGTATTTAAGTAAGCAAATGTTTCTAAAATAAAGTAGATACATTTCCCCTAATCTTCCTACTAAATACAACTAAAAAGCTTGGTCATTATACAGAAAATGAACGTAAATGATGGAAAAACAAAAACAGACTGAAGGACCACAGGACTCAAACAACATACCAGTGAATTCCCTCATTTATCTGGGAACGCAGCACCCAAAATACTGAAGGCACAGATGAAAACAAACAAAGCCATGCTTCTCTAGTCAGAGAAACAGGAAAGGGACAGTCCGGAGAAACAGAAAATTTTTAGAAAAAAACAACTAGTAATGGAAACTATGCATCCTCGTGAAAACTGCCCCATATACCAGCAAATATCAAATGATAAGCCTAGACTTACATCTTGAGGCTATAATGAAGAACCCTGACCAAGACACAGGGTTGTGTCAGAGATGGTTGAGAAGAAGGCCAGGACTTTTCATCTTCTAAGGGTAGCACTGAGTTATCTACCTACATGGTATCAGTTGAGATCAACTGGGGAACCTGGAGTTCTACCCACATCTGATAGTTACAAGTCACCCTCCCCCATTCTGTACTGAGCATTTGTTGCTAGCAGATCTACCCTAAAAATGGTTAAAGGAAGCCCTCTAAACATAATTCTGTATATTTTATACATACATCTTGTTTCTTCAAGATGTATGTTGTTTCTTCAAGTATCAGACTCATAATGAACCCTCAAAAGACATTTATGCATCTTTCAGTGTTTTCAGCTGTAAACTTAATGATACTCCTACCCATATTATAAGGATTAAATATGATAATATTCAAAAATACCACTTTAAGATACACAAGAACACAAGTGTTCAACTCAAGAACAATAAAACAAGCAACCTGATTAAAAAGTGAATAAAGGAGTGATCTCCAAAGAAGATACACAAATAACCAATAGACACATGAAAAGATATTCACCATCATTTGAGAAATGCAAATCAAATTTTCAGTGAGAGTCCATCTCATTCTAATGCCTACTATCAAAAACAAAAAAAAAAACAACCAAAATAAGCATTGCCAGGATGTGGAGAAATAGAAACCCTTATGCACTGTTAGTAGAATATAAAATGGTGCAGTCACCATGGAAAATAATGTGGTACTTTAGGAATAGAATTACTGTGTGCTCCAGAGATTTCACTTCTGGGGTATACATCCTGAAAAAGGGAAAGTAAGGACTTCAACCTTATACACCCATGTTCATTGCAGCATTATTCACACTATCCAAAAGGTAGAAGCAGCCCACGTGTCCACTGATGGATGGATGATAAACAAAATATCAACAGGGAGAGGAGAAGATGGGGAATCATAGTTTAATGATACCGAGTTTCAGTTTATAAGATGAAAAGAGTTTTGGGTCAACAGGAACATGAAAAAATACTCATCATCACCTATTGTCTAGAAAATGCAACTCAAAACCCCAATGAGATGTCACCTCACACTGAGTATGACCTACATGTAAAAAAATGAAACCATAAGCAACAAAACATTGATGAAAGTGTGGAGAAAAAAGCCTCATAGGCTTGTGAAAAGAATGTAAACTGGTCCACTGTCTATGAAAACAGTATAGAGATTTCTCAAAATAAAAAAATAGATATCTACCATTTGATCCAGCAGTTCCATTCCTTGAGATCTAGCCGTAGGATACAGAAACACTAATTCAGAAAGCTGAGTGCACTCCTTTGTTCACTGTAGCTTTATTTATAATAGTCATGACATGGAAACAACCTGAGTGCTCAATGAAAGATGATATGATAAAAAAAAAGATCCAGTATATACACATAATGGAATACTACTCACCTATAAATAAAGGTGAAATCTTGCAAAGTTTGGCAACATTCATAGAACAGGAGGGAGTTATGTTAAGTAAAATAAATCAGAAGAAGAAAGACCAGTATTAGATGGTTTCATTCACATGTGGGACATAAGCTAAGCAAAGGTATAGATAAAGTCAAACCCAAACCAACCTTTGCAGTTTGCCTACAGAACTGAAGTTATAGAGAGAAGAGGTAAGCACAGGGGTAAGGGGATCTAATGGACTAGGGTAGACCATTGCTGATATTTTGGTGATGGGTGTGAGTTGAAAACATCCGTTTGAGGGCCTCCCTGGTGGCGCAGTGGGTTAAGCAACGCACTATGAAGCAAACAGCAGCCACTGCAGCACGAGTTCGATCCCTGCTGCCAGCCAGGCAGGGGACCCACATGGTGCAGCGACCTCTCCTGCTGTGCCCGCTGCTCCCCTCAGCAGTGTACTTCCGTTGATCTGCCTGTTCTGCTCCCTGCTTTCTGTGGTGAATCCTCTCACCCCCCCCATATCTCTGGCCTGTACCCCAGTTCTTGTATGCATAAATAAATAAATCTTTAAAAAAAAAAAAGAAAAGAAAACATCCGTTTGAAAAGGTATGAACCTGTGCTCCTAAAATGTATACAGTGCTGTATAAACCAGCTGGCATCAAAAAAAAATTTTTGAATTAAATAGAAATAGTTCTGAAAATGGACCATGGTGATGGCTACACAGCAAATGGAATATACTTAATGCCACTAAATTTATGTTTATTTTACCATAATTTTTTAAACTAAAGTGTACCATATCAACACCATAATAGTGACTTCTTAAATGGCAGATTACAGAGTATAGTATACAATTTATGTGAGAACAACCTTGTGTTTCTTGCCTATAACTAAGATGATCTAGCTCTATGAGTAGCTCTCATAGTCCCTTTGTCACAGGATCTTGTTCCTTGGAAAAATCAACCAAGGAACAAGAGCAGGCATGGGGGGCAGGGAAAGGCCAGGGTCTGCTATGACACTACCATCTAAAAGTTAGACTGCTATTGCCTGGCTACATAAGATGCTGTATCAGCAAGAAAGAAAGTTTCAGGTCTCCTTTTACTGCAGAAAAATAACAGAGCTGGCTATAGAATAACAAAATTAGATTAGACCCTGGGAAAAATCAATACAAGTAATCCTCATGCCTAGAGCCCAACTAGTTTATTCAACAGAACTTGAGACAACTATATTGAAGAACTCAAAAACTAAATTATTCCTATTATGTTCCCATTGGGACGGAAAGTAGCTTCTTTACTAATAGAATTGGAGGTATATTTAGCTGGAGAACTAAGTTCCTGGAACCAAGGCATATTCTTGGGAGAAAGGACAGTGTTCAAAACCAAGATCAGAGCACTAGGAGGCCAAGGAGTGCAATAGCATTTTTCCCTTAGCAGAGGGACTCCAGTGGGGTGTGGTGGAGGTATGAACAATGTCTTTTTTTTTTTTTTTTTTTTTAGTTTATGTGTTTGCACTGCCGCTATTCCTTTATGTGTGTGTGTGTGTATAATTAGATTTATTTAATTTATATTTGACATCATTTGTAGTCCCTGGGGAATTCCTACCACCATTTCACCCATGCATTGTCACCTCATTCCCTTGTGTTCCTTCTGCCCTCATCCTGGTCTCTACCTCACCCTCCTCCTGAATGATCCCTTTGATTTGTCTTTGATCCTTTGTTCTTGTTGTGGTTTGTTTGTTTGCTTGCTTGTTTTGGGCTGTAATTATTCATTTCCTTGAGCTCTTTTTTTTTTTTTTTTGTAGTTGTTGTTCCTTTACATTCCTCCTAAAAATGAAATCATCCCATATTTTTCTCTTGCCTTCTGACTTATTTCACCGAATGTAATTCCTTCTGGCTCCATCTATGTTTCTATAAATGACTCTAGCTTATCATTTTTGATTGCTGGATAGTATTCCATTGTGTATATGTACCACATCTTCTTGATCCAGTCATCTACTTTTGAGCATTTGGGTTGTTTCCAGGCCTTACCAATTATAAATAGTGTGAGCAGTGTCTTTGTTGATGGCATTCTCAAACTGAGGTGACAGAAGATTCTTTAACTTCACTCTTCAAGTGAATTCATTTGGCAAAAGTTTTAATAAGCTTATAAAAGTAAAATTTGTACATGCATGTGTACAACCATGCAATCACCTCCCAGATAAGTTATAAAACATTCATTGACAAAATCCCCTCATTTAGCTTTACAATTATGGTTCCTTTCAGAGGGTAACCACTATCTTAACTTCTACCACCATAGATTAATTTTTTTTCTTGTTCTTGAGCTCTCTGTGACCCTGAGTACAGAATTGTGATGGCCAGTAGAGAAAGTTGGGCATATGTTTGGTGCCAGGAGAGACAGACATTCAATGTTAACTCCTTGCTTTCAGAGGAAGCTCAGAATGAAATGGCTTCCTCTAGATGGAAGAAGGCTTCATCTAGATGGAGTCAAACAGCATATTTAATCCTTTCTGTCTGCTTTCCTTAGTCAACCTGTTGGCTTTATAATCTTCAAAATTTACTCATGTTTTCTGTATATTTGTAATATGGTCATTTTTTAAATGATGAATCATATTCCAAAGAGAATAACCAAACTGCTGATAAGCAGACAAAAGGGTATTCAATGCTATTGGTGATTAGGGAAATGCAAACTAAAACTACCCTGTGATATCAGAGTGAATAAAGTTTTAAAAAGACTAACAATACCAAGTGTCAGAGAAGATATGGAAAAATGCCAAAGGCCAGCTACAACAGAAGGCCAGGTCCCTGAAGGATGGAAGGATGGAACCGTGTTCGGTGAGGGAGGGGAAGGGGGGAAGAGCATCAGACTTGCATGGAATTTGGTATCTGTCCTCCTGAGAGTCTCAGCAGGTCTTTATTTATACTTTATAAGCAAGCAGTGAGATTGCCTCAACACCAGCGTAGAGCAGGCAGTGAACAAACATTACATTTTTTCAAGGACAGCTTGGGGTCCCGCAACTCCCATTCAGAATTTATGACACCACTTTGAAGTGAAGTTTACATCTGAAACATGTTTCTATCAGTATCTTAATTCACAGGCTTACTTATCAAATGTTAAAACAGACAAGGCAACTTTGTGTGAATACAAGTAAATGTTTTATTCACTGAGTGTAAGATAAACTAATAGCCACAAGGTCACACTAGTGTCAATATCCAAAAGGCTATAAGCTCCCAATTAAAGGGAAATACTAAAGCCTAAGTTATCTCTAAACCTAACAGTAGTCTTCAAAAGGAATCACTAACTTCATTCTAAACCTAAAACTAATTAGAGAGTTTTTCTATGTATGATCTCAAGTAGAACAAAGGCAAAAGGGAGAAGGGTAGGGAGAGTCTACGTGACTCCTTTATCATCTAGAAAGTCTGAGAGACTCCCTAACGACTAACTTTTGGGTTTGTGAAACAACCATATTTTGCTCCTCCTGGCTTCATGGCCTTTTTAAATTAGTGGCAGCATTTACCAGTTGTAAAGGTTTGTGTTGGAGTAAATGTATTGCCTCCATCTATTTTGTTTAACAAACAGCCAAATTTACAACTGCCCCTGTGAATTATGTTTCAGTGAGCGCACACTAAGAGACTCACAGAACTGCAACTATAGAGTTAGCCAAAACAAAAGGAATCTGGCAGGGGCCAGCTATGGACCCCCTGATTTTTCAGGAATATCCCTCATACCGGACTTTTGTCACATAATATGAGTAGCATGGCCTGCACCAGAAAAACTAGAAAATGTCTACATTATGGGTGGAGGTTTAAAATGAAACAATTCCTTTGAAAAACTATTTGGCAGTTTCTAAGAAAATTAAACATCCTCTACTCTATGACCCAGCAATTCCACTCCTACCAGAGAAATGAGTATATGTGTATACAAAAGTACTTATAGAAAATGTTCACACAAATTTTCTTTGTAATGGTTCAAAACTAGAAACAACTCAAACTCATCAAGAAGAGAATGAATCTATAAACTTAGTATATTCATTTGAGTAGTTTTTGAGAGTCTAATGTGTGCAAAATATAATCTTTATCCTGCCATCTCTTCTAAAGTGAGCCTAACAGCCTTTTCCTAGGGTTGTGATTTTATTCTGTGGTTCCTTTGAAAGCAAGGAGTTAACATTGAACATTTGTCTCTCCCAGCACTAAACATATGCCCAACTTTCTCCAGTGGCCATCATAACTCTATACTCTGGTTCACAGAATAGTTAACAAGTATCCAGTTTTGTAAACATCCTGACCATAATGCTAGAGTCTAAAAGAAACAAGTATAATTTAGGGCCTCCCTCCTGGTGCAATGGGTTGAGCAACACACTATGAAGCAGACCCCAGCCACTGCAGCATGAGTTCTATCCCTGCCGCCTGCCAGGGAGGGGACCCACATGGCGTAGCAGACCTCTCCTGGCAAGGACCCACATGGCGTAGCAGACCTCTCCTGCCTCGCCCGCTGCTCCCCTCAGCAGTGTGTTTCAGTGGATCTGCCTGTTCTGCTTCCCACTCTGTCTCTAGTGAATCCTTTCACCATCCTGGATTCTGGCCTGTACCGCAGCTCTTGTATGTATAAATAAATAAATCCTAAAAAAAAAAAAAAAAACAAGGACCCTATCCGAATCCCAAGTCTTAACTGTGTACTCTGGGGCAAATCCTGATTTCCTAATCTGTGTAAGGCATATGCACAATGCAATCAATCATACTAATGCCACCCAAAGAGGCTTTTTAATACCTGAACGTGAGGGAACTTGTGAAGTGCCTAGCACAATGATTGGCACTTAGGTGGATTCAAATGAATGCAATTCATTATTGTTGTTGCTAGAATGTTCACTGTCAAATATTATACAAAAATGAGCATCAACCTAAGAAAACATATATATATATATAAATTAATTTAAAAATGTTCATCTAATAAGGAGGAAAGACAAATCACAACTAATCATAAGTGTAAAACAGATAGTCCGAAATCTTAAAATAGAAGCAAAAATGTGCTTTGGGTAGAATGTGCTTTGAGAGAGAAAGAGGAGGGAGGTTCTTTTGGGCTAGAAAATTCTGGTAGGATTTTGGATAGGGTTTATAGAGAGTAGGTGATTTCAGCACAGAAAACAAAAACAAACTCTAATTCAATGATCAGCTAGTGAAGAAGCAACATGATGTAGTTAAAAAGAACATCAGGTTTGAAATTCTACAGCCTTAGGTTTGAATCCAGATTCTGCCATTTTATTAGTCATAAAATTTTGGACAAGTAATTTAACCCCTTTAATCCTCAGTTTCATCATTTGGAAATGATCATTCTTATATCTAATGGTTGTTGAGAATAAAAAGAAATTTTTCTCAAAGGCCTAGCCCCAAACCAGTTACTCAATACACAGATTTTAACACTCACATTAAGGAAGTGAAAACCTCAGGATCCACAAATGCTGCACCTCTTGGAGCGAGGCTGGAATTCTTTCAAAAAGGCAACCTCATGTCCAACCTGATTAACATTTTCCTATACCAGTGCCAGGACAGCTTACAATGGTTATAAGACACCTAGAGAATCTAACAGTTCTTCCTGCCCAGAAAAATGCACACATACAGGATTTTTTTCTGGGGCGGAGGCAGGGGCCATAACTGAAAGAGGCCCTAAGACTCCCAAAGGCACAAATGAAGGAACTGCTGGGTTTCCGGGGCTCCCAATGAAGAACTGCACACCAGGTAAAAAGCATTAACCAGTCATCAAAGACAACTCTCTTAGAGTCTCCCTCTCATTACCTGCTATTTAATTTTGACAGGCTAGGAAGCAGAGTCTTGAACCAAAGTGTGAGAATTAACCTGGTTAAAGAAACAAAACACTTCTCTGTAATGGCATTTTTTCTCATTCCAACAGCTTGCTAACCTCAAGCACTGCCAGTGCAGTGCTAACTCTGCTCTTCCTGCAGCCTGCTGACTTGAGTCACAAGAGACCCTCTTAGCAAGCTCTGGGCGGGCGGGTGGTCTTGTACACTTATCAGTAAGTCCTCCTAGAGTTGTCAACCGCCTGTTTGCCATCCACACAGTTCCCATCCCCAAACTGATCTTTATCTCTCACTGCACTTGGGTGTCACCCTCACATTGCCAAAGGTCAGATAAATTAAGGAATTTTAAAAATATTTTCCCTAGTCCATTTGACACTGTGAGTAAAAAACCTAAATAGTCCATATAATGAGATTTTGATATACAAAAACATGATACATTATCACCTGAACTTTCTATAGATTCAGCATTGTCATTTTTTACAACACTGCCTTTGAATCAATGTTGATGAGAAAATTATCAATAAATGTCAATATTTTGTTTTCAATATCAACCATTATCATGCTATTCCTTATTCATTCATTTCCCCCGTCTACCATTCCATTTTCTGCCCATCTCTGTGGCCTGAGAGATTAATTCCTATAGACTCCACCTCCCAAGTGCCCTTTCTACTGATTTAATCAATAGAAAGCACAGAATGGAATCAGATTCTGTCACTGCCTCCCTTCAACCACAGTTCTGTCAAGTGGCCTCAACCCCAAGAATCCAGCCTTCACTGGGCTCCAAAAAACAATTTCCTCTCCTTGCCCCTTCAGGACCAAGTGTGATAATAGTATCCCATTATTGCTAGTCCCAGGGTGTCTCAGCATCCATAATTAGTTTCCTAGTCCCATCCTTTAATAGATTGGACTATCAAAGGATAGTCCTTTGATAGAGCAAATCTTTGATAGATCTCTATGGACATCTGAGTTGGGTTCTGAATCTCATGACATAGTCATCTTTAACATCATCTCTATTATTGACTGTTCCTCTTGTATCAGACAGTGTGATGAGTATGTCATCAGCGTCAACTCATCCAGCATTCACAGTAACTCCATGAGGAAAGCATTATTTTAAAGATGAGAAAATACACTTGGCAATTTTAAGGATTTTATCTAGTTACACACTAGTAAATGCCAGAGTCAGATATTTGTACTTCAGAATATCTATTTGACTGCTGCCAATCACTCTCCTATGCAGTCCATGTTAGAATCATCTGGAATATTTGATACAAATTCAGATTAGAGAACCCTATCCAGAGCTCTCTTTTGAGGAAACCAGCTATAGGTTTTGACTTGAGTGGTGAAGTTGATTCAGGGTCATTTCCTGATACAAGGGAAGTAATTGCATAGGTTAACTGACAGCCTCTGGGTAGACAGGCATTAAAACTCTGACTAGTGTGAGCAACAGTAATTAGCAAGACTGATCAAACATTATTTCTCTTCTAAATTTAAATGGAAAATGCTAAGGAAATGGGGCAGAAGATAGATGCAAGAGAAAAAAGAAAACCCATAAAGAAGAACAAGCAATGAGAGAGTGACAGGGCCACACTGATGGTGGCACAGTAACCCGTCATGTGGCAATAAAATAGCATGTCCCTGGAGCCACCTTGAGTCCCAAATGACTATTCTTAGCTTCTCTTGAGCTCTGTCTTCTCTCACCCATCAACTCGCCAGTGATCTAAGTAATTGTTGGTCATGTTTTCGCTGAACCAGAGTCATTTGGCTGAGTTGATCCATGCTCTAGTTTTTACAGAAAGAAATCCAAGCTAACACAAGTGAAATAACCTCCCCACCAATCTTCCTGCACTTGCTCTGTTCACCTCTTCCACTATTAGTCACATAAGAGTGAATTTTCCCAAACTATAAATCTACATTAACCTCCTTACAATCTATATTAACATCTAAAAATCTATATTAACCTGCCCACAACTGGATTCCTATTCTTTTGATGAGGTGAAAATTCCCCATGGTGGCCTACAAGTTCCTGCATGATCCAGCTGCCCCTAGACCTGCAGCTCTCCAGCAACTCCCACTTCCTTCAGCCTCTCTGATTCAGCCACACTGGTTTTCTCTCACTCCCTCCTTTCACTAGGCTTAGTACAAGCTTTTCCTTCTGCCAATATGAGGGTTCCTTGCCACTTCACCTATTTAACTCTCACTAATCATGAAACACCACTTCCTCATGGGGATGTTCCCTGACCTCCTTGCTTAATACCTGTATATCCCCACAGATACAACTTCTTGTGCGATTAGTTGATCAATATCTGTCCTTTTCACCAAGCTTACTGAAGTCAGTTTCCTGCTCTCACTTTGCTCACTACTGTGTCCCCCACACCTTGTAGAGTGCCTGCCCCACCGTAGGCACTCAAATATTTGTCGACTGCATGTATAATTTCACGTATACATACAAGAATACCAGGCGGAAAATCTCACAAAGAGGCCGTTATGTAGTAGTCATGGTGTGGTCACAGTAACAGTGGTCAAGTGACCGTTGCTTAGGAACAACCCACACACAACAGAAGACCAGAGTATGTGTGGCTGTATACACAGTACCCAGGACCAAGTTCTCCACTTGGAAGGGGAACCCCATCCTCCTGCAGCCCCAACATCTACTTTAGCATCTAGGAAAATGCCCAAAAGGTCAGTGGCACTTGGCTCTCCTTTACTGAGTTTCTTTTACATTTGCAAGTGTATTTCTGAAGAGTTCATGCCAGCAACTTGATAGCAAAGATATTGCAGGTTGGTGCCCACCCCAATCTAGCTTTAAATTGAATTGGAAAAGCAAAGAGAATAAACTTGCAGCTTTGATTGCAAACTGAAAAGATGATACAAATAATACAACAAATATCTTAGCCTCTTGAGAAACATTTGTAAGTCAAAATTGGTTAATGTTTTGAATTATGTAGCATAGCCTTTCAAATTATCCATGGCAGAGGGAAATGGTTTTATATTGCTCAGACGTGTAAAATGGTGGCTGATAAATGAAAAATGTTCTTTCTCATGAAATTCCCTTTAGGAAACCAGTTTTAGTTCAAAAAACTTTTGAACAGGTGTTCTGCTAGATCGGGATGGGAGATGCAAGACAAACTGCATAGTTCTAACCTTCAAGGGCCTCACAGTCTAATGGAAGAGATAATGGAAAAAGAAAATACCACAAGCCATGTTGCAAGTGCACATTGTGTAAAATGAAAAGATAACATTCTTTATCCCATGCAGGAGATAATAATGGTGCCGAGTGTTTAAAAAAATCAAGAGGAGCTCTTCTAGTAGGTCACAAAAAGTCCAAGGTATCAGAGTCCAGTTTCTTAATTTTACAAATAAAATAATGAGTTAACCAAAGATGATGATCTCGCTACTTAGTGTTAAAGCCAGATCTTGAACTCCAAAGTTCCCTTGAAAGATATGTCAAAGACATAAGCAAGTTCTGTTGCTTTTATTTGATTTCTCAAAACCTCTTTAGTCATTGATATTTGAAATATCAAGCAAACTTTGATGTGCTCTTTATAAAGAACAATATTTATAAGGGAACAAGTTTCATCTTCCTCCCTCCCATCTGGCCTCCATCAATAGCCTCATACATTAGGTGAAATAACATTCTCAGATGGAAATCCAATCATGTCATTTCCTTCTTTCCAGTGCCCTTAGGTTATGAAGATGTAAGTAGAGCCAGAGCATGTCTGCTATGTAACTGGCCAGCCATGATCAAGGACTTCTTACCTTGTGACCAGGAAAGAAAGCAGTTTGAAAGACAGATGTCTTCTCCACCAGAATGCTCAGTGAATGTTTATTGAAAGTCAATTCATTTTAAAATCATTGTATTGCTTTACCTTAGATACAGATAACAATACCCAAACTCCCAGAGTCATTATTTCTTTCAATTTGTTGGCAGCGTTTCCATATCCAAACAACTGGCTTCAATAAAAGGTAAGTCCTTGGGTGATTGAGATGTATGATTTCTTCTTTACCATGACAACATGCTGAGAGATAAAAATAATAGGACTTCAAAATAAAAAAAAATAAAATAAAGAACAAACAAAAAAATAATAGGACTTCAAAGAATGCCAAAGATATAAGGGAATTTGTGGATAAATCATCAAACATTCATGATGTCCTTTTTAAAGATTCAGGTCCAGTAGAGAAATGATCTCCCTTAAACTAGACAACCCATTAAAGGCCAAATGATGACCAGAGTCTGGGGTCCCTGACTCCTCATTCAGTGTCTTCCCACCAGTGCCCAAGGGCCTCTCCATGGGCCACATCCTCAGTGTTTCCAGAGCAAGACTCTTAGCACCTGATTCCTGAAGGTTCGATGGAACTCAGAATGCTGATTGAGTGAAATGTTGATTGAATTCAGAATGTTGATTGAGTGAAAACAGTGTAGGCAACTCCCCAAATGTCAATATTCACCTGTAGAATTAAATTTTATGTTTAAAATATCTTTAGAGCTAGCAATATTGCCATGGAATAACAATATATGGGAAAAAGCACAAATAATTGTGTCATTTCATATTACAAAATGTGTGGCTTAAAATGTTTACAGGGTAACAGGAACAGCTGACCAATGGCTCCAAAACAGACTGTTTATATTAGAATTTCATTTAAAAGAAGTCCATTTTGATGAAATCATTATCTTTACACTCTCACAGTATGAGACTCCTAATTTCTGTTTTACAACATTCACAACTTCAGGGACTTCTAATAATTGTTCCATCATATTTCTAATACAACTTTTCCACTCTGAGGGGATGAGAGGTGTTTGTAGCGCTATCAATCTCACTGCTACACACACACACAAACACACACTTGTAGTATCAGATTTCTTACAATGGGTTATTGGGCCACACTTATTCCCTTGCCTTAAAAAACACAGGATAAACATGGTTTATCTTTCCAGAATGTGTTTTATTTAATGATGATTGATTTTTAAAGTTGTGAAATATATGCCAATATGAACTCACATTTTCTCTGCTGGTTACTGGCACTCATGCCCTTAACCACCTGAGAGGTAGGAATTGAAGATGAGTATATTACTTTTCTCTGGAATCCAAGTAGTTTTGTAGTAGAAAATCTTGAGAAGTACTGGATTGTTGAGGAAACTACTGACCTAGAGAGAAAAGAGCAGAGACCTAGTTTTCTGCTACACACTATCAATGTAGGTTTGGACAAATCACCTTTCTTCTAGGGGCCTTCATTTCTTCATTTGCAAAAATAATGTAATTAAAAGTTCAAAAAAAAAAGTTCAAAATAATGTGATTTGACATGTTATACTGAGGACTGTTTCCCTCACACAAAACTGTCAGGGACTCACTAGATCAAATTTTTAATGTTTAGTATTCCATGTTCCAGAGAAAGTGAGGAGAAAGACAGCTAATTTTTTTTGCTGTTCTAGTTAATTCAGTTCAGCACACAAATGTTGCAGCCTACAACACACAGAGTCTGGGCATTAATGCAAAGATGAGTAAGATGCAGTAACAGCCTGTAAGGAATGTGCAATCTAGAACCACACTCCCCAGTATGGTAGCCACAAGCCACATGTAGATACTGAGTTTTTGGAAAGTGATTCATTTGAATCCCAATGTGTTATAAAGTACATGGATTCTATATGTCATATTTTAGAAACTTAGTAGGAAAAAAGTACACCATCTCAATAATTTGTTTATATTGATCACATGTTGAAATGAAAATATTTTTGCTCTAAGTTAAAACCACTAAAAGTAATTTTATCCATTTCTTTTTTACTTTTTTTCATGTCACTACTAGAACATTCTCAATTATAATTATAACTTGACTTACAATTCTTTTGGATAACACTGATCGAAGGGGGCATTTAGACAGAAGAATAGAGTTCCAGTATGAGTGTTTATGTTTGGGAAAGTAGAGAAACACAAAGAAGGAAAATGTTGCCAAGTCTGGATTTTGGGAGAAACTTCTATAGAATGCATTGCCTGAAAAACAACTTCTATGGTCAGTGTACATCATGTTGAGGGACCAGAACTGCTGTGTGACTTTGGGCAAGATAACTACCTCTCTGAGTCTTGGTTTCCTCACCTACCTCAGAGGATCAATGCCAGAAATAAATGAGTTGGAACATGTACATTCTTGGAAGGAGTGGCTCCCATAGAGTAGAAGTTCCATAAGCATTTAATACTCTGGTCCACCAAGACATAAGCTCCAGAAGATTAAGGATTGTTCTTTTGATATTATTCAAGGCTTTATTCCCAGAACTAGCAAAGGGTCTGACAATAAATACTCACCAGTAACTATTTGTCAATAGTGTAAGAAACTAGACACAGTTTAATATTGATTTTTTTTTAAATTCATCACTTAAAGTCCAATTCTATTCAGTTCAACATTATTAAAGCATAAGATGTGAAGTAGGAAGTAGCTAGAGAGGTCGACATTAAGTGTCCTGGTTTAATGTCCTCCCCAACACCCCATTCCACAGACAAGAGCCCACAAAAGGCACCAAAAGAGGAATGTCAGTCCTTTGCATTTTTTATGGCACTTAGTCCTTTCAATCTGCTTTCATATATTCTCTCACAACTCTGTGAGGCAGACAGGTCAGAAATTAGGAGGCAACATCCTGGGCTTATTAAGAGAAGAAACCAACCATGAAAACAGGAAAGCGAGTGCTTTGCAAAGTATCATCAGTGTTGGTGGGATAACCAGAGCTCCTAGTCATCCTTTATTTTTGATATTTTTCAGTTCTGTTTTTGCAATGAGCATATGCTACCTTATAGTCAGGGAAAATACATGCTGTGTTTAAGAGGATGGAGGAGAAGGGAGGGAATTGGCTAGTCCAGATGGAGTCCTACCCTTGGAGACAGACCTGAACTTCACCAGAGACTTTGATTGTGCCTGGACCCACAGCCCCCTTGGAGATGCCCTCAGAATGAGGGAATCCAAGGTAGAAACAAACCCTTTCCTTAGTCTTTGAAGTCAGACATACTTTCAGGTCTTTCCTCTGCCACTTCTGAGCAATGTAGCTTTTAAGATTCTTAATCTCTCCATGTGTCAGTTTCCAACATTTGAAATGGACACTAACTAGTACCCACCTTCAAGGTTTTACTAAAGCATGCATGAAATTATGTTTGAAATCTACCTGGCACACAGTAAACAAGAAGGGTATCTGTTACTATCTGCTCACTCACAGTTTATACAGAATATAGACTCCTTTCCTCAGCACATACAGAATATAGACTCCGTAAGAACAAGCCTTTGTTTTCATCATTGATGTATCCTCAGTGTCAAGAACTGAGCCTAGCACATAGTAAGTGCTCTTTAAATAACTGCTGAACAAGGGAATGAAATTACAGATTGAAAACCAAGGCCTGGTGAAGTGAGGTGGTTTCCCAAGGTCACGTGGCAAGCAAGTGGTAAGTCTCATCCTAGTTCTACTAATTCTAATTACTCCCAAAGGAATTTTTGTTCTTCACTCATTTAAGATTCAGGATCAAATATCTCCATTACCTGCTCCCAGACATGGGGCAAAGCACCCAAGAACATGACCACAATGACATACATTTTCAACCCTGCTCCCCAAAATTCCCTTGGAAGATATAGCCCCAATCTGGGGTAGAATTATTCCTAATATAATTATTGTATACTTTTCTCTCTCATAGGTCTAGGAAAGGGCTCAGATATGGAAAAAGCCATTGCCACCTTAGCTCTGATATTCAGAAATTTTTCAGACCCTGATGGTAAACTTGAAAAAACGACTGCCAAAAATCTGCTACAAACCCAATTTAGGAATTTCACAAAGGTAAGAGAATGAATGCACACACAGGTACAGGGGCCATGCCATCGAGACTGGCCCAAGGAGCCAATAAGTCCAACGCAAGTCCAAACTCATCATGTGTTTCATTCAACAAATGTGTATTGCACACCTGCTGCATGCCAGAGGTAGAATGAGCACTGAGGTTAACACGATGAACAAGTTAACAATCCAGCAGAATCAAGAGAGGTACTGAAAAGGTAATTTGAAATATTAAAGAGCAGGGAATGCAGTGAAAGAATAAATCTGTCTTGGGGAAGGTAGTCAAAGAAGGACTCCTGGAAAATTAAGGTATAGCTGAAATCAAAATAATGTCCAAGAGTTAGCAAGGCAAGTACAGGAGGTACAAATAATGATACCCCATTTTCTGACTGTGAGAAGAAATGGATGGTGCTTCCATTCCTGCAGAAGACTGGAGATTCACTCAATTTCTTAATCCTGGCCTTAGAACTCCAGGTAGAATTGGAGAGGAGAGGAGATGCTGAGTTCCATTAGGATGTGTCAATTTTAAGATGTGCATGAAATATTAGGAGAAACTCAGACAACTATAGGATACGTCTTACTTACCAAGGTAAGAATAATGATCTTAAAACTCTATAAAATACAGAAATAAAAGTTGGTAGTATACAAATCATCACTGAAGAAAGAAGTGGCTTAAAGAATCTAAAGGTATGTTTCTCAATCTTCAGTTATTTAAACACCATTTTCATTTTTTCTCTATCTGCCTATAGCCTATATGATCATTTCTTTGGAGCTTTTTCTTTAAATTAGCCCTCTTTAAATACATTTACTCTGTAATATGTTATCACTATTCTAAATGTAAATTCAATGGCTAAAAGTGGAAGGGTATAAAATAATAAGACTATGAATTCTTATTGGGTATTTATTTTTGTATTGCCTAAAGTTACATTCTATTAGTAGTATGTGTGCATAGTTTGGGAAATAATGGCTCAGGGAAAATATGTAAAATGAAGCAACGGCCTCATGCAGAGCCTAAACAGACAATATTTATTGGTAATAGAGCAAAAAAAATCCTTAAAAGGAAGCAGACTGTAAGATTCTGTGTGTATTATGAGATATTAAAACAGAAGTGTTCTAAATTAACTCCATTAAAATGTACATGTGGTTTTAGCATGCTGCAGCTAAATAAGGGCTCATCAACTGGGGAAAATGCACTCAAGGGTAAAACTTCCTTGAATATGAATATTTCAAAGGTGTGTGTGAAATCAGTTTCTTTTAGATTCCACATATAATTATTATTGTTTTTAAAAATTTTACAGAAACAGAGTAGGATGGTAGTTGCCAGGGACTGAAGGCAGGGGAAAGTTGATAAGGTCAAAGGTATAAATTTTCAATTATAAGAATAAATGTTGAGAATAATTACAACCTGATACTCTTGATAACAATGTAGTATTATACTTGAAAATCTCTGAGAGTAAATTTTTAATATTCTTGCCAAAAATAAATAAAAGAGGTTAGGTGATGGATATGTATGAATTATCCTAATTTGGTAATAATTTGACAATGTGTATCAACTTATTGCATTGTATACTTCAAATGTTTACAGTTATCAGTTCCTTCTCAATAAATTTTTTAAAAGTGTACTTGATAGAAAAAGACTATAGTGTTATATGTCGAAGAATGACTGGAAAGAAATAATAATAGCTATCTTTGGATAATGGTGAAATTATTTTTAAATCTCCTTTTAAAAATATTATTTTCTAAATGAATGTGTTTCTATTGCACATGTATTATTTTTGTAAAGCTTTAATTTAAAGTGATTTTTTTCAACCAGAAATATCAAACAGAATTTGATGAAATAAAAATTTCTGAAGAGTCTTTAAAGAAAGGATAAGTGAATTAATCCTGTAACATCTGCCTGCATGTAAGGTCAAAAGAAATGACATATCCCTGAGAGAAAAAGATTCCTTACTGAGGGGCCTGGCAAATGCCCAGGAAGCTTTTAATAAGTGTGAAAATGAGGCCCTGGCAGACAGATCATCTTCATGTAATCACCATCCCTCTGAGAATAGCAGAGTCAAAAATTTAAACCAACATCATTAAGAAAGACATCGTCAGACTCTGTCAGTCTCCGTCTTGGGTGAAACCCAAGAAAAGCAGCCAAATTCTGGCCCTCTGACAGCAGACCCCCATCCCCACCTCAGACCCCAGAGCAATCCCACCCTGACTCAAGGTGAATAATGAGAGCCACCCAAAGCACAGACTGTATTTTAGGGACTTGAGGTAGCAGCTCATCTCAGGGCTTGACTCAGTGTCATTGGTGATAGCTTAACGTCACCAGGCACACTTGGATTGTCAAATGCTGCCTTGGACCAAAGACCCCACTCAGTGAACTTCCCTAACACAGGCACAGACCCGTGAGTCAATGGCAAAAGACAGCAGCCCCTTCATTACTGAGTGAACTTGTCCTGTAAGTTCCTGGTGGAATCTTCTGGTAAACTGAGCAGAACATTTAGGATGATGCCTGAGTTCTAAGAGCAATATCTCTGTCTCATAAGCCTACCCATGATTTGGAGGATTTTAACCACTGTATAGCTAGTCAGATATGATAAACCTTAGCACACAAGGCATTGCTAAAATACTAAAGCAAGATGGCTAGTCAGGCGCCCAGAGGACTGGGCCTCAGTCAGTTCCTTACCCTTATAATACACAGAAAAAAGAGCAGGAAATATACTTCTCTCTAACCTTGAGCAAACTGTGTGTCTTTTATGCCAGTGAAGTGCTCTTGGAACAGTTCTCTTGACTGACAGAGTGCCTTTCTCCTTCTCTGTTAGGTGGGACTTCTTGAGAACAAATCCAGAGAAACAAACTGTGAAAGGAATGTATCATCATTCCAAAGTGCCATACCCATTGTTGTCATGGGTTTTTACAGCCAGCACACAGCTGAGCATTTGGGGTTGAACTAAATGCAAACACAGCACGTTATAACATTGACTCAAATAACATTTTTAATGTTACTTGGGAAGGTATTTCTCACGCTGTGGGTGGAAATTGCAAAGCCTCTCTTTCCTTCTGTTTATGAGGGTTATGAAGAGTCTTAAATGCGATTTATGATCAAGCAAAATGCTGAACCATCTTCCAAAGTACATGTTTTCTTTTAGCATATTTTATTACATGTTTCTACATAATCTTACTGTTCAGTGAAACACATAATGGACAACTTCCATAACAAAGTGTTCATATTTTGAAAATCTGAAAACATAGCAGTATCTGTGTTTATAGAGAGATGGTTAGTTTAGCAGTCAGAATTTGGATTCTGAAATCAGGTAGCCAAGACTATGAATCCTGGTTCCATGCCAACAGCTGTTTTGTTTGGGCCCAGCTACTTCATTCGCACTTAAGTCTCTGATACTGCACTTGTAGAGTGGGTATAATTAATGGCACATTCTGAAAAAGTCACTGTGAGCATTCAGTAGAATAACCCATGAAAAGATTTCACTGGAGCTCAACTGGTAACACTGGGAGCAACTTGACATGCTGTTATTATTAATGACATATTTATTATTGCCTGCTATCTGCAAGACCAGGTTGGCACAGTGAATTAGGTTTTTATCTTCTTTGTTCTCACAGGGACAAGAAACCAAACCAAAATACAAAGACCTTCTTTCTGAACTCGACGAGCACACAGAAAATAAGCTTGATTTTGAGGATTTCATGATCTTGATCTTAAGCATCACTATAATGTCAGATTTGCTACAAAACATATGGGGTATTGAAATTACAGAATAAACAGCCTTAAATGTGTAGTTAGAAAAAATAATGGCAAAAGGAAGTACAAAGTGATTAAAGATTTTTCCGTTTTATTTTTAATTAATTGAAGATGCTTTTCATGTATCTGGGATGAATCTTATTGCTACTGTTCACACCCAATATAACTCCAAAACCTTATGCATACTTTTCAGTAATGTTTGAATAATGTGCTCTCTTCACAGTGTGATAGATTTGATACCACTGAATATCAAACTGCCTTTGCTAAGTCAATAGAGACTTAAAACACCTTCCTTACTGTAATTGAGTCACTCATTCATTTGTTCATTCAAAGACACTTGCTGAGTTTTATTTGACACTACTCCCGAGAAGACAGTGATGAACCAAAGGAATTGCTGACCTCAAACAAGGCTACAGAAGTCTAGCTGAACACAGACTAACACTGAACACAGACTCACAGTGAATAACCAGTCAATCATTTACATAGAGATTTTAATTATAATGATGATAAAGCAACAGGATGCTAAAAAGGCTATCACCAAGCCTGGATTCAAAGGCCTGAGAAGCTTTACTTAGATTAAATTATCTAAACCAAAAAAAAGAGAAAAATTTAAAGAGAACTTTATTACATCCTACTTTCAAAGTCCTCCTCCTTTGCCTGGAATTGTATGAGAGAGAAGATACTTTCATGTTTGTTTGTTTAATTTTAACAACTATGGAGCTCATACTATGTGCCTGGTAGTGTTTTAGAGACTTTACAAATATTAATTCATTCAACCCCATAACTACCCTGTGAGGTAAGTATTGTCATTAGCACCTTACAGATGAGGAAACTGGAACACAGAGGTTTTGATTTTCCCAGAGTCACACACTTGCAGACTTAAGCATTCTCTGTCCTCTCCGTGGGAGTTGTTAATTTTGTTTTAATATTAGACTTCATTGTGAGCAATAATATTATAACGCAACAAAAATAACTGTGTACATTTCCAGCACTGTGCAAGAGAGTGGTACCAGCTGGGTCCTGGAGAACCATTTGGCATTCCTCAAATAGAACTCTGTGGGCTGCTCGCTGCCAAAGTCCTTTGTATCTTACTTGCAAGTAGCTGAATACGGCAACCTTGGTGACCAAAGAAAAGGTCAAATCCATACCTTTCAGAGAAGGACAAAAAGGCAGCCTGGCCAATGGAGCAGTGAGGGATCTTGGAGCCATTCCAACACTCTGGATGTCCATTAAGAAGTTTTGAAAATCTGTCCCACATGGAAGTCACACTCCTCTGAAGAGGATATCACTTAGAGACTATGTTAGCCTGATGCAAAGAATGAAAACAGCAAAAGCATGTGAAGCATTAGTAACAGATAAGTCAATGAGCAAGATGCTAAGACACTAGCCCACAGCAGTCTCCCTTCTAGATTCTAGGCTCAGGATCATGAACTCTATCCTTAAAACAAAGGTGCCATCTTGAAAATGTTTGTGGTTCCAAAACATGAGATTATGGATGCAAATCTGTCTTGGGATCCTTTGGTTGCAAGGAGCAAAACCCACTTAAATATTATGCACATACACACACACACACACGAAGGGAAGTGTATTAATCACCAAGTTACTGGGGCATATAATGAAATAAAAGGGTGAAGAATACAGTAATGTTCACAAACATAAATCAAAACCAAGATTTCACGCTTAGTTTCTCTTAAATGAATTGTTTTCTTATCTCTGCTTCTGTCTGCATTTGGTCATCATTCAGCATATTTCTATCTCATTTCAAGCTCTACCTTTATTTCTCTCTTTGATTTCTATTTCTTAACCAGTTCTTCCTACTTCTTGGCACAGGAGTCAACTCGGTGTTCCCATTGCTGACTTTACTTCACCCTTTAAGTGCTCATCAGACTTTCAGTATTATCTCAGGAACTCCATCTCCAGTTCCCAAGAGAGAGAACATGATCATCTGAGTGTGGGCAGAGACAACTATTCTGTGGTCTATGGGACTATAGGAACCGACTGCAAAGTATATGAGCAGGTTCTGAGGATTGACAGAGGAAATTAGATGGACAGGATCCATAAATCCATAACTTGGACTAGAAGGACAATTTTACCTACATCTTAAGTGTGGGCTCAGCAAAAGTGTCGTGATGGGATAACCTCATTTATTATTCCAAGTGAAACCTTCCTTGCATTGTCGCTTTGCAAAAGGAGCTAACTTGCATCTCTCTGTGAAGTTTTCTGTGATTAAATATAGTTAATATATTCCTATACATGAGCTGTGTGCACCCTTGCAATTTGGTGAGCATGACAGAAACATACTCAGTCCTGGAACCCCTAATTTTCAGCATCTAAAAATGGGTCCAAGTATGAGATCAGGATTGTGCTTTAAATAGTCCTTTATAAAAAAGATAGTAAGAACTGGAAGAAAACCAACAGGAGCCCTACTTGTCAGCTGACCTTAGGCATCGGTAGAACTAAGGAGAGCTCTTGGAAGCCCAGGCCACTGTATCTAGCAAGGGCACATCCAGCCCATGATCCAGGAAATTCAGGCTTGAAAGATTTGTCGCATCCATCTCCTTTCCCCTAATTTCTACCTAGGCTATATGGATTCAGATTTCTCTTTGTTCCTTTGGCAACAAGGCTTTGAAATAGTCAAATTCTGGGTTTGGTGTGGTATAAAGTGGGGTCCCAGCAAGTTGTCTACCCTAGCACATTGAGACATATTTAGCATGCCTTCCTCTTACATGTTTTCAGTAGCTTATCCCCAATTCGGAATCTAAGAACAATAAATACTGAAGTTTTTTCATACACATTTGGTGACTTAACATGAACTCTTCCTACCTACAATAATTTGTGGTTATTATTTCTCCCACTTCGTGTGAGTATTTAGACTGTGCTCGGAGACCCGCCCCCTAGAGGTCACGCACCCAGAGGAGGGCACCAGGCAGATTGGGGTCCCTGACTCTGGTAGCAGCTCCACCACGACCAGCTGTCTGACTCTGACAAAGTCCTCCACTTTTCGTGAGTGAGTCTCATGGATTTTACTATAAATTTGAGATGAGAATGGAAACTGTTTTATTAATGAAGACTCTGGGAGACTTAAAGAAGTGTAGATGTACTTCTGAAATTTAAAATAGGCCTTTACACATCATAATTGTTCTACTTGCTCTAATTCTAGGCAAATTGTTCATAATTATTTTTATTAATAGCTGTCCCTGACAAAGCAACTACTGTACTTAAATATCACCCTTATGGTCTTTTACTTAATTCCTTAAACTAACTTAAGAAATTGGTATTATTATCTTTATATCACAAAAGGGAATGAGATTTCACAAGGTTGAGTGACTTACTCAGGGTCTCATAGCAATAAAATCCACAGCAGATAAATCCCAGATTTAAACTCGGGCCATGCTCACAGTCTGCTCTTTCCTGATCACTTGAGAAGATGTAAAACTGCAAAAGGAGAGCTTCTCTACCTATGGTTTATACCCAATTAAAAAAATTATTCCCCAAAGTAAGGAGGGAGAAAAGGAGGAAGCAGCGGCGACATTTCATGTGTCCAAAACCCAAAGGAAATCAAGAAGAGCTAAGAGAACGAGCAATAACAGTATAACATATTTTTCCTTGCTTCTCTTAGTCATTTAGCTTTCATCTCCAGGGAATTCTTCCTTTGGGAGAAGGCGCTGAAATCTTAAAATCTGTGTTCTGTCATCACCTTAATTTTCCTTGAAGAAAGTGCAAGTGGCAGGAAGGAGGCCAAGGTAGAAGGGTAGGAAGTGGGGGCCCTGAAGGGTGTGTCTTCTGAAGGTGACTTATGCTCTGTGGGCCCAGAGCTAGCAGCAGATGTCAGACCATGTGGTCAATTCCTAGCTCTCCCCCTGCTCCCTCCTGGCCCATCTCAGACTCTTCATTACTAAGTAAAACAGAGCACGGTGACCATATGGTCCCTAAACTCTCCCCCCATACTTATAGTCTTTCATGCAAACCGAGATTATTTTTTTAATTAATGAAAATGTAACAAGGTGCCAGTAAGCATATGGACAAATTTCATTTTTTAAAAACCTGTCTCTTGTAATTCCCCTTTGCTGCCTGTCACCCTCGTTGGCTGGGTATCAGCCCATTACACAGAGGACTAAACATCAGTAAGAAGATCTAGATGAGAGAGAGAGGAAAAAAGAAAACCTAATGACTTCTCAGTGCTCTACAGATTTAAAAATATGTAAATTTTAAAGCTATGCTTTATATAACTGCTGAATGTGCCACATAAGTCACTTAATTCATGTGACCATTTATTGGTGTTAGTAAGAAAGATCTTTAAAGCCAAGACCTAACCTATTTTGGATCCTTAATGCCTAGAACAACACCTAGAATACTGTAGGTATTTGATGAATAGTGAGTGAACAAATAAATTAATGAATGAGTCCTCAAAAGATGTAGAAAGAGAAGCATTAAGATATTTGCTGGGAGGTAGGTCCAGGTCATGTTGGAAAAAGAAAATAGAGATGTCCTCTATGGAGATGAGTGAGCTGGGTCTGATTATCAAGATTGCCAGTTTTCTTTTTTTTTTAATTGGTAAGAATGAGGGTTTAAAATTTGCATAAATTAGGTGATGAATATTAAGATCAGTTTAATATTGTTCTCACTCTGGTTTATCTCAGAATGAACAAATAAGCACTGCAGAACTATTCTGGAGACCAAAACACAGAGCAATGCATCACTATTGTTTAGGAACCAATGACGCCCACACAGAGTAGACTATCCACCAGTACAGAGGAACCTAGATTCCAGAATCACCACCAGTTATTGCTGGCAAAGCCACATTTGCATGCCCGCCCTTCTGCCTTTTTTTGGTTCTTGAGTTTGGTGTGGTTTTTTTTTTTTTGCATTTCTGGATCTCAGTCCAGCTGTTTCTTTTTTTTTTTCAAGGCACATTTTTATTTATAAGATAAAGCAAATTAAAAATTCAGTGATTTTTTTTCCCCCTTTATATTCAAAGGAACTTCACTGGCCTCATCTGCTTGTCATTCCAGTTTCTTGTCCTTTTTTTACCTTGAGGATATACTTAGACCTCAAACAGATTTGCAGCCCTCAGTGGCACAGGTTAATCCCAGGAAACCCTTGGACCTTTCACCGGGAGAGCAGAGTCATCAGGATCAGGACAAATGCTTATTTGGTCAGTCGTAAGGCTGTCTCATCTCTAATGGACTGTAAACTCTTGGAACTGGAGGCTTTCTCAAAATCTCTCTCTTTGAAGGAAGAGCTACAGGTACCATGGGCCTCTGAAGGGCTTAATGAAAATCAATAATGAAATTAAAAGTGGGGAAAATAGAACCAAAAGGAGATTTCTAAAGGATCTTTGATTTCTCTAATACTTTGGTCTTCAAGGAGAGTTTTGATTAACCCTGAAAAGCTGTGGAATAGTGAAGACATTAAATTGCACAGCAATGCAGCACATCCATCACTCAGGAGCTGTTTGTTACATTTCCCTCCGCCCAGCTCCTTCTCTCGAATCAGGAAGGGAGGAGATGTGAAGGATGGAAATCACTTATAATCTCTGTAGTGACCATGTGCAAGTGATTTGGGTTTCTTTCCATTTGGAATCCTTTGACATCAAGCTAGAGTTAGGGGGTTGGGCTAAGAGAAGTGGGAGGCATTTGTCTCTACCCTGAGGACACACACAAAATGAACTTGATTATGATATTGTCTCTGATATTTATTTCATCTGCTCTGAGTGCATTTGGGGATGATGCAAAAGTTCTAGAAGAGCTTGTCATCATAGAAATCATGTCAATGGTTTCTGAAAAATCTTAGTTCAAAACCTGAGACTCTTCTTCTTGTCTGTGCCTTCAGGAAGGCTGGTTGTTTGCACTCATTGTCATGTCCTTACTAGATGTTCGCGACTAGCATCTATTCTGATTGTTCTGTGCTTGTGCCATTCAAGTTCTATATTCAGAATGTCACCTTACAGCAGATTATGCTGGTCTCAGGCATATCTTCTTGGTCTACCTGAGTTCACCTGTAACCACAGTAAACTATTTCCAGTCTTCTGAGAAAAACGAATCAAGGAAAAGAGAAAAGACAACAAAGTAGGAATTGGCAAGGGAACAAAGAAAGAGAATAACATCCTTAAGAAAATATATTAGGCTCAAGAAATTGGGGTTGGGAGGAGTGACATCGGTGGATGAGAATGGAGAAATTAGCTGGGAAGTTGGATTGCAGTCACAGTATAAAAATCCTTGAAGACCAGGTTAATAAGATATAAACATTTAAAACAGGACTTCTCCAGACCCTTAATTAGTAGATATCTTAGGTTTGTTTACCTCAAATACATACACTAAGATAAGAGTTAGAATAGAATTCATTTGTTTGGGATGTGATTTCAGGAAACCCCATAAGGGAAGTGAAGACAAATGATTCGAGGTACATTCATGAGCAGGTTGACCCCTGTGGGCAGCGGGGGCTTAGGGTTCCTTGGTGAGCTCTGGGAGATAGTGTAGAACATGTCAGTCTTGTTCCAGCCAACAGGCAAGGAAACTGCAGAATTTTCTCCATACTACTTCCCATTATTCGTTAAAGTCTGTTTTCAAGGGCACTGACTCTCAGGTGCTCCCTGCTTCCCTGTAACCACCAGGCAGGAGGAAAGAAAATGAGTAAAAGAACAAGAACCAGGGGCAAGAGCCATGACTACTCACAGTAGCAGAGGGTGTAGGACATATGACAAATCATAAACAGGGTCTGCTATAACAGGGTGATACAGATTGTAAAACTCTTAGGCAGATCACAAGGTTTGTGCATTTTCCAAATATAATGAATGACAAAATCCTTTTTCATATAGACTGTCCTGAAGGACTAGTTATACCCACATAACACACTTTGAGGGTTCTTTATCTAGGTTGGTAATCAAAAGCTTTGTGTAGAAAGGGCCAGATAATACGCATTTTCAGCTATTCAAGTCACATAATCTCTGTCATAAAAGCTCAACCCTTGCTGTAAGATGAAGCAGCCATAGCCAATAGGCAAATGAATAGCTGTGGCCATGCTCCAATAAAACTTTATTTACAAAATCATGTCATGGACCCCATTTGGTCTATGAGCTATAGTTGACTGACTCCCACTGTGGCTCCCACTGAGTTCCTGTAACTCCTGCCTGCTCTGGGATTCTGAGACCAGTTTGTGAGTGTCCTCCATGGCAGGGTGGTGTGATTGCCTGATCTTAGCATAGCCTTTGCTCCCTCCTCCCCATAGGGATCCAGAGTTAATATGCTCCGGATCACTGTGCCTCCTCTTTCTGGAACCCACCCCAATGAGGCCTCTGCAGCAGCCTCTTCATCCCATTTTGCCCACAGCCTCTCTGCTGGGGAAAAGCAACTGAGCCTAAATTTAATTATTCTGCTGGAGAAATAAAAATAGTGTTGCCCTGAGGCTGTCTGGTGCCAAGAATTTTCCATGTCATGAGAAGAGAAAAATAAATAGCAGCTCAAAATAAACAAGTCCTACCTACTCCTCATCGGAGGCCTAAAGAGGTGTGAAGACTGAAGAAGTAAGGAGGGGGGGTCAGAGGGTCAGTCGCTACTCCAGCTTCTTCAGGTTTGCACTTGAAAATAAACAAACAACAGTTCTTCCAGAATAAATTGCCTGTTCTTATTCCCAGGCATTCATTCCTTCATTTAATGGACACATATTGAATGCTTCATATGAGACATTATACTAGACAAGGGGATCAGTGCAAAATGCAAATTCAGGACTCCTTGTTCAACAGTTATTAAGAATTTCAAAATGGTGACAGCACAACCTGAAACCAAACAGTCCTTCCAGCACTGTGCAATCACATAGGGCTCATGCCCTTGAGCATGGTGCTAGACATTGGTATTACAAAGATATATCTGGGGGTTCACATCTAGTAGCCCTAGAGGAGCTTCCTAGCCAAGAAAAGAAAGACAATGTTTGTAATAAGAGACAAATCATTGTTTCACCTCATCTTTTTTCAAATTCTTTTCCGCTTTTGTTCACACCAAGTCCCAGTGAGCTACCACGCTCAGCAGCCAGTACCTGCAGCCCTTTGCTAGCATCTGATCATGGGCTTCTGGAACCACTTAACCTACAAGCTCAGAACTTGAATTCCTTCACCAATAACTGGCTCATGTGGGAGTCCATCTGGTCTGGGCCTCACTCTGATGGGGCCCACTCTGTGCCAGAGGTGCTCTGATCCCTGACCACCACCCCCAACACTGAGTTCTAGCCTAGCGTGGCTCCCTTTCCTTCTCCCTGTTTCCCTGAGTTCTTGAGCATGCCTCCTAGCAGATGCCCTAGACACGCATTCTTGGGAAATTTCAGAGGGTCTACTTTCAGAGAGCCCAAACTAAAACATACATATAAATTGCGGGAATAAGGGGCACAGTGAGAAGTACCACAGTACACATCCCGAGGAAGGGCGTGCTGGACACGTTCAGAGGTGAGGAAACAGGCTTCGGTCTAGAGGACAGTGAGTGGCACAGGTGGGAGTTCATGATGGGTTTTGATTCATGGGTAATATATTAGAAGGTTGGAATGACTGGTGGAATTTGAGGGAGATACTCTGCTTAACCCTCAGCCTCCAGGTCTCGGCTCTGTGTCCAGGAAGACTAAGTTACCTGGACTGCCTCAACAGGAGCCTTGCCTCTGGCATAGGCAAGATTAGGGCTATGGCCACACAGGCAGTAGGGCATGGAGGAACATGAGCTGTATGACTTTCTCCCTAGTTACTTTTTCAGTATCTGGGAATTACTCCATCTCTTGCCTTTGCAGGTCAAGGGTGGAAATAGAAAGCAGTGGGTACTACACTGTCGTGCTGTTTTCCCTAAATGCTGCCCTTATGATGTAAGTAGTCTGTGTAATGCATCTCTGAGATACCTAGCTCGTGTGTGCCACTGAGCTGTGCTGCGACTCTGGCTAATGTACTCTGTTCATGTACTCTGGCTACAGATGCAAGAAGGACAGAGCTCAACCAAAGGCAGAAAAGCCAGGCCTGAGGATTTAGCAGAAATTGTCTGAAGAGCATAGTGGGAGTCCAGAAATGAAGGTGGATTACAGGCAGAATGTGGACAGCCTAGAATGGGCGCCTAAAGAGTTGGCCTTCAAGCCACTGTGAAGTGTGAGGGGCGGGCTTGGGGTGGGAAGGGTGAGGGGGGCTGAGCTGACAGAATGAGAAGGAAATGGACTGAAGATAATTGGAAACAGGCTGAAGGATTTGGAGGCTACTGCTGTGATCTAGTCAGAGCCAGGTTAAAGTGCAGGCCTGGTGGACAAGGTGACAGTGGAAATGTATCAAAGTTTAGAAACCCATCTGCATCACACATCTTGCGAGCTTTGAAACGACTGTTGCTCTTGCGTGGTACACACTTGTATCTCCCATCGGCTGATTCCTCCTCACCTCTGGGGTTAGTTAGCTTAAACATTTTTTCTCCTGGGATGTCTTTATTGTCTCTCTCTGTTTTGCCTGAGGTCCCCTTGTTCATGTGCTATTGTAATGCCTTGTAACAACCTATTTTAAAATGATCAGACTGTGCTAGGACTATTTATTTGACAATCTGTCCGCCCGTAGGTATAAACTCTAAAAGCAAAGACCACATCTGCCCTGTTCGCACAGTATCTCCTGAGCCCAGCCTCATTCCCTAGCACCCAGTGGATAAATGGACGAGAGGAAGGGTGGATGGATGGAATTAGTGGCTTCTGAGTGTTGCTGTTAGAAAAATGATTTGACCTTGATTCTCTAGTATCAGTTTGGGTGAAATCATTCTTTCATCCTTTTGTGACATGTCTCGGGTTCTGATTTAGTTCTACAGCTGAGTTTCAGAAGTCCCATTTCAGAGGATAATTAATAGAGTCACATTCCTTATGTGGAAGCTGGAATTTCTGAACTGGGTTTATTCTTGCAACAAAAAACAATACAGACAGGAGGTTGCAGTCAAAATAAAAAAAAAATTTAAGAAGTGTTTGCAAAGTAAACATCATTAGGAGGAGGGAATGGTGAAGCTAAAATAAATGATTCCTGTCAAAGCCTACTTTGTATTACAAATCAGGAAAGGGCTTGATTGTATTGCCTGTTAGTGACAGTCTGCAATTCATTTCTTTCTCCTGGCTTGGGGCCAAGATTCATGGCCAGATTCATGTTCCTATTATTTGATGACCCTTTTCTACATGCTGGGAGAAGATGAGACAGGGCTATGTCCAGAGAAACATCTGTTTTGGGTAACCAATACTACACACACCCCTCAATTGTATGTGTTAGTGTACCAGTCAAGACCCTGCAAGGACATCCCCCAATAGCCAGCCAGCACACATGGATGGAAATGGTACAAAGGGATCATTTTAAAAGTGTGGGCAAGGGGTAAGGGAAGAGGAAGCAATGACGGGGGCAGGGGCCATGTAGCGCTCTGGATCTAGCAACAATGAGAGCTGCCACTCTCACTTCTAGAGCAGACATTAATATCTACAATTTGCAAGTAAGGAAACTGGAATTGACTCTCCTACCCAGGGGTCCAAGGGACGCTCAATTGGAAAAATGAAATTCTCTGAAAATATTACTGCACCCTTCCATTCCCACCTCCTTGCCTCTGTCCCCTCCAGGACATGCCTGTCTCTTGTTTTCTGTTTATCAGTCCTCAAATAAGGTACACTTTTATGTCTCTGTAGTTCTAAACAATGGTGCCCTAAGGAACAGGGTTAATTTTATAGTATGAGTGGTGGCGGGTACATAAGCCTATATACATATCAAGATGTGAACCTGTAAGTTCCCCTATGCTAGTCCCCAAATTTATATGGTTTTGTAAACTAGTGGTAAATCAGTGAAATTTTATTTTTTAAAAAATGAATAAATAGTGAACAAGGTTCCCCTTATTCTAGATACTTCCTAACCCTCTTGCCACAATTCCAGGGGCAGGTGTCTACTGTCATTGTTTACCTAGTGCCTATCCTTCCGTCTTCAGAAATGGACTGAGTGGTCCACCAGTACCAGATGGGCTCCCTGGCTCTGAGACTGGCCATCATCCTCGTAATGGGCTCCAGAATGGGCAGGGCACACATGCAAATTCAGCCAAAGAGTCAGTGCTAGAAACAATTGCTGTTATGTTTAGTAAAATCACTTCTCTTTCAGCAAGTGTTCCTACGTCAGTGGAACATACACCTGGAAAAAGCTGCCTGTGAAGGAGAGCAACACAGAAGGAGCCAGAGCTGAGAGGTGTAAAGAGAAGGGATTCATGTTGCAAGAGCACCTGATGCAGCCTTGAATGCAGGTAGCAATCCAGAAAGCAGAGTCCCATATCCGCTCAGGGCCCTGAGCCCGTCCGTCCGTCACTTTTCTGGCTGAGGTAAGTCGAAGCTAATTTGCATGACTGCTCTTCAGGCTCTCTCTCACATTCCACCCTCCAGTGTTGTCACTTTCTATGACCTGGTTTTTATATCATTAGAATTTGAGTTTCTTCTTTCCACAAAGCCTGGTACAAATGTGTAAGTGATTAATAAATATATAGAGAAAACAAGACAGAAAGTCAGAGTTCCAGGATAAGATGGCTCAGCGGTCCCAGCCTCCTGATTATAGTAGCAGTCCTCATCACTGGTGTTGAGGATGACTAGCATTTACAGAGCACTGTGCCTATGATGGCTTTCTAAGCTGTATTATCTCACTAAAGCATCAGAATCACCACAGCAAGAAGTTATATTAAGTTGCTTATAAAGAAAAAGCTTAAAGATTGCAAGTACAATGTTTAAAGTCACATGACTAGAAGTGGGAGATACAAGATGTCTACTCACCTCTGAACTCAAAGTCCATGTTCTTGTCTACTATCTGAATCATCCCAAAGTCTTTTTTCTCTATTTCTCCACTTTGCTGAAGGAAACCACTTATCCTGTCCTACCACTTGACTGTGCCACCTTTGAACTCTAGTAGATCAAGGAAACAGGACTAACCATATGTGCTGCCTTTCCACGCCAGGCCCTTGGAGGACCACATGGATTCATGCCCTCTAGACAGAGCAGCATCTTCTCCTGTTCAGAAATCTAATGATGCCTGGATTATGAAGTCCAGCCATAAATATTCCAGGAGGATCCAAAGCCTGACACCAACTGCTGCTAACTTTCCAAGTCAAATCCCCAAAATATCCCGTTCTTCTATGGGGTACAGGAATAACTTAATTAGCATGTAAGCTGATAAGTTTTGAAGTCAAACCACCAGAACTTGAATTCTAGCTCTACCACAAACTGGATAACCTCAGACAAATCACATCAATTTTCTCAACCTCAGTTTCCTCATCTGTAAAATGAGATCATCTGCCTCAGAGAAATGTTCAGAAAGAATTAGAGTGAATGAACTTGATTGTAGTAAACTAATGATATTATAACACATGATATATATTCTACCAATAGCAACTACAATTCTCATTATCTAAATCTCACCCCTGTCAGGTTATTTGATGAGAAGTGAAGAATTTCCAATAGTCCTTGGAGGTTGGAGATAGTGGTAAATTCCACAGAACTTCATATCTACTATTTATAGTTCCAGTTACACATATTTCTATGGCTACATCTTGTCACAGGAATCTCCTGCTACAAGAAGTCCTTTAGCTCTCCTTCCTCCTCCAGTGTGTTAAGAGTTGCCAGATCTAGCAAATAAAAATACAGGACAACTACTCAACATAGAAAAGCCCAGGACCAAATGGCTTCCCTGGTAAATTCCGCCAAACATTTAGAAAAAATAAATTGAAGAGGGAACACTACTAAATTCATAAGATGAGACCAACATTACTGGTATCAAAGCCAGACACAGACACAGATATATAAGAAAAATGCTACAGGTTAACACATAAAAGTATGTATAAATATATTAAAATCCTCAATAAAACCTTAGCGTGATACACACCAAACTCAACAGCACAATAAAAAGATCATATACGATGACCAAGTAGGATTTATCCCTAGAACATAAGGGATGGTTCAACCTATGAAAAGCAATTAATGTGATGCACCACACTAACAGAATGAAGGATAAAAATCGCATGATCATCAAAATAGTTGCAGAATAGTGTTTACTATAATTCAACACCGCATGATAAAAAATAGTCAGCAAACTAAGAATAGAGGTTTTCCCTGCTATCCAAAAGTAAAGCATTCCTATTTGATAGATAACTCTGGAGTCTGAGAATGCTACTACCTTTAATATACAGTGAATTTTTCTTAATATTCTCAGACCCCCAAAATAACCTACCAAATCATACCACGTAGGTAGGCGTAGCATTGGACAGGCTTACTTTGGGATAGCAGGATAAACGTGTATATGAAAAATCCACTGCTCAATGGTAATAAACTGAAAGGGTCTCTAAGATCAGGAACAGGCACTTAAAGCTGCTGTTCAGTGTAGCACTGAAGTCCTACCACTTCAACTAAAACATTTCTGCAGTTTGTTCTCTCTTCTGATGAATTCAGTAGGAGAGTGACCCAAAGCCCATAGTAGCTGAGCAGCTGCTCTTTCCTTGTGTTGCCTGCTGAAAGGTCACCTGTGTGTACAGCATCTGTGTACGGAAGCTACAAGGCTTCCCCATTCCACTTCCATTGTGAGGAAGGGGGAAACCCTCATTTTGCATTTTACTTTTACATCTCATATTTTCATGCTTGGGGTGGGCCAACTTCCAGCCTCCCTAAAAAGTCCCTGTCTGAGGCTCCCAAGATTAAAGGGCTGATGTGAGTCAAAAGGATTATTTCTCCCTGTTCCTAGAAGTGCAGCCAAGAGGGCCAAGAAATAGAGGAGGGAAAAGAGCAGGCACCATTTGGAAACCTCACCTAGACAGTCATCTGCCTGATACAATTGTTAGTTTTCTCCTAATATCTTCATGACTTTTATGGGAAAGAGTAGACATGTGCTGCTCGTTATAAAAATAAATTCAAACAAAACAGAAAAGTACAAACGGTGCATTAACAACAATCCCAAAGTCCACCTTTCAGAAGTAGCCGTTATTGGACATTAGGAATTGAGGGAAACCAAAAGGAGTCAAAGCTCCTAGAAGAAACGGCTGATCTCAAGAACCTGGAACATGATCTTGTGCCAGATAAAAGGGAGCTGCTAAGGGAAACTACAGAGACATTTCATAAGGACACAGGGAGCTCCAGCGGCCAAATACAAGACAATTTAGGCATGAAAATAGGAGTAGGAGCCACTGGAACCACTTGAACAATTGGAAACAGGAACAAGTGAATAGATAAAAAGTAACATAGGCATGGAAAGGGGGAGAGAGCTCGCTAGCAGTAGAATTCCCAATACCAAAGGAAAATGTCAAGGAAGTGCTGGCATTGGGAAAATCGAACCGATCACTGATAAATTGCAAGGCATAAAAATGGTAAATGTATAATGGAGAAACCAGATAGCACACTGACCCAGTGATCAGTTAATCTCACCAACAAAGGGCAGCAGACATCACAGCATGTGCATAGGATGCATGGAAAGATGTAACATCACCCCGCAGTATCCCAGCCAGGAATGTAAAACCTGAATCCAATCATGAAGAAACATCTAACCAACCTCAGCTGACGACTATGCATGCCCGATGGTGGAAGGAAAGCCTCTTTAACAAACAATGCTAGAAACTTGGGCAGCCTCATGCAAAAAAAAAAAAAAAAAAAAAAGAAGAAGAAACTAGATCCATACATGACTCTGTACATAAAAATTAATTCAAAATGCTCGAAGATTTGGATATTAAGAACTGAAGCCATATGCTTAAAATAAAACATAGTGGTACATTATAAGACATCTACCACAAAGTTGTACTGGGGGACACAACTCCAAGAGCAAGGAAGACAAAAGCAAATAAACAAGAAAAATAAACAAGTGGGACTTCATTAAACTAAGAAGATTTTGTACCTCAAAAGAAACCATCACAAAAGCAAAAAGTCATTTTAAGACTGAGAAGATACTTGAACATCACAGATCTGACAAGGGACTAATTTCCAAAATATATAAAGTACTTATGTAATCCAACAACAACAAAACAAAAAACCTAGTCAAACAATGTGCAAAAGACCTAAATAGACAATTTTCTAAAAAAGATATTCAGGTGCCTAAAGGCACATGAAAAATTGTTCAACATCACTTATTATAAAAGAAATGCATGACAAGGTATAACCTGCTCCCCTTTGAAAATGGCCTATGTCAAAAAGAATGGAAACAATGTTGGTAAGGATGTGGAGAAAAAGCACCACTCGTCCACTGTTGAGAGGAATGCAATTGGGTGCATCCTTTATGGAAAACAGTATGGCGAAACCTTTAAAAAAGATAAAAATGGAAATCTCATTTGACCCAGCAATACCTCTGCTAGGTATTTACCCAGAAATATAAAGACTAATCCAAAACACTTACACACTCCTTTGTTCATAACAGCACTTCCCATAATTACCAAGTCATGGTGTGAACCTAAGTGTCCATTGACAGATGACTAGATAAAGAGACTGTGGAATATATACTCAGTGAAATACTATGCAGCTATTTAAAAAGATGAAATAGTGCCCTTGGAGACAAAATGGTTGGACCTTAAGGTGATTATGCCAAATGAAGTGAGTCAGAAAGTGAAAGACATATTTTAGATGATTTCACTTATCTGTGAAATATAAAGAACAACAACAAACCATACACTGGAAAAGCACAGTGAAAACAACTCTTGGGGGGTCTCCCTGGTGGCACAGTGGGTTAAGCAACGCACTATGAAGCAAACCACAGCCACTGCAGCATAAGTTCGATCCCTGCCGCCAGCCAGGGAGGGGACCCACATGGCACAGCAGACCTCTCCTACCTCACCCACTGCTCCCCTCAGCAGTGTATTTCAGTCGATCTGCCTGTTCTGTTCCCGGCTCTGTCTCTGGTGAATCCTCTCACCTCTCTAGACTCTGGCCTGTACCGCAGCTCTTGTATGCATAAATAAATAAAATCTTAAAAAAAACAAACAAAAGAAAACAACTCTTGGACTTAGTGAAAGTATAGTGGTTACCAGAGGAAATGGAAAGGCACTAAATAGGGCACTGGAATCAGAGGCTTGGTAGAGAGTGAGTGAAGCGCATAAACATGTGAAAAAGTAAAAATGTACCCCAAAGTTATAAAGACCCACAAACAACAAATTCAGTTGGAAAGACATAGAATATAAAAGGGATGTCACAAACAGCAAAGAAAGAGGGAAAATATTTCAAATTAAAGAAGATTGCACAGAAACTGAACACAAGAAAAATAAGACATAGCACTTCCTAAACTAAATTGCATCGTTAGCTAAGGATACCAATTTACAATTACAAACTAAAACATGGTGGTGAGAGACTACATTCATATATTATCCTATTCATATATATCATATATGTATTGTATGTGTATCCATGCATGTGTATGTGTATATATAAATGCACACATATTCCCCCACATGTTTTCTCCCCCATAGATATATTTTCTCAATTAAATGTTTGTGTTAATAGCAATCTATTCCAATTTGTTGAGAGTTGTTTCTTACATAGCTAATCATCAACAAACTTTAGATTTTTCTCATAGCATTCTGTTCTTTTTTTAAAAAAGATTTATTTATTTATGCATACAAGATCTGGGGTACAGGCCAGAGGTGTGGGGTGGTGAGAGAACCCACCAGACAAAGCAGGGAGCAGAACAGGCAGATTGACAGAAACACACTGCTGAAGGGAGCATCGGGCAAGGCAGGAGAGGTCTGCTGCGCCATGTGGGTCACCTTCCCAGCCAGTGGCAGGGATCAAACTCATGCTGCAGTAGCTGTGGTTTGTTTCATAGTGCGTTGCTTAACTCACTGCGCCACCAGGGAGGGCCCAGTATTCTGTTCTTAACAAGGATTTTCATACTTACTTCAGACACTCTGTTAAGATTGCAAGAGATTGAGAAGGCTCTGTTCAAACTGTGCATTTCTCAAAGGCATTTTTGAACCCCCGGACACTGGGCTTCAAGGTTGCTGAAATAGTCACTCTAGAATCCCTTGGAAGTGCCAAGTGCTTCATTAACCTCCTACATGTTCCACACATGTTTTCTGGTTAAATGCTGCTGCCCAACATGGTCATCCGGACCTAAATATGCTGAGCATGCAGTGGTGTTTTTATGCAGATTTACCTTCCAGGATGTCAAGCAAATTAAAAATGTCTGTTAACAGCCTCAAATTGAATCAAATAATTCTGTCTTCATATGGTTAGGTGGGGTGGGATAACTTAACCCAGAGCTCTTTTTTTTTTCCCTCAGAGATTGGAACCTGGTTATGGAAATTGGATTTTGCATCTTCTAAATATGCACACTCATACTCCAAGCCTCTTATTAGTGATTCTGTGACAGAAAAAACAAGCTGAGAGGAAAGAAGACAACATTCTTGTTTCTGAACTTAATTTAAAACTGGTTTAACTAACTCTGAGCCTTGTAGAAGAATACAAACAATTCCTCCTGAGACACCAATTAGAATAAACCTCTCTTATCAAGATGGGGTGAAGCTTGGGGTCATCTAGGCTGTTAAGACTCAGTCTTAGGGGCAGAGAGGGGGGACTGCTAGTCCCCTGAAAAAAAATTTCTTTAAAACACTTTATTTTTTAAAAAGATTTATTTATTTATGCATACAAGAACTAGGGTACAGGTCAGTCGCAGGAGGTGAGAGGATTCACCAGAGACAGAGCTAGAAGCAGAACAGGCAGACTGACTGAAATACACTGCTGAGGGGAGCAGTGGGTGAGGCAGGAGAGGTCTGATGCACCATGTGGGTCTCCTCCCTGGTCGGTGATCGAATTCACGCTGCTGTGCAGAGAATGCTTCACAGTGCGCCCTCAACCAGCTGCGCCACCAGGGAGGCCCTAGTCCCCTGACATTTTGGACAATGTTTTTTCTAACCCGCATTTCTCAACAATATTTAACATTTACTGAAAATGTACTATATACTAAGCGAAGCATCTACATCCTACATCTAATCCTTTAACAGTCCTCTGATTTAGAATTTCCATTTTTACAGATTAAGAAGCAGAGGTTTAGAGATGCTAAGCAAATTCTACTGGTCACAGAACTGGTAAGTGGCTAGATTGTGATTCAAACTCAAGTGGGCCTAATTCTCTTACATTTTCTTATTTCTTTTTAGCATTTTAAAAAAATCTTGACTCCATCTGGAATTTATTTTGGAACTTGATGTGAAATGAGATACCAATATTTTGTTTTCTACAAATGTAACCACTAGGAGCATCACAACATAAAAAAAAATTGTGACAATTTAATGACAGGGGAAATGTTTATGACATATGTTAAGTGGGAAAGGAGGGGGGATGCTAAGCTTTATATAAGCTTTGATTAGACACAGTATAAGCAAATGGTAAGCCCCTCGCAAACTCCCTTTGGAGAAGCACCTTCACTCCCCAGGCCCCTCTGTCTCCCTCACAGAAAACACATTCTCATTTCTATAAGTTGATAACACAGGCAGCACTGGAGCAAGAATTCGGTAAAAAATAGAATTCTTAAATAACAAATTGGAAGTATCTGGTATTATAAAAACAAGAAGTAATAAATGTAAATAACTCCCAGGTGAATTATCTAAGTCCCTGAGGCTCTGTGAGAATGGGGAATATGTTATATTGCATTATAATTTATAATTGGATCTTGAAGCCCATTCAGTAATAGGTCCAGGAACCGGTGAAAATTAATCTTCAATTCACATGTCCTTACATTGCCAGGAATACTGTCCAGCTGGACTCCACATGAGACACTTTCATTTATATAAATAAGGGGCCCATAAGCCCGTAGGCCTCTAATCCAGGTACTGTTTTATACAGGGGAAAATGCTGAGGTAGAAAGCTGATTATTCAAAATAATGCAATTCTCTGGCTAAACTTCCCCAGGCTTCAGATGAAGTTAATGAAGCAGAGATTTATCTGTTTCTTCTGAGGTGATTGATGAAAAAATAAGCTGCAAATAACTGGGAAAACAATGAGAAGAAAAGCTTAATATATTTTCTACAGCCAAAAGTCTGTCACGGCCTTGTAATTGCTAACGTTCAGAAATTCAACACGTGGAAGAAAAGGTTAGAGACTCTTCCTGACAACCTGTTACTCTCCTGGGAAATGGTGGTTAAACATTTCTTGCCAGGAACCTTCCCCTCCCACTGGGGACTTAGAAGCCTGAGAAAGATAAACTGTATAATCTTGAGTCCATTTCTTGACCTCTCTGAACTTGATTTTCCCCAACAAGAATACCTACCTTGCCACAGTTCTATGAAGACTCCAAACAATACATGTAAAATGCTGATATTAGAATCCAATGCTCCTGAGTACACAAGAGTTATTAGCATCATTATTCCTCAGATTCTGATTTCAAGAGTCTTGGAAGGGTATTTAGGTCACCTGCTCCCCCAGCTAATTTGCTGATATTTGAATCATTTTAATTGGAGAATTATAATTTGTTCCACTATTATAGATAAGGTTTAATCACAAATATTGAGGAGGGGTAGCAATTTATGTAAATTTGTACTAAGCAAAAAATGATCCATGATTCAGGTTATAGTTGGTTCTGAAGGGCTAAAAAGGAAAATAGATTATTGTTCTGCTTACACTGAGCAACTACTTAGCACCGACTATATACCAGGTTTGCACTGGTCCTTAAAGGAGGTGAGGGGAGTTAGGCCTGTGGACAGTGAAATGTTCCTCTTTCCCCTGCCCTGCTTCTCAGACTTTAGGCTTCCTTGCTTCAAAACTCCACTTTTTAACTTGGAACCCACATCAGTCCCTATCCACCCCTATCTTCAACCCAAGATAGGGGATACCAAAAGGCCTCATGGCAAGGAATCTAGAAAAAACTCTTAGATGAACAAAATTCAAATTATCATCTTTATAGTTTGCACTAATACAGTGAAGTAGATAGTGTTAAAAAAAAAAAGCAAATACAACTGAGTAAATTCTAAAGATTTGTTATAAAGATCTCATTGAAATTATTCAGTAACTCATGAATCAGGCAGCATCCAATCTAGCAGAGAGAAAAGAGCTCTGGAAAGTTCAACAGAGCAGGACATGTTATAGGCAGAAGGAAACAGGACTGAAGAAGTACGAGACAAAAAAGTGTTTTGTGATTGTGAGTCTACTCTCTTTGCAGGAGATGGCAGGAATCCATCAGGCAGATTACCTAATTCATGCCTATCATGTGGTTCCCAGTTGATTGGTTTAAAAAGCCCTTTCTGGGAGAGCTGAAACTGTAATTCAGTCTCATTTTGCCTGGGTTTGGTGACCTGGGACTTAACATTTTGGGCCTATTATCTTTGCTAATAGTATTGGTTCTAAGGCTCCAAGGGAGAGAAGTAAGAGTAAACAGAAACAGTTCCCTCTGTCAATGTAAGACAGAGCTAACACCCAACCACCCCCTGACCTAGCGGGAGGATACAGCTGACAGCAATTCCAGGCCTGGGAGCAAAGCCAGGCTTCAAATGCACCATGCCCTCCCACTCCTGCCCCACATCTAGATATCTGTTGTTCTACAAGATGAAAACATCCAAAAAACATATTATAAAAGTTGTAGGCTATCATACGTGCTCAGTCATATTAGTCCTGTTACACTGAGAAGCTCCACTGGATTTTGGATGAGTCTACCTTTGAGATCCTTTAGAAATGTGAAGCCCAGACAGAATAGCCCACTTATCCCTTACCAACCCTTCCTTCCTCTCCCCGCACCATGATAGTGTTTGATAAAGGAAACACTATCCACAGCCCAGCCAGAGTCCCTGTGGACCTATTCAGAGCTGTTATTTAATTGGGAGCATTCTCCATTCTGGGACCACATGCCAGAGTGGTGAGGGGATTTGGAGTCCAGGTCTTAGCCCCTCTTGGCCCCTCTGTCAGGAGTCTTTGTGTGATGGATAAAGTGCACCACCAACAAAGCCGCCCCGAGACAACTGTCTGGCCTTTCAGGAAAGAAATCAGACCCTTTGTCTGAGTTGGAGGAATGAAGGAGAGGGTGACTCTAATTGCATCTGACACCGAGTTGCTACCAAGTTGTGTGTTGGCTATAACTGGAATCCACTCTACTTGTCTCTAGGGCAGTAACTTGCTCCTTAAGGAAGTGATTTTTGTCTCACATCCATTTATGTTTTTGACAACTGGCTGTTTGTTGCCTCTTGTGTCCTCTGTGGTTCTACTTGCAGAATGTGCCTGTAAAGGAAGGGCTGAATCCTGGACTGGGAAGGCTTTTGAAAGCCAGCCAGGCGGAAACTTGAAGATAAAAGGTCTTCAAGCAGATATTATTTGCAGTCCTGGGTTAAGCAGCTGCTGGGTGGGGAAGTATAATAAAGAGTGCACCCTAAATCAAGCTTCAAAGCATGACTTGTTTAGATTGGCAGAGGGAGTGGCCGAGGGAGCCCCTCGAAATAGGACAGCTGTACATCCGTCACTCTCCTCCCCCAGCTGAGAATTGCTAATCAGGTAAGGGTGGTCAAGTCCCCTAAATGAGCGGCTTGACAACACTGCCTGACAGCTGGTAGTCAGGTTGCCATGTCAACAGGAAGGGACCCTTTTGGGGTTTTGTTTACTCATCACAAGTTCTCTGAGTAGCTCTTAGCTATGGGAAAAGCTAAAAAACCCGGTCTGTGGCTCACAGACTGCTTCCCAGGACACTGGAATTATTTTGACCTCAATGGGAGAGACTGGGAGCCTGCTAAGATACCCAGGGTCTGGGGAGAAGGATTGGTGGCTGCAGAATGAGGAGAGATGGAGCCTTCAAGTGAAGTGTCCTGTTCACTGACAGGGGATCGAATGTGCATGTCTGTCATGTGCTTGAAATTCTGCTAGAAGTTATAAGATTTCATCTTATTATAGTCTCACAACTACCTGATAGGCTTGATATTAGTATGTTCATTTTACAGAGAAGCTAAAGAGTGATGGTTAACTAAGCCAGGATATAAATGGAATAAAAATCCTATTTTTAAAAGATGTCTGATGACTTAGTCACCTTAGCATATTGTTGAGCGAGAGAGACTAGAAGGCAAGGCTACATAATACAACATATTCAAATGATAAAATATATATTGTGTATGCTTGATTATATTTATTTTTACATCTGATCAATAAATACCCATAAAAACAAAAATGTGGAGAATAATATTATGGAACTAACAAAAGACCATGCAGATGAGCACAAGCAAAGACCATTCATGCAGAACCTGCTCTACAGGAGTCAGCCCCCATTGCATTTGGTAGATGGTAAAAGAAGACTTCAGGGTGCCCTGATCAGAGGATGTTGATCGAGAAAGCTATAGAGGGTTAGCTAAAGGGGGAGCATCCTGAGTAATCAGTTAGGGGCCCATATTTGGCTCCCTCTGCTAGGTCCTAAGTTAGAAGCAGTGGGGGAAGAAAAGGAGGAGCAACTGACAGTTACTGACTAAGGCCTGACCATTGAGGGTCAGTTGCTACAAAACTAGTGGTTTGGCTGCTGGGCTACTTGCTACAGGTTATGAGTCAGAGTTCTATTTTTATGTATGGTCTGATGGTTATCTGTTTATATAGTCAGTCTTTCAATATACAAAATGATAATAATTATCATAAGGGATTAGGTATATAATTGATAGTTTATTTCTTTCAATGACCTTTCAGATTTTTCTAAATATTCTGCAGTAAACAAGTCTCAGTTCTAACAGATCAGATAATGTTTCTATAAAGAAGAAGAAAATGAGAGTCTGATGAAGACTAGGATACTGTGTAGACCGCTGGCCAGATGATAGTTGGACACAGAACATGTATATGTAGCTTGGGAGATAGCCAGTTAGTACTCAGTTATTTAGATGCTAAGGATCCAGGGTCTGCAATTAACTTTTTTTCCTCTTTTAATTTGTTTTATTCATCTTTCCCCATATAGTTGCCTATATTTTCAACATTTCACTATTGATTAGTTACTCCATTGAAGATGTGACAAAATAAAAAATACCAAATTAATTTTAAAAAAATGAGAGTCTGAAAATTCGGTTACTCTTCCTAAAGAAACACAGCTAATAAGTAACCAATTAAACTGAGGTCTTTCAGATATTTGTGCCTAAGCATTTTCCTGCCTATGTCTTCTAGGAATTTTCAGGGTTTAACAGATACTGAAGGAAGGGAGGATGAAGACTTGTACTGAGAAAGTTGTACAAAACAGCTTCTTCAAGACATCACTTTAAAACTACCTACTGAAGTCTCATTGTTGAATACCTGGTAAGATTTTAAAGGATATTTTTAGCTTCCAAGTAATTTTAATTCAAGGAAAAGCTATGATAGCCACCTAATTTGGGTTCCCAGAAACCACTGAGGAACTGACAAGCACTATGGACCTTCTGGGCAGAAAGAAATGCAAAAACAATGTCTGATTGTGCTCACAGGGCCACAGGTTTCTGGCCAAACCTCCGCTCTAACGTTCAGTGTATGCTCTCATTTACAAGCAGCGTATGCAAAGATGTCTGAGGCCAGCAGCGACCATTTGTGTACTTCACAAAAAACTTCTGCTTCTAATCTGGTGTGTCTGCAGTCAGTGCTGCTCTTTGTAGCTAACAGGAGACAGTCAGGACCACCACCAGCTACAGCCACCCGATGGATTGCCCACTACACAGCTCTGCAGAGACAACAATGTGGGTGGTGTTTCTTGGGATCGCAAGGGGTAGGCAGCCTGCATGTATAAAAGCAAAATCACAAATATACAAATTTTACTTAGGCAGATAGCTACTCCTCTTTCCACTATTTTTCCAAATCCCTTTTATCATTGACATCCCAAAGGACTGATTTGACGTTTTTTCTCTTATCCCCATGAAATTGTCAAAAACAGGGAAGAACAAAACATCATGTACCACTCATTTGAATGAGAAAGCTCTGAAATTAGGTATCATGAAGAGTTACTTGAAATTCCATTTCTGGTGTGGCAACATAAGCACCTAACAGACTGGATTCCCATAGACTTTAGACAACTTATAAAATGAACTATCTGAAAGCTCTAGAGAAGGAGAAAAATATGCAGATTTTGGAGGGAAGATTAGAAAATTCTACAGAGTAAGATTTGCATTGGTAAGGCTTTAGCCTGAGGTTCTTTTTATTAGTATTGTTATTATGGTCATTTACATCCAGTTGTTGCAATGTTAAATACGATACAGAGTTTGCAAAGCACCCAGTGCAGCCCCCTGGTCCATCCTAGTCATCTGAGAAGGGGTGCACTATGTGTGTGCATATGTGCAGGTGCATTTCAAGCATGCCTAAGGCACAATGACAAATAAATGACTTGTTTTTATGCAAATATCTGAAGCAGGCGGTGCTACTCAAACCCATCACAGATATTTTTAATATCATTTCTCTGTAGCAAAACACAGTGTGATAATGAAAGGGAAGGACACAAAACTGGCACCTTACTATAGAATTTGCCTGACAAAAGGAGGATGACAGAAAGTATGGAGATGGGGGGTTGGAAAATAAAGAGACCCTGCAAATAAACATAGACTATTTACAACTGAGACTTAATTGTTGCTTGTCAATTGCCTTTGAAATGTAATGCAAAGAAATCAGGCAAACCTGAGTTCAAAGATAGCTCAGTTTTGTTCTCTATTTTTGATCACATCATGGGGATAAGTCAGTTCAGAAAATAACTCAGTTATTATCTGAGTGTCTTGGGTAAGTGACTTAATTCCATAGGTCTCAGTTTCTTCATTTGCAAAATGTGGCTTATAATAATAGTACCCTCCCTCCAGGGTTATTTTAAGGAGTGAATGAGTTAATTAATGATAAAACCTTTCACTAAGCCTTCCTAAAAGAATTCAATTATACTTTTATTGTGGTGCTTGTTCATATTCTTATTTGCCTTTTAGTCCTTTCAAGTCCTTCCTTCTGTCTAATTCATTATTTACTCAATTAATATTTTTTGAGTGTATAATATACAATGCTGTATATAGAGTAGGTCAAGAAAATATAGTAAAAAGACAAGTATTTAACAGAGGAGCCACTACCACAGGTAAAATAAAGCATTTAATGAGCATTTACTATAGATCAGCTTCTGTTCTAAGTGCTTTGCATTCACTGTACTGTTTAATAATCTCACAACATCTCTGTGAGGTTGATCCTTTTGCTGTATTTGTAGGGCAACCCAAGATAACAGGGGCTCACCTACCCACACAAGGTCGCCAACCAAGTAGCAGGGCTGGTTTGAACCTGGAAATGCTGGCTTAGAGCTCTTCTTTTATTAAAGGAGATACAATACCCCAGCCCAAGCTTCACCAGGGTTTAACTTTACTCTGGGGGACGAAGTTACCAATTAGCCTCTAAGCCTGAAGTCCAGGGACAAAGAGCACTCAACAAACCTAGAAAACTTTGAGGGTTTTCGGGGGATAACACATTGTTCTTCTACTAGACTAAAGTTGTGACAAATCTAATTGAACGCTGGGAGCTGCATGATTGCTTGTGATTTACCAGGATGAATAGCTCTGCTTGTCTTCATTTCAAAAAGCATTACTTTCTACCTATGACATGGAGCCCAAGAGAATATATATTCCTTTCCCAGAAAATCAGCAAAAACTAATTTCCAAAATATCTCCAACAATCCTCTGACCCACAGCCCAGACAAATGAAATTAAATTCCACCTTTTCTGAAGGTGAGTCTTTCTTAGGGGTGAGCAGTAGACTGATGTTTTATTTCAAGTTCCCAAATATCAAAGTTATTGATCTTGGTAAGTGTAAAGATTAATATTTCTGAAGAGGCTATATGGAGGAAAATGTCCACACTTAAAAGTAACAGCCAATAAAGAAACAATAAATATTTAATAATTAGGAACTACTAATAAAGGTGAGAATAATGTTTATATGAGACAAGTTATAAGGAAGAAAATGATGGCCATGGATGAAAAAAATTTTATTACTTGAAAAAAAAAAATGTGTATCTGTAAGTGGAGGGAGAGGGGGCAGGTGGCATCTTTACTCTCTCGATATTTTCATTAAGCCAGAAGATCAATACAGTCTTATTCCCATAGCTCACATACCTCATCCCATTTTCTTCTGTTAAAACCTAAACATTCAGTCATATGATGAGAAGTAACAATATATACCTAAATTTGTCTTGAGAAATTGTACTGGAAGTTGGCAGGATGTAAAGGGAACAAAAAATTCTGAGACAAAGTCAGGTTAGACTGATGATTTTATATCCTAAGAAATGCACAACACAGAACTTAACTACAGGCAAGCCTGCAAAATTTAATTGTTTTTTCACATCATCTTTACTTCTAGAGCTTCTGCCTAAATTCTGGCATTAACCAACCATGTGTAGGAGACAATTTTTTAATTAAAAAATAAGGCCTCTGTATCATAGAGAAGTTGCAAGAATCAAATGAATTAATATGTATAAGATCTTTAAAGGACTGTCTGGCATCTGGTAAGTGCTATATACTAGTGAGGGGTTATTTTGAGAAAGCAACACAAAAAGATTAGTATTTTAATAAGATGACTTTGGCAGGAGAGTGGATAGAGGATGGATGGGAAGAATGATCTGAAAGCAGGAGGATCTGTTGGGCATCCAGAAGAAAGATGCTGTTGGTCTGGACATGTTGGGGGTAGAGAAGAGGAGAAATTCTGATGCATTTAGGAGGGAGAATTGACAAGGTCATGGCAGTAGTAAACTGTTAAGTGTAGAAGCAAATGGAGGAGTCATGGTTATCACCCAAGTTTGGGCAAAATGAAAGCACCACTGTGCCATTTACCAACCTGGGAAACATGGGGATGCATTGACTGGCTGGAAAATCCAGGCTTTAGGCCACTAGTCTGTCAACAAATTTTCATGCCACAGTGGCTTCTAATCAAAAGTTGAGAATCTGTAGAGAAAAAAAATTATTTTCCACATCATGCCCATTGTGCTTTGAAATTTCAGCATATCATCCTTTAGCTTCAACATATTGTTTTTATTTTAAATAGATGTCTTGTTTTTTAAAAATGCAGAATGTGCATATGGGATAAGAGTAAATAATATTGTAAAAAACAAAAATGGTGAAGTTGACAGTGTGGGTTTTGACATCTTAGAGTCTGGTTTGAACTCAAGACACTGCCATTTATCAGCTCAGTGTCTTAGGATATATCATTAAGTACCATGTGCCTCAGTTTTCTCATCTGTACAATGGGATAATAATAAGATAGCTCATGGAGCTACAGGGATTAATTAAATAGTAAGACGTTGTATGGAGTCAGGTGCATTGAATATTCTCTATTCACTTTGGTCATTGATTTCTTTATGTGATTAGCCATTAAAAGTTAATATGCATTATGATTATCTGAGTTACTCTGAAAGGACTCAATTGGTCTAAGTCCCTCAAATAGAATATCAAGTGTGACAATGAAAATTCCATTCACATCTCATGATTTCTTCTATCCTGTTTTGTTGTAACATTCTTCCCTGACCATTAACCATTCACATCACAGTTTAAAGCTTTCTTGCCCAGAGAATTTTCCCTTGAAACCCGCAGCCCCGACTGGGGGAGGAATTTTTGCCTTGGCCTTTCCCTTTGGTCATCATCGTAACTGCATGCAGAGTCCCCATTTTCTTTCTCCCCAAACTGTATTCTAACTTCCATTAGGAAAGGAACCATATTATGTTCATGACCACAGTGCCTGCTTTAGGGCTCTCAGCAAGCAATAAAATTCAGTAAATAACAGTGGAATAAATCGTATGATAGTATTCAATGAATTGTTTCCAGACTCATTCAGAATGTCCTCCTGTTCACCAAAATGCAAGAACTTCTTGTCTGTGCTGTCACTTTTGGGCTGATCCTGAGTCCTCAAGGCACCTCCACAAACACCCCTCCCCCACACAAGGCACACCGTTTCTCATTTTCAGGTTCTCAGATTATGCCACACCATCCATCCTTCAAAGCTTGGATTAAAGTTCCAGCTTTGCCTCTTATCATCTGTGTGCCCTTGGGCAAGCAACCTCACCTCTCTGAGCCTCAATCTTTTTATCTGTTAAATGAGGATAATACTTCCGACTTCACAGAGCTGTGAAGATAAAATGAGAACAGGTGTGCTCTTTGCACAGGCCTGGACCAGCTAGGTGTTTATATCATCAACTATTATTACTATTATTGTGATTATCTTTGCATTCAGTCCCAAGGAAATCTCAGTGAGAACTCACCACTCTCCTCACTGATCCATTGTGTTTACAGAAAAGACTTCTTTGTTTTTTCACTATCATTTTCTCCATTTCTTTTAAACACCAAGTGCTAACAAGTCTCTAAAATTCTATTGGTAAAAAAAGATTTTCTTTCCCCTGAGTTCACATGACTCTTTAGGTTAAGGAAAAAGCCACAATGGGAGAAGAGTGTTACTGCCATGAGGCATATTATATATTTACTGATGCAATTAGATTATCCTCCCTAACCTTGTTCCAAAAGTTCCATTAATGGAATTCTTTTTTTTTTTTTTTTTTCCTCACAGGGAAAAACAGTGGTGAAGCTGGCTCTTCTGACAAGTAAGTATGAGACTGGCGCTTGCAATTCACAAGAATAAATAATAGTTCCATTTCCAGATCAATTTTTAAATAGATGCTATCTCTGTCCTACCCAGGCTTCCCTGCACTTGATCTGCACCGCCCTCACCTTCTGCAATTATTGGCTGTTGACAATACTCTCTCAGTGCCTTAATCCAATGACCTGCCCTGGGCTGATGCCTGGGAGTTCTGACCTGCACCCCATGGGCAGTGTGCAGCTCCTGACTGATGGGACCTACAGCAGGACAACCTCTGTGGTACAATTCCCACACCAGAGCTTCTCCTGGGATCAGGCTGGGCTTCACCTGATAAGCACAGACCTACTTACCTATTTTCCTATTTTATCAGTCCCCGTTCCTTTACAGTTATCTAGCAAAGTACCCCTCAGTGAATCATGTGAGTATGATTCCCTGCTTAGGCCTTGATTTTAGGGCACCTAAACTAATATCAGCCCTGAAGAAGTTAAAGTAGCTATTAATAAGGTTGACACAGTCATTGTCAAAGAGACTTTAATCACATGTCTGAGGATAAAGGACGAAAGCATTGAAAAAGGGAACATTTCAGAGAATCAGTCAACAGCATCATTACCCCTTAACGTTCCATCACTTCATTGTTTGCAAAAATCTTAGACATCCCAGAGAGGTGAGCATTAACCTTCCCTTGTTTGAAATGGGCAAACTCAAAGAGGTTAGACTTGCATATTCAGATATATGGTATGTATTTGGTGGCTATTGTTTGGATTGTTTAAACACAGTGCCAGATAGTGTAGGTTTGCTCACTCAATACCAACCCAGATGTCTACTAGTCTTCCTCTACTTCTAGGAGCAGGAAAATACAACCCATGCTTTCCCAGACTCTTTAATATCTAGTGAAATTCACATGACTTCTCTCTGGTCAGTGAAATAAAAATTCTGGGTAGCGCTTTTCTCCCAGAATTTAAAGTTGAATCTCAAAATAAAATGCTCCTTTCCTTCCTGCCTGCCTAGAACAGGGGTACGAAGCCAGAGGTGAAGCAGATACTCAGGAGTGAAAGGAAAACGGGGAATAAATCCAGCTGTGGGAGATAATGGAGCAGAACAGACAAAGAGTCTAGAAGATTGAACAGCAGATGGTCTGCCCCCTGTTAGAGGAAGCCAGACATTAACATTAGCTCAGACATATCTTGAATTTGGTTTAGAAAAAACTGGAAATGTTGCACAAACTTAGAAGAGAAGTTCAAGTGTTATTTAAAGGCTGGAAAGGGAAGTGTATTAAAATGTCAATACAGTGACAAATTTATTTAGCCTGCTGAAGAGAAAATCATGATGATGATGACAGATTGTTCTGTTTTCCATTGATATAGGTAGGACCTAACTCCAACCCTCCAAAAAATGAGAAGTCTTTGCACACCTGAATGCAAATGTTTTCATTCCTATTGAACGTCATCCAAACATGGTTTTATATTAGCTAATGTACTTGGTTAAAAAGTAGTAGCCCTATGAGATATGTTCTATTATTTCCTCCTCTTTATGAGGGGGAAATCAAGGCCCTGAGATGATATTACCTAGTGGGGTAGATAGATATTAGTCACAGGAGGCTATTTGAATTTAAATCTAAATTAATTCAAATGAAGTGTAAAATCCAGCCCCTAAGTCACAGAAGGCACATTTGAAATGCCCACTAAACATGTGGTTAATGGCTACCATATTGGACAGCAAAAATTTAGAGTATTTTTTAGTTATGATAGAAAAGTTCTAATAAGTGAAGTTGTTCTAATTGGTGAAATACTTTTGCCAAGATGTTATGAGTAGTAATAATTTGGGTTTATTCTCAACTATACTTTACAGTCTGGTCTTTCCTTGAGACAGTATGTTCATTCTGAAGGCTATATATTGACATGGATCTCACTGGTATAAATTGAAGTTTTCGGTAGAGCTGCATTTCTTCTGCAGTCTCTAGGGAAGAACCCATTTACTTGCCTTTTCAAGTTTCTAAGGTCACCCCACCCCTTGTCAGCAGACCTTTTCTCATGTTCAAAGCCAGTGGCCCTGGGCTGAGCCTTCACACTGCCATCTCTTTGGCGCTCCCTCCTCTGCCCCTTTTCTCTACTTTGAAGAATGTGTACGTATATTTTAAGTCTACCCAGATTATACAGGATAATATCTACATCTCAATGTAGTTAATTAAGAATCTTAACTCCATCAATAACTTTATTTTCCCCTTTGTTATGTCATCTAACCTAGTCACACAATTTGGGAATTGGGATGTGACCATATTTTGGGGGACACTATTCTGCTTCCCACAGATAACATTCAAGTCCCACTATCCTCTCTCTCCATCTGTTTTTCAACCTTCTTTCCTTTAACTCTTCGCTATATTCCTTGTGCTTGAGCCAAGCAAACATGTTTAGTGTCTCCTAGAAATGCCACTCATTACAGCAAACATCATTAAAGTATCTTCTATTCTCTTTGATCCCAGGGAAATAAAGCTGATTTCAGAGTAGATCCCATCTAAAGAGTTCTTTGTCTTCGAATGTTTCCTCTTCTAGAATTGGCATTTTCAAGCCCCTACCTACAGTCCAATTTAACTATGCTGAAATTCTACTTGTCCCAAAAATTCTGTTCAAATACTACCTCATCAACAAGACAATGCTTGAGATTACTTCAGACGCCAGATGGTGGCAATAATCAGATGTAGGGCATTGGCTGCAGCTCCAAAGATTCTTCCTTTAGTGATTCTGAGGGACAGGATGTGTACATGCTAGTGAAACTGGAACTGAATATGGGCTCTGGAGTCAGAAGGTCCAGTGTTGAATCCCACAGGAAATGACCTTACCTTCTAAAAAGAGAACATTTTTCTCTTCTTCTCTCTGTGGATATGTGTGGGGAACATGTTGAAGATGTTTGTTTCACTTCATGACACAATGTTTAGCTCCTTTTTACACTTCTAGAAATGGACCTTGCCAGTATTTACTATTCCTATATTGTTCTTTTGAGGATTTTTGTTATGTGGTGCGTAGAGCATTCAAGCAGGGTCTGTGAAGGCATAATGTCAAAACAGTGCCAACGACGTTGTGATAGTGATAGTTGAACTTAAATTCAGAAGGAATGTGGGGTCACAGTTTTCAGTGTGATTTATTGGAGGTTATTTGTGATAAGACATTTCAGGGCAAATAGGCCACATCAGAGATGTAGCTCTCTCCAGGAATTCAACTACCTAAGGAGGGCAAGGTGTTTTTGTTTTTGCTTTTGCTTTTGTTTTTGTTTATGCAAGTCACCTAAATGCAAGTCAAGTACTTGGTTTGGAGTTAATCTAAGGAACAGGGAATTCATACAACACTAGAGGGAGAAAAAAAATGACTGTAGCTTTTTGGGCTTACTAAGTGACTACAAAGTACACACAAAATCATGGATTTTTTGACATCTTATTGATGATTTAAGGGATTTTCAAGGGTAATTTTGACTACACAATTTTTGTCTATATGCTGACTTGAAACACTAACTCCTGCATCAGCTATGACTCTACTCTTAAAGTCCTTTAGCACCTGGGGCCTCAAGAATCATTCATATTATATGAGTTTCTTGAAAGGCTCTCTGATTCTAATCAAAAATGGTCCCACTAAATCCTAGTATTCATGTTTGCTTTTAGACAACTCACACCTTAGTTTAATGCATAGTTACTTTCCCTAGCCTCATTTCAACTGCTTTTAGCACATAGGCTCTGGTCCCAAAGAGCTTAGGGTCAGATGGACTTTGAAGTTTAATTATTAAAGCAGCAATTATACAACTAAGAAGAATGCAATTGGAAATGAGTCCAGAAGCTGAGGTGAGTTTGAGGGGAGTTTTGTGAACTGGAAGGACTGAGGGCCTCAGGCACAACCCAGGAATTCAGCCAGCATTTTACATTTTACTTAAGATGCGAAGTCACCAAAAGGAATTTGTTTTAGGAAATAACAAAATGGATTTTTCTCTTTCTTATTTCCACATTTTATCTAGAGAGTGAATGTAATTCTAAAATGCTCCTGGCCATTGGGAAAGCAACGTTGACCCCAGAAAGAAGGAGACCTCACCTTCCAACTAATCTTCCAATTCAGTGGTTGGGGAATTGTGGTAAATGACTTCATTGTCCTATTTAAAAAGAGCAGAGGTTTTCTCACAGTGTGTCCCTTCTATAAATGGTTTTGTAGTCAAATACATCTGGCCCAGTCGCTTTCTTTAGCAATATTCCCTGCTTGGAAATTCAGTGTACATTAGCATAATAAAGGCTCTAAGAAGTTTGCATAAACTCAGTATTTCCCAGACATTCTTCAGCATAAATACCATTTTGGTGACACACTAATTAATTAACTGTAATTAACATTAATTAACTGCATTCCAAGGCACACACTTTGAGAAAACTGAACAACTTCACATAAATTCTGTGAGGGTAAAGGCCATATTTATTTGTTCATACTGTGCCCGGCAGAATGAACTTGGGAGTAGCAAACTATGCCAAATTCAGCTCATGAGCTAAGGGTGGTTTTTACATTTTAAGGAGCTGAAAAAAAGTCAAAGGCTGCTATTCCCTAACATGTGAAAATTATAGGAAATTCAAACTCCACTTTTCAGAAATAAAGGCATAGCCATGACTATGTATTTGTTTAGGTAAGTTTTATGAGAGCTTTTGAACTACTATGACAAAGTTGAGACAAAGTTGTGACAAAAACCTCAGGGATTCAAAAAAATCTAAAATATGTACTCTCTGGCCCTTTTCAGGGGCCTGTACAAAAATGTTTGCAGACCCGTGCAATCATGCAAATGAACAATGTCTATTCCGGCCACTTGCCATACCAATTGCCTCATTGTTTGGGGGAAGAACTAAAAGCAGACTGGTTTCAAGATGAAGGCTTTTTTTTAATTGCTCTGAGTTAATTTCTGTTTTCTCATCTCTGCTGTAACTCAGCAATGACTTGGACCAAGGAACTGCTTAAATTCTGGCCTTCTCTCCACACTTCAGATTGCCCTCATTGGCTTCATGAGAGTCTTTGTCAGGTAACAGTTACACTTGGGTATCAATATCCGGAAACAGTAGGAGGAAATAGGGAAAAAGGGATGATAATGGCGTCCATCAGGAAAGCAGAAGAGTGAAGATGGGGTTCACTTCCTCCACATATTTACAACAAAATGTTATATAAGTGAAGAATCTGCTCTGGATGACAAATGGATGACAATGGCAGGCACCAAGAAGGACTACCTGGCAGAGGGGATAGGAGAAACTACAATCCAGTTGTGTTTGTACTACTACTGGGCAGTGCACGCCAAGAGAGGGAGGGGTGGTGGCTTATGGAGCTTGTCTTGTAGTTTGCTGCAGGGCTCATACTCCAGAGACTTTAGAACTTGGGGACTGCTTTGGGTAGGGGAGTTGTAGGGTAAAAGAAGTTGATCGGGCTTTTTATGCCACTGGCCTCTGTGGCTATCACCTGTGGCCTTGATCTACTTAATGTAAAGGCAAGTTTGGGTGTAGGGTCCCCGTGCCTGATTATGGACACCTGAGCATAGATATGTACACATGTGGAGGTGCCTAGGAAGGAGAGGCTAAAAGGGTGGCATCACTCTGGGGAAGGGGACTCCAGTTGCTGTCTGTCTTCTGGCTTGTTTGTCCTGCTTACCATTAAAACCTGTAAAAGTGGGGCCTCCCTGGTGGCACAGCGGGTAAGCAACGCACTATGAAGGAAAATCGCAACCACTGCAGCACGAGTTTGATCCCTGGCGCCAGCCAGGGAGGGAACCCACATGGCGTAGCAGACCTCTCCTGCCTCGCCAGCTGCTGCCCTCGGCAGTGTGTTTCAGTCGGTCTGCCTGTTCTGCTCCCCGCTCTCTGTGGTGAATCCTCTCACCTCCCACGATTCTGGCCTGTGCCCCAGCTCTTGTATGCATAAATAAATAGATCTTTTAAAAAAAACCTGTGAAAAAACAGAGGCTCAAAATTCTCTTTCAAATTGCTAGAACTGACAGTGCACCTACCCAGCCTGGGCTAGTTGCCAAACAGGAGCACAGAGTTGGTGTGCAGGATGGAGGGGATGCATCCAGAGAACTATAGGCATAGGGGAGCAGAGCCGCGAAGTAGTACAACATAGTAGATGCTGTCCTGCCAGAGAGGCCCTAGGCACCCTGAGCCACTGAACAAAAAACCCTGGAGCCCTAAATGAGAGAGTTTGAGAACTGTGGACTGTCTCGGCGACTGCTGACATGAAGTCTGTGTCTGGTAGTGATGGTTGCCTTGAGCTTGGTGTGCCCAGATATGAATACCTGCAGCCCAAACTGGTAAGAAGAGGTAGATTGGCTCACCTGAGTCTCCACACAGACAAGCCATTCTCTGCAACTTGTGGACATGGTATGAGAAACACCTACCTCACTCCCCAATCAGGGCCAAGACTGAACTATCAGCTAAATGCTATGCTGCCAGTAACCAGAATTCAAATTACCTGGTTCCTAAGAAAAGGCACAAGCCCCCTGGGTCAAGGCTCTGTAGTTGAAAAGCAGGGAACTAAGTCCAGATCCATGACTTTTTTCCAGCTATTACACCCTCCCAGAACTACAACTGACACATTCTCGGTACCATGGCAGAACCACAGCTGGGAGGTTGAAGCAAGCACAAGATTATTAGGAAACTTTAACTGAGAAATTGACCTTGGTGTCATGGGCCACATTCCCAACTGGAGTAGTCATAGCATCTGGGGAAACTTGAACTCTTGGAACTCACTAGCACCCACTCTCCAGCACCTATCTCCTACCCCTGCCCACTCTAGTGCTCTGGTGAAATGAACAGGTAAAAACATTGGTCTATGAAACAATAGATATCTAAGTGTGCTGGGTAAATAACATAGGATTATACTCTGCAATCTGTAAATATAGTGCAAGGCCAGTTCAAGACAAGAAAAGAAAACTCCTTATTTCAACTCATAAAAACTGAAAAAGAAGCAGAGGAACATAGCACAAATGATGGAACCAAAAATATCCCGAGGGACGTCTCAATGCAGCAGAACTATATAACCAGCCTAAAGAGGCATTAAAATAACAGTTATAACCACACTTGTCAAAACAAGAAAAATAATGGATGAACAAAGGCAGGAATACAATGAGGATAAAGAAAATACAAAAATAGGTCAAACAGAATTAATGGGTGAAAAATACCATTACTGAACTAAAAGTTATGATAGAGGGCCTCAAATGCAGACTGACACCAAGAGAAGTTAGAATTGGCTTGCATGTACAGGGATGGCAAAAATGAATTAATGTTTGGGTGACGTTGGCGGAGTGATCAGGGTTTGCAAAAGCAACATCTTTATTGGTAAGGTAAGGGGTGAATGTGGGGAAAAAGAGGAAAGATGAGAAAATGCACTTGTGACTTATTTGTAAACATTGAATGCAAGAAAGTAGAAGTCAGTCCCCAAAGTACATGGATTCTCGGTCCAACCCTAACAGTGGAAGCAACACAGGCACTAGAATCAGGAAGAAAATGGTTTGCAGTCTGGTCCATAGTTTAAATGTAACCATAGACAAACAAACAAATAAACTTTACTCAACTGGAAGATGGACAAAATACAGTCGTGGTGAGAATTAATTAACAACCACCATTGCAAGAAACAAGCCTGTAGCTTCTCAGTGCCAAGGAAGAGACTGTTATTGGTGTCTCTACTGTTGGGAAAACAGACAGAGTGGCAAAGCCAGTATTTGAACCTAGGAAGTCCAGTTCTATTCTCTGCACTAATTACCACTGCACACAGAGAGTGGCGCATGTCAGCATTAAAATGCCTTTTAAAATTAAAAATGCAAAAAGCACATGTTATTTCCTAATATACGTATACCTTGAATTATGGAGGGACCTTTATTTGAGTCATTCTGCACTCAGGTGAGTTCCATTATCTTGGAAGAAACTTCAGCAAGAGTCTACCTGAAAATGTCACCAGGGATATACAGGTTCTCTCCACTCCCTAAGGACCCGGCCCCATTCTTCAGTCAGCACAATTTGATTTTTTTAAAAAGATTTATTTATTTATGCATATAAGAGCTGGGGTACAGGCCAAAGTCACGGGAGGTGAGAAGATTCACCAGAGACAGAGTGGGGAGCAGAACAGGCAGATCCACTGAAACACACTGCTGAGGGTAGCAGTGGGCGAGGCAGGAGAAGTCTGCTACACCATGTGGATCCCCTCCCTAGCCGGTGGCAGAGATTGAACTCATTCTGCAGTGGCTGCGGTCTGCTTCATAGTGCGTTGCTTAACCCGCTGCGCCACCAGGGAGGTCCACAATTTGATTTTTTTTTTTAATGCATAGTTCATGTCATTCCTCTGCTCATTCTTCTCAACCCTTCCTCAAAGTAACATCTCAAATCCTTGACATGTCTCCAGTGGACCTCCCCCAACCCCTCTCTACTACCTCTCTGTTCCTCGCTGAAGTTCAGCCACACCAGGCTCCTTCTTAAATGTGTCAACCCATTTTGACCATTCTTTTGTCCTTCCTCTCCAGCACCCCCACTTCTCTCTTCACACTTTTTCATCCTCAGGGAACCTGTCAAGCAAGGTCACATGCCCCCCAGCTGCCTCCTGACAGGCAGCATGTGCTTCTTCCAAGCTTGTGGCACCATGTAACTAACCTCATGTACATATCACATTTATCACTCTCTCTCCTTTAGACCAGCAAGGCCCTAATGAACTATAATGCAAGTCATAGATGTCATTTAAATATCCTTGCAGTTATGTTTTTAATAAAATTAAAGGAAGCAAATGAAAGTAATTTTACTGACATTTTATTTGGTCCAATATCCAAAATATTACCAATTCAATCAATAGAAAAATTATTAAAGGTATATTTTGAATTTTTTGTATACTAAATCTTTAAAATGCAAAATGATGAGCACAACCCATTTTAGATCAGTCACATCTTAAGTGCTCAGAAACTATATGTGCCCCTGGTTACTGAAAAGTTGGTGGATAGACTAAGGCAAAGAGACAAAAGGAAAAAGGAGGGAAATGTTTTATGGGTTCCTGGGGGAGAATCACAGATCCCAAGCAGGGTGTCTGGGAAAGTCATGCCCAGCATACAGGCTAGGGGTTTTTTATATGCCCCCTCTCTGCCAGGTCTGGGAAGCAGTGGAAAAATACCAGTGAGTCACATGTTGCCCTGCAGTTAGGGGGTTGCAGTGGAAAAATACCTGTGAGTCATATGTCACCCCCTTGGTTAGGGGGTCATGGTTTACTCTGGGTTACTGCTTCATCTTGGAAGCAGCTATCTGGTGCCAACTTATCTTGACACTGCTGGCCACTGTCTTCGATACCCCCTTCTTGGAACCACTGCAGGGGGGGGAGGGGTGGGTAGGGGTGTGAGAGCTTGGGCAAGGGGCCTGGGTGACCTTTCAATTACCATTATGGACAGCTTGGCTCTAAGAGAGTAAAAGCCCAGCACCAAAGGACACACCAGTCTGAGTTATGATGCTATATCCGCAGCACCAGATGATGCTAGGCTCAATATAAGACTCAAATAAATACGTGGTTTTAAAGAAGACAAGGGAACATTTGTACAGAGGACAAAGTGGATGCCATTGAGTAGAATTGAATGGCCCAAAGTCACAGACCTAATTAATGGTTAAGCACAGCTAGCACCTCCCAGAGACTCTTCTCAGGAGTCTTCAGGTCATTCTTTCCTTCTACAGGAACACGTGCTCCCAAAGGTCAACTCAAAGCATCTTCATTAAAAACTTTACCTTGAAAGACAAGAAAAGTTTGATGTTTTGAGAAAAGTTTTCTTTCTATTATGTTGTAAATCCTATAGATTGATAGGTATTATGTAAGTGGCATTAAGGTGCTATGCTCTGACTACTGACGATATTATTTTGGAGCTCTGTACAGCTATTGTATTTTCAGTGGAGATTTCCTTCAGGATTCAGCCTGCAATTTCCCTGGGCAAAGCTATAAGGAGAGTTAACACTCCAGCCATCCTCAGGTTTGTGGGGTAGGAAAGGGCGTGGGGCTCTGCAGCCTGAGTGGGAAGGCTGGGTAGCTCAGCTCACAGTACTAGCCTTTCTGGACTCCTCCAAAAATCAGAGTTAGGGCAGTCATAGGAAAAATCTTCCTCTTGACAAAGACCTCATTGGAAATGAAGCCATAGTAATCACCAAAAATAAAAGGGAAAGTGAAGAAACAAACAAACATAGGCTCAGCCTACAGAACAGAGTTTCACAACAATATGGCTCTATATTCATTATGATATTCATATTTTATATGTTATAAGAAAGAGAGCCAGATTATTTTTCAAAATATTGTAACTGCCATCAGGTGGTAAAATTATAAGTGATTTTTATTTTCTCTATTTTGGTTGCTCTGTAGTGTTCGATTTTCTTCATCGGCTACATATTGTGTAAAAAGGGGACAAGTGAATGTTTAAATAATCTATGCACCCATATTTGATCCCAATTGTTCTAATAATATTTAAATGCTAATTATTTGTTGGAAGCTTCCAGGAAATCTGTTGATTCTTTTTCTAGTAGCAAACAATTTGGCCCCTTTTGTACTCAAATTAGTCCCAGGGACAGAAAACCAGCCCCTCAGGGCTCTCCATTCAAAAATGCAGCCTTGAGGGGGGTGGTTTGTAAACAGAACCCAGCACCCACTTGCTGGCTTCCCAGGGGTGAGAGGTCCTTATAGGATTCAAGTATTGGAGTCAGGAGGCTGGTCAATAAGTCATCCTCATTAACTAGGAAATAGGGGAGCCTCCCATCTTTCTTTTGTTTGCACAAAGATAAATTTAAGAAACCATAGTCCCTTCTGCAAGAAGAGCTCAAATTGAGGATCAAGGTTCACAGAGTCTCAAAATATACTGAAAGGTTTCATTTCCCTCACTTAGAGGCTGCCTCCCCATGCAAAACTTTTAAATCAGTTATATTTTGCCAGGTGGATTACTAGGTAAATTTTGCACCCAGGAGGTATTTGCAATATCTGACTCATATCTGTCATCACTGGCGGGGGCTGGGTATGGTTGCTGCATCTAGCAGTTGAAGTCAGGGATGCTGCTAAACATCCTACCATCCAAAGGGAAGTCCTAATAAAGAAGCAGCCCATAGTGCCAATAGTGCTGAGGCTAAGAAAATCTGTCTTGGATGATGAAGGAAATTATTCAAGTCCTTTGAAGGAAGGCATATGTTTTTGCTGAAAAGAGCCAAATCATCAATACGAGGCAATATTCTCCATGGCCTGCAAGCCAAAGGAGGATTAGGGCTTGTCTATTGTTAGAAATTATTTGAGTGTTTTGATCATCTTGATTATACCACCTATCATGAGCATTGGCCTCAGGAAGGACAGGCATGGAAAATGAGTTTAATTCCACCTGCCAGCTGCGATCTACCAGTGGTTAGTTTCTCTGGAAGCAGGAGTTTGGAGCATGAGATGTTGATTAGGAAGTCTGTACCTGTGAAAAGAAGGAAGCCACAACAGTATTGGGTAGAAAGAGAAACTGAAGCACAATGCAAGCCTGACCAAGCATCAGCAACCAGGAGGAGAGGACCCAGATGTTGGGATTTCCCATCAAGTGATATAGTGCCAGCAAGGCACAGAACAAGTTCTCAATGATTCCGAGCAGGCGGGTCAAGGAGGAGTCCTGGAACCCTTGGTGACTTTTTTAGGCTTTTATTGCATCATTATATCAGAGGCAACCAGGTACACTGCAAGCCGGGAAGGGGGGGGCAGTAGGCTGGCAGGCCTCCTAGCCCCCAATACAACTTCACTCTCTGGGCTCTCTAGCCTTTTGTCTCTGCTACTCCCACTGCTTCTTCTCTCTGCCTCTGTCACTCTCCTGCTGGCATCCACGTGATACCAGCCTTGTATGCCCATGTCCAAGCCCAGGTGCATTCACTTGCGCATGCCCACTTAGGCATGCATGCAGGACCACAGGTGTCCATCATCATGTTAGAGGGCAACCCTAATATAAAATGGTTTTGCCTGACTGGGTCCTCATCTGCGCGCTCAAAAGGCACTTATAATGTCCCAACTGCAGGCACATACAACAAAGGTTAATAAAGGGTTTTATTTATAAAAGAAGGGGAAATAGCATCGTGAATAACACACGGGGAAGAGAGTCATACAGATCCGTAAATGTCCTACCAGTTCCTGGGAGCTGGAACCCAACATCGCACTGAGAGCTGGCTCCCAAGGAAAAGAGAGAACCCCCTCAAGGCCCACATGTCTGCTTTTATACCCAGCCTGGCTGCTTAACTCCACCCTCAGTTCCCAGTGATCTGCACTTCGATAATGACCTTACGGGATTTGTAGTTCTTGGATATTGTAGGTCTGGAATGCGGGTCGAAGCCCATAACCTATTTGTGTAATCCATTCAGGAGGACCTTTCCCCCCTGTAGCGGCAGGATGGCAGCACTGGAGCAAGGTTCGGGATGGTTCTGGGCAGACAGGTCAAGGAAGGAGAGTCTCTGAGCCCTTGGTGGCTTTTCATACTTTTATTTAGTAGAGGTGGCCAGGTACATGGCAGGCATGGGTGCCGGGTGCCGGGAGGCTGGCAGGCCTCCCAACCCCCGGCGCATCTCATCCTCTCGGCTGCTTTCTTCTCTCTCTGCTGCTGCTGCTGCTGCTGCTGCTGTGGATCCTATTGGTTGGTTCTTGCAGTTCTGTCTGTTGGCGGATCCTCGCAGTTCTGGCGTCCTCATAACGCCGCCCCTTTATGCCCGTGTCCCAACTCAGGTGCACCCACTTGCGCATGCCCACCCTGGAATGCTCGCAGCACCGCAGGTGAACATCATCACAGTGGTGGGAGGGTGGAAATACCTGATCATTCTCTGACCCTACACCCCCTAACAATCACACCAACGGCAGGAGGTTGGAAAAGCTTTATGACTTTTCCATTTAACCTATGGGTGGGTTAGAATGACTGGGCCTTCATGATCCCCTGATCCCTTAGCCACCCACCCACCTGACTCAGTCACTATGTGAAAGTTGCCTTGGGTAGGGCATGATTTGCAGATAGGGGGTGCTTTGCAGCCAACTTGGAAGATGCTGACAGCTGGAGTGTCGGCTGACCACACTCAGAAGAGCTGACCAGTGAGTCCTTCCTTGAAGGGGAATTTCATCTTCATGTCTACTACGGGGTGCACATAACTTCACAAAAAGACATGCTGTGATCTTTTAACAACACCTGTCAAGGCCCATCCGCAGAGCTGCAGCGTCTATAGCAATGGAGGGTAACTGAAGATGGTCAGGTTTTACGCCAGTAATCTCTGTGATTGTCATCTGCGGCCTTGAATGCAGGAGGTGCTTGGGAGCGTGGGCTCGGCATACGCATGCCTGATGGCGGACACCTGGAGTATGGTGTGGGAATGCCTAAGTGTGCACAACTGAACCTGGAGCTGAGCCTGTAAGCACGGCATCACATGGGGACAGCTACAGCAGATGGCAGAACAGCTAGAGAAGGGCTTTAGTGGTGGGACTGAGGACAAAGGAGCTTCACAAGGAAGCTTCCACCAAGAACATCAGAGAAAGCCCAGATGAAAGAGCGGAAAAAGATTCACAGGAGGCCCAAGTTGCTTTCTCCCGGCTGGCTTGCTTCCCTTGCGTACCATTAAAAAACTGTGGGGATTATGCCAAGGGCGCCAACATTTGCTTTTAAGCTGACTGAGAATAAAGACTACCCAACCTGGGATGTTTGCAAAACAACCAGGTATTTGGCAACCCTGTTGTAGGGTCAGAGAAAAGTGTCAGGCTTTTTCGTCCTCCTGCCATTGGTGTTACCATGGACACCTGCGACTGCACGCATGCGTCAGTGGGCGCACGCATGCGTAAGTGGGCATGCACAAGTGGGCGCACCTGGGCTTAGACATGGGCGTAATGAGAGCGGCTTCGTGAGGACGCCAGCAGAAAAAAAGAGAGGCAGAAAGAAGAGAGAGAAAGAGAAGGAGCAGTAGTAGCAGAGGCGCAAGAGGCTAGAGAGTGAAGATGCGCCCGGATCTAGGAGGTCTGCCGTCTCCTGGCCCCGGCTCCCTTGCTTGCCGGTAACCTAGTCACTTCTGTTAATAAAAGCTTGAAAAAGCCACCGAGGGCTCAGGGATTCTTCCTTGAACCGTCTGTTCAGAATCATTGAGAACTTGCTCTGTGCCCTTGCTGGCACTACACCCGCATTAGAAACAGGGGTCACTGGATAAGCCATAATGGCAATATCATTGTTATGCCTGAAAATAAACTAGAAAATCCATAAACATGTATCAAACAAGGAATGGAAACTGCCATCTACTAACTCTCCATTGGACTGGACTGAACATGGAAATGTTCCCTTGGTTTCTGGTAAGAAATCTCTTTGTTTATTCTACATTCAATTAATTAAGTATCCACCATGTGCCACGCATGGAACTTGCTGTTAGAACAGGACAGAGAAGAGTGAGCCATAAGCAGTGGGTGGTTTCAGCCCTGAAGTCATCAGGCTTCTTGTTGATTAATTATGCATGTGCCATTCGCCCAAGGGCCTCTTGAGTCTCTACAGCCCAGCTAGGAGACCCTGACAGGAAAATAGGCAAGAACAGAGCCTTTGGGATTCCACCTACCTCTTTCAGCTAAGCCTCTCCTAAGGAATTCAGCTAAGAAGCTGCATGTCATGGTCACTTTATTTATTGCACTAGATTATAACAACCCAATTCTGTCTAGGAAGGCCAGAATAAATGTGAAAGAGTTTGGGGATCCAACATATTGTGTGAGGAGCTAGAAAGCTCACAGAGCTACTAACAGTAATAATGTGTAGCTATTAATAGTACTACTAGTAGTGCTAGTAGCTATTAATATAACAAATACTATGTAGTAGGTATTTTAGTAGTAATCTTATGTAATTGAATAAAGACTTCCATACTGATTTATTGAAATTAAAAGGATGGGAGAAATAACTCAACTGATTATCTTTGTCCTTGAGTCTTACCTACATTCAAGAAGGTTGGTGTTGTCAAAATACTGTAAAATCTTAAATGGGTCTCTGTTAAAATCTAATGTTATTGTTTACTGTGATAAATACAAATTAAATTTGTTTTAAGGCCAATGGAATATCTGTACTGGCTCTGGAGTCGGGTATACAAGTAAGCAATGTTTGCAATACATCAAGAACACAATAAAACTGCCAATTTTTCCTATTTAAAAACATCCACAGAGAGTTTAGATGATGAGTTAACAAAATGAGATGCCGTTGATTACATTTTTAGGTAATTGTGATCCAAAAGGGATCATTTTGCTTTTTCCAACTGGAAGTAAATAATTTATTATAGATGAAGTGTGGTTTTGGAGTTGGATGAAATATAAGGTAACAATACCGAATGGAAGCTAGTATGCAGATGTTCTGGTTCACAGTAGCTAATTTATCAGCGCGTGAAAATATGCTTGTGTTGTCCAGCAGAGCTTCTACATGAGGAAAAAAACACCATGTTTTTAAATTATCTTAAATTTCATCGTCAATTATGCTTCCTCTTTCCTTCAATAAAGTAACTCTAATAATTATTTTTGTTCCACAAAAGGGAAGAGCTAGTGAGTAGGTGGTGAGTTCCCCATCATGAAGATAATGAAACTAAGAGCAACTGTGGATAGAGGGCAGGGGAATTCTGAATTAGTGTATGAGATAAGTATTTGACTAGAAATATTTTGAAGGTGATATTTATTAGTCAGTAAATGCTTGTTGGTCCTTCTTTTGGACCAGGCATTATAAAGTGGAACATTGAGTAAGTCATAGCTCCTATCTTCAAGCAAAATATAGTCCAGTAGCCTTATTTAATTGCTGACATTCTGCAGCTTCATCTCGATGAATTTACATCAGATCTTTCTTCTCCACCTTTTTTTTTTCCGTTTTTTTCCTTTTTTTATTAAAATATTTTAAAATTTACATATATTTGCCATTAATTGTAATCCCCATGTATTCCCCATCACCATATCACCAGTTCACCATCACCTCAGTCCCTCGTGCTTCCATCTTCCCTCAACCCTCCCCCCCCTCCCCACCAGGTGTCCCCAGTCTGTCCTTGTCTCCTCATTTTTGATTTCTGTGTCTTTATTGCTGTTATTGTTATTATTATTATTGTTCTTATTC
>JAGFMF010011397.1:3793018-3804145 GCA_019455555.1 Galemys pyrenaicus | reverse complement strand
ATGTGGGTCCCCTCCCTGGCCGGCAGCAGGGATCGAACTCGTGCTGCAGTGGCTGCGGTTTGCTTCATAGTGTGTTGCTCAACCCACTGCGCCACCAGGAAGGCCCATATTTCATTGATTTTTATCCAAATTAAATATTTCATTGATTTTTAAACATTGGAGTTTGTAGAATAATGATTCCCCTTCCAAAGAATATGTCTGTGTCCTAATCCTCAAAATCTGTGGTCTTACTTGAAAAAGAAACTTTGCACATGTGATGTGATTAAGAGTCTTAAAATGAGGCTTTAATTCTGGGTATACAGGTGGATACTACATCAAATAACAAACATCCTTGTAAGAGTGAGGCAGAGTAGCTGGACCAGTTTGCATTCCCACCAGCAGTGTAGGAGAGTTCCTTTTTCTCCACATCCTCGCCAACATTTGTTGTTGCTAGTTTTTTGGGGATTTTTTGTTTTTTGATTTTTGCTGTGTGGAGGTTCCTCAGACTACTAAAAATGAAACTACCATATGATCCAGCAATTCCACACCTAGGAATCTACCCAAAAGACACAAAAACATTAATTCGAGAGACTATCTGCATCCTAATATAAATAGCAGTACTATTTATAATAGGTAAGATATGGATACAACACAAATGCCCCAAAAAAGATGACTGGATGAAGAAGATGTGGGGTGTGTGTGTAATGGAATACTATTCAGCAATCAAAAAAAGATAAATTCATGTCATTCACAGCAACATGGATGGAGCTTGAAGGGATTATGCTTGGTGAAATAAGTTGAAAGGAAAAAGAAAAATACCAATGGTTTCACTTATAGGAGGAATATAGGGGAATCAAATAAGGGATCGGGGGAAATAATAAAAAATTAATAGGTAACTATAAATCAGAGATATACTGCAGGGGAGGGGGTGGGAGAGGGATCAAAATGGGAGGGAAGAGCACAAGAGACTAAGGATGAACTGGTGGCGAGAATTCTATGGGGACTACACCTGAGAAGAGAAAGCAAACATTGCACAAAATGATGTAAAATATATATAAATAAATTATATATATATATATATATATAAGTGAGGTGGAGGGAAATTTGACAGATGCATGGAGTAGGAAGCCATATGAAGGAGGAGTCAGAGATCAGAGAGATCAGCTGCAGCCAGAGCATTAGGGCATCTACCACAGCTGGAAGAGGCAAGGAACCAGTTCTCCTCTACACCCCTGAGAGGGATTGTGGCAGACTGACAATTAGATTTAGAAGTCTGCTTCCTGAACTGTGAATGAAAAATATTGCTGTTGTACAAGCACCTAGTTTGCACTAACTTGTTATGGCAGCCTCTGGAAATTAACAAACCATTGTTATTAAATCAACACATGTTGGTAAAATACAAAGGAGCATCTAGAGTTGGAGGCAAATTGATAACACTCCAAAAGAAAGACTCCAAAATTCCAAAGACCTGCTGTTGAGAGCAACACTGTTGGTTTCCTCCCAAACAACCCTCTTTGTTGTCTGCACCTCATACATCCTCTGTCGGCCATGCTCATAACTGAGACATAAAACAACTAAATCAAGGAAAGCAAATACCAGCATATGAATAATTCTTGGTTTGGCACAGGCAGATTAAATACCAATGTCTCCTTCCAATCAAGACTTTGTGAAGGAAGTTTACAAGTGCTCCCCCCTCCACACCCCCTAAAAAATCAGGTGGTAGCAGATGGAGATTCACATATGTACATCCATCTCATGGTAATTGATCCACGGAGAGCCTTGCTGGAGAAGGGAGTGCGTTTTCCCTAAGAATCTTTGGTCTCTCCCCTGGTAAAGAATTAGCATGCCATCTGGAACAAGACAGTAAACTCTTTTCACAGAAGTTGAAAAACTAATTACCGGACCAATTCTAGCAAAGATTGGCTTAGAACCATGGAGTGACTATCTCCATATTCCAAGCCACTGCTCTCTCTTAACCAATTTTGACTTAATGAAACTAATCCTATTTTACATTTAAGTAGCACTTAAAGTTTTAAAAGCATTGCCAACTGTAGAATTTCAGTTGTTTTAGCATGCATTGAAATATATCTAGGAGATAGAAGTGGGCAGAAAATATCATACACATCTTCTAGAAGAAAACAGAACTTCAAAGAGGCTATGTCGCTTGTCTATGGCTCCCACTTCAAAATCCATGGATGTCCTATCCACTATTATGCCTCCTGAGGATCAACTCATCCCAGTTGAACATCAATTTTAAATGCATCTGTTTATTTTCAGGTGCTCTTTCTTGTTGGGACATGAGGTATCCCTGGATAGAAATCAATCATCTGTGTGGACATACGAAAAGGTGAGTAAATATCAAAGCACTTCTAATCATCCAAGCCCCCTTATTCTCTGACCCAACTATTAATTCATTGCTCATAGTATATTTTCTTTTGGATGAGATTTATTTTTAAAGGTTATTTCAGGTTGAACTCTCTTTTGGGTTAAATATGTATTTAACCTCTACCATCAATAACCTTTCTGGTCTCCTGCTGTAGTGTCTTTGGATAGCCAAGGGAACTAATATGTATTTTACACTTATGTGTCTAAGTACATATCTCTCAGAACACTTGATTCTAGCATTTTCTTTGCAAGTAATTAATAAATAGTTTTCACATGGTCATTTTCTACCGTGCTATAAAAAGAAAATTAAAAGCAAGATCACTTGTGCTTTTTAAAAATGCTGAAAAACTGCCAATTTTTGTGACAAGCAGAAAACAAAGAAGTTCTAAAGATAATTCCCATTTCTGTTCTATGGGTCATAGGCATAATGAGCAATATGAATTAAAAGCAAAAGATTTAAACTCATATTCAAATCATTTATTTATTCAACAAACATATTTTTTAAAGATTTATTTATTTATGCATGCAAGAGCTGGGGTATAAGCCAGAGGTGCAGGGGGTGAGAGGATTCACTAGAGACAGAGTGGGGAGCAGAATAGGTAGGTTGACTGAAACATGCTGCTGAGGGGAGCACCAGGTGAGTCATGAGCGGTCTGCTGCGCCATGTGGATCACTTTCTTGACCGGAGATCAAAGTCATGCTTCAGCAGCTGTGGTAGCTTTAGAGTGCTGCAATTTAACTGCTTGAACCACTAGGGAGGCCCCTCAACAAACGTGTGTGTGTGTGTGTTCCAGTAGTGAACAAAACAAATCCTCCGGTCCTAACAAGCATGTGTTCCACTGAACAAAATCAGACAATATACACATATAAATTTAGCCTCTAACTAGTTACCAGCCAAACATGTTCAGTGACTCAAGTTTGGTCACTCACGTTGTCCTCATTCAGACAGCCTGAACTGAAACACCACAGAAAGACAAAGCAGCTGGTCTCCCAACTACATTTGAGGTTTAGATATCCAGGTAAAACTGTGCCATAACAGTGACATACCAAAAAAAAAAAAAAAATCATTTAGAGACATGGGAAAATGCTATCCTTGAGTAGGAATGTTTGAGGTTGTAGATGCCTTAAGAGAGTAGGTCTCTGGAAGGGAATGTCTGTGTGTCAAAGACTCCGGGGTTCCTGGGGATCTTCTTCCACTTTCTTGCTCCTGTTCTGCTGTTATATTTGTATACATTCCCAGAGACTGTGAGGAGAACACAAAACACAGAGAATTCAGTTCCACTGAAGCCAGGTATTTATCCAACAGCATCTACTGAGCATTTGCTACCTGGCCAACGTATGCTGAGTGACTTCTCTTTTCTTGCTGTTACCACAGGAAAAACAAAGCAAGACTGAGGCAGCATGTGATTTCACAGGCATTAAAAGTGGCTCTTTGTGGTGAAGGAAAAATCCTTCATCTTGACTTCGGTAGTGATTATATGTATCTATGTAGGTGACTAAATGTCACAATACAGATAAAAAAACACTAGTGCATGCAAAAGCTGTGAAAGGTAACTAAATTCTGCTATACAGTGAATTATGTCACCTGTCTCTCATAGTAGCTAAGTTTTATAAGTCAGCTCATCACAGAAACAATAGTGAAATAAGAGAAAAAAGGGTAAGTAGAACCAGATACAGTAGGAAATTAACCAGTTGTTTCTTAGGTGACTAAGATGTATTAATAAATAAAGAAAATAACAACAGCAGCAACAAAAATAATGACAGCTGACACCTATATTATTTAATATATGCTAGAGTCAGTTTTCATGTATTAATTCATTTAACCCATTCAATATTTTTGTGAGATACATGTATATTATGGGCCACATTTTGGAGATGAAGAAACTGTAGCAGCAGAGAAAATGCTAACTTAGCAATGCAAATCATTTATAAATGGCAGACCTAGATTTGAACCCAGGGAGTCTAGCTATAGAGTGCACAGTAATCACCTATGGTAGGGGACCATGTCTTATCTCACTTTGATTGGGACCTATGAATATTCATTTGATAAATGATGGCATGTTATAACACATACAGCTAAATTTATTTTTACTTAAAAATATGTTTCTTCTTGGGCCTCCCCAGTAGCGTAGAGATTAGTCTCAGCTCTATCATCTCCACAGCCTGAGTTCAATCCCTGGCCAGGTAGCTGACCCACATGGTGCAGCAGTCTTCTCCTGTCACTCCTGGCTGATCCCCTCAGCAGTGTATTTCAGTAGATCCTCCTGTCTGCTTCCCACTCTGTCTCTATTGAATCCTCTCACTCCCCACACCTCTGACCTGCACCCCAGTTCTAGTTTGCATAAATAAAATAAATATTTTTTAAAATACATTTCTTTAAGGGTCATGAGACATTTCACTGCTGAGTAAGTGCTGAAACATCCATTGAGAGGTGATGTTTCTAGCAGGGCCACTGTGTAATATAAATAATACACTTCCTTGAAAAATCCCTCTGTCTGCCAAAAATGTATTCTTTCACTTAGTAGTGCTTATTGGAATGTGAAAACGAATTGCTGAGTCATTGAAAAAATATCCACGTTCAAAATAAGCCAAATGCATTGGTCTGAACATATAGTAACTGTGTCCTGGTATTGAGAAGACCAAAGGTCATGGATTCAAATGATGTCCATTGTCTTTATCAGGTCATGTTTTGCTTTGTTTTGTTTTACTGTTTTTATTTTATAAAGTGGAGAGATTAAGGGTCCGTGTTTACTGATGCTTTGGTTTTCACCATTGGCAGGCCATGTTGTCAGTAGTGTTGGGTTGAGTGTTCCTCCTTTGATCTTCCTCCTGGCTCTTTCCTCTCACCATGACTCTGGGAAATTACCTAGTCTCTCTGTGCCATGGTTTTTCTCATTTTTCCTAAACAATTGCGAGGATAAACAATTCTTGTAAGAACATTTTGATCAGACTAAAAATTCACTGTTTGCTAAGATCTGGTATTATAAATGTCCCCAAAACACCTTATTGTAAGTTTACAACTGCATAATTAAGTAGAAAATCTTTCAGTGTGCAAACTATAAAATCTTTCAGTATTCAGATTAAATGGGCTTATAGTGAAAAGGTGGGAGCAAATCCTTTGTTAAATGAAAGAATCAAATATGGTATTTAAGCACAATGCAGTAGGATTTAGCCTTAGAAAGAAAGAAAATTCTGCACATGCTACAACATGGGTGACCCTTGAAAACATTAGTGAAGTAAATAGTCACAAAAGAACAAATGTTGCTTGATTCCACTTATTTGGTTCTTCCACTTAGAAAAAACCTAAGTAGTCAAACTAAACGAGACAGAAAAATAAAATGGTGGTTGCCAGAGCCTGGGGATGAGAAGGAATAGGAAGTTAGTGTTCAGTAAGTACAGAGTTTCAGTAGGGGAAAATGTCCAGTTTGAAGATGGATAGTGGTCACCGTTGTACAACAATATGACTATACTTCTCTAAATGCTACAGAACCATAGAATTAAAAGTGTAAACTTTATATTACATGCATTTAACACAATAAGAGGTTGATTAGGTTCATAATTATGAAATTCTTAGAAAAACCTGGTGAATTACAAACACTAAATATGCATTTTTCAATTTTAAAGGGAAACAAGAAATGGTATATAGTAATTTTTATTGTTTTTGATCACAGTAGTTGGAGAAAAAACACACACACACAACAGGACAGAACCCGCAGAGCTGTTCTCAAGCCACTCTGCCAAACTCCCACCATACCTGACCCAAGACACTCTACAACTTGTGGTCCCACGCCAGTCTGCTCATTGCTCATATAGCAAAGCATCTACCTACTTGCTCCTCATCTGCCTCTGCTCCATTAGAGTCAGTATCTGTTCCAACTCTCTTCCTTCTTTTCATTGAGAAGAAAGAATGCTATTATGTGACCTTGGACACATTCCTTATACTTCTGAGCCTTTGTTTCAAAATCTATATAATGCCTTTATCATCTCAGGGTGGTTGTGAGGATTAAATGGGATAAGCATATTTGGTGTAGATAAGTATTCCATGAAGGTCCATTTGTACTTTCAAAGAACTCCCGGAAATTGGAACTTATATAGAAGCCCAGTTATTTAATACAGGTCAGATTAGAATAGCAGCAGTATGTTTTTTATTTAGTATAAGGAGCAAGGTTTCTCCTACGAGAATTTAGCATCAGTAGTAAAGCATCCATAATTTCACACCAAGACATCTAGAGCTGCCAGAATTTGACTTGCTATAATGTTACACAAGTTGTTACAGCACCAATGAGTCCAGTGAATGCACCTTTATGAAATAATTTTTACACTCATTGCATACATGTTTAAACTTTATAATCACCCTGTGAACCCTTAACATCACGCCCTTTTTCTTGGCTGGGAAAAGGGAGACACTGGGAAGTTAGATACTTTGTCCAAGTTCACCTGGAGGGTTAGTGGTTGTGTCGATGCTCAGAACTAAATCTTTCAACTCCACACCCTTGATTTTAATACTACGTGTAATGACTTCCTACCTTGCCCCTTCCTTTAAGGAAAAAATGCATGGAAAAATGAAAAATCTATGAAATATTTCCTAAAGTGGAAGCACAATCTGCTTTGTAATTTTGAGATTCATAGGAGATTAAACCTTCAGACTATAATCAAATCCATGACCCATCTGCTGTGACCTGTTGAAGAGGTCACAAATTCTTTGACTATTGTCCCTTGAGATGTGGGGTATATGTGTGTCTCTACGAATCTGGGTGGACCAGCTGTTTCAGCCTATAAAATATAGTGGAAGTGGAACTGTGCCAGATTCCAGGCCTGGGCCTCAGAAGTCGTTGTATACTGTCACCCAACAATACAGACCCATGAGGGGAAATGTGTCTAATTTGCCCTGCACAATGTAATTTGCTTTAATTAAATTACCTACATTTTAAAGTTAGCGGATTTCAGGTAATCATTTGGATTTCTTTTTTCCCCCACACATCGGAATTGTGGCAACTTTAGTTCTGTTCCTAACATGGCAGTAATTTGAAGGAGCTGAGTAATAACCATGTTTCCTTGTTGCCACTGACAGTTTCACTCACTGTCAAATATGGCCCTTTTCAATCATAGGTTTTACCTGCCTGGTCCTTAAATGGCTTACTTTAAAACAGACTCATTAATGCCAAATATAATGAAATAGTAATTTATTCATACAGCTTATTGTCCAAGTAGGCAAAACAGGCTTAACTCAGAAGATATTTAAGCACCATACCTGGATCAGTGGCTTCTCCATCAAACACAGTCTCATACACAATTGTTTCCTTAAAAACACAAAATGTTAGCAATAAAGCAGCTTGTTATAATTAGGATTTTTTTGCTATGCTTTATCTTTTTTCCTCTCAGATTTGATTGATTTGTCAGTCATTTACATAGCTATATAATTTGGGGAGTACAACTTCATACCTTCATATGTGCATGTGCTTCAATTCTTAGACTGAAAAATATGCTGGTTACCAGAGGGAAGGAGGTAGGGGGGTGGGACAGGCAGGGAGACAGGAAGCGAGGAGGGAAGAGGGAAAGAAAGGGACCAGGATAAAATCAGTTTTGACGTGCATTGAGTACATTGAGCAGACAACTTCTCATAAATTACCTCATTTTAGTCTATAAAGGGTTAGCAACCTAGGGTCCTAAACCTTCCTGCTGTTCTTGTCTTCCACCAGGGCCACTGCCAACATCAGTGTGCCCACCATGCCCTTCCTCAACTCAGATCTTTTCTTTGATGTAGTCTCTTGCTTTGGATAAAAGGTGTTAGGAGTTGAACCATATTCCCCCAAAATTCTTATGTTGAAGGTTTAATGTGTATTTGGAGATAGGTCCTTTACAGAGGCCATTAAGGTCAAATGAGGTTCTATTGTGGACCTTAATCAAATATTTTTGGTGGTGTTATAAGAACAGGATTAGGACATAGACACCATAAATAGAGGGACAGCCATGTGGCACAAGAAGAAGGCAGTCATCTGCAAGCCAAGGTGACCTTCAAAGACCCCAATCTGCGAACACCTTCATCTTGGAATTCCAGCCTCCTAAACTATCAGAAAATTAGCTTTTGTTCTGTGGGATTATGTTATGGCAGCCAGAACTAATATAGTTTAGTTAGCATCGATTCCTAAGGAAGAAGCAGGGAGGCACTGAAAGAGAACCAGCTCATGAATCAATGCCAAGGTCTGTCAGGACTCAGAGAGGAATGTCCTTGAGGAATGGGGTGGCAGGTGGAAAGGAAAAAGAAGAGATAAAGACTGAAAGTTCCCTTTCTTATTTCACTCCACGTTACATATTCTGGAATCAACTTTACCCTTATACAGTTGTTTTGTGGCTCATTTCTAGGGTGTTGATCAGACATACCATCTACTGAGAAACCCCAGGGTTGAAGAACTTACTCAGCTCTATCACATCTACAATGTGTTACCAAATCAAGAACTTATTTTAAAGAAATTGTACATAATGCTGCATTTCCACGTGTCTACAATTGTTTGTGGAACACACATACAACATTTGAAGTAAATTTTGACCTAAACTAAGTTCTAACACTGAATCTGAAATTCTAGCCTGTAGTGCACAAAATTTCAATAGAAACATAAATTACAAGTATTTTATTTCCTTTCTATTATGCCTGAGTAGATTCCCTATGTTTGGGAACTTTTCACTGAGCAACAATTAAAGGAAATACAGTTAGTTCTCTTTCTTCTACTGTAGAAGGATCACAAAAATGTACTTACAGTTAGTACTTCTAGTTTTTTATTTCTGCTTCCAGCAAGAATGTTTTCCTTTTGGTTTTTCTCTCCTGTTCAAATATATAAGTAAATAAAAGGCAGGTATCAGATAAGTGACTGTTTAAAATCACACAATTTTAATGATGTCACAATTAGCAATCTATATCTTACCTGCAATATACTTTATTTGTCTGCATGAAAAGAAAATTTGACAATATCAGTCTCATTATGCTAACACATAGCTAAAAAGTATATCACTGCCTTGCAGCACAAAACTATTATCACATCTCTCCCACTTTCAGTTTGTTCAATGTTCTACGGAGAATAATAAATTGGCCTCATTCGCCATCACCAGCCCCCTCAAGATATCATAAATTATCTTTTAATTAGTTAATAAAAATTCATATCCAACTCTGTTTTGAAGTCCTGATATGCTACACCCTGAAGAACTATTTCTGGGTGGGGATGAGCACAGCAGAGTTTTCTATCCATTTCTTTGACCTTTCTGCCTAACATCACATGGATTCAAGGGTGGAAAGACTGCCTGTCTTTTGCGTCTAGGCTAGTTCCAGTAGTTGTCAAACACCTGCTCATGAACTGCTCACATCAGATTAATATGTACAGTTGTTTAGCTTGTCTTCAAAAAAAAAAAGCAACCTTTTCAAAATCTGTTTCAGATAGAACCCAAGAATGAATTGTTGCAATTTTTTTAAGTAACACCTAAGTTGGATCAAGTCCTTTTCTGTGTGTCTCACAAAAGCAAACTTCGGCAGCAGCTCTCAGAATAAGGTCACTGAACACCAAAACCTTTCAAATCAGAAGCTGAGAAAGGAAAATCACATACTTGGATCTGGGCTTGGAGATATCCTTGGCCATTCTCTGACAGCATTCTGTAATATTTCCATATCTCCAAAGTAGAAAACATACCCAGGAAATCAACCCAACAAAGAAAACAGCCATCAGAGTGAAGATGAAAGGAATGTACCAGTCACTGGACTTGTATGTGTTGATAGCTGTGTACACAATGGTCAGACCTTTTCTTTGCTGGGAAATATTATTTCAAAGAAAATAGCATTAGTTTGTATTCTCTGAGAGCATCTGTTAACACAGAGTAGCATCAGTATATACTGTAGCCCTCTACTGGCTATGTGGGGTTTGACTCAGATGATGGATTATTTATTTATTCATTCATTTATTCATTTATTTATGTATTTATTCATTTATTTATATATATGCATACAATAGCTGGGGTACTGGCCAGAGTCATGGGAGGTGAGAGGATCCACCAGAGACAGAGCTGGGAACAGAACAGGCAGATCAACTGAAATACACTGCTGAGAGGAGCAGCAGGCGAGGCAGTAGAAGTCTGCTGTGCCATGTGGGTCACCTCCCTGGCCAGGGATCGAACTCGCGCCACTGTGCAGTGGATGCTTCACAGTGCGGCGCTCAACCTGCTGTGCCACCAGGGAGGCCCAGATAATGGATTATTTTTTTAACACCACAGGTGATACTGAGGGTCACCCCAGCCTGTTAGGCACAAATTTAAGGATCTGAGGACTTGAATTGCAATGCAGTGAGTGCTCTGGGAACTTGAACACAGCTGTATCTCCTCTTTACCTTCAGTTTTCCCATCTGTAAAACTAAAGGGTTGAACTAGATGGTATTTAACTTTCTTTTGGGTTTATATACATTTATTATCTATACAAGATTAACCCTTTTGTGCAGAGAACAGTGTGTTCTGGAAGATCAAATATTCTAGTGGAAAAATGTATTATCTATAGAGTTAAAAAAAAAAGCCCTCTTTTTTAAAGGACAGAAAACAATACACTAACCTGTTCAGTAGATAAAATCTACTGAACATACTTTATCTAACCTGTTCAGTATATAAAATCTACTGAACATACTTTTTTTATTATTATTATTAGTTATATTTGACATCATTTGTAGTCCCCAGGGGGTACCCACCACCATTTCACCCGTGCATCATCACCTCAGTCCCTTGTGCACCCTCTGG
>JAGFMF010011397.1:3644964-3782549 GCA_019455555.1 Galemys pyrenaicus | reverse complement strand
GCAAATCAAAACCACTATGAGATACCACCTCACACCAGTGAGAATGGCACATTTCAAAAAAAGTAGCAACAACAAATGTTGGCGAGGATGTGGAGAAAAGGGACCTCTCTTACACTGCTGGTGGGAATGCAAGCTGGTCCAACCATTATGGAAAGCAGTATGGCGGTTCTTCAGTCTGCTTAGAGTGGAACTTCCATAGGATCCAGCAATCCCACTCCTAGGAATAGACCCAAAAGACACAAATATACTGATTCAAAAGAATACCTGCACCCCTATGTTTATAGCAGCACTACTTACAATAGGTAAGACCTGGAAACAACCTAAATGCCAGAAAAACAGATGAGTGGATCGGGAAGCTGTGGTACATATACATGATGGAATACTACTCAGCAATCAGAAATGAAAAACTTAGACTCATTCATGGGAACATGGATGGATCTGGAGGGGCTTTTGCTCAGCGAAATAAGAAGGCAAAAGAAAAATACCAGATGGTTCCTCCCTTAGGAGGAATATAAGGGAACCAAATAAAGATCAAAGAAAGGATTAAGAACAATAATAATAATAATGACAACAAGAAAGAAACAAAAACCAAAAATGGAAAGACAAAGACAAACTGGGGACACTTGGTGGGGAGGGAAGAGTGGAAGGGTTGAGGGCAGACGGGAGCATAGGAGACTAAGGTGATGGTGCACTGGTGATATGGTGATGGGGAATACATGGGGATTTTACAATTGATGTCAAATACATGTAAATTTTTTAAAAATTATATTAAAAAATTAAAAATTAATTTGAAAGCAAGAAAAAAAATAGAAAGACAAATACTGAAAAAAAAAAAAAAAAGAATAAGATGACTATCTTTCCCATGTAGTCCTGGGCAAGTATGGTATCATTTTCACATTTAACACCTGGTTAAATGGGTGGGAAGCTTATTCTGTAGGTGTAAAATTAATCTTTCAATGAAATGAAAAGCTATCTTGAGCATCTTTAGTTAAAGTTAAAAGTAATTATAAAGCTGTGCAGTGCTGCCAAACTTCCTCATCAGAACCAACTGGAAATGAAACATGTTTTCCCTTGTGACTTGCAACCCAGCATGATTTTATTTTCATCTAAATCATTTTGATAAATTTTTTGCCCACACTAGCTCTCTCCAGAAGGTTTTTGTCTATGAGTTACTCTTTGGATAACATCAGAATTCTTTTTTTATTTTAAATATAAGGATTCCTATAATTTTGGGTTTTTAAGAAAATATTTATGCACATGAGCTGGGGTACAAGCCAGAATCATGGGAGGTAAGAGGATTCACCAGAGACAGAGTGGGGAGCAGAACAGGCAGATCAACTGAAACACAATGCTGAGGGGAGCAGCAGGCACGGCAGGAGAGGTCTGCTGTGCCATGTGGGTCCCCTCCCTGTCCGAGGATCGAACTTGTGCTGCTGTGCCGTGCATCCTTCACAGTGCGGCACTCAACCACTGGGCCACCAGGGAGGCCCTGGATTCTTATAATTTTGTAGGGAAAAAAAAAATCATGTAGTCCTAAGGCACACTCACATCTTCTGTGCTAATCAACACAGCATGAAAAAAAAAAGTCTTCACATTAATGGATTCATTTTTAATATCCTTAAGGTCTACAGGCTAAAAGTTTGATATTCTGCAGAGAGTTTGTTTTCAGAATAGTATTAACTTTTCAATTTCTTCCTTTCAACAAAATTGCCACTGAGTTGTGAAGGTTTTGTCTTCTATAATGGGAATCCACTCAAAAAACAAACCCTATTTCATTTGGTTTATGTACACTGGTAGGGACAAACAGGTTAAAAAAGAAAAAGTTGTAGGTACTCAGTAAATGTTAGTGACTATTATTATTATTATTGTTATTATTGGAAATGCTGTGCTGGATTTTGTTAATAGATCATGTACTTAACATTTGTTAATAGGTCATGTACTTAACTTGCTAATAGGTCATGTAAAATTGTGAATTAACCTTCAACTCTGTGACATATTTAACTGTAATCTCCATTTCACAGAGGAGAACTTGAAGGCACACAGGTTATATGACTGATCTAAGGTCATTTGACTGATGATGGCAGAAATTTGACTCCAAAAGTCATGGTTTTCTGCTATATCACATCACCTGCTCCCTGTGAAGACCTAGAAGTCTTCTTAGTGATATAATCAAGTCACTAGCCTTCTCTTTAGAGAAGAGTATACACACAGGAATGATCCACTTATCTTTGTATGAATTCTCACAATTTGTTTTCAGACTTCTAATGATTTCAGTCACCAAAAGCCACCCCAGAAAAGCACCCTGGAAAACTACAAAAGAACTAGGCCCAAAATGTGGATGTTTACAGTTAGCGATCAATTGCCATTCACTAGCTTTATGACCTGATTCTCTCTCCAGCCCCAATTTTCTCGTAATAAAAAACAAAGAGGTTAAATCTTCCCAGTCCCCCCAAATCAACAGGGCTAAATTCAAAATTCTAAATCCTTTCCTCAACCATCAAGAAAGCATTAAATTATGCCTAAGAAAACATAAAAATGTTTGATATATTTAGTGAATTTTATCTTCAAAACATCAAATATACTGGGCTCTATTGTGAGTACCCAAACAGACAATTCATGGACTCTTTCATTGATTTTTGCCTAACTTCCCTATCCCTAGCCATCCTATGATTGCAACTGGCATGTGAAAGTAATGCAAACATAAATCTTAATGTTTCCCTTGTTAAAGAAAAAGGTAGACATGAAACAATGTCAGTGTCACTAGTCATTAATGATGGGGAGTGACTTCTTTGCTAAACTGGATAATGATGTTCATTACCAGAATATTTCCATACTTTTTGTGGACTCACAATAATAGCTTCAGACACCACAGACTTTCATATTTAACCTGCATTGTTAACATTTTCTCTAGCACTTAAGTTCAGATAATAAAAAAAAAATAATCAAGTCCCAATACATAATATTTATCTCTTTCCATGGTGTAAATACTACCACCATCAACAATTTTAAGCTATTAATGTAATTACACTAACTCAGAAAGAGTGGTAGCAATACAACATTATATATAGAGTTTACCCCGAAGACCCAATCTAAGTAAATAATCTCAAATGTATAGGTAATAGTAAAATGGTAATATAAAAAAGAAGTGCTGAGTTTTAAGTATTTATTTTGTATTTAATATTCATATAATTAAATTTATATTACTTAAACAATAGTTGTAAATAATCACATCATAAAATGTATTAAATTTACACTGTTGGTTCTTGAAAGTTCAGTAGATTTGAATCCAGCACATACTGTGTCCTTCGACCCCTTGGGGTATCCAGGTAAACCATGGAACACCCGTAACCCAGAGAATGCTGAGGAAGGCATGTATATGCTCCTCTCTTGGATGGTAGGAGACACAGTAATACCTCTGCTGTCCCTGCAAAATCTAATGTTCTTTGGTTTATGCTAACTAATACATCCTAATTCATATGTAACTCATGGTTGAGATAGGACCCTTACCAAGATCTAGATTCTACCTGAAAGATAAGCCCAGAGATTGACAAAATTTAAATTTCATGAATGATGACCACATTGTCCCTACCTTTACAATTCAGAAGCCAAAGGAAAGAATAGCAAAATAGAATTAAGATAATGTGTACTAGTTAAAAATACCAGATCTCACATCAAAATTTGCAAGAGGCTTTGGGGGACCATGAGGATGTGTTACTGAGGGGATGGCCAATGAATCTAACTTCACGGTCCAGAGCTCTACGATGCACCTCACCTACTTTTGTCTTGTCAACATATGTCTCTTTTCCATTGGTCACTCATTTGAGACCTAGTAGGTATTTCCTTGCTTGCATGGAAATAAAACAAACTTGTGCATGCTTGATCACCACAGAAGCAAGAGCTCTCTTACCTCCTGATGTTTCTGGAACAGAGAATGAATAGTGTGTAGCTTCAAAAACAGGGCTGAAATCATTGGCAGGAGCAATCTCTATGATGACCATCACAGTTACTGCAAAATTGAACAGTGAATGAATGCTTTGTTGTCGCACTTGTTGTAGTGGTGATTTTCTTCTACAAACAAGTGAGGTGTGCTCACAGGAATAGGCTTAGTGGAGGATTTCGTAACTATAATGGGATTCTTTTAGCACCCAAATGATCCATTTCCAGATTCTCTCTCTCAAGGAACACAAATGAATTCTCAAGCCAGCCAAAGCAATTAATCAGATATACAATACACTGTATGTCATATTTTATTTTATACAGTAGTGATATGATACATATATGTGTAAATGTACAATTTTGTACTTTACAAAAGAGAACTTGTTATATTTGTCATGAATACAATCTCTTCCATTAAAGAGTTTGTTGGTGTGTTATTCACCCCAGCATATACATTCTCCACTCTTCTTTTACTGTATATCCTAGAAGAGTCAAAGGAAAGAGACTTGGAAAATCCACATGCAAGGATTGACTTTGACACTTGTTTGTAGCCTAAAACATGCCCCATTTCTAAGTCCCAGCTTCATCATCAACAAAAAAAGGAATTACATTAATTTGTCTCTCTGTGTATAGTATGTATAGGAAGGCAAAATGAGATTATACCCAAAAATGCTTTTTCACCATATGAAAGGTTAAGTGAAAAGTTATAATTACATTTTATTCATCTCAGCCAAACACTTGTATATTGTGTGCTATAGGAGAATAATTCTGTATATCAGAACAATAAGCTCAAATGATAATATCAGAAAGTTGTCAAAAAAAAAAAGAATTTGACAGACATAAAAGCCAGCAAACTGAAAGCAGAGAAATTTTGTTTAATAAAAATAAAATAGTGACTAACATTTGCTGCACAAGACACTCAACATTAATATTATTGTCCCCATTTAACAGATGAGAAAACTGAGTTTCACAGAGTAAAAATCTTGGTCAAAGATCATAAAGTTAGCCACTGGACCAAGTTATATGTCCCCAAATCTCCCAAGATGTCTCCTCTGAGATGCTAACATGTCAAATGCAAAATGTTTAGTTAAACAAGGATAAAAAGGTTTTTGTAAAGCAAGACTTCTTAGGGTTTCTGAGAAATCATTACATGTTTTGATTTCTAACTATACTTTGAACCCAAAACTTATTTCACTAGGAAATTCTATGTTAGTGTGTTATTTATTAGAAATGTTCCCAAGAATGCTTTACATTGTTCCTTTTGAATATCTGTATCGCATGTGTCACACAAGGAATTTTATCTGGGCTCTGTAAAGGCGTTACTTCAGAGAGGTGTGGCATTCTTTGCATTTTGGTATATTTTATTATGTTTATTTTTGTAGGAAAAGGGCCTTTAGTTTTTATTGCATCTCAAAGGTATCCATGACCCCTAGGAAAAGTTAAGAGGCATTGTTTTGCGGAGACAGGTAATTTATATTAAAGTCCCTGTAGTTCCTTCAATAAATTCCTTTTATGTGCTATAAGAGCAGGTGCTGTTTATATTTTTGCCATACTATGATTTTTATTGCATCCCTAAAGACTCAAAATTGTGCTAATGAGTTGGCCTATAAAAATAGAGTAAACCACATGTGGGGTGTTACACGCATCCTTTATGAGCAGTTGCAATGAATATGTTGGGGTGTGAGAATCAGAGAGGAGGTGGATTTATTATTGTGAGAGATTTTTTTCTTTCCATCTTAGAAAAAAGGCTCAAATCTGATGAAAGGAATGGATTCTTTTTAGATTAGTTAGGCCATCAGAGTGAATAGCTGCGAGATAAAGCTTTCTTCACAGAAGGTCAGCTGGGTTATGTAACAAGCTGTTGCATCAAACAATGACACTCCACCAGTGGGTAGAAAAGAAAACAACGCAAGAACAGTTTGGACCTCTTTCCAACAGATCATTACAGTCTACAAATAAGTAGTTGGGTGACTCCAGTCTACAAATCACCTTTGAAAACTTAGTCCCCTATTAGTGAGTCAAAGGGATCTGAAGATTTCCAGGTCTTTTGCTTAAAATTCAACATTAAGTTCTCTTTCCTTGCAAACCCAAAGATGCAAACCCTTACTCCACCCTTCTATATCCATGACAAAGGACTTTTCCCCACTGCTCCAGATGCAACTGTTTTTCTCAAATCAGTGACCCAAGTAACTACCACCAATTGATCAGAGTTGGCACAAAAGAGAAAACTCAAATGCCATTTAAATTCTAGACTCTCCTTACAAACATTAGCATTCTACTATGTTCCCCACCCAGACACCCACATCTTCTTGGATATCTTTGATCGCAGTCACCTGCTAGATCATATTATGATCATATTATCCAGCTGCAACAGACACTTAATATTAACTGTATCCAGAAATTTCTATGAATCCCTTTTTTCACAAACACACCTGTACAGCAACAAATTCACTCTTAAATTATAGTAATACATACTTTGACATGGATATGAATTCTTGGCAGCATTTCGTATGTGTTTTTACTTGTTAAACAATAAACAGAGAAGCAACTGTCAGGGGTTTGGCTGGGCTCACTAGCAGGCGCCCTGCTCTCACTCCACAGCACACAGTTCACATCTGTGCCTCAGGATGTTTCAAAATTAGCAAAAGCATGACTTAAATCCACACATGCCAAGAGATTTATGGTCATGCAATCTGGGGGAACTTAATCTCAGCACACCAAAGACATAGTCTTGTATGGGCTGTTCCAAAATGATAGGATTGTGAGAAAACCAAGTGCCAGAGGGAGGTGGCCACTCTTTCCACTTTCATGAAGCAGTGAGCTATGTAACTTGGCAAGTGTTCCCTGGCTTGCACTGATAATGGTCCTACCTACATGATATAAATCACTCAAATACAGAAAAACAACCAGTTACCTGTATGTTTGGACTACATGTTATCTGATTCTTTCCAATAAGAGATGTCTGGCATAATTAAATGCTGTGGCTGAATACTAGCATCTTTCAAAAATTCATATGTTGAAAACTATTCCCCCGATGGGATGAGTGGAAGGTGGGGAGGTAAAGGTGGAGCCCTCATGAATCAGATTAGAGTCCTTATGAAAGAGACCTCAGAGGGTTGCTTTGTGCCAGCTACCATTAGAAGTAGTGAGAAAGAACATCTGTGATCCAGGAAGCAGGCCTGCTTATCAGACACCAAATCTGCTGGTGCCTTGACTTAGGATTTTCCAGTCTCCAGGACTCTGAGAAATAAGTTCCTGTTTATAAGATACCCATCTATGGCATTTTATTATAGCAACCTAACACAGACTAAAACACTAAACATAAAGTCACCGAAGTCCCAAGCATTAAGTTTGGCTCTGTACATCATAGCTACTCCTAGCTCTAAGAATCTCTTGTCAAAGCTGCACTTATGAAACTTGTATGGCTACAACTGTACTATACTTAGTATTGAGTACTAATTGTGTGTTGACTAAGAGTTGATAAGAAATCATAAAGCCTTCCCAGACCTATTGATAACTTCCAACACGAGTCTACCCACCTCTTCCTCCCTTGCCTCACTTAAAAAATATTTTCCCAAAGATAATGTATCTTTATATCTTAGACTCCAAGGCAAAGAGTCTAAAGAAAAGGCTTATTGTTCCTTGAAAATTCTATCAAGCTTACCTGTATGGGAGGGATGGAAGTCATCATAGACTGAAACTGTCATTTCAAAGATGTGTCCAGCAGCAATGATCTCTGGGTCTTCATAATCCAATTCTTTGGCAACCTTACAGAACAATATTACTTCAGGGAAATATTTTTTAAAGGCCTGGCTTTTTAGAATATAAATATTTTCAGTAAAATAAGTGTAAGTTCACATTCATTTAATAAAAATGGCATCAAAAATCATCAGAGACTGGTCTAAGATGGACATAGAGAAGGAAGCATCTCTGATCTCCTTCCAGAGCAACTAATTTTTGGACAGAGTATAGTAGAAGCAGCATGGGTAATAGCCTCCCTTCATCACATGCTGATTGTATGACCTCAGGCAAGATATTGATAAAGATGAAATTGTTTGAAAGTACTTTGTGAATGATAAAGCACTGTAATAAATCTCATTATTACTTTTATGCTGTTGATCATTTAAAAATATTTATTGAATACTAAATAAAGAGCAGGTAGGTATTAGGGATATAACAATAAACAATATGGTCCCACAGCAGAGACTTGAAGATATAATAGTATTGGCATGAATCCTAGTTGACAATAATTAAAATCAGTCAACATGATATGAGTGTGTTCTTCATTCATTAAAGTACATTGAGTACCCACTGAATGGGTACATTAGTACCTGCTGTACTCAGTGGGTGTACAACATCATAAGAGGTGTTACACAAAAATGAAGCACTCAGAAATAAATGAAAACTACAGATTTATAAAAAAAAAAAAAGACCAACAATGAAATAGTTGTTATCATAGAGTCTACTAAGTGTTTTCATAAGGGAAGTAGAACTTTTATTGTGAATTCATAGAAGGGAGAATTTAGCCTGTTACAGAAGTAAAAGAAAGCCTATAGAAATAAGTGGCATTTAGGATAACTAGGAAAATAATAGAAATTAATTAGAGGAGGGTAAAGGGTTGTGAGAGTTCCTCAGAAATAGAGCAAGCATATGCAAAGGGCCAAATGTTAGTTAGCATGATGTTTACAAAACTTTCATCTTTATCCAAACTCCATTTTTAAAAATGACAGTTTGGCATTTCATTTCCAAATGAACATCAGCCTAGGAAACCTCTTGGCTCAATGTCTAAGCTTCCAAAACTCACTACAGATGCAGTGACTCAGCTTGTAGTTCATGGAGATTGTCAAGAAAATATGGGGTCAGGACTAAAGGAAGAGAGAGAGACCCTCAGTGGTTCTCTCGGCCATATCTGCTAGCTGAGGGAAAGTGATTGGTGATGTTTGGGCTTAGGAGCAATTATGGCAATAAAGACCGATGGAAATTAGAAGTTAGAAGAAGGGATTTCTTCTAAGAAGAAACCCATCTTGATGAGGGGGAAACATCTTACTCTGCCCATCCTGTGTGAATGGAGCCTCAAGAGGGTGAAGAAAGGGAAGAACTTACCTCCCCCCACACACAGAAGATTGAGCCATCGTTGCTCATCTAGTCATACAGATTTATCTCTGAGGAAATCAGAGTGCTTTCTAGCCTCTGATTCATTTCCCCAGCTAAATAGGAAGTAAGTTATTTTGTGTTTATTACAAGAGGGAGAAAATGATGACTGGCAGCAAGATAATGAAGGACTACCCCAAATGCCTTCCAGTGAGACAGCAGAAGAGGCCCCAGGCTCTGCCCTATCAGAACTTCTCTTGTTGAATTTACCAGCATCAAACCAACTGTGCCCACGAAATGACTTCATCTGGTTGGGAGAATTCCCTGGACATACAGTGGCTTGTGCTCACCCGGATGAAATTTTCAGCATTTGGCACTTGCACAAAGAGTTGTCCAGAGCCAATTGGCCCCAAGCCTGGAGCGTAATGGATGGTATCAGGAGGCTCATCAAGGTCATGACATAAGATTTTTGCAACTACTGTATCTTTTGCAATCACCTCTTTGCCTGAGTACCTGTTTCATTTTTTGAGAAAAAACACATTAGATGGATAGTGTTGTGATTTCTTATTGTAATGTTTTCCCCATAAATATCCACTAATTTGAACAATGGATCTTTGTGACTGTCCTGTTTATTTTGGGGCAGACAGTCCAGTTTTGGAGCACCATCTGGAAAACCACTTCCCACAAAATATGAATGTAATAAGACTATCATCATTTTCAAGGAGTATTTCTTTTCTTCACCCAATGTGGGGCTGGTTTAGACATGTTTTAAGGACACCACCTCAATGGAGAAGACTTGATGGGGATTCAGATTATTCTTTGAAATTGTTCCAGCCTGGAGCACCTGTATGATGTGTCCAAGAGAAACAAATTATACTTTCTAGAATCACAGAGGACTTCCTTCCATCTCTATGTATTCACCCATGTCTTTGCTGGTATCTCTCTGCCCCAGATAGTCATTCTTAAACCTTCAACCTCTAAATTCTATTCATTTTTCAAAGATCAGCATAGATTTCATTTCTTCAGGAAGCTCTCCTGATTACTTCATTCCCACACATTCTCCCGCTTGACAATTAAAGCACACCACAAATAACTTAATTCAAAATCATCTATTTTTTTAACTGTTGCTGTAGATGCATCATCTTATCACCGTGACAAGTTACAGGTTCCTTAGAGCAAATAGGCATAGCAAATCCTCCTCCTCTCACCTCTAGGGTTTATAGCACTGAGTGCAGCGTGTGGTAGGAAATTGGTCAGTTAACTATGATCCTCTTGAGGAAAGAAGAAAAAATGATGGAGAAGAAAAGTGAAGGAGAAGAAAGCAGATAACATTTACTGAGTGAATGCCAAACCTCATACTGAACAAATAGCAAGCCTTGTTACATTTGATTTTTATAACACTACTATGAGGTAGATAAAATTATCATCTCCATTTGACAGGTATGGTGATTGGGACCCAAGACACATGGGCAGTAATTAACAGAGCTGAGGTTTTGTTTGTCATTCAGTAATCAGGATAACCAGGAACAAAACTTAGGAACTTTGCCTGGGGCAAGAACTCTTGTCCTATGCATAGTTTAGATATTTGAGGAAAGAAGAGAGAGATCAAAGAATGACAGAGAATGATTTCCAAGTAATGAAAGTTGCCATGCTGACAGAAATACAACCTCACAATCCCTTGTCCAAATTCTGAATTCTGAAACTCAGAATTTTTCTCATAATTTTTGAGACCCAAATCTGATACAACTTTAAATTTCTGATACAATGCATGACCTGAATTGTCAAATCTTTCTTTACCCCCTTTAGTGTGAGTATACATATGTTTCATTGATGAGATATCCATGGATTGGAATATGCAGTACTTGCATAAAATATGGTACATATACCATGTTGACTTTCTATAATTAAAGCATTTATCCTGAAATATATCCAGGCCAAGGGTTTCAGATAAGGGATTATGGAGTTGTGGTAAATAGCATTTATGAAAATCATACCATATGCTTAGCTCTGTGCAAGAATTTGACATAAGTCATCACATTTACTCTCTATAACCATCCTACAGAGTAAGTACTATTGTTGTGTCACTTTATAAAGGGGAAAAACCTCAAAATCAGAGGGTATAAAGGAATTATCCAAGATTGATCAACTAGTAAGTGATAAAACCAAGATTCCAAGCCAGGCCTGTGGCTCCAAAACAAAAGCTTTTTACCACTTTCTGTTCGATTCAGGAAACCCAGATTTCGGTCCAGGTCACATCTGAGGACTGGAATATGAAACTGAACAAAAGTCAGTGCAGTGATCGACCACATGTCCAATTGAGCCATATATATAGCAACACCTCTGCTCTCTGCTCACTCTGAATTCTTAACCCTGCCCACAGTCTCAGCTCACCTAATCACGTAGTGATCACAGAAAGGTGGGTTGTCATTAACGCCACGGATATAGGCAGTCACTGCAATTGTGGCACATCGCTGGTCATGGTCACAAGCCTTAATGGAGAAGGACTGAACACGAGCAAAGCCAGCTCTCTCCACATCAAGGCGACCAGTAGAAACCACGGTTCCATGCTCTGGAACAAAATAACACATCTTGCTACTAATTGACCCATGCTGTCAACTGCAAAATTATATTTTTATATATAATTTTATATACAATGTGAATTGTGCCCCTTTCATTAGAATTAAAGAACTGATTAAAAATGTAAGCACCATGTATATTGTCACCAAAATATATTCATTAACCATATTATGTTAGCTCATAGCAAAAACAAAATTGTTTTTGGCTTAGGAGAACAAGGAAAATTTTCTGGAAAAGGAGTGCCTTATTTTAGACCTTGAAGGATATGTAGGATAAGGAATTGTGGTGCATGGGAGAGCATTCCCAGCAAAGAGAACATCATAAATGAAAAAGATAATGATTCATTGGACTTTCTACCGAAATCTGTCCATCCATTCATTCAACAAACATTTATGCACAAGGAATGTATGCACCAGGAACTGTGCTGAGTGCTGTATATATTGCAGTATAGTCCCTGCCTTTGTGGAATTTACCACCTGGCCCAGGAGACAAACCACTCAACAAGTGTAAAAAAGGAAAAATAACTCAAATAGACATCCCATTACGGAAATTAAAACTGTCATGTGATAACACTGTCTACTGGTCAGGCACCCAAAAAATGTAAAGATAGGGAAGGCCTCCCTGGTGGTGCAGCGGGTTAAGCGCCTCACTGTGAAGCATCCACAGCACTGCAGCTTGAGTTCAGTCCCGTACCAGGGGAGCCACATAGCGCAGCAGACTTCTCCTGCCTTGCCCACTGCTCCCCTCAGCAGTGTACTTCCGTTGATCTGCCTGTTCTGCTCCCCACTCTGTCTCTGGTGAATCCTCTCACCTCCCACACCTCTGGTCTGTACCTCAGCTCTTGTATGCATAAATAAATATTTAAAAAAAAAAAAAAAAAACCAAGGACAGAGGTCCTCAAGCAGGAAGCATACTCAGCTGGCTGCAGTATAATGGACAAGGGAAGAAAGGAACAGGATGAAGCTGCAAAGAGAGGCAAAGGTTGATGAAAACAGGATCTTGGCAGTGAAGTAAGAAGTCTGGGTTGCATTCCAAGTGCAAAGGAAAATCACAGGAAGATATTACATAGGGGAGGAATATGATCCAATTTGACTTTTTCTTTTTAATCATTCTAGCTGCTCTGTTGAGACTAGTGGAGGGAGTAAGTGTGAAAGCAGAAGCCCAGTTAAAACATCTGTGCAGTAATTCAGGTAAGAGCAGACAATGACTGTCTCAGTTGGGGCTGCCTCAGAAGCAGAGCCTGAAATAAAGATTTGAAGCACAAGTAGTTTATCTTCAGAGGTGTTTCAGGGCAATGATGGGGTGGGGAGAGTGAGAGTGGGAAGAGAGGGCTTTTTGTTGTTGTTCATGAGTGAACAAAAAGGCAATAAAAAGCGCATTATCAAGTAAGTTTCCACTGTGGGCAACTTGAGCTTAATAGCACTTGGAAGTCTGGAATTCAGAGCAAAACCACGCACTCAGAATTGTCCCTATGCCAGCGGCAAGAAGCTGGAGCTTTTATATACCAGTTCTCTCCAGTCATCAGTTAAACTGTTGTGGAGGGTTGTATTTTCCCAATGTGCGGGACACTGACAGCATCTGCTGCAATGCAGCTGTGCTACCTTTCTACTCTCATCGATCCAAAAGAAGCCTTATAGACCACAAAATCTAATCCACCTCCAGCTTCAGAAGCAGCTCATTGAACAAGAAGTGAATGACTGACTCCTGAAAGTCCAGTCATATTCCCTTTCACAAAAGTTCTCAGACTCAAAGAAAAGAGTGATTTAGATGTAAGATGAATGGGAAGGTCATGTAGAATAAGAGATAAGGCAGCCACAAGAAGCCTCATATTAGCTTATGAGTAAACAAAGAACTGGATCTTATAGACAGTTATTTAATAGATGCTTAATAAGCATTTGTTATGTGCTTCTTGTAGAGATTCTGAAAATGCAGACACTCCAATATCTTTCCTCTAGAAACTCAGTCTTGCCCAGGTAACATAAACAGATAATAATAGTATATAAAAGATATAATTTTCTGAGAACAATCCTCAACCCACCTTTGTCAACTGCAAAGTAAAGATTCTGTGGATCTAATTTAAAGGTTAACTCTCCCAAGTTATCTTCATCGGTTGCCTGGCATTTTCCAATTGTCTGCCCAACTGGAATTTCTTCATCCAGTGTGATATTGACTTCATGGTGCACAGGTGAGTTCACAGAAGTAATAGCCAATACAGTATTTTCAATACTGAATAAACTTATTTCAAAAGAAAAGACAATTAGAGTGGCATTTGCTTGGTGAGCATTTTTTTGGACCTACTTATGGTGATAAAAGTGTAGGAAACTAGAAGTAGTTTTGTTCAAAGTACAAACTGTTGGCAATGGTGTATCAGCTAATCCATTTGCAGGGCATTTTTCTAAACTTTAGAAACAATGCTAAGTATTTTTCAGGTTTCTCATTTATTACTCACAGTATTCCCAGGAAATAGACACCATATTTGTTGCCATTTAACACATGTGGAAACTAAGATTTTGAAAATCATTTAACCTCTACAGGTAAGCAGCAAGGTGGCTGAGAGGTGTTGACACCTAGTCTACCTGGCACTGAGAATGCATGCTTGACCACTGTGCTGTTATCCCTTTATATAAGAACCAATTTCTTGAACTTAATTGACAACAAATGTGGTTTTATAAACTCTCTGGTGATAATTTTAACCAGATTTTATCTTTCCAGAACACTTGCACACATAATGCCTTATATTACTGCAATTTCAATACATTTTATACTTTAAAACGATCTTACTTTCAGGTTTAAGAAAATCTTTTCATTGGAATCTTATATTTTATGTGATTAATTACATCTTACATGTTTATTTTCCCTGGAGGGGAGGGAGAGAAAGAGAGACCCATTCCATTCTAATGGAAATTGCACTAATGGATTTCAGAGACTACATTTTTATACTCAGTTTTGATGGCCATTTTAGAGAATGTTTTAGTTCCTTACCTGCAGGTAAGAATGGGGTTCTTATTGTTGACATTGATTAGGAAAATTTGTAGATTCCCAGCAGTAAACAGTCCTCCAGGATCAACCACTTTAACAACTAATAAGAAACTGAAAGTGCAGCCACAAGAAAGACAGTTACAACTTTATAGTAACAGGATTTTACAAAAGTAGAGGCTACTGGGTTTAACTGACCAGTTAAAACAATTGGTTAGTTTAGTTAGAATGTCAGTCAAACTAATTACTCTAAGTTAGAAATGGATGGCTCTTTGTTAGGACCAAATTAGTCAAATCTACTGAAAGGACAAGCAGAAGCTTCAATAATAAAAAAGCAAAAGGAATTCTTTAGCATGATAGAGCATGCACAGCTATGACTATGAATTCTTTTAAAAACTGACTTTTCAGTATTGCAAGCTGGCAAAAGCAAGGGAGGTATAAGAGTACTTCAAAACAAACTTCATGACCATGGGGGAATAATACAGTAGATAGATGATTAAACTGTTTTTATGTCTAAAGAGGTGTTTATGTAATTGCAGAATGATGGAGCTTGAAATAGAGAAATTGAATATATCCTAAAGGAAAGATGAATGTTTATGTCCATAACCAACCATCCAGATTTGCCTGGGACTGTCCAGTTTTAACCCTAAAAGTCCCAAGCACATCCCAGAAACTTCTCGGTCTCAGGCAAACTAGAATAGTTGGTCAACATTTCATGGGGAAAAAAAAAAAACTATTTTAATTAAATAATTAAGACCCAAATTACTGTTTTTTGTTATCCTAAAAAATAAGCCAATTCTCATTTTTCTTCTTATTTCAAAACATTTCCTGCAAGATGATTCTTCATGAGATAACTCTTGATGAAAATCCACAGAGCCAATCCACTTTTAAAATGAACAACATTTCTTTAAATTCTGGAATGTTTTAACTCCAAGAAAGGAGGGAATGGGTTCTGGGGTCAACAATACCTCAAAGTACTCAGTCTAGCTAGATTGCTGGAGTTGACTGCAGAAGAATAAGAAATGAACCTTTTGAATGTTTTTATCAGGACTTAAACAAGAGATTTCATGCCTTTCTATTTCCTTTGAAGGGAGAGAATTCATAAGGAGTAATGAGGCATTCCAAAATTTTCTTTATTCTCACTTAAAGTTCGACTCAGTGACCCTAGACACTCTGAAGTTAAGAAAACTACGTAATGATGTGTTCTCCACAGAACTTTAGTGAAGACCGACTGCAAAAACTTAACCAAATAATTTTTGATTCAAATTCTGCAAACAAAGCTCCAGTTTTTCTGTGTCAACTCCACTAATTTAAAAAATATTGAGAAAAGGAAAATTCTTAGTTCCCTCTCATACAGGAAAAAATTAATTTTTAGAACTCTCATGAATGGCCTTATTCCCTTTTGTTAACAAATCATAAGATGTATAAGTATCTTTGAATGGGTATAATCCTCTCTCCATGAGGTATATCAGGTCAAGGAAAAGAAGGAAGCCATGATGGTTATTACTCATTATCCCCAGAGTTACTTTTAAGATCAGACAAATATGGGCAGAGGAATTTTGGAGTGGGGGAAATTGATTAAGATTTTGTTGACTTCTGCTAATCTGAATATAAAGATAAAACAAATTCAGGAGTATCCTTCACAAATGTCTTTTCATAAGCTCAGTAGTATTTTCATAAATTCCCATTTTGAATAAGAATCCATTTTACTGAAGATTCTAAGGCTTGGGATAGATCCCTTGTCAACTTTCATAATCAGGAATAAAATCTCCTTATGAGATTCAGGAGCAGGCTGATTAGAATGGTTTAAAGGTCCATTTCCTTTTCTTGTAATGCACTTTGATGCAGAACATATGACAGAAAGGGTGGTTATAAAACCCATTATAAAAAAAGAAATAATAACTATGAAACAAGAGCTACCCATTTGGCAGATGTGCGGAAATGAGGAGAAAATGCCAGTCCATTAACCTTTGAAGTTGCTGAATTACCCTGTGAATGAATTCTGTGCCCCAGCCACCCAGAGAAGTCCCTACCCACTTCCACTGCAGTTCACAACAGCACCGCTGAGAGTATCTGGCTACTTGATGCTAAAGAAAGCTGATGATGCAAAGAAGAGTCAAAATAGCCACATCTAGTGCCCAGTCAGCAATTGTACAATTACAGTTTAGGTGGTGATTTCATATTTAAGAAAATGCTAGAAGCCTCTTCATTGGGGAGTACATTAAGGCCAGATGGGAGCAAGTATTCTCAAGCAGGGAAACATGAACCAAAGGCTAGACATTTTAAGTGAATGAAAAGCCAGGTGCAGTTTTTACCTTCTAGCTTGCCTCTCAAAATCAAGAACTGCTGCTGTAGAAATTGTTCCAATGCTGTCAATCGTGAAGCCAGAGCCCTCCGGGGAAAGGAAGTACTGTTTATTGGACAGTAAAGAAAAAACAAAATAGGGCAGATTCACCAACTGGTTTCCTGGCACTATTCTATGTACCTCCAAGAACAGACCTGTGATCGCCTGCGCTGTGGGCTACCCCAGTCCCGCCCTCTACCTCCATGAGTAGTGCTCATTATGTTTGCCAATAACAATGATTTTATTCCATTCAGTTAATCCCAGGCCAGACAACTTGCCTTTAAATATGAAAACTAAATTTTTCTAATCTTTTCCATTTGGTACGTTATCCAAATGTTTCTCACAATACTCTACCAAACCTAAAATTAAATAAAGTAGAATTACATTTATAGAACATGCTGACTGTTTGATAAGAACTGGGATTATTTCGTTTGCTTGGTGGTGCTGAAGCTATGCTTTGGAGGGAGAGGGAGGTGACAGGGAGCTGTAGACAGGAAAACTGAAATACAAAGACATCTGTTCGTCTTATGTGCATAGGTACAGGCTATACTTCATCAAGTTGTTTTCTTATTTCATTGACTTTCACTCATACTATCTTCTATCTTCTATATTTCACTCAACTATCTTAAATGGTTGAAATACAATGTCTTTTTTAAAATTAGATTTATTTAATTATATTTGACATCATTTGTATTCCCCAGGGAGTTCCCACCACCATTTCACCCATGCACCATCACCTCAGTCCCTTGTGCTCATTCTGCCCACATCCTTGTCTTTTCCCTCCCTTCCCCCCCCCCATAATTAACCCCTTTGGTTTATCTTTGACCTTTTGGTCTTGTTGAGGTTTTTTTTTTGTTTGTTTGTTTTTGGTTGTAATTGCCTACTTCCTTGAGCTTTTTCTTCTTCTTTTTTGTTGTTGTTGTTGTAGTTGTTACTCTTTCACATTCCTCCCAAAAGTGAAGCCATCCGATATTTTTCTCTTGCCTTCTGACTTGTTTCACCGAGTATAATTCCTTCTAGCTCCATTCATGTTTCTATAAATGGCCCTAGTTTATCATTTCTGATTGCTGAATAGTATTCCATTGTGTATATGAACCACATCTTCTTGATCCAGTCATCTACTTTTGGGCATTTCGGTTGTTTCCAGGTCTTACCAATTATAAATAGTGCTACAATAAAACATAGGGGTAGAGGTGCTCTTTTGGATCGGTGTTTTTGTGTCCTTTGGGTAGATCCCTAGGAGTGGGATTGCTGGATCATATGGAGGTTCCTCAGTCTACTAGGGATGGACCTACCATACAATGTCTTTTCATTTTTAAAACACCTCTGCCATTGGTATGGGAACACTAAGAGAATTGCAGATAGGAACAGTAAGAGAATTCAAGGGGCTTGCCCCAGGCTGAGAGCCGAGGGTTTTAATCATTTTATGCAACATGTCTATGCTCATCACAGTGTATCCATAAGACAAATTTTTGGCTAAGTAAGTCAGATGAAGGTAAAGTGTCTAAGGTGAGACTCAAAGGATTAGAAAATGCTGGGGCAAAAAAAAAATCCCATGGAAAGATTAATATCAAGAGTTAATTACACTGAATGCTACTGACTTAATAATTATGCAGACCCAGAGATCATTTAATAGAGGAGATTAAGCCCAGAAGAATTGCAAAGCAACCTCAAAGTCATTTGGAGAAATTAGTGACCTTTTAATTTATCGACTTTCTGATGAATCATTGTGTTCTGATTAATTTAAACCCATACTACCCATTTCTACACATATAAATGAGATGGAATTGATTTATTTTTCTACAGAACAATGTTGTGGACTATTAGAATTTAGAAATTACAGCAAAATTCATCATATATTTGCCTTTAAAGCAAATAACAGAATAAGGATGGCTGTTACATCCTGGAAGGGTAGGAACTGGTTGGTGGCTCCCAACCACCTCTGAAAGTGCTGAGAATGCTCACAAGTCCTAGCTCTGCTTATATATAAATATATTTGATTTTTTAAAAAACACACCCACATTTATGTTAGTAGCCACTCAAGAATTTGCCATTCCCAAATTGGTTTTAGTGTTACAGTTATCAACAATTGCTTGGGAACAATACACAGAGGGAAGCCACATTTTCACGAGGTTAAATTTTTTATAAAATGAGTTCGTCTTTTAAAAAAATTGATGGCACTGATATGAACAACTCCTGCAGTTATTCATGGAAGCCTTCGAGCTGTGGTTGCTAGGCAGCCAGGGCCATCACTGGGAAAGCCACCTAAATGAACCACCCTCTAAATAGGCAGGCAGTCCAAGGGATGAGGAATTAACTCTCTGTGGATCAAGGCAACTGAAACTCATTGGCTCTGTGTTTTATGCATGGGAACACCACCAACCAGTAAAGAAATATCTGGGCCCTCAGAGCAACAATGGCAGCCCCACTCCTGGGTCCCCATGCCTGACGACAGCTTCCAGGGGAGCATGTGTGGAAGGGGAGCCTTTGGTCCTTCTGGATGGACTTATCTTCAAAATCCAGTTTATTCTTTTCTCTGAAAGATTTGTTCATGACCATTTGCTCTCAGAGAAGCTCGGGAATTGGAAATGTCAGAGCCTGAACTGCATGCCAGGCACCAGGAGGAGAGTTGGCTCCTTAGTGCTCGAAGAGCAGCGCCACAAGCCCGTGCTGAATTCTTCTGTGACCTTCGCACAGAAGTGATAATAAAAACAGTGATAGATGGTTACAGAATCTGACCTAGATTCTGTGCCCAGCACTTCTCCTGAATTATCTCACTTACCCCTTAAAATAATTCTAGGAGATTGACTCTAAGCTCAGCCCCACCTTACAGGTGAGGAAGCTAAACTGACTTGCACATGTTAAGGAAACTGTCCAAGAACACATAAGTAGGGAGAGGTCAAACTGAAACTGAAACTCCGCTCTCTCTGGGGTAACATCTGGCTAGAACATAATGAGGGGCTCCTGGGAGACTGATGCCAGGAGAAAGGAAGTGCATATTTCTATTTTTAAAACATTATATTCAAACTTGTTTTTAAATGCTTTAGGTGGAGATTAAAGAATCTAGGTGGGTAAAGACATAGAGATAGAGCAATTCAGTGTTACTGTTGATAGAGAAAAAGAGAAGGAAAGTCTAGGAGAAGGGGAAGAGACAGGGAAGGAAAGAAGTGACAAATCTAAGAGGCAATCCTAGGAAACTTCACACTTGAAGGTTCAGCGGAGGAGAAAGAACCAGGCAGGACAATAAGAATGAGTTGTCAGGAAGGCAGGATAATACCAAGAGAGTTTATTATCCCAAGAAGAAACTAATAATATTATCTATATCTACTGAGTACTGTCTGCCAAGCACTTTTCTAAGCCCTTTGCATATAGGACCTCCATAATCTTTACAAAAGCCCTGAAGTAGTTCCTACTGTAAACCCCTTTACAAATAGAGAGACAGACACAGAGCGCTCAAGTGACTCGTTCAAGGTCACAAAGCCAGAAAATAGCAAAGCCTAAATTTCAGCTGAGGCTTTCTGACATTACAATCTGAGATTTCATATGGATACACTATGTCAAATTTAGTCACTTGACCCAGGGTAAATTTTCCTGAGGAAAATTAGTACAGAAGTATGTTCTGACTTTGATTGTTCCTGTAAAACAAAATTAATGTTGTTTGTATGTTTAAAGCACAAATATTAACTAATCACTATCTACAAAACCTTTTATAGGAGAGATTTCTTTTTAAGAAAATATTTTCAGACTTAAAAACAAAGACATTTCCAAACATTAATTATGTTGATGCAACTTGTATTTTAATCCTAGGGCTATACAGAAAGTAACAGCACCTCGCCCTGAGCATCTTCTTCAGAAAAAGCATGATGGGACATAGTCTTGCCCTTGAGAGCCTTGGAATTTCATATGAAATCCATTTTACTTTCCTGCAAAGCATTAGATCACACTCTGTCATTCACTATATAAGCAGTAAAGGTAATTTGTTACCTACACTTGCATGGGACTATTAAAGCCCTCATTCTTCCTAGCACAGGACCTTATTAAGCACATCTAATGCATCATCCCACTTGTTAGCTAAAGTTAGAGATCACTACGCAAACATTCATCATAGTAGCTTTGCTGGCAGAACCAAGACTCAGGCTCAGTAGTCTTCTCAAAACTGTTGAGAAATTCTGTCCATCAACTAGAGATGGTATGTACATGCAAACTGTTTTGCCACCCCTGATGACAAAACATACACCAAGTCCTAGTCAAGACTTGGACCCATCTAGATGTTTATGCAGCCGGTAGCAGTTACGGCATCTGAAAAGCTAACTCTACAAACTTTTTTGCAGTATTTCTCAGCGTGCCTCATGGATCACCTACACATTAGAAACCTTCATCTGAAAGTTCATTTGAATTTGGATATTTCATTGGGAACTCTTTAAACATTCTCCCTATTATTATATTAAGAAATTTCTCCAAAAGTATTTATTAGATATGCAGAACTCCTCAGTTCAGGATACCTGAATTAATAGGCTGAACAATATGATTTATATGTATATATTATGTATATATGTATGTATATATGTATATATTCCGTTAAAGAAACAACAGGCCCAAAATGTAGTCATGCAGGACCTCACCAAGACTTACTAACCATCATGACTGCAGTTTCAACCTCTTCCAAAATAGGACTTTTAAACCAATCAGTCTGAATGCCTCATCAGCATTAGGGAATTAACCTACATGATAAAACCACCCAGTTTTTCCCTGAAGGAAAGTGGCTTTGCCTTTCCTTAGCTGGTCCTGACAGAAAAGCTACTATGATGAATGTTTGTGTAGTGATCTCTAACTTTAGCTAACGATTGGAACGCTGCATTAGATGTGCTTAATAAGGTTTGTGCTAGGGAGAATGAGGGCTCTAATAGTCCCATGCAAGTGTAGGTAACAAGTTACCCTTACTGCTTATATAATGAATGACAGAGAGTGTGATCTAATGCTTTGGAGGACAGGAAAGTAACAATCTTTCTTTTCTTTTGCTGATAACCTTGTCCCATCCTCTTCTTGACTATACAAACCTTCCAGTTGGTACAACATGTTACAGAGCCTTTCCACTTGCTAGATGGGGCTCTGCTTGGTTCATGAATCATTTAGTAAAGTCAATTATATCTCTACATTTATACAGATGAAATTTGTTTTAACAACTTTATAGATGGTTCTGTTAAAGTGATTTTCAGTGACAGCCAAACAATAGATTTACTTGGAGAGTTTTAAACATGCCAATGTCCAGACCACATTCTAGGAAAATGAAAGCAAAATCTCTGGTTGTATAACCTGGGCATCTATATTTTTTGAAACTCTGGATAATTGCATGGTGTAGCTCTGTTGCTGTAGCTCATGTTACCTTTCCTTACACATCAACCTGTTACAGGACAAACCTACTATAAAATGGGTTTGCCTGACTGGGTCCTCACCCGCGCGCTTGAACGGCACTTATGATGCCCCAACTGCAGGCACACACAACAAAGGTTAGTATGTCTGCTTTTTATACTCAGCCTGGCTGCTCAGCTCCATCCTCAGGTCCCAGTGATCCATTCTTCGACAATGGCCTTATGGGACTTGTACTTCTGGAATGGGGGTTGAAGTCCATAACTTATTTCTGTAATCCATTCAGGAGGGTCTTTCCCCCTAACAAACCCAGTATTTATTGAGGTCACTCCCTTTCAGAGTAGACCAGCGACATTCAGCCTTTCACCTGTTTCCACCTGATATAACTCTGCAGGACTTAAATCCTGGTTTATACAGATGCGCCTGAAGCCTGACCATCTTAGGTTTTGACATGTGTCTTAGGGTTTCCTCGTGAGCAGATTTGGGATAAAATTTGTCTGCAAGTGTTTAATTAAGTGCTCCAGCGGAACTAGGTTTGACGTGGGGAATAAGGACAGGGAAAGGGAAGAAACGTAGTAAAAGTGAGTCCTAGGGCAAGTAAGGGCTTCAAAAGTGTGATCACGGAGTCCACTGAGGTCTGGTCCTACAGAGAGGTGCCAAAGAGGACCTTATGTGCCAAGATTCCTTCCTACTCAAGGAAAAGCAGATGGGGGTTTCCTAGTTCTGCACTCCTCATTCAGTGGTTAAGGGCTACTCCTTGAAGAAGTAAAATCCCAGGTACTAACTGTTGTTCAAAGTGCAAGCAAATTCTAAGCTCTGTCCTTTTGTTGAAGGAGACAGAGCACATTGAAGTTGGGCAGAGCATCACACAGAAACAGTACAAAGGGATCCAAGGGAAATCTGGGAAGAGCCTGGCTATTGCACACTACAGTCTCCAAAAGGTCCTTCATTATAGCAGATGAAACAATTGTTCTAGCATGAGTCCATGCTAGGAAGCATAGTTGCCACATTAAGAAAACAGACACTTTATGCGAGTAACACTTCCTTTTGCCCCATAACCTTTGATAACTCTGATAGCAAGCAGGCTTCATTTCAACTGAATTGATTGAGAGGGGCTCTGGAGAGCATTCTCTTAAGATAAAATGTGAGCTCATGTTGGAAAAGTGCCACGGTTGATTAGTGATGCCTGCCGCAAGTAAATGAGAAGGCAGTCACAGCACTACCAGACAACTTTGATGTCTAAGGGGCCATTGGAATGCCAGAGAGCTTTTTGATGCCTTGGCATACCTCCAGAAATTCTGATGTGGACTGAGGAGGGGTTCTGGCTTCTGTGCTTTGTAAAATGCATCCCAGGTGATTCTGTTATTTATTGCTGCAAAGAGAAAAGGGCTTACTCTGTTGTTTCTTGCTTGTCTTAGAGAAAGTTTTCAGGAATTCTTTAAAATAATGAAAGAAGTACTCCAACAAACAAGTTTTATTTATGATTTTGTTCTCAGTCTCATAAAAAAGTGTTTTCAAACATAAGTAGAAGAATTTTGCTTGTTTTGTCTTGTATTGAATTTCCAATATGGTGTCAACTTTGAGGAGGTTAGTCATTGCCAAATCTTCATTTGCTTCGTGAGAACAGAGTTAAGTTATTGATTTCTTTTCTGATATTCTTTAAATCCTTATACTTTGAAATCCATGCTTGTAAAACAATAGAATTTATAGAAAATCCACAGGGGTGTACTCATTTGTAATTTTCAGGCAAAAAATAATAATTTGTGTTATTCTTTGGTGTTATTGCTTCTTACAAGCTGAGCTAGCAATAGCACGACTACTGGCTAGCCTATGTTACAAACTTGAATGCCATCTTGTGGAGGATCCTGCAAGTAGTACAATTATGAAAGAAATAATTCCAAAAAGCATTTATTAAAAATATGATTGTGATTGTCTCCAAACACCTGCCTTTTAAAGTGGAGAAGAGAGGATTTTTTTCTAGACAATTAAAGCTTTTCTTAAAATCAGTTCCCCCCAATCACATACTATTTCAGATGAAATTGTCCTTTAGGTTGAATAACACAGATAATTACAATTCTCAAAATCATTTGGCTAGTCTATGCCTAAACTAAATGATATTTCATGACATACCAGAATCAAAAAGAACAAGGCCACTGCCTGATTTTGTATAGGAAAAGCACAAATGTAAGTAATATACTTTTGTAACAGCACTGCTATGTTTACACTACCACAAACTGATTAGGTAAAACTAAATCATTCCCTTGCTATGTTAATTAACACTGAACAGCTAAAAAAGCTAGCTTTTCTATTAGGTATGAAAGGTTTTCCTTTTAATGAGCTAGGGCACAGTGTGTGTTGGTAGCTGCTATCTGAGTATGTGATGTTAATATCTGATGAACTCTTCAAATATGAATGAACAGAACATTTTTGAAATTTTGTTGGGCCTTCAGTACAGCTGTTGACTAGGAACAGGACAATCATGGTTGAATCTTTATTTTCCTTATGCGAATTGGCTTAAAATAGGACTCATGATTGCCCCTCCCCCATCATTTGACATTGACCACAGCAGACTGTTAGGGAACCAACTCCCAGTAAGATGGCCACTGTTATTCTGTTCTTAGCCACAATGCCAGCATCAACCATAAAAACTTCCAGTCTCAAGTAATACTTATATTTGGTGCTGCCTATCCACATCCTCACCCTCAAAAGACCATCAGGACATATCCTCTCATAGCTTTCATACTTCAGTCACCTTGACGCATTCAGTCCTCACCATCAGAACGATTGCTCATCACCCAAAATACCCAGCACCCCCAAACGCTACCAAAGTATCCTGGAGAATACTTTTTTTTATCAACAAACTCCCCTATATCATCCATAGCCCCTCCCTACCACCCCCCCTCATAGCACCTTCTCTAAAGTTTCCCTCCACCTTCCTGGTTTCTCACTCTCCCACACTTGCAGACAGCAAATTCAGACCTTTTTCTTCTAGATTCCCCATAACCTCACCTCTCTCCTTACTCTCTGCTACTTGCCTTGTTTGCTATTTCACTGAGGAAAAAAAAAAAACACTCAGAAGAAAATATTTATTTGGAACTCTATTTAAAATCAAGAATTCCTTAGTGCCTTCTCTGCTTTTATTTTGCCCCATATGCTTGGCAGCATCTGATATACAGAAATATGTACTTTATCTTCACTCTACCGGAATATAAGCTCCATGAGGGCAGGGAATTTTGTCCATTCTCTTCACTGCCAGTCCTACTTCCTAAAACACTGCTTGGCACTGGTTAATGCTCAGTAGTCATTGGGTGCGCAAGAGAATGAACATCCAACCACTATTTCTAGTCATCTTTCTGCATACATCCATGTATACCCTGTGTTCCTCTCTGTTGCTATAGTTTCCAATGTCAAGCTCTCTTTCATGCACCCATGTCATCCACCAGACCACTCAAGGTCATCACTGCAGCAACCTTCTGCACATTTATTTTCCCCTCTCTACTGGATTATTACCATTAGCCTAACATACACTATAATTTTTCATCATTCAAAAATGAAAACTTCCCTTGGTTCTACATCTTCCTCCCCATACTCTCCAGTTTCTCAGCTCTACAGTTTAGGAGAATTCCTCAGAAGTTATCTCTGTTCATTCTTCTTACTTTCCTTATCTCTCATTCTCTTGAAACTTCTCAAATATGACTTTCTCAATACTTCTCTGAACTACTCAAGTTATCAAGGCCAACAAAGACTGCCTTTTCTTCACTTGCAGATGAGCTGCTCTGTGATATGCGTGTATCTGAGTTCTTGCAATTAACATACTGCCAACTCCACTGATCAGTAATTTCAGTTCTTTCTACCGCAACAGTTCAGCACTTGATCAGCCCCTTGATCAGAAAATGTATTTTCCTGTGCTTCTGGGAAATACTCCACTTTCCTGATTTTTCTGTTACCTCATTAGTGCTGTTTAGTCTCATTTTGTCTATCTTTTTCCTCTTTCTAACTTCCAAATGTTGTACACATCCAGCCTCAATCCTTGAACTTTATATCTTCTTTCTTATGGCCACGCTTACTCCCTAAGTAATCTCATTTCATCCTGAGCTGTAAATATTACACACAGGCTGGTGACTGCAAATTGATGTTCCAGTCCCCAGGTCTTGACTGAGCTCCAAATATTTTAATCCAGCTGCTTACTCTTTCCTAGATGTCTGATTGGTTTCTCGGTCTTTGTGGATCCAAAACCAAATGCTTCATTTCCCACCTCAACTTCTAAGGCCAAAAACCTGGAGACTGGAGTCCCTCTCTCTTTACACCCTGTATCTAATGTGCCTATAAGTTTGTCAATGGCAAAATTGAAATATATGCAAATTGTTTAGGCACACAGATCTCATGTGGGTCAAGTTTTAGGTGCAAGAATCCTAATATACTTTCTGAGTTATGAAGGCTGGGAAAAGGAAAAAATAGACTCCTGTTTATTAAATCCATCTTCAAAATATGTACAGAAATGACATGACCCAAGACTTCCAACAACTGGATACATTTTACCTATTTGATGTGCTTCCTACCACACATGAAACACAAAAATTGAAAATGTAGATACAATCAAAGGACAACATGGGCCTTTTCCCTCAAATGATTATACTTAAAAACAATTTATTAAAACCAGAATTGCCACCCCAAATTATAAAGCAAAATTTATATATTCTGGTTTCTAACTCAATAGACTCATCTTTTTCTCCCCTTTAATGTTTGTTTTGCAGCTGAGTTATAAAAGAGGAGTATATAATTAAAATCCTCAGATCCATAATTATCAGCTCAACACAGTATAATTGTTGAGCCTTTTGATGATTCCATCACTAATTATGCCTCTTAGAATTTCCAAATATCACTTCACCATAAAAATCTGATTATTATCAGTCTTCAGTCAATATACTCAACTGAATGGAAATGTAATCTGTGACCTACATTGAGTCATTTTACCAAAGAAGGAAAAAATCATAAAAGCATCAAAATAGAAGTGTATTTGTCATTAAATGGCATACCTTTTTTCTTTCATGGGCTACCATGCAACTTTAGGAAATTACTCTTTCGTGAAAAATTTTAAATCTTTCTGACAAGTTATTAGGATGTTGGCTTTGTTTATTACTTCCTTAGCCTATTCTAAAATGCCCAAGAGAAAATCAGTAAATGATAAAGAAAGGCACTACTCCCACTACTGAACCAAGAATGATGGTGGTGGCGGGTTGGGTTTGCAGATGGATGGAATATGACATAGAGTCTTGGGGTAAACTTGAGATCCAGGAAAACATGCAGACTTCCATGGGGAAGAGTAGGGTGAGACTTGAGTCACCCAGCTATTTCATTACTGCAGAGTGGGTAAGGAGGTGTGTCGTCTCTCTGTAGATTTTTTTTTTTAAAGATTTATTTATGCATACAAGCACTGGGGTACAGGCCAGAGGTGTGGGGGGTGAGAGGATTCACCACAGACAGAGCGGGGAGCAGAATAGGCAGATCAACGGAAGCACACTGCTGAGGGGAGCGGGCACAGCAGGAGAGGTCTGCTGCACCATGTGGGTCCCCTCTCTGGCCGGCAGCAGGGATCGAACTCGTGCTGCAGTGGTTGCGGTTTGCTTCATAATGCGTTGCTTAACCCACTGCGCCACCAGGGAGGCCCTCTGTAGATATTTTTAATCATTGCAAGATGGGCCCCAGATTTTGCTGGCTAGCTTTTTCTAGACATCCCCTACCTGTCCATTCTTCATTTTTTGTTTTAACTTAATATAGCCATACACACTTTCTTCGGATTAGTGATATGTGGTATTTTTTTCTAGCTCTTTACTTTTAATCTATTTTTATATTATATAAATTTTATGCTCAATTGCTTCTTTGTCAGACAAAATATAAGTGGAACTTATTTTGTTATCCACTCTGACAATTTGTCTTTGAATTGATGCATGTAAACCATTTGTATTAGTTGAATTAAATCTACCATGTTTAATTAAATCTACCATGTTTACCATTTTCATTCATTGAGTTTGTACTTTGTTTTTTTCTTCTGTGTTCAATTGAACATTTTATGATTACATTTTATTTCCTTTCTTGGCGTATCAATTTAACATCTTTTTAAATTTTTTTAGTTTCCAGCATACATTTTTAACTAAGTATAGTTTCAAATAGCAGTATACACTTTATAAATAATATATAGGTAACTTATAACAGAATATCCCAATTCTTCATTTCTTTCATCTATGATATTACTATCATTGATTTCACTTACCAATTTGCTATAATCTTCCAATACATTTTTACCAGTTAAATTATATTTTTAGGGTCCTCCCTGGTGATGCAGCAGGTTGAGCACTGCACTGTGAAGCATCCGCAGCACAGCAGCATGAGTTCTATCCTGGCCAGGGAGGGGACCCACATGGCACAGCAGACCCCTCCTGCCTCACCCGCTGCTCCCCTCAGCAGTGTATATTCAGTCTACCTGACTGTACTGCTGCCCACTGTCTCTGGGGAGTCTTCTCACCTCCTGCGACTCTAGTCTATACCCCAGCTTTATATGCATATATTAATAAAAAATCTTTACATAAAAAATTATATTTAAATATTTATTTTATTTATGCATACAAGAACCGAGATGTAGGCCAGAGGTGTGTGCCAGAGGTGTGTGGGGGGGGGAGGGGGTGGTGAGAGTATTCACAGGAGACAGAGTGGGGAGCAGAACAGGCAGATCTACTGAAATACACAGCTGAGGGGAGTAGCAGGCAAGACAGGAAGGTCTGCTGCGCCATGTGGGATAGGTCCCTGGCCAGGGATCAAATTCATGCCACAGTGGCTGGCAATAGTTTGTTAGCGCTGAGACTTTAACCCCTGTGCCATCAGGGAGGCTTGTGAAATTACTTTTTAGATCAACCAAAAATAATTTTGCCTCCATTTATTTCTCCTCTCATAGCTGTCTTTTCTTTATGCAGATCCATGCTTCTATATCCTTTCCTTTTGCTGATGAATTTCCTTTGACATTTCTTGTAGGTCAGGTATGCCAGTAATGAATTTCCTCTGGTATTGTCTGAGAAAGTTTTTACAGCTATACATGGCTTAACGATGGGGGCTATATTATGAGAAATGCATCATTAAGCAATTTTGTCATTGTGCAAACATTATCAAGTGTAATTACATAAATATAGATGGCAAACGTAAAACCCACCAAGGCTGGTAGTAAGGACCATTCACATATGCAGGTGTCATTGACTGAAAGATTATGTATGGCATCTGATTATCTTGTTCCTTCGATTCTGAAGGACAATTTCATTGAATATAGATTTTTTGGCAGGGTTTTGTTTTGTTTTGTTTTTTTCAAAACTTTACACAGTTGATTCTACTATCTTCTTTATGCTGTTTCTAACAAGAAGTCTGCTGTATTTCTTAACCAGGTTCCTCTATAAGTAAGATATGTATTATTATTTATTTATATATTATATATATTTATATTAAATATTTATATTTATATTTATTTATTATATTATATTTATTACTTTATAAATAAATATTATATTTATTTATTATTTATTTTATTATATTTATTTATTATATTATATTTATTGAATATATTTATATTAAATATATAAATATTTATATATTTATATATATTATTATTTATTTTTCTATGACTTCTCTCAAAACTTTATCTCTAGTTCTCTGAACCTTGAATATCATTCACTTCTGGGGGGTGGGGGGTGCACACATGTGCACACACATGAACATCCCAGGTGAGACAAGGCTATGGAAAAGTTATTTCCCCTAGAAAGTAGGTCTTTACTACAGATAACACTGTGGTTTTTTTCACAATTATTCTTTTCACTCTTTTCACTCTCCCACAGAGAAACATTAGGTTCTCACAAATGAGAACCTAATGGAGTTTCTGGTGTTAAAAATTATGAAAGTGTGGGGCTACTCCTAAAACTGTGGCAGCCAGAAGTTTCTCACTCTAACACTAGTCCATACTCTGCCTTCAAAAATTACCACCTAAGTATTTACCCCAGCTTAAGATTCTAGCAGTTTCTGATCTAGGTAAATAGAACTTGGCTGTGATTCTCTGAATTCACCTATATCTTCAGAGTTTGGAAAGCTGATTTCTTGAAAAATTCATGATTTTCAGTTCACCCAGGATAAAAGGGCCCAGTTTTTCTATATTCTGGAACACCCCTTGAACCAGAATATCAGGATCTTATACATGTATACTAGCAATGGTGGTACAGCAAGAAAAAGTCTTAGTCCTGGAACTTAAATGGCTCTCAATATGGGTGAATTCACTCCATTTCATTAATTAGAATGAACAAGATCCTCATGTAAAGTTTCATCTGCATCATTATAACAGCTCCACAGACATGTCATGTTATATCAGTATTTCAGTGGGAAATAGTATAATTTTTATACTTTGTGTAATGCTAATCAGCACTACATGAAATGTTAACAGGTGTTGTGTTTTATTTTTAAAAAGCTATAGACAGATAATTAGAACATATTTGGTTAACTCAATAACTATTAGCGAACTCTTCAGGGTATTTAAAAGGTTACGTGTTGGAAAATCAAAGGAGATGGATAGACATTATTTTTCAAAGTCATTTGATCACAGAATCTATTTTTCTCTCATGAGACATGTGACAGAACTTGTCCTATGTGGAATACACTATGGTATTGTTTTTGTTACACAGCCTTTATTAGAGCAACATGGAGATAGGTTTTAATGTCAACTCTATTTATTATTTAGGCAAATTGTTTAGTTCTACTAACCTAATGTTCCTCAGCTATAAATTTAAAAATAATTTATTAATCCACTAATTAATAGTATAGTAGAAATAACATCTACTTCAGTGTTAACCTGGAAATTCATTCATAAAACTTAAATTACATGACTGTCACATGATAAGCACAATCACTAAAGTCATTATTACTATCCTGAAACATCAGACTCCAAAATAGTGGTGAGTTCTTTCCCAAATTAGAATAAATTCTTCTCTGTATCAATATGAAGACTCAACCAAATGAAAGTTGTTGCCAGATCATTAGTATTTGAATAACACATCTGGTCTGACCTACTGTGTCACAGGATGTGTGTAGGAGTATATCTAAATGTACGTTTCCACAGTTTATGTCACCCCTGAAATGTCATTCCACGTTTGGTAAAACCTGCAAAGAACATAGCATGAGCCTTCCAAATATGGCCTAGAAACCAGATCTCTTCTGAGAAAAGTATAGGGCCAGGGCCAGAAACATTTAATCTCTATGAGCGAGCACTTGGGAGTCCTTCTTTTGAAATGAACTACTTGCATTAATTGGCTCCTAAGTCATTGTGATTGCATGTTAGAGTGAGAGATAAACCCAATTGGACTGTGATGTAGTTTCCACCCTGAATGTCAACATGGTGGGTGAGCTGCCATGGAGAATACCAAGGAAGCAATTGTAGTATGATATCTGATTTCTATGTAGCTGGAGTTGCTTAGTGCTCTGTTTAATGCTATAATCTTGAGCATGTTGATTTGGAGCAATATGCATGATTAGGTGGCTTAATTGCATGTTGTGAAGGAAGCTGTGACCTTTCTAGATCCATCCTGGAAGTAGTATTGTGCTACTGGGAGGAGAATGAGATGAATGTGTGGGGGAGAGCTTGACAATAGCAGTGTTCTTTTATGTAATTACTCAAGTGTATTCAATACTTTCAAAAACCATGTGGACAGTGCCTCAGACACCAGCAGCCAATTATTGTTTCAAGTTGCCTCAAACACGGATCCAGAGCAATACCAGTAAATTGTAAACCTTGAACATACAGCATCAACATGGACAATTCTCTAATTTTCATCAAGTTGGGAAAGCAATGCAACATTAAAACTATGATATTCTTGTCCATCAGTACATTAGCTAAAAAATATTACAGTTTAATAAGTTCACAACTATTTCATATGACATTAAAATTAAGATAATATAAATGCTGTCATTTGCAAGATATTTTACAATTTAAAGAGTTTTGAAAGTCACTTTAACACTCACTATGAGAGAAAGCGATATGAAAGGACAAAGCAGATATGTTTATCCAATTTTACAGTTGAAACAGAAAAGCAGAAATGTCAAATGACTTGCAGCATAAAGTCAGGGCTTATCTGCAAGCTTCCTGGCACCAAGACCAAGTTTCCTCTCTCTGTCACATTAGCTATAACTGGAAGATACCTATACTGAAAACAAGTACTTTCCTGGGGCATTATAAAGCCTGAATATGAGACCTAGTATTTTGCAATACGAATTGATTTTGCCAGGCAGCTATGTTGTTTCTTGACAGCATTTATAGCTCAGATGCCCCAGAATGAATTGAAAGGCCTTGAAATCTTTTGTCAGAAGTTACCTAAAAGTTAGATGGGGTCTGCATACACAGGGTGGAAGGTACTAGAAGGAAAGCAATTGTCTAGACAACCCAACCCTCAGTCCTCTTCACCTGAAATGTGCTGATAATTGAGGTAAAAGTTATGTTTGATACCTAAATTGTGGGTATAATTAACCTGATCATTCTGTGGCTTTCTATGTGATTGAAGTCACCTATAAATCACAAGGCTCTGATATTCTTTGCCCCAAACCATAAGTTACCTTCAAAACTTCATCTTCTGGATCCTTGGCAACGGCTCTGTAGATGACTGTGCCCGGGGCAGTGTCTTCTAGAATATAAATCTCAGTAACTGCCGGAAAATGGTAAATAGATGTGTTTGAAGGCATGTTATCATTACAAGGTCACAAGCCCCTCATGAAATGCTGCATTTTAGAAAAACTTATGGCATTGTGCTGGTTTAGCACAGATATTTTTATAGGGTGATTCCCACTAATAATAATAATCGTAACTTTAATAACAGTAGATACCATGTATCAAGTGTCTTTTATGTGTCAGTTATAGAGCGAGTATATTTAGACATTTAAACAATAACAATATTGAACATTTCTGAATGCTTCTTAATTGCTGAGTACTTATTTCCATTTTGCTGAGTTTTAGAAAGATTGACCAGTAGACTCAAGGTCACAGCTAATACATTCATATTATTTGATTATCTTACTGCCTATTTCTTTCTCACATTTTCCTCTTACCTGTTTTTCTAATAACAGCAGGGAAATACAAACTTGCCAATTTACTGTCAAAGCATCCTTCTGAGGTCAGGAATAGGGGAATAGTGGCAGATCCCTCAGTGCCTAAGGAGAAGGACCCATCCCCAGAGAAGTTAAAGGACAGGATTTGGAGAAAGCTAGAGTCCTCCGGTCCATTTAGACTCTTGGCAGGACACTGGCCTGGCTGTCTTATAAGTGAAAGCTCACGGGGTGCCTAAAGCAACCTGGCATCAGACTGTTTTAGAAGTCATAGAGCATGATTTGACTTTGGATCTGCCCTGGAGAAATTTGTCATCTGCCTGTGAAAGGAAATTGAAAAAGACTAACATTTATTCAGTGCTTACTGTATGCATGGCACTATGGTGAACTCATTAATACACTTGCAGGTAAGTTTCATCAGAAACAGATTACTAATTCAGTTTAACCAATGAGAAAATTGAGACTCAGAAAAGATTAATAGTTCTCCCTTAGTGCCAAACAGCTAAACCTTAAATGTTTATGCTTTTAATAGAGAACATGGTCATCCATACATAGATGTTAAATATTTGACTACATAGAGAGATGAAAAAGAATAAGCCAAAAGTGAAAGGTTCATACATTATGAAAATCAATTAGAGAGTAAAAAATAACATGATCCTTGCCCTCACGACATTTCTACTTAATGACATAGACACAGTGTTAATTACATAATCACATGAATAAATGAATCATTTTAGTACAAATAATCAATTAGATAAATGAATAATTTTTAACATTGAACAGGTCTCTTGACCTTTATAAGGAATGTTAACTCATCTATACAACACAAACACAAATAGAACCTACCTCCACTACTGTGAAAATAATACATCTGAAGCTCTTAGGACAGTGCCTGTTACCTAGTTAATAACCATTCATCATGATTTTGTTTTCATCATTCTCCTATCACTCTTACAGCTGTGACACTATGAGAGCACAAAGGACACAGGGCTTGGAGTCTACATACACTGTCCTTTGGATGTTTTCTTCCCCAAGAGAAGAGCACAGTACCTTGGTCTTCCTGAGCAAGGGATCCAATGAAAGTGGGGGGTTCATTCACATCCGCAATCTGGATTAAAATGGTCTGTGATGCTGTGGCTCCTTGGCTGTCTTTGGCATAGATTATCAGGGAGTAGAGAGTCACAGTCTCAAAGTCTAAGTTGCTTTCTCCAGTGGTGAATAACTAAAGGAAAAGAATAAAGTGAATGACTGACATCATAAGGATCCAGACAGTGTTTCAGATCTATAATCTGCAATATGAATTCACATTTTAAAAGGGAAACAAAAATCTTGTATTTGAAATGTGAAAGCAAGAGGACCTATCCATTTGGGAACCTCTTAAAATCAAGAACTAGTTCCCTCCTTTCCTCACCGCACAGACAGCAGCAGGGACTTCATGTTCGCATTGCTTCCCCTACTCTCAAGCCCCACGAGGACAGTGCAGTGGGGCCCAGATGAGCACTGTGGGTTGGCATCATATTTGAGGAACTGAGTGTAGGAAACTCAAAACCTCTAAAATGATCAGTAAGCCTGCATAAATTTGACCCTGGAGGAAAAATTAGCTTTTTTATACTACATGATAAAAAATTTTCTGACATAGCTCATAGGTCCTGCTGGCTCTTCCTTCAGCTCCACCACCTTGGGTCTCCTTGGCTCCTTCTCCACCCTCTTTCATGCCTCAGGGCCTCTACACATTCTAGTCCATCCATCTGGAGTTCTTTCTCTCTTCACCTAATTTAATTCCTATTCATTCTGAAGATTGTCATGTAACGTTTCCTCAGGTAAGCCTGACTAGTCAAGTGTCCTCTTCAGATGCTCTCATAGACCCACAGGCCTGTCTTTTTGGAAGGGAGAGAATGATCGTTTGGTTTTAAAGCCCTTCTACTACAAGTAATGATACTCCTCACCTATATACTTACTTCCCACTGATGTGCGGATCCACGAGACAGCACAAATGGATGAATTACAGGATTCGCATTAATGATAACAGGATCTCCAATCAGAGAAGTGTGAGGTAAGACAGACACAGTAATTATGGCAACCCGTGTGTGTTCGGAGGCATTCTCCAGAAGAGGGCTGGCATTTTCAACCCCAAAGTTTGGCAAAGCTAGAATGCCTTAGAGGAGACACAATGTTTTTTTAATAAAAATTTTTGCAATACTTCCCAACATATTTTTTTTAATATTTATTTATTTATACATACAAGAGCTGGGGTATAGGCCAGAGTCCAGGGCGGTGAGAGGATTCCCCAGAGAGAGAGCGGGGAGCAGAACAGGCAGATGGACTGAAACACACTGTAGGGAGCAGTGGGCAAGGCAGGAGAGGTCTGCCTGCGCCATGTGGGTCCCCTCCCTGGTCGGCAGCAGGGATCGAACTCGTGCTGCAGTGGCGGCGGTTCGCTTCATAGTGCGTTGCTTAACCCATTGCGCCACCAGGGAGGCCCTTCCCAACATCTTTTATATTTTAAGACCACAAAGAGAAAGCACAATAATTAAAGATCCTTTTTTTATTAAAAGTCTTAAAATCAATTGAGTTAGTTTGATAGAATCATCAAGGAACATGAAGGATCTGAGAACTTACACAAGCTTAGTATGTTAGCCTACCACAGTTTCACAGATGCTGACAAAGTCTCAAGTCTTCTGGGTCAGAGGCTGATAGTTAATTTTATGTGACAAGTTGCCTGGACCCTGAGGAGCTGAGACATTTGACCAAAGATAATTCTGGATGTGTCTGTGTGGGTGTATCAGAGATTAACATTGGCATTGGGGCCGAATAATATGGACTAAATTGTACCTCCCTGAAATTCATGTATTGAAATTCTAACCTCCAAGATACTGTATCAGGGAGATAAGATCTTTAGGAGGTAATTTACAAGGCAAAATGAGGTCAAAAAGGTAAAAGTGTAAAAGTTTAATCCTCCAGGACTGTGGCTTTATCAAAAAAAAAAAAAGGAGCATCTCCATAAACACTAACAACAAGGATTGTGTTTCTATTGAGCACTATAAAAAAGCACCTAATATATTTTTGTGGAATGAATAATATGAATTTTTCATATGAATGAATAATATTCACGACTATTTACATGACACTCTTTCATGTGAATCTCATTAAATCCCCACAACAGTTCTGTGGGGGAGAAGTATTACTTCTGCTTTGCACATAAGAAAACTAAGACACTGAATGGCCAAATGGCCTTAAACAACACATCTAATAAATGGTAGAGTCTGGATTTGAACTCAAAACTTGCTGGATTGAAAGGACATATTTTTGTATGATTCAGAGTGAAGTCCTATGGGGTAAAAATAGAAAAAGCAAAAGTTTCTCAAAATTTGAAAACTTGAGAAAACCTCCAACAAATAGCAGTAGCTCTGGGGAGGAAGGAGCAGGATTATTTTAGGGATGGCCTTGACCAAGCAAAGCTTGACTTGGATCCAGTTCTGCTTCTGTTTGACCAGATGACCACTTGGACAGGCATCACGTCTTCTCTGAAGCTGTAAGTCAAATGTTGCTTGATATATAACCTTTTGGTGAACCAGGTAGAGAACAGATCACTATATGTAGAAGATAAGTGATTTGGACTACTGATTATTATTTTAATAAAAAAATTACCATTTATTCTCATAAGAAATATAGGATTTATTTTATACCAATTCATTCTAAGTTATTAGACATGAAATAAGAAATGTGGATAAAAATAGGTCCCTAAATGACATTATTCCATACAACTTTTGTCTAACCATGCAGTATCAGGAAATTACTCAGTGCTGGAAGTCACAAAGCATTCAGTGACAAAAGTCATTATCCACCCTACTGAACTAGCCTACTTTTCCGTCTCTCCTCCCCTCCCTTCCTCCCTCCCCGCTCCCTCCCTTCTTCCCTTAATTTTAGCTGGACATTTTCTTTATGGTGAAGATATTAGATAAAGTGAACTAAAAGGTAGATCTCAAAACTTCTTTGAAAAAAAAGCAAACATTAAGACATTGCCCCAAATGCAGATCCTGTTACCTCTCCATTTTCAAATTAAAGCTCTGTTTCCATTTAGTTGGTAAAGCAATTGTTGAGTGCTTATAAGGTAGGCAGGTATTGTTATTTATTTAGTAGTAGTGCAAAAGGGTCAGAAAGAAGCAACTTTTCTGGTTCTTAAGATAATCACCTTTTGCACTGCACTACAAAACATGAAGACTATAGCCAAGTATAGCCATGGCCATTCACAGTAAGAGAATATGTATGTGTTCTTAGACAGTGATGGATAGGGCCTGAGCCTGCTGCTGCTTTCCTTCCCCAGTTATTTCCAGCCTAATTAGAGGTGTGATGAATCCAGGAAGAGGAAGGAAGCATGCACTCTGCCCCACCCATATGCCTTCAGCTCTTACCATTTCAGTGAACACACCCAACTTTCATCTGCCAGCATCTGCACCATTTTGCTGGAGAATTAATGCTTTTTTTTTTTTCCAGTCTCCATCTAGGGAGCTTTTCTTGGCTCTCAGTTATTTCTTGAATCTGATTCTAAAGATAGTGGAAAGCATCTCTCTAGTCATAGATATTGTCACCATCCTCTTTCCTGTATCAAAAAATGCTGTTCTGCTTCCAAATGCATGCTTTAGGTCACAGAGCAGCCTTTCTGTTTAAGAATTGATCTGGAAATTTCTGAACCATGAAATTTGTAAGTAGAAAGTTTTAATTTCTGCTCATTGATTTCCCTCTGGAAGAGTGCTTTAGTCTTATTCAGAATCTCTTTTCTCCATAGCTAATGTTTGCATTCTACAAAGGGTATTTATGTACCTTGGGGATTGGAGACTGATGATTTAGCAAGATGTGATGCTTGGATGTTGTGATAGAATAATGGGCCTTCCTCCCTCCCTCAAATGTTAATTTCCTAATTGAGAAGCTCTGAATATGTTAGTCTCCATGGCAAAATTTGACAAATATGACTAAGTCGAGAATCTTGAGATGGGGAGATTCTCCTGGGTTATCTGGATGAGTCCAGTATAATCACAAAGGTCCTAAAGAGTTCAAGAGGGAGGCAGAAGACTATCAAAAGGAGATGCAAAGACGGGTCAGAAAAAGCAACTTAAGATGAGGCAGAGGGCATGACCCAAGGAATGTGTATGGACTCTACATGCCAGGAAAGGCCAGGGAATCGCTTCACCCCTGGAGCTACAAAGTAAATGCAGTCTTGCTGGCGCTTTGATTTTAGCCCCTTGAGACGATGTCAAACTTTTAACTGCAGAATGAGACGGTTAAAAAAAATACATAAATATGTTTATATGCTGTCTTGAGGTACTACCAAGTTTGTGAAAATTTGTTACAGCAACAACAGAAAACTGATATAGCAATAACTTATCAGTAAGCACATTGCACATGACTGAGCTACCACAGTGTAGGTAACAATGTGCTGAAACTGAAATCAGTTCCATCACTGTTTGTCTCAAATCTGCTAACAGCTTTTCATCTCACATGGAGTGAGATGAAAAAAGCCAAGTTCATAGATTGGCCTCAAGGCCACACACAATAGTTCTCTGTTTATCTATTTGACCTCATATTCTACAGTTCTTACCCTTATTCTTTATGTTCCAACCACATAGTTTTTCTCTTCCTTAAACTTATCAGAGGTCCTGCCTCAGGGCTTTTGCCCATATCCTCCTTCCCTACATAGCTGCAAGTCTCATTTACTCTGGTCCCTTAGGACCCATATAAAATCCTGTGTCAGAGGTCTCCCCAGGACACCCTTATCTAAAATAGCAACATCATCTCATCTGCCCTTGCAGGTGAGACTTAGGAATTTTCATATATTGCTTGCTTGTTTTTATTATTTATTTATTTTATTTCTTTTCTGCCTCTTCCATTCTTCCTTGAATCCAAACACTCTGATATCGGAAATTTCCACCTATTCCCTGTTGTGTCCTTGGTACCAAGAACAGTGTCTGACCATAGTAGGCATTTGTTGAATGAATAAGTGACTATGTAAATGAATAAAATGGTTCCTTGTTGCTAACTGAAGTAGATTGATTAGCCTAATTATCAAGATTGTATTATTTTATGACAGTGTATACATCTGAAAACATAAAAGTACATGTTGGGCTTCATGGTGGCACAGGGGTTAAAGTCTCAGCACTATCGGGCCTCCCTGGTGGTGCAGCAGGTTGAGCACCACACTGTGAAGCATCCATTGCACAGCAGCGCGAGTTAGATCCCCGGCCAGGGAGGGGACCCGCATGGCATGGCGGACCTCTCCTGCCTTGCCCACTGCTCCCCTCAGCAGTGTATTTCAGTAGATCCACTTGTTCTGCTCTCTACTCTGGTGAATCCTCTCACCCCCCACACCTCTGGCCTACACCCCAGTTCTTGTATGCATAAATAAATAAAAATAAATCTTTAAAATTACATGTCATTTCATTGGTTTAGGTTTTTCTGTTCTGTTCTTTAGTCTGGGCCACATCAAATGTGGCTTCTGCATTTGATAGACCTTTTTGCCAATATATTAAAGAATGAATTGCTTTTTTAAGTTTTCTTCAATATGTTTTTATGCACTGAAAAACTTGGGAATATTTAGGTTTCCATGCTAAAGGAGTGTCCTGGCAAAACATCACAATACTTTGAACATATAACAATTGCTAAGAAAGAAGCAGTAATTTTCAATGCACATCAACCCATTCGCCAAACTATTATTTAAATACGTAGCTTTGTCATTTTATTATAAAGTTTCCATCAGAATAGTTCCATAGTAAACTCTACTTTCTGAAATTAACTCAGTAGGACAAAATAAGAAGGATCAGAATGATGGTAGATCCATAGTTGGATCAGAGGGAGAAATTGTGAAGAAATACTCTAAACTGATAAAATGTCTGCATGTGAATTCATAGAATGATAGAGACAGCGAGGTTACTTTTTTTATCTGAGGAAAAGAGGAGATTTGGGAAAAATTAGTTGTATTCCTTTGATGTAATATGATATAACTGGATGTTAGTAACAGGGTATAATGTAGACTATGGTGAAACTGAAAGCTAATTCCCACCTAATGGGGCAGTCACCATTTGCCTGATAGGGGAATATGGACTGTTGTTCCATCTTATTTTTATGATCATGTAAAAATGGAGATTTTATGTGAAACCTGATATTTGAAATCTTCTCCTCCAAATACATCAAGAGTCTTCTAGTTTGTGAGCCTTATTTGCATTAAATCACACTTGTGATCAATGTAAATCATCCATATATCAGAAAACAAAAGGAATAATTTAACAAATAATTTTTTAAAATTTCCACCCAAACACACTCTTACCAAAAACTACATAGAACAAAGTTAAGTTGAAATAAAATGTTTCTTAGACTTTGTTATATTCTTACATTATTCAGTGACCCAGCAGCTAAGTCTAGGTGATCATTCCACCTATTATTTTAATTTCAAAAAGGCAGATGCACACATAAAATAGTAACAGTAGTTTCAAGCAGAGTAGTCCACACCTCAAGAAAAGTTCTGCTTACTGGATTTCTGGGACTATAGAGTAGCATTGTGCAATATGTAATTTTATTTATTTATTTTTAAAGACTTATTTGTTTATTTATACATACAAGATCTGAGATGCAGTCCATAGGTGCAGGGTTGAGAGAACTCACCAGAGAGAGTGAGGAGCAGAACAGGCAGATCTACTGAAACACACTGCTGAGGGGAGAAGTGGGTTGGCTCCCTGGCCAGGGTTTGAACTCATGCTGCAGTGGCTGCAGATAGCTTCATGGTGCTGATGTTTAACCATTGTGCCATCAAAGAGACCTCCCCCCAATATGTAATTTTAAATTTTCTAATAACCAAATTTTTAAAAAAGTTTTCAAAAAATATAAAATTAATTTTACTATTTTATTTACCTCATGCCTTAAAATCAGTTCAACATGTATTCAGCATTTTAAAATGTTAATACAATTTTATATTCTTTTATTCATGTGAAGTATTTAAAGTATGTATTTTACGCTACAGTCTATCTCATTTCAAACTCGCTACATTCAAGTGGCTAGCAAGTGTAAGTACATGGTGGTACCACATGTCAGCTCAGGATAAAAGTTTCTGGTTGTTTTTGCTGATGTTATTTATTTTTATTGGAGCTATCAAATCTAGTCATGTATAACTAAGAACTTAGAAATTATCTCAGAGAACTTTTTCAGTTTTAAGATACCCATCATTTATTCCTAGAATATTAAACATATTTTGTACAAGTTTTTGCTGGCAATATAACAGTTAGGCTTTTACCAACTTCTAAAAGCAACTGATTCTAAAGCAAATGACTAAATTCATAAGTTGAATTGTTTTATGAAGTTGATCCAAGCAAAAATGAGAAAGATAATCCCTTCAACCAATGTCTTAGTATCATGCATTCAAAATCTAGACAACTAATTTTTACACTCTTGGATTTGATTTTTTAGAATAGGTATAGTGCATACTCATTATTTTTAATCAAATAATATAAAATTATAAAATAATTTTTAAAATTTCCTACTTATTCATCCACACCTCTGCTATTCCACCACCACTTCTACTTTTAAATATTTTCTGTATCCTTTTCTTACATTTTATATATCTTTTTCTTACATTTTTTAGGACATTCTATTCCAGTTTAATCAGAATACACAGATCTGCCTCCTTTGTTTAATGGCTGCAGTTTTCATAGTATCTCTGTGGGACCATTTACTTAATCCTCTAGGAATTGCCTCAAGTTTTAGTTACTACCCCAAAAATAAGCAAATATCCTAAAGTCATTATGTATTTTGATAAACTGGGTTCCCAGAAATTAAATGCTGGTCCAGAGATTTCACATGCTGGCAGATAATACCTCCAAATAGCTTACACCAGTTTAAACTCGTGTCATCTGCATGTGAGAGGACATTTTGATTGAAACAGATTTTCCAATGTGGCACAGTCCAGAGCACGCCACAATTTCTGAGATCAACACAAAGAACTGAATAAAGACAGTGAAAGCAATCCAAACAACTATTTCAAAACCCTGTGTTACCAGTCCAAAGTCATATACCAACCTGGGGCCGAAACCAACATAAAAAGCAAATGACAAAAAGGCATAGTTGACTTGAGATCTGCTTTGCCTCTTCGGAGACACTTCATTTCAGCCCATGCCTTTGATGACATCCAGGGAGTGACACCTTTTGGTAAGGAGTCTTTCAGAGAAACATTCTATTTCCAGGCATCCTGAACAACTTCCTCATGACATAATTCTTAATAAGTGATCTGTAAAATGATACCTACGCTCAAATGGGCAAACACTCCAAGAAGGAGATTTTCTTGAACAAGGAGAAAAAGTCCCCAATATTTTAATCGCCTACATGCAAAGGCCTCCCAAATCCTGGAATAGAGGGGATTGCCAGAATTAGTGGGGACTCCTCAGGAAATGGTCAGCTCACTAGATGGGTTCATTTTCAAAAAGATTCAGTTTTAAAATGACCCCAGGTCACTGAGGCAATTTGTGTGTTAATCACTCTCAGACTCAGAGTAATACTCAGATTTCTGCTTACCAAGTTTGCAGAGGGCTTATAAGTTGCTAGGTGTGTTAATATGCAACCAGATAGAGAATAGATGCAAAAAAACCTTAATAATTGGCCAAAGCCAATAAAATGCAAGTTAATACATTTCAGTATTCATAAAATTTTCAGTATTCATAAAACCTAAAAGGTGGAGACAAGAGTGGGTCACCGTTAGGACCACTGAATGCCTGAATGGAGCATTTATGTAAAAGACCTCTGGGGGCTCCACAGGCTAAATATTACCTGTATTTTTAATGCACCATATTTTAAATGCACATGGTTTTTTAAATTTTGAAATTCAATAGCATTTGATTGATTCAGCACACTATACTTTGCCACAGTCCCCACCCCTCCCTGTCACACCCATGGTTTCTCATATTTACCTGCTTGCCTGCAGCAGGCATTCAAGTTTGCAATCTCTAACTTAGTGGTTTCAATCCATGGTGATCTCAATAGGAGTCAACTGTTGTTATGGTTACCAGAATAGGATTATATGACTTCATATGTGTTCAATAGAAGAATAATGTTGAGAACAAAGAGGATTGTGTTTTAACCAGACTTTGCCCTGCTCCAGCCTTTTTGACTTTTCAGCGGGATATTTATAAATGCCCAGGAAATGATCACATGGACATTGCTTGAAACCTGTGAAGGATGACTGATTTAAAAAGTAGACTTATGATGAACTCTTGAATTGATGATTTTTCTCAGGCTCCATTATCTCCTACTTAGTTAAACCACTACAATTTCACACTTGAAGTACAGCAGCAATCTAAATTCTTAATCCAGTTTCTCTCTCTCTGCTCAGCCTCCCACTACCACCTGTATCCGGTTTATTTCAATTTTATAACTCTAAATATTTCCTGAGTAGACACTTTTATCTTACTCTACTCCTAACCACCATTATCTCCAACCTGGAACAACTGACTACCTAATGACTTTTTAACAGCCATACCTTTCCTCCTCCAATGCATTTTGAAGGTGCACACGGCAATCTTTTTAAAACACAGAGCACAGATTTGCCTTTCCTTTTTTTTTTTTTAAAGATTTATTTATTTATGCATACAAGCACTGGGGTACAGGCCAGAGGTGGGGGGGGGGAGGTGAGAGGATTCACCACAGAGAGCGGGGAGCAGAACAGGCAGATGGACGGAAGTACACTGCTTAGTGGAGCAGCGGGCACAGCAGGAGAGGTCTGCTGCACCATATGGGTCCCCTCCCTGGCCAGCAGCAGGGATTGAACTCGTGCTGCAGTGGCTGTGGTTTGCTTCATAGTGTGTTGCTTAACCCACTGCGCCACCAGAGAAGCCCCAGCTTTGCCTTTCTTTGTGATCTTAGTTTTTACCACACTGGCCTGCTTTCTGTACTCGAGCACAGCCTAGTTCCTGCCCACTTTAGAACAACTGCTGTGGTAGTTTTCTGTACTTGGAATACTTCTGTAAGAAGTATCACATCATAATTTGTCTCCTTTTCAATATTAAATATCTTACTTCAAAGTTTACCTCTTTAAGAAGTGCTTTTTTTTTTTTAAAGACAAGGACAAATCAGAAACACTGCGTGTGTGGAGGGGGAGGGAATGGGATGAAGGCAAAAAAAGCACAAGGGACTGAGGTAATGGTGCACTGGTGAAATGGTGGTGGGAAATCCAGGGGGACCACAATCAATGTCAAAAATATATAAATAAAGAAAAAGGGAGAAAAGTCCTTTTTTTCAATTTAATGAAGTATCACTATTTTTTTTTTACATCTTTTTTAGTATTTTCACAGTATTGGATTTCTCTCCTCAGGTGTGGTCAACATTGTTCCCCCACCACCAAGCACCCTCAGTCCTCCACCATAGTCCATTGTGCACTCACCCCCTTAAATCACCCACTCCGTTTTCACCCTTCTTCTCTTCCCCCTCTGGATATCTCACATGAGGCCAATACTGGTGATTCCAGCTTTCAAGGGTTGTTCTTTTTTTTAAAAATTTATTTTATTTGGGCCTCTCTGGTGGTGCAAGGGTTAAAATCACAGAACTATCAAGCTATGGTCAACCACTGCAGCATGAGTTTGATCCCTGGCCAGGGAGCTGATGCACATGGCGCAGCAGACCTTTCCTGTCTCGCCCATCGCGCTCCTTAGTAGTATATTTCAGTAGATCTCTTCCCCACTCTCCTGCTTCCCACTCTGTCTCTGGTGAATCCTCTCACCCTCTGAACTTCTGGCCTGGACCCTAGTTTTTGTATGCATAAATAAATAAAATCTTAAAAAAAAATGGGGGAAAACAGACCAGCTAGAACCCAGATCCCTTTGACTAAAGCATATCACGTCAGCTATATTCCAGAGCTTCTAAAATGACTATCTGCCTCCATTCATCTATGGCTTGGGTGGTATTAGAGTCTCTACAGACAGGTAAGGGAATTGACTAAGGCCACACTGCTGGCCTGGAACAAGAATCCAGGTATTACTTCCAAACCTACCCTTTTAACTCCTAGCTGTTACATATGTCATTCTTGACAATTTTCAACCTCTTTCACCCAGTAGTGGAATTTACAAAACCATCACTACTCAAGTGTAATCAGCAATAACAACAGCATCATCTGGAAGCTTGTTAGAAATGCTAATTCTTGGCTCTCACCCCAGATCTACTGTACTGCAATCTGCATTTTAACAAAATCCCCAGGTAATTCATGCACACGCAAAAGTTTGAGATTATGCTCCAGATTATGGAGGAGTCCAAACATAGAAAAATAATTAATATAGTTCCCAATACTTTCTTAAGTACCTTACAATGAGAAACTGGAAAGTACCAAGGAAAGTCATGGGAATAAATCCTTGTGTCTGCTGCCACCTTGTGGTGAAAAGTTCCAATCTAGGTAGAATATTAAATGTGAAAAGTCAATGGGGAAATGTTGAAAGGGACAAGTATTCAACTTTTCCAATATCTGCTTTGAAAAGCAACTACATAATTCCAAGCTATAACAAAATATGCTGCTACGTGCACTGTGAAATGGCCAAATAAGAACTGGCTTTTTCATATGAGCCCCTCAGGATAGAGAGAACTATTCCTTAGGTCCTGCTGAAAAGCTAATCAAAGTTGTGGTCATTGGTTTACTGTAACATCTTTCCTCTTTGGAATTCAAAGAGACACATCTGAATGTGATAATCAGTCACATTGATTACTGTGTTATTTCTTTGTTCCTGGCCAAAAGGCAGTGGTTAAACTACAAGGTCACCATTTCTGCATTTTCCTGGCCCAGTATACTAAGATATGGTTTCCACAAAGTTCTACGGAATTTCCCACTGATCAGTTAAATACATCATTTGTGACCTCTGTGAAGTAGTAAACACGGTCACTCCCACAAATGATGTCTCTAACACCTAGAAGGGAATAAGGAAAAGATTCCAAAATTTTCCTATATAGTTTATTCCACACAGCCCAGAAGTTAAAAGTGCCTCAGTCCACAGGTGTCTATGTTTTGAAGTTTGGGAGCTCAAAAGCTAATGAAATTTAAAACAGCACTTACAAGTGGTGTTGACAGCAATGGAATACCCTCGGCTCTATGTAAGAGAGCCCTTTAAGTTTGCTTACAGACGAGTCAGCCAGTACCGGAGATTCCAGCAAGCCAGAAAGAAAAATGGATTATTCAAAAGGAAGGGGATTGAAAGGTAAGTAACTGAGATTCATTTTCTTTTATGTTGAATGAGATTCTGTGGGGTTTGCATTAAACAATATGCATTGTGATTGGTAGAAAAGTTAGCAGTACCTGTTAAGCAGTGCATTTAGAATTGAAGGCTTGGAGATAGGAGGGTGCATTTATGTGTAGATTAGATCAGAGAGTCTATGGCCATAAAGACCAGAAAAGTTTTAATTTTAAGCTGGAAAATCCCTCCTCTCCGTTGCAATTTGAGTTTTAAGATGGCAAGTGACACTAAAGCACTGACACAAAGAAGGTACTTCAGTTTCAGAATCTTAGAGAAGACAAAAAGCTGGTGCTGCCAAGGTCAAGAAATCTGGAGTCGTTAAAGCACTGAAAGTAAGGCAAGCCCCTTCAAAGTATCCCATGAGTGATGCCATGTTCACTTTTGGATAAGGGTGAGGTGCTGAGGAACCTGTCCTGGACAGGCGGGAAACATGGTTTGTGGTGGAGGCCACAGCAGGAGAGGGGACAGGAGAGAAGCCACATGAGATGACACGAGAGAGAACCCAGAGAGCCCAGAGCAAGAGTGTAAAGATTCGAGGGGGCTGGGAGGCTTGGTTGCCTGCCTGCCTCCCAGCAACCCCTGCTTGGCCAGAGCCTGCCTCCTTGCATGTCAACCTACCTGCCTGCTGTGCCCATGTTCTTGGTTTCCTGAGAGCATTAAAGCCTGGAAAGTCCACTGAGGGCTCTGGACTCTCCTTTAGCCATCTGCCAGAATCCACAGTGAACCGGCCCTGTGCTTGCTGGCATTAGTCATCCACCAGAAGTTTAACATCGTAACTATACTTGACCTTGGCTGAACTTGACTAGGACCCATGAGAAGCTGTGTGTGCACCTGGCAAAAACATATATATACATGAAACATATATTTCCTCATTTGTAAAATGGAGATGTTAGTATCAGGGTGAAATCATATAATATATAATTATATGTGATGTAATGCACATGAAAGAATTTAGGAAAGTGCTTGATACATAGAAAGCTATTGGTGAATAATATTTTTTACTAAAATGATAAAGATGATACATGAGTTTTGATATTTTCAGATACATGTTTTAGGTTCTTCTCTAAATGAGTGTTCCATGTAAATAGTGTTTATGGGCTTTGGGAGACTATATTTCTTATTGACTATCCTGGCATATTCTCTTATCACTGTAGCCTTGGAGTTCCCAAATCCAGCAAATACTACCTCAAGCTGTTATTGAAACAAGATAGCCAATTTGAGGTAATCTAGTCTAATAGTCACACACCTGGATTAAAACCTGCATTTTTGCCCTTGGCCAATTAACTTGATCTCTTGTGTCTCAGCTTACTCATTTAAAAATAATATAAACTACATCTTAAGGTGGGATAAGGTTTAAGTGAGATAGTGAACTTACTACAGTTTGGTGACAAAACCCCAAAGAGTGGTTTTGGCTTATTTTTCTGTGATTTTGATTCTTGGCCTTCATTTTATTCTTTGGAATGATATAATTTGTTCGTATTTGAAGTTTGGACTTTGGTAATGATTTAAATTATTCCTTTTTAACTTTTCAGTTTCCTTAACACAGATTCTTTAATCTTCTTTAGGTGGCACAGAGCTGTGTCTACCAATTTAGTGAAACAAAATGTCTTGATCCCCAAAGAAGAATCATCCAATGATAGTGACATGGAATTTCATGAAAGCCAGCAAATACAGAAAAAAAATCTGCTGAAGAAAGTGAAGACTGTTTGGGGAAGGATGCTATCCTACAAGCACAGAAGCAAGCTGGGATGTGTCAGCAGAGAAGGCTCAGCCAGCCACAAGGAAACCCTCCTTTCAAACACACAGGGCCTTCTTCCTCGAATTGTCAAGGAGCTTCCATCTCCCACATTATTTACCAGACCAAGAATGAGAAAGCTCTCACAGAACGGTAAATAAAAAGGCAGTTGACGGGTTGAGTGCTGAGGTCAAGAGAAATAATGAAATTAGGGTGGATTTTCTTGTACCCAACGATGACAACTCCTGGGAGCTTGTCTGAAAGGCAGGGTCTTGGCGTCTATTCAGGTGTACTGAATGAGAATCTCTCTGTAGAGAGACCCCAGGTGACTCCTAGGTACATTTTGAAAAGCTTTGACTTAGATTGCCCTTGAAATCTTTCCTAGTCAAAAATTAATTAGTGGTCTAATTAGTCTCAAGTCGCTTTTTGTTTAAATATTATGTACATGCATATAGTATTCATATATACATATCTGTATCTACTATATACATATATAAGGAAATAAAACTAAAGCAGGATTTTTAAAATTTTACTCACAGAGAACACAGTGATACAGTCTTTCAAACAGCTGCTCCCAACGGTGGAGGGTGCAGTGAGAATATTATAAATAAAATTTACGATTGATACATCAAAAAGGTCATTTACTTCTGTTGTATTTACTTCCTATGTACTTTGTGGAAAAATCAACATTTGAACTATTAACATTAAGTAATTTTTCCAGTGTACTAGTGCTATTTGGAGGATATCCTGTGAATTATAACTAACAAAATCATGAATATTTCCATTCTCATTCTCCTTCCTAGCTTCTTAAAATTTGGAGACCTTATTTTTTTTTTGATTATATAGAATTTTTTATATATATATAATTTTTTTTTAAATTTACATATATTCGACATCAATTGTAATCCCCATGTATTCCCCGTCACCATCTCGCCAGTGCACCATTACCTTGGTCCTAGAGACCTTATTTTTTTAGAGCTGTTTTCAGTTTACTGGGAAAACTTAGCAGCTATAGTTACAGGGAGTGAGTTTCCATATATCCCCTCTCCTTTCCCCACCTACAGTTTCCTTTATTAGTAACATCTTACAGTATAGGCATATCTTGTTTTATTGTACCTCGCTTTGTTGAGTTTTGCAGATAAGGCGTTTTTTACAAATTGAAGGTTGGTGGCAGCCCTGCATCAAGCAAGTCTACTGCTGCCATTTTGTCAACAGTGTGTGTTCATTTCATGTCTGTGTGTCATGCTTAAATTAAGGTTTGTACGTTGCTTTTTCAGACAAAATGTTATTGCACACTTAGAAGACTGCCGTATAGTGTAAACATAATTTTATATGCACTGGGAAGACAAAAAGCCTGTGTGACTCACTTTATTGTGGAGGTCTGGAATCCAACCCGAAATAATCTGAGGTGTGCCTGTAGTGTGGTGTATGTGTTATAATTGATGAGCCAATAATGTCGAAGTATGTTTAACTGAAGTCCATGGCTTACATTGGGGTGCACTTTTCCCTATACAGTTCTGTGGGGTTCAAAAATGCATTATATGTCCACTATTACACTATTATACAGGAGCTTCACTGCCCTCAATATCTTCTGCAACTTTTCAATGTCCTTTGAAGTGCAGCATCAGGAAAACTATATAGTCCTCATGTATATGTAAGGAATCCGCACATAACTGCATGTTTCACACAGTGACAAAGCTGCAAACCTGGTGTGTGTGTGTGCGTGCACATTTTCATAAAAACATAAAACTAACAAAATCAATGACTTTCAGCTGAATGGTTGCTCTTTCCGATAAACCCACTCTTCTGGAAAAAAGTCACTATTCAAGCATCCAAGCATCTAGCAATCACCTGGCTTGAATTGACCTTCTGTTTCTGTTGAAAACAACAAAGAGGACTGGCTTCTATGCTGATGGAGCTGGAGATTCCAGCAGGGAACAAAGGACCAAATTCCTCCTCCTAATCCATGAGTTGGATTTTTATAGCATAGTACGAATAAAAAAATTTCTCTTCACTAAGGTCTCTTTCAGATGCACATTGTTCAGGCTGCAGCTCAAATGTCATGACCTGCCTTAGCTGAGGCCCAAAGATAGTGCAGTCTTTCCTGTTGATCCTCACATTTTTAAAGAAATATTTGCTGAGTACTTATTGTCAGCCTGTCACAATATTAAGAATAGAGTAGCAAACAGAACAGGCACAGTCCCTTGTACCTATGAAATTATAGCAAAGTGATGTGTCAACATTATGCAAATGCATCTATGCAAAAGTAGGTGCAGAGGGCACTACAGAAACACATCACAGGGTACTTTATATTTCGGGACTAGGGCGCATTCCTTCATGACTTGAGATCTGAAGGGAATCTAGAGTCAAAAAAGGAAAAAATGGGGAGAAGAGTTCCCCCAGAAAGATCATCAGGCATAATTAAGAAATAAAATGGACCCAAGAGCAAGAGGGTTGGAGCAGAAAGGGTCAGGGAGAGGCTAGTGAATAAGGTGGGAAGGGTACTGTAAACTGTGTTAAGAATTTTTAACTTTCTCCTAAGAGTGACATAAAACCATTGTGTACCTTCAAAATGGTACTTTTGCATTTTTAAAATCGATTTCCAGCAGTAGAGACTAGACTGGAAAAGGGCAGGAGCAAATGCATGTAGAACAATAAACAGGCAGGCATGATACTAACTAGCTTGGATTAGTTGTGGTTGTGGGAATGGGAGAAATTGCAGGATTTGGGGAAGAGCTGGACAGTGAAGGGCAGCCGAGAGGGAAGAGTCTAAGCTGAACACCTGCTTTGAAGGTAGATCCTAACTTACTGAGTTTAGGAGCAGAGACGTTCTTATTAACAGGCTACAAGCGGGACAAGATGATTTCCAGGGCTGTGCGGATGCCAAAACACAGAGCAAACGGCAAATACCTTTTTCTCAGCACCACTGCTGATCCCTTTGACTACATCAAGGAAAAGCGTTCATTTCCTGCCTTTTAAAGTAAAAACAAGGAACCTCAAGTTTAGTGCCTTCTGCAGGCAATAACATGGTTTTGGTTTTGCCATATTTATGCCTATTCATAATACTGGTTTTTGACTTGCAATAATGTTTTAAGTTTCCTTTATAAATCTATTGTGTGACAAGAATTGACCTGACAAAGGAAAATATTAAGATTTGCATGTCTCCTGGAATACAAGAAAAACTAAGATGTTATATGAATAACTGAATTTGAGAGTAAATGTAAAGTTGGTGTCACTCAACAATAAATACTGAAAGAATCATCTTGACTATGAGTACCGTTTCTCATTCCATAATAGTTAAAGGAAGAATCAGAGGAGGGTAAAACTGAAATCTAAAGAAAGACCTTTTCAAGACTGGTCTGTAATTTCTGAGGTCATGACCCTCCAGAAGGTGAATGTATGAAGGATTAAGTGTGATTTGGGATAGCAAATCCATTTTTAATTTTTGACTTAAGGAGAATATGTATATAACTGTGATTTTTCAGATTCTTCTTTTTTCTCCTCTTTCTAAGCAACTATACAACTAGATGTTGTAGAAGCAGAGACAGAGGAAATAACTGGAGGAAATACACTCCTCAGGGCCAGGAGAACCACCAAGCGATTATCTGTGACATCCCTTCCTTCAGGACTTCAGAAGGTAAGAAGATGTTAAAACAAACTCACCCCAAGATTTACCATAAGTCAATGTTTAGGGATGTTGTAAAACCCTAGTTCTCTCCTACGGCAAGCCCCTCAGAATAAAGCCTTTAAATCTGCTGTTAGTATCTCCTAAGAATTGAGGGCATAGAAAGTTGGTTGTCCAACTCTGATTCCTCTACTTCTAAGTTCAAACTGTTCAGTTTCAACTACAAACTGGGTAGCAGTGGAATTTTCAGCTTTTGTTTGACTTTGTCAAGTACTCAACTATCAAGTTAGTATGTCGGCATCAGGCCTGTCATGCATGCTGTGTGGAGAGGAATTCATTAGGCCTATACTACCCAGTGGAGTTTTCTGTGAGGATCTATGGGTACATTGTCCAATATAGTAGCCAATAGCCACGTGTGGCTTTTGAGACTTCGAAATGTGACCAACAAGTGCAACTGAAGAGTTGCATTTCTTATTTTATTTACAATTACTTTATTTAATGCCACACAAGTATATATAAATACTGTACCACAGAGACTCCCTGGTGGTGCAAGGGGTAAAGCACCACACTATGAAGCATCCACAGCCACTGCAGCAAGAGTTCAATTCTTGGTCAGGGAGGGGACCTACATGGCACAGCAGACCACTCCTGTCTTGCTCTCTGCTCTCCTCAGCTGTGTATTTCAGTAGATCTGCCTGTTCTGCTCCCTCTCTACCTCTAACATCTCTGGCCTGCACCCTAGTCGTCTTATATGCATAAATAAATCATTAAAAAAAATAAAAATATCAACTCAGAAAATCCTTACAACAGTCCTATAAGGTAACTAGAAATACTGTATTTCACTGACAGGTTGAAGGATTCGTCTAGTTAAGTGTCAGGGACAGGGTTGAAACCCAGTGAGACCCAGTTCTAGAGTCCATACTCTTAATTATTAAGCTAAGTACTAATTATACCGTCCATCATAGTGGCCAATAGCCACATATGACTATTTAAGGAAAATAGAATTGACTATTAGCTCTTAGTCGCACTACCTACCTTCCAAGTGCACAGTAGCCTCATGTACTTTGTGGGTGTTGATTTGGATAGCACAGATAAAGAGCATTCCCACTTCTACAGGGTTCTATTGAACAGTTTGTTCTACAGCATTACTTTTAGAGCGCATCAATATTTTGAATTTTGCCTCTCAGGTGCTCGATTCATATTTATCATATTATTATGTACTGGCTAATTTCTAGATTTGGATGCTATCAAGATGATCCAATAGGCACAGTTCTGTCTTATGGAACTTAAGTTTTATAAAGCTAGACACTAGGGCCTCTCTGGTGGCACAGTGGATTAAGCAAGGCACTACGAAGCAAACTGCAGCCGCTGCAGCACAAGTTTGATCCCTGTCACTAGTGGGGGAGGTGGGGGCGGGTGGGGAGAACCCACATGGCACAGCAGACCTCTCCTGCTTCGCCCGCTGCCTCCCTTAGCAGTGCGTTTCAGTCTGCCTGTTCTGCTCCCCGCTCTGTCTGGTGGATCCTCTCACCTCCCGCAACTCTGGCCTGTACCCCAGCTCTTGTATGCATAAATAAATAAATATTTAAAAAAAAAAATACAGCTAGACTTTAAAACATGTCACCGCTGAACAGTGGGTTAATAATCTTTTGAATAAACGGTACTGGGACAAGTGAATATCTGTGTGGGGACAAAGATTTAATATTTGATCCCTTTCTCACAAGAGACACAAAAATTAATTCTTTGCATATAGATCCATGTGGTATAAGTAAAACTTTAAAACTTCTGAAGGACAACAAAATATCTTCTTGATTTCAGTATATGGAAAGACTTCTTAATAAGCAAGTATCACTGATCATAAAGTTAAAAACATTTGTTCACATTAAAATTTTGAATGTCTATTGGTTGAGACATTCAATCAAAGGTTGTCAATTGGCCATAGAAAGGTTTTCTCAAAAATATAGTTTATTAATTGCCTATCTTTAAAAACAGAATATATCATTAAAAGTCTTCCTGAAGATTTGGAAGCAGTAAACCTAAAGTCCTCATGACCACAGCCTTAACTGTGCAGAGGCTGTCCCCTTTGCAGGAGGCATTTGCCACCAGTTCACACCTGCCCCAACTGGTCCTGTTTCACAGATCCTGCCTGGTTCTTTAGGTTTGTGACTTTTTAATAGTTGCATTCAACAAACACAGAAATAACTTAGAAATTATATAGTGTGATAAGAGCTTAGTGGGAAAAAGTACTGAGTTTTAGGAGAGCGCAAACAAAACAGGTATCCAATTTTAGATAGCTTGGGGAAGATTCTATGAGTGATCTTGGAATCTGGGCAAGCTGGTAGGGCAGAGCAGTTACTGAACACTTAGCTGTAAACACTGTGAGACAAAGGGTAGGGCAAGACATGGTCCCACATCCTACTTTGCATAGGTCTCACATAGTCCTAGTGCTAATTATTAAGCACAAGGGGAAGAGTGAACTCAGTAAGACTTAAAAGGGTGCATTAGCCAGGAACCATAAACTAGGAATGATTTCCAAGAGCAATACTATTAGGACAGGCACTTGTAGCCAGCAAGTGAAAAATGAGAGGAAAAGTATCGGGCATGGGGAGAAAAAAACCCAAAGCTTTCTTTTTATGTTTGGAGACATGCCTGCCATGAAAATAAGGAAACCTGCAGAAGACAGACCAAATTAACAACTGGATCCAGTGATAATGAGCTTTCTGGGGAACTGGTCCACAACAGCCCTACTCTCTCGCTGTGCTCAGCAGCTGCAGAGGCAATTTCTTCTTCTTCCTTTTACAAATGACCTGCTTTTTTCCTGACACTGTATATTCTTTCAGAACCAGACAATCTCATTTCTCTGCACCCTATAGATCTCTTCAAAGAGAGCTCTGGGCACAAAGGAAATGCATGCAGCGTGGAGAATAACATGAATACGTTCTCCAACCCAACGTTATGTGGCAAATGTTCAGTTTGTAAGACAATGTACCAGGGTGAGAGTTCTTACTCACTAAGTTCCATCCCAGAAATGTTGGTACTTCCTAACCCAATGTGTTTTGCATTTTTATGATAGGTTCCATATTCGTCAAAAAAGAGACCACACTTTCCAGCACTTAAAAAAAAGAAACATAGCATGGAAAACATCCTCCGAAAATCAGATTTGACAGTAGGAAAGCTTCAAATGGAGGTAGTGGACAAAGGCTTTTATTTTTGTTTTTCAGAAACATCAGAATAATACTGAATGCACTGTTCCTCTAGAGAGCAGGATATGGGACAAAATTAATGATTAGCATTAAGAAATAATGTTAGTGGGGGGCATTCTGAGAGTGGCTAAAGGATTGCTAAGGGCACCTAGGATAATGTTGTGTGCCTAATAAATATTAAGCGAATTCAATTAAAATCAAGGCATGCACACAGACTTCTTTTGAGAAGAAATGAGACTGTCTTTACCACTGGGTGGTAAATGTATATTTTCAAGCTCTGTTTGCTATGACTTGAATTAGAATAATACTTTGGGACTTGTGAAATGTCCACCAATTCCCAAACTCAGATCTCCAGAAAAACACCCACCCTTTAGGTTCTGACAAAGCTTTCCACCACATGGCTTCATATGTCTTTATATATTATAGGTAGATGACCTCATAGAAACAGTGACTGATAAATCCATGAAGCTATTGGCCCAAAGACATGCTGAACTTCAACAGTGTGAGTTTCTAGGGGATGAAATTCTTCAGTCTTCTAAGCAGTTCCAGAGGATATCCAAGAGAACCATGAGGAAGTATAAGTTGAAAAACGTATGTTTCCCATGTACCTGCTGCTGCTTTTGATTCTGTTCCTGAATGCATAAAGGTTATAGTCATAGATTCTTATCTTTTGGTATATAATACTAATAAATCTCTCTAGTGAATTAATCATTGGGGGAGGAGAGTATATTTTAGAAAAACTCAATTTTTAATTCTAAGTCAACATAAGTAAACTTTTGCTTTATGATTCTAATAATGGAAAATAGAAACATTTATCAGGGCATAGCTATTTGGGAAATTTCTTCCATGATTTGCCAGATGAGATAAAAGGAAGCACTTAAAGGTATTATGACACTTTTAATAAGACTACTACTGAGCTAATTTTAAAGTTAAGAATTATTATGAAAATTACAAAAATGTAGCATTATTAAAGTGTGATTCATAGAAAATTTCATGTTTCTGAACTAAAGTAAATGGATAAGGGTAGAATCTAACAAGTATTGAACATGTAATTCAATACTTAAGAAAATTATAACTGATCTCATCTTAGCTTATTTTTAAAAGGATTATGAAATCCTTTACAATTAACAAACCATTTTGCTCCAATATTAAGGAGAGAGATCTAGAAAGTAATGCACATTGATTTACTTTGCATCTGGTAATTACCTTTATCCCAGTAATTAATAATATCATGAAACCTCTCCCACAGTGTGTATACTCCACAAGTATTTTGCACATAATTTCATAAATTCATAGCTCTCCTGAAGTCTGTTCGTGGACTTCATTTTCAAAAGTGGCAGTTATTTCCAGAAACTGCTACTTAACAATCTCCAACTTATTATGTAAGCCAGTCGATGTTATCAATTAAAAACTACCTGGACTACTAATAAATACAAACAAATTTGACTTGAAAACACTTTATTGAACATTTGGATGTTGCTTCCAATCTTTTAAGTTTAAGAATAAAAAAGGCATTTAAATAGTAACAAATCTACACTGAAGCTATTTTTCTTTATGTAAGGAAATATGAAAGAATTGTGCATTAATATTTAAAAGCAAAGTAGGTCACTGTCAAAACTTTATCTCAAGAGCACAACAAATGCTAAGCACACTAAGCTCATATTGCTACTTCAGCATACTTGGGAATGGTGAGTGACTCGCCTGTCTAAGGCTTAGAATCTGTTTCCATGTTTGTTTCCTGAGCTTCTTCTACCTCTGAGAGCTTTTCATCATCTGCAATTGAGAAAGAACAAAAACCTTGGTAAGAATGCTTAAATGTTTGAATCTATAAAATATCATTTTTGTTCTTTATTAGTCAATATATTTAAAGATGATAAAATTATAACCGATGACTATAATAACTCCCACAGTATTTGTTTTTAAAGTGCTATTTTGGTTGTTGATTAATCAAAATATAAAATTTAGGTGACACATTTACTAAAAAAAAAAATCTACACCTCAGGCTTCCTGAAAACAATTCAATCAGATAATAGAAATTGCCAGTTGACTATAGGCAGTGTAAAGAACAAGTCTCCGGGTCTCCAAAGTACCCATCATTCAGGGTATGCAAAGTGTACATATGTTGGGATCGTTTCACTCACCTGTCATTGCCTGCCTGGATCTTAAGTCATTATTTTATAGTGAAAAAAGATAATAAACCAAGAAAAACTGCATATCTAACATCCTCGAATTTCTCTTAATTTAAACCCACTGGTTATGAATTTAAATAATATAGTACGATATTTAAAAAAATATAAATATGCTAACTCAAAAGGAAACCTGCACTCCTGTGTTTATTATAGCACTATTGACAAAAGTCAAGATATGGAAAAAACCTAAGTGCCCAAAAAAGATGAGTGGATCTAGAAGATGGAGTATATATATGCACAATGGAATACTACGGTGATCAAAAGGATAAACTCATGCCATTTGCAGCAACAAGGATGGAAATAGACGGGATTATGCCAAGAGAAGTCAGTCAGAAGGAAGATAAATACCAGATGGTGTCACTTATATGTGAGATATAGAAAACAAAGTCAAGAGTGAGACAAAGATAAATTTAAAAAGAATCCTTGAAAGCTGACTATAGATTTGCAGCTTTCAGCAGGGGAGGGGTGAGACTGGGGATAGGAAGGGAGAGCACAATAGACTATGGTGGAGGACTATGGTGAGACTACACCTGAGGGTAGACTACACCTGTCAAATATTAGCAAGGATATAAAACAATGGTACTTCAAAAAAACGTTGAACAGTGTCAGTGCCTTCTTACGTTATATTCCTCTTCTAGAGGGAAGGTGTATTTTAGAAGGCCTGGCCCTGGATCATTTAAAAATCTTTGAAAACATTCAATGAAATTCTACTTACTTTCCAGTGTTTGCTGCAGTTCATGGATGGTACTAAGAAGAACATGAAATTGTTTCCGTCTCAATTCCAGCTGTGTTAACAAGAAAAAAATTAATACACATTGATCTTAAAAATATACATATCACAAAGGTTAAGAAGACATGCACATACCTTATCTTCAACACTTTCTTTAATATGAGAAAGATGCTCTAATTCTTTTCCCAGAGCTTCTAGTTCCCTGAAAATAAACAAATAAAAGTGTTGTTTTGCTAGTTGGGACAACAATTCACAATTAATATCTAACATTTTAGTCATCAACTAGTATTTAAAAAATAAAAAAAATGAGTTATCACCCTCCATTAAAGGTAAAACCTTTAAAAATAACGGTTTCCTAACTCCTAAATATGCAATTATTTTCATTAAAATTACATTTTTATTGAATAATTTTAAAAATACAATATAGATAACAGAATAATGACCTTCCAAACTGATAAATTTTAACATTTTGCTTTATTTTTTTATTAGTTAAAAAAAATGCAGATTAACTTGAACTATTTTTGAACCTTACTTCCTGTCCTCTATCCCAGACCTCTTTTCCTCCTCTAGCACTTCCTCAATCACTGCAGTCCTTTTTTAATGTATATATTTGTATCTCTGAATAATATACAATATTAATATATCTGACTAATACACAGTATTGATATAAATATATTATACAAGTATATTACTAGGATATAATGTAAAATAACCATTTTACAAATGGTTATTCTGTATGTACTTCAGAAACTTAGGAGTGATTAAAATTCACTATATGCCTTTTTCCCCCTACTGAGTAAGATTTTGAGATGTATTTTAAAGTGTATATCTAGCTCATTGTTTTTATGTGCTACTATATAAGTATACCATATTCTGTTAATCCATTTTTCTATGATATATACATTTATATTAGAAACACAGGAAATAAGGTAGGAGGAAGAAAAATTTAATTGGTACTAGAATATGTGATATTGAAGACCCGTGTGCATGCCAGTATGTATTTATGTAATAAGATCAGCTCCTTTGAAAGTAAAGCTCTAAACTTACTTTAATGTCTCATGCCTATCTGGGTGATGTTGGATCACTTTTGCCAAAGCATCATATTCTGAAATGCAAAAAAAAAAAAACAAAAACAAATTAAGGGTTTTTTTTGTACCTAGATTATCAAAACCAAAATACCATAAATCTCCTAAGAAATAGAAACACTGAAGGAATATTTTCAATTTCATTTGATTCAACCATAACTGTAATGACACAGACTTCGAAAGTATTCTAAACAGGGACTTCATCTGTGACTTTTTTTCCTCCCACTTACCTATCCCTGGGCAGAAGACAAAAGCTCAGCATAAGCATAATGAATTTAAGTCACTGATCAAGAAGAGGACTGATTCTGAAGAGATCTTATTCACTATTTGCCCAGTAAAAGAGAAAAAAGATCAGCAAGGTAAATCTATCCTACCATTAATTTAAGATCTTAGAGAACAGCAAATTATACGTCTCATTCTAAAGGTAAAAGTTTTAGAAACAGAAATGCTGTAAAATTCAGAAACCTTTTTCTGTTCCACTGAAACCTCCAATATGTAATATATCTGTTGATCTTTCTTATGAAATGATAAATCGCAGCATTCATTTAAAAGTCTCAATCAACAAAAATACTGTAAGACGTTTAAGAAGGGTTTTAGAATTGAACTAATTTTTAAATAAATTGGCATAACTTACTATAAATTGCCTACCAAACTTGATCATAAGCATTTTATAATGAATTAAAAATCAACCTTTTAAAACTTAGGAACTAAAGGTCATCTTATTAGCTATTAAAAAGTAAAATCCATTGAACTTTTTTGAATTCTACTTATTAAATTGATAAGATTTGTATTGATTTTAACAGAAATTATTGGGATTAAAATATAAGCTATGCTCTTAAATATAAAAAGAACTTAAACCATAAAAATCTACAAACCCCAAATAACCACTGGCATTTTTTATTTCCATCTAGTATTCATATATATGTCACAATTATTATTGTGTGTTTTTAACTTCTAGCTTGCATTATAGGAGGAGCCATGCTTCTGCCATTAAAAATTACTCCAAAATAGTTTTTATGGCTAGCAATAGGGATATACCCTAACATGAAAACAAAAGAGATCAGAACAAAAGTAAACTTTAATCTTTTTATTAAGTATTTATTCAACTGTAAATGTTTGCTTGATTTGTATTTCATAAAAACTCAATGGGTTTAAACTACATTTTTTTTATTTTGTTAAAAGTAGCTGTATCAAAAAAATACCCTAAATCTATGAATTTGCACAAATTACCTTTGCTAATCAACCATAGCATTATTTAACCAAAGGCTTCTAAAGATAGTAAAACAACAAATACTTAAATATCTGGAAAATCAATACAACCCAGTAAAGGAAAATTTTTTCCTTATAGTCTTCCTTGTCTATTTTAAATAATAGAGTCTTAAAATAATTAGTTTGGTTCCTAATTATCTTTTCTAATTCAGTTCGATTCTAGCTGCAGAGTTTACCTCAGAATATTAAAAACTGCATGAAAATACTACCCAGAAATAATGTATTTGCACACTAAACCCCATAAAACCATTACCTTGGCGATTTTTTCTTATACGTTTTGCTTGAAGAATTTGCTTTTTGCATTCAGCAATTTTTTCATGTGCTCCAGCAATGCTACATTCTATATAAAAAAGTGTTTTTAAGATAGTCATAGCATGTAAAGTTTCCATTTCAATTTCAAAATGCTCTTAAATTAACCTTCCATTATTATCAGGATAGATGGTGGCATTTAAAAAAAACCTGTAACCCAAAGTACTGTACTATACTTGAATATATTTTTATAGTCAATATTTATTGTATTATTTCTATTACTATTGTTATCATTTTACCACTAAGCAAAATAAAATTATTAGCATAGTTTTCTTTCAGACCATAAAAATTTACAGATAGAAAACATTGGTTTGTTTTTATTTTTACCTATTTCTTTGTAAATTTTTTCATAATTTTCCATTTCTCTAAGATTCATATCATAAACCAGCAATGTTTTGCCCATTGAAAATTCACATTGGGACAATGTGCTCAGCATACGTTGGTACTGGCTGTACCTGATGAGAAAGGGAAAAAAGAATAAAGGAATAAAGAATTTTTGAGATTACCAAAGTTGAATAATTACAGTACAAGCAAAGATTTGCTAACTAAATTATACCAAGTTCTAAGAGAATCATTTGTTTTATTTAAAACAGAAAATAATTTAGAACACCTGTGGCTTCCAAGTTTTCTTTTTCCAGATGTGGTGTACTTGAATTGTAAGTAGCTTTTTAGCTATGCAGGATAGGACTATTGTTATTATAAACTTAAACAACTATGTTTGGAATTTACTTAAAACACTTTTCCAAATATTTTGATTTTTTTATCTTCAAAAGTTTCTTCTCACAATTATTTAACTTTATATAATTATCATTATGAAATATTAATTCAAATAATGAAAAGTCTTCCAAGTAAAAAAGTGTAATATATGTTAAAATTGCAGCAACATTTTATTAGATCATTAAAGAAAAATGAAAATTTCATTTAATTTGTCTTGCTAAACATTTATCTGCTAAGTAACCAAATTAGTGAGTCTCAATTTAATCTTTCTTTTTACTTTGCCTTCTGAACATATGAATAAACACATAGCAGGCCCTGAAGAGAAATAAAGGCCAGAAATATTTACTCTTAATTAATTGAGTTGACACCACCGGACATTTAAGATAACTGAAAATTTGAAATAATGAGTGGATTGCAATATATAGTCTAAGATCACATCAAGATATTGGCACAGAAACAACAGTGAAATGAAATACCCCTCTTCCTGTGATCCAGAATTACACCATTTAATGAAACTTTTCACTAGCAGATTAATTCTCCGATCATCTCCGGCGCCATCTCCATCAATTAGGAGACGCTTGCGTATGACTTCATCTGGAGGTAAGAACAACAATGTGAATTAAAATGACAGCTCTTGGTAACTCACAAGTGAAAATAATCAATACGACTACTCATTCGTTCTTCCAAAAGAAACAGGTGGCACAGGAGTTAAGGTCTCAGTTCTATAAAGCTAGTGGTGGCCTGAGTTCCATCTCTGGCCAGGGAGCTAACCCACCTGGCACAGCAGACCTCTCCTGTCTCACCCACTGCTCCCCTAGCAGTATATTTCAGTAGATCTGCCTGTTTTGCTCCCCCCTCTATCTAGGGTGAATTCTCTTACTCCCTGCACCTCTGGCCTACACCCCAGTTCTTCTAAGTATTAAAAAAAAAAAAAAAAATCACCGAAATTTACATGTACTAAGGTCATGGAACAAGATGTTTTCAAATAGTTAAAATGTTAACTTTTGTTAGACTGATTTTACTGAAATTTATACATCTGTCTATCTATATCTCTAATGTCTCTGCTTAGCTATCTATATCTGTGAAAAGCTGTGGAAAGTCCTACCATCACAGAATGTCATCCCAATGGGTTATTTAGTAGGAATAATTTTTAGGTTCCACCAGGTAAATAAATCAGCAATCTCTTGCAGAACAGTTTTTTAAAAACCTGTCCACAGACAGGAAAAAATCGAACTATTCACATCTCTTGCTAGTGTGAGGTACTGGGTAAAGGAATAGTTGCCTCAAGGTAAAAAATCTTCAAAAAGCAGTGCAGATGATAATGAGAAATAAGTGGGGCCAACCTGCCTGCCTGGCAGCCCTAAACTAGCGTTTTTGCTGGATCATAACAAGAGAAAGCAAACTAAAACCACAATAAAGTATCATTTTCATCTATCAGACTGGCAAAGATCAAAAGGCCCAATAATAAAGCCATTGGCAAGGGTGTTAAGAAACCACACTTAAATACACTGATGGAATGCAAACTGGTACAGGCTATGGGGCAACTGGGCAATAGTAAACAATAGTTAAAGTACAAGTACCTTCCTGACCCAATTCATTCCAATTTTAGATACTCATTTATAGATACATAAGCACCCAAGCAAAGATAAATGGAAAAGGATGTTTCTATTTAGCAGTGGCATGTGTAGTAAAAAGATTACAAACCTTAACATTCACAGGTCAGAGACAGAGTTTAAAAATTAATAGACGGTATGAGTCTCCCTGGTGGTGCAGTGGGTTAAGCAACACACTGTGAAGCAAACTGCAGCAACTGCAGCATGAGTTTGATCCCTGCTGCAAGGCAGGAAGGGGACGGACCAACATGGTGCAGCAGACCTCTCCTGCCTCGCCCGCTGCTCCCCTCAGCAGCGTGTTTCGGTCCATCTGCCTGTTCTGTTCCCCTCTTTGTCTCTGGTGAATCCTCACACCACCCCCGCATCTCTGGCCTGTACCCCAGTTCTTGTATGCATAAATAATAATAAAAAAATCTTTAAAATATTGAAAAAAATTATCAGGCAGTAATATAACATGCAGCCAGCAGAATAGTGTGGTTGTATATACCGACACACCCACAAAAAATCTCTGTAGAGATGTTAAGTAAAATTAAAACAAAACAGGTACAAAGAAGTACATAGTTTGCCACCATTTGTGTAGAAAAGGGAGGTTCTGTATGTGTGTGCATGTCACATATGAATGTGTCTGCACATTCAGAAAATATCTTTGAAAGGCTGCTTGCAGAACTGGTAACAGGGGTTGTTCTGGTTAGAAGAATTCCAAATGGGGGTGGAGAAAAGATTTAATTTTTTGTCCAGTTCTGTAGTGTTTGGTTTTTTACCATGTACATGCACTTTTTCAAAAATAAATTTTAAAGTGTGAATAATTCCTGGAGAGCCTGCCTGATGAAGCAACAACAGAAATCTTAAACAATAGTTCCTGTGTGTGTAGGCAGAAGAATTTTAAAGCGCAGGTGCAGCGGAGATAAACTTTGGACGGCAGATGGCTGAGTTTTAAAATCTATTCTGTGACAACATAAGATAAACATCTTTAGAATTGGGTTTTGCTCTCAGAGTCATGGCTTTGACTGGCTTTTCAGCTACAGATTCATCAGGTGCTTTGACACTTTAAAATACAAATTAACATTTTCAGTTTTTAAACATCAACAATATTGTTTGAGGAGACTGAGACAAAACACAGTTCTTGAAGAGATTAAAATGCAGAAAGTGAACTGATTTTTAAAATTACAATCATGTTTTAACTTCAACATGAAAGTAAACCTCTACTGGATCAGCAGTCTGTAGCATGGCTGCTGCTCAACAATTCCATTGCAGGTTTTCTCTCTATTCTTCCAAGACCCTGAGACAACCCCATAGTGCTCCCACAGGCCTCCTGGGCCTCTCACTTTATTGAGGACTAGGAATTTTAAATATAAATACATTCTAAGTATAGTGGATGCCATCTAAGGGAAATGGGTAGTGATTACTAAAAGGTAGAAGCTCTTACCAGGGTTGGTTTTTCAAGAGATTTCTAAAATTTAGAGACTAAAAATATTTTAAACACATTTTGTGATCATTCTTGCTTTACACTTAAGATATGTACATTTTCACATAATTTCCCAATTAAACATTTTTGAAAAAATGTTCAGGTCAAATAAACTTGGAGGAAAGGTTCATGAGGGTCAGTGCTATATCTTCTTCATTCTCTTTACTCCCCAGTCTCTCACCCTATGTTTTAGAATTTCTGATGCACAATAAATATTTTTAAATGGCTCTGTGGTGTCTGTCTGGTACCATCTGTCTTCCAAAGAGCTTTTCTTCAGTACAGCACTAACAAGGACTAGCAGGCAATTATCTTATTTTCAGGTTAAGAGCAGTGATTTCCCCTATTTGCACAGGAGACATGAATATTTGATCAAAGAGCAGATGTGTATGTAGGGTACTAGAGTTAAGTTCTGAGGACATGAAATAAAGACCCCAGCTCTTTCTAGCTGGAGAAATAACACATACACAGGGAGGCTGTATTAAATGAGTGTTAAATGAGTGACACAAACCGTAGAAGAGGCTAGGAGAGTTCCCTTTGGCTTGGAGGATCAGGGAAGCAGATTTGCATTGCTCTTTTGATACTTTAAAATCATCAACCAAAGAAGCTAAAGGGCATTTTTAACAATATTAAAATTTCAGATAACTTTTGAACCAGCAATTGTAGATGTAGTTGTTGATATGCAATATGTCAGATTATTTTTTGATGTATTATAACAGCAAAAAATTGGAGATAACGCAAATATCCATCAATAGGAGACTAGTTAAATGTTGGTAGAAGGATATGATACAATACTATGAAGCTATTAAAAAAATTAAGATGAGAAAATACATATTGACACAGAACACTTAAGCAAACTTGTTAAAAAAGCTAGGTGAAGAGCAGTATGTATGGTATGTTCATATAAAAATGGGGGAGCACACCTAAGCCATGTTTTGTTTATTGTACATATTGAGTACATATATTATCATTATGCTTAAAGTTCTCTGTAAGCAATATGAATGCTAATATTAATAATCCTCTCAGTCTAGTAAACTCTATAAAAACAGTAAAGTTGGTTTAGAAACTATTTTGTTATCAACATTTCTTAGTTGTCACAATTATTTTATTTATTCATTCTGAGGAAAGTTTTTAAACCAAAATACTTAACCTCAGTCTTGAGGATGGTAGTTTTCCACCTGAATTTAGGTTTGTAGGATGATTTCCTACTGGATTGTTATATGCTGTACTATAATTGCACTTATAAAATGTCTACCATTCAAAGTCACTTTAAAGTCATTATGACACATTCAATGCTAAGCAAATCTTCACTACAAAACTGATATGTATTTAGATTCTTTTCTGTCAACTTAGAAGAAATATAAAGTTATTTAAGACACTAAGCTTCAAAAAATCCTTTCAGTGGATTAGAAATTAATGCCCCATTTTTCCTGAATAGAAAGGCAGGAAGAAATGATTGCTTTCTCGTTACTAGACCAACTCTCAATTTCCCAGCCTCTGGTCAGACGACACAGCCATTTTAGCTTTGCTCTCATTTCAGCAAGGAAAGGATGTCTCATAAACCCTGATGAACATTCCTTTCAAAACCCCTAATTGTTATTCCTCACAACAGCACAGTAACTATTAAAACCTTGATAACAAAAAAAAGTTTTCTGAAAATCTTGGAGCAAATATTAAAAAAGGGAGAGAAAAAAACAATTTGGAAGATACGGAGTATAAGGGGGTAATTTTCAAAACATTTCCTTAGGAACAGGTCAAGACATAGTATGCAGCAGCAAGCACCTCACTATTATGTAATTTCCTCCTAGGGCTGAGCTACCTCAAATGTGCCTTCCCAAACCGCCAGAACTCAAACACTGTGATATCACCTGCTTTGGGGAAATTGCAACAGTGTGATCTACCAATGAGGATTAACGTTTCCTTTCTATAGGTAGGTTGGCAAGGAATTCTATCCTCTTGCAAACTCAAACTGACTTTTTCTCGATGTTCCTAAACACTACATCCGAACTGAAAATTACAGAAATGGGTAACAATTTGAGACAGAATTACCATGGAAAAAATAGCTGGCTATAGGGGCAAAGTAGCAATATATATATGAAAATTTGAGACAAAATATGCCATAACCCTAAATCTCCCTATCTTCTAGAAATTATTCCCACAGGTGTGCAAAGACAACTTCCCTGTAACACTGTAAGAGTAAAAAAACTGAAACAAATGTTTAATAGGTAAGTTTTAAAAAATGGACACTACATATTGATACAAAAGAATGAGGTAGAAAGAACTCCAAAACACAGCATTAATTATAGAAGCATTAATATAGAAATGTGTAAACATCTGTATAAAATTTTTAAATTTTATAAGCATACTAATCAACAGATACCAACCAACAGATAGATACATAATGCTTGCAACATGCCAAATACTCTTTGAAGTGCTTATCAAATGTAAACACTTAATCTGCATGATGGCTCTATAAAGCAGATATTATTACCCCTATTTTACCAAAGAAGCAACAGAAAGTACTTGCCCAAAATTAAATGTCACAGGAAGTAGGGAGCAGAGCTGGAACTCAAACTTAGGTGCTTTCTACTTTTTATAGGTATTTAAAAAAACATTCAGGAAGTATAAACAGACAATTTATAGTGATTACTTTGGGGAGAGGGAGTAGTGGAAGGTGAGGAGGGGGAGGTTTTCACGTCATTTTGTATATTCTTGCATTTTCTGACATGTATTAGTTTAAAATATAAACAGTGGTTACCTGGATAGTGAGCTTGTTTGTCATTTTGAAGTTTCCCTTTTTTCTGCATTAAAAATTCTAATCAATTTTCTTCAATACAGTCACAATAAGTGAATAAGGAAAAAGAAATCTGGCTCAACTAACTTATTAACAAGAGATTAAAACCATGTAAAAACTGTGTATGCAGATTTCTGTTAGATAACTCATTAGGTCACCACTGCTTATGAGCTACTAAAGTGAATTATGACTGCCTCATTGTGATAGATTTTTTTAATGGAGAAATAACTAATTCCTTCTTTCAAGAAACTTAAAATCATGGGAAAAAATAAAGACCAATAATATTAAGAAGATAACAAAAAGGAAAGTGGAAAGTACAATAAGATGGTCTGATTCCTCCGTGTAAATATTGATCTCTCCAGAGATACTTAGAACCAGTGTAAATAAGTTGCTGATGCCAAAGTAAATTACTTAAAGCAAATTAAATAAAATTTTAAAGGAGAAAAATCGTGCTAAGATCCTCTGTTTTTTCCTCTATGTTTATTTAAATGTTTATAGAGTGTGGTGTTAATAAAGATAAGGTTGAAACTCCAATCTTGCTTTGAAAAACCCATTATCTTGGCTAAAGAAACATTATTCAGCAGTTAAACTGCATCAATAGTCCTGTGCTAGGGTAATCAAAGAGGGAGCTAAGTGGGCAAATCCACTGGCAGTAGTGAAACAAACAAACACCATGTCCACAAATGTTATGGCTAATTAACACTGGATCAGCAATTGAAATAGGAGTAACAGAAACAGATGTTAATACAGCATTTGTACACTCTTATTTGATGAACACATTTATTTACTTTCATTCTGAAATGTCCTGGTTTGGACAATAAATTAAATGGTCACTCAACTCTGAGTACTATAAATATATTATCATACTTCATCCTTAAAACAATCCTATAGAATGTAAAAGAAAATCAGTACAAAAAAAAATGAGAGAGCTCTAGGAAATGAGCAATTACAGCCAAAAACAAACAAACAAGCAAGCAAACAGACAAACCAAAAACACATCAAGAACAAAAGGTCAAAGGCAAACCAAAGGGATTACTGGGGGGTAGAGGGGAAGTAGGGAAGAGACTGGGAGGGCAGAAATAGCACAAGTGCCTGGGACAGCCCTGGGGACTACACATGATGTCAAATATAATTAAATAAATCTAATAATAAAAAAGCCATATAGAGTGTATATTATCTTCCTTTTACAGATACGTACTGTCATCTCTGCCTTCATAGGAAAGTATGCATAATTATTTATCAGAAAGCTATAGTACCATGCCATCACTCTGCCATATTGTTCACAGACATATTGGAAGTTTTTATTTCAAGTTTAACAAGCATATATTCATGCATTATGTTTTCTGATTAAAAAACAATGCTGTGAAAACCAACAAGTTCTCTGAAATGGAATGTACAGCCACATCCTGCTCCCACTATCCCTTTCTCATCTCCCATCTGCTGCTCTGACATATCACTATATCTACCTACTGGTCCCGGTACCACAAAAAGTGCTTCTGAAATCATTTCTATCTGAGACTAACACTGTTTAACACCCTTTAAATTAACACATACAAAATACAAACTGTGAACATAGTTTAAATTAACAGTGACAACATCTAAACTGCTTTTCAGTGAGCCAAAATGCTAGTGTGGCAACAGGAGAAGGAGAGAGAGAAGGCTTTCCCAGTAACTATGTGATAGTTATTATACAACTACAAATAACTATAACTTATCTAAAATTATAAATAAGTTATTTACCAATAACTGGAAGTCACCAACTTCACAGGAACTCCATTTTCCCCCCTATGATAGTGCTGATTGTAATAATTGCAGTTTAATATCTATAGATAACAATATAGTGCCTCTCTCCTTCCCTTTGAGGCAGGGTATTTTTTCAAATTAACCAATGTGTCCTTGTACTGAGTACAGGAAATAAATAGATTCTCCATGAGCTCTCAGTCCAACTGGATAGGCAGACCACATATAATGAGTACGTCAGGGCACCTGCCTTTTCAGGCACCTCAAATTTGCAAGAAGCCATTGGCCCTACTCTACGTTCCATAGATGGGCACTGGAAGTCCTCCAGGAACTTTTTAGGAGGGTAAGATATGGAGGGCAGTCACTTCTCAGTATTCCCCAGTGCCATCACCCTCAAGCAATCTCACCTCACCTCTCTTTTGAAATACCACTCACTGGCCTCATTCCTTCCATTTTGCCTTCTCAGAATCCACTCTCCAAAGAGTAACCCAGAATGATGCAAAAGATGTATTAGATCACCTACTCTTCTGCTTAACATCCTTCAATCGTTTTCAAGTGCACATACAAGACAATTCAATCTCCTTTCTAAGATCTATGTGATCTCCATGGGTTCTGGACTATTTCTGACCTCCTTTTCATCATACCCTTCATGGCCCACCTGGATCTAGCCCTAATAGCCTTCCTTATTTTCCCTCAATGGCAAAGACTTTGTTTTCACCTCAGGTCTTTGTATTGTCTGGAACACTTTTCTGGACTCGTCACACAGTTGACCCTTCAGCTCTCTCTCTTTAATGTCACTTTTCAGAATCACCCTATTTTAACCTAATTGTCAGTAATGCTTCCTAACTATTCCGTCATTCCGTCTAATTCGTCCTTGTGGCTTAACTTCACAACTTAATTATGCTCCTTCTTAGAAATTACCTTACGTACTGACTTGATTGCACATGACGGCTTCTCTCCAGCAAGCACAAGCATGGCTTTCCTCTGTACAGTTTACTGCTATAACCAACACCTCACACTGTGCCTAGAAGGTATGCTATGGATATACGTGTATTGACTTATTACCACTATTTCCTGTTTGATTTTAACCAAAAGCTGAGCTGAGAAAATTGTGTTTACAGAGAATTCTCTGAAAATATAGTTCATCCTTTCCTCTATGGGACAGACATTCTTAGAACAAATGAGTAAAAAGACTTTGCTCTGAATGAAGGCAGCCAGCAGAGCTACCAACCTAAAACCACATGGTCTATTAGTTTTAGGATGTTTTCTAAACTATGATTTAGCCTTTTTACCCATTAAGTCATATAATATTAATTAAAAAAAACCCCTATGATCTTCATACCCTTCATAGATGAAGGATACGACACTGCCTTTTCTTAATGAGGACCCTACAATAGGTTTTTTTCGCCAATGCATATATCAGAAAAAACTTTTTGTCCTGGGCATCTAATGTCTTCTTTTCTCATGAACACCAGATCATAGAATGGAACAGCACTTACCTCTCTGTAGGGACTGTTGTAGAAAGAAGAGACACGTGTAGTTTTCTGAATGTACCAGATTTTACCTACATTTTGAGAATCACCCCACTTCTCACTTCCTCTTGTTTTTCCTAGTCTCAATATTCTTTTGCCCCATTTCCTTATTCACTTATTTTATTTTTATGTTTTTTCATTTGTGAAACTGCCTTAACTATTTTCTGAACTATGCCATATAAGTATCAAGGTAGCCCAACAACAGCATGAAATAACATGGGTAACCAATGGAAGATAAACGGTTAGGAAAGAGAAGAGAGGAACTGTTGAAGGAGGTTTTGAAGAACAAATGCATAGTCACTGGGTAGAATCGGTAGGGAAGGGAAATCTGTACAAATAAAGAGGAAAAAGGCAGAATCCTTGTCAAATGAAAGCGAAGGAGAGGAGTAAACCAACTCTTACATTGAATAGTATTTACAGAACATTATTACTGTGCTTATAGTAATGTAAAGCATTAGTCAGTGGAAAGGATTTTACAACTTCTATTGCATTTAACCCTCAAATGTCTCTGAGAAGTAGATCCTATTATTATCCCCATTTACAAATAATGAAACTGAGGTTCAAAGAAATTAACCTGCAGAGTGTCAGACAGCTTTTAAGTGACAGAATGGAGGATCCTGTGGCCTCCAAGGATGTGGAGGGCCCTTGAGTACAGTTAGAATATTTACTGAAACTCCTCTTCCCACCCCATCTCCAGTTTGACAAAAATCTATCCCTCTTTTGTAGTTTTCTTCCTCAAGAAACAGAGAAATAGCACAAACAAGCAAGTAAGCATGCAAGTCAGTAGCCTGAGATTCCAACCTAATCCTAATCCTCTACCCTTCCTCTGACATTCACTCAATTACTGAAGTCCTGGCTAATAGCTCATACACTTCTCTCCCCCGATTTCTCTGCACTGCCTCTTGGTCCAAACACCCTATGTCTCACTAGGAACACTGCAGCTGTAGCTGAGAGACAGAATGGTGAAGAGAACGAACTCTGGAGCAACTGCCTGGTTAAGAGCCCAGGCTCTATAACTTACTGCCTGTGCAATCTCAGACAAGTTACTTAAACTATTTGTGTCCCAAGTTCATCTATAAAGTTGGGATAGTAATTAAAACACAGCTTGACATATGGCATAAACACAGTATGTCAAAGAAGGAACTTAGATATTCACTTTCCCTCCTCATAGTAGAGTATGGTGGTTGTTCTTTTAATGCAAACTATCCCACACCAATGTAAAAAAAATTTTTTTAATTTAAGTATATTTGACATCATGTGTTTTCCCCAGGGAGTTCCCACCACCATTCCGCCCATGCACCATCACCTCAGTCTCTTGTGTTCTTTCTGCCCTCATCCCATCCATTGTCCTTTGAAACCTCAGGCTCACAACTCCAAACTGTGTAAGTGTAAAGCCAGTATTTGCCATCTTTGCATATTTCCAACATTTTGGGGCCTTTCCCCACCCGGACAACAGTCCAAACAGATCTTTTTATCTTTCAAAAATGGCATTAGGAGTAACTGAGGGAGGCTTTCTGATTTCTGGGAATGAATAATAATCACTGTTACATGATTCTGCTTTCCCAAACTTGTACATGCCTTGTGCTAACATTTGTCACCCTTAAAACTCATTACCCAGTGTGTGTTTCCCATCAGATTGTAACCTCCAAGAGGGGAAAGAATTTTGTCTGTTGCTTTTATAATTATAAGGCCTAGCTCAGACAGGATAAGCCTCTACTAAGTAAATGAAACTGGAATAAAGAAACAAAGTTAAAATTCCCCACGAAGTTCCTAGGCCGGGCTTCTCCACTACTTACTTATCACTTCCACAAATGTGGGCCTTTTACTCTTCATTGCCTAGACCCTTAATATGGAGACCTCTTCAGAAGTGACTTCTCCACAGGCATCCCTAGTTACCTCTATCTTTACTTTTTTCAAGTAGACTCTGTGACCCCTTCCTAGATGTCAAAGGGCTTCCTTCTACTCTAACTGGATACCTTACATTCTCTCTCCAATTGCCTATCATGCCTGTCCCCCTTCCCTAAGGTGTCAGCCTATTTTATTTCTGCTTTCAGTCCATAGGCCCCTCCTCACGGGTCTACTTTCCACCAGCAGAGCCTCTATCCTGACTCCCACTTCCCAGGGGACGCACACACGTATTATTGTTTTGATCTCCCCCAAGTAGCCCCAATCCTACACTGGTTCCTCATAAATTCTCTACTTATGCACCCAAATTGGCCCCATTCACATCTTTCAAATATTGTCCCCAGCTCCCCTCCACCCGCCATCCCGAGTTATTTCCAGGGTCTCTGAGATCCACCCCACTGTCTGGGGGCCTTCGCAATCTGTCGAGGCCCCCTTCCAAGCGCCACTCTCTGTATACTGACCACCCTCGCATTCTCGTCCTGGACAGTCTCCATAACTTCCCTGCTGCACCGAACCCCTCGCCCCATCCCGAGGGTTCTCCCTCCCTTCCAGCCTTCCACCCGCCCTCCGACCCCGTCTCCAGGACCCCCACCACTTCCCGTTCGCCGCTTCTTGGACCCCACTACCCCCACCAAATACCCGCTCACCACCTTCCCGACAGCCCGGACCCCCTTCCGGGTACCACCCGCCCACGCGCGGCTTCAGCCTTCCCGGGTCCCCACGTGTGCCCGGCCCCCCCAACGATCGTCCCCGCACACCCTGCCCTACCCGCGTGGCCTCAGGACGAGCGGGCTGAGCAGTCTGAGCGGAGCCGAGGAGAGGCCGAGAGGCTCGGGGGATCGGCCAGAGAAGCCCCGGGCTCCGCGGGTTCTGCCCCAGAGGCCGAGGGCCTCCGGAAGCGGCCAGGGGACTCCGTGGGGGCCGGGGAGGCCGAAGGGCTCGGGGGAGCGGGCCGGGGTGGCGGCGACCGGGCCTCACCGTCAGTCACGGCTCCCATGGCGTGCGCGGCGGCGGCGGCGGCGCAAGCTGAGGCGGCGGTTGGCGGCGGCGGAGGTCAAACTCCCACAATGCAGCCGGGTAAACAGCCATGGAGGAGGAGGCGGCGGCGCCCGCGGCCGCCCGCTCCGACGCCTGAGCCGCGCTGCGCCGCCGCCGCGGGACCCGCGCTTCCCGCGATCCTCGCGCTCCCCGCACTCCCCGGGGGCGGCCGCGGCCGGTACGTGTGGGGGCGAGGCCAGGCGGGCGGCGGCGGCCCCCGCGGCAGCCCCGGCCCCCGCCGCCCCCCCTGCCGCCCCCGCCCGGCCCACGCCCAAAGGCCGCCCCGGAGGCCGCCGCCAGCCGCCAGGTGAGCTCGCCGGGCGCCTCCGAGGCGGCGGGGGCTGCGGGCCGCCCGGGGTCGGAGCCCCCGCGCCTGACCCTGGAAGGGGCCCGCGGCCCCTGCCACCCCATCCGGGCTCTCGCCGCCGGGAGTGGGCTCGCTCCCCGGGGGGTGGGGTGGGCGGCGAGGGCACCTGGACCGCCGAGCCGGGAGACGTGAGACTAGGGTAGCGCCGCGGGGGCGCAGCGCCGGGGTCCTTGCAAAGTTGGCGCCCACGCGCGCCCGGGCGGGTCTCGAACGCGGGCATTTGCGCCGGGCGCGGCCGCGATCTAAAAGGGCCCCGGGTTCCAGGTCGCGCGGTTCCGGTCCCTGTGGCCGCCCCTTTCCCTCTTGGGCTCCAGGAAAAGGGAAAAAGAGAAAACTTGTCGACCTCCGGGAGGAGTTCGCGGGGCTCCGAAGAGCGTTGTGCTCCCAGTCTTCACCGGGCGTTGGAATCTCGTCGGTGATCGAAATGGGGTGCATTCATTTGTTTATTTATTTCTTCCCTGCGATTTTCACAAAAAGGGTTGTGCGACTGTCCCCATCTTAAGGGGAAGTTGAAAGTGAAGGGGGAGGGGGTGCTCTATGAGAAACGCTGCCTTATGTGTACAGTTACACATTTCCGGGGCGCACTGCAGATTATATTGGCATCTCTTCCCAAAAGTCACTTTGATTCAACTTCGATGAGTTTCTCGTAAATGGCAGCATTTACGTGGTGAGAGGCAAGAGGAAACAAACTGACTTGATCTCCGGTGGTATTCTCTGCCAGAAGCGTGCCTGACTTTTGAACCCAGGCGTGATAGTTATTGAGTATAAAGTTATTTTCCAATTTTCTTGCTCCCTAAGTATCCTGCCTCTTCATATCCGGATTGAAGCAGTTATGTAGGATGGATTTCGTTGTTTCGGTTTCTTTACTTATTTGGGTCCATTCTCCCTGCTTTCTCAGTTCTTTTAGGGAGGGAGAGTTGCAAATACTAATGTATGAAAGTGAAGTGTGTGACCTCTAGCTAGAAATCAGCGTGTGTAAAATTTTATTCATATACAGGAGGTGAGAACTTCAATAATGCTCTTCAGCAGTGCTCTCAAGAATTAGTGGCTTTGACATGACACAAAGGTGAAATATTTAAGTGGAGATTCTGAGCTACAACTTGCCCTCTCTGAGTGGGACATCTTCCGGGCTTTGAAATAATAATGTCCTAAGCCATGGCTATGCTTTGACAGCAGACCTTGTTCATTTTCGTGATTTTAAAAGGAGAGAAGACACTTTAACCAAAATAATTACCTCAAATGTTAAGTACTGTTACAGGGCAACTTTAATATAAAATGGGTTTGCTTGACTGGGTTTTTATAAAAGTTAAAATCCATAACCTATTTGTGTAATTTATTCAGGAGGGTTTTTCCCCCGAACAGTACTACAAACTATACTTTGAAAGTGCCAGTTATTGTCTATATATTCCAAGTGACATTTTGATAGAGATGCTTATTGTTTAAAAGGTGATTGTCAAGTGTTGAAAGGATATCCTTTTGAAGGTACTTGTTACATGGACTTAACATGGTAATACTGATTTTGAAACAGTATCTAGTGGCTTAAAATGATCTTTAATGTGTATCAGAAAGTATTACTGCCCCCTATAACTGTTAAATTTAAATGACCTATTAGTTACTCAAATAAGAGAGTTCTGACCAAATACTATTATAGGTTCACTTTGTAACTTGTAATTTTATGGAACAGTGCTAGAAATTTTCTAAAGTAGTAGGACCAGGAGAGATTGAAACGACTTTAAAATTTGAGGTGCACCTGAAAAATACACTTCTGAAAGTTCTTCATTCAAGTGGTGGAAAACATGAAAATACGGGTCTTAGTGAATTTCAAAAAATGACTTCAACTTGTCAACCATGTAACTTAACTCACAGTTGCATTGACATAGGTATAAGTGTTGAATATTTAAGAATTTTTTAAATTGACTCTTCATGTCATATATAGTGAAAGAACATCTTTTGGTAAATGTTAGACATGGTCTTTGTGTGTAATCAACTCTACCAACATGCTTATGAATGTTAAAGTAGGAAGGACTAAAGATCTATCCCTTACTAATGTTTCTTTCTTTTCTAGGGAGATTTCTGTGGACAGAAAGAAGTAGCAGATTTTAAACTATATCAAAGCTTTATTTAAGCTCTAACAAGACTGATTTGCACTTTGAACTTATATGACCTTAGATTTGCTGATATACTCAAGTCATTTGATTCCTGATTTCTTTGAGAGTATGAAAGTCTAGGTAAGAAGTTTGAGTGTTTATTTAATATTAGTCCTCGGGCACTATGGTGTTTACCCTGGACCTCTTTAATATACTTTTAGAATAGTGCTGATCCTGGAGACTTGGACCTCCAGGGATCCATGAGTGGGCTTCAAGGGATTCCTGAACGCCCTATAGTTGTAAACCTCTCTGTGTGTGTGAGTGTGAGTGCGTGCATGTGCGTGTGCATGTATTTTTCTCAGAAGAGGGTCTATAGTTGTTTTTTTTTTAAAGGAAGTCCAGAACCCACAAAAGTCAGATTTCTCTTTTTATTAAATAAAATTGGAGTTAGACCAATTCTCAAGAGAAAGGCAGTAAGAAAAGGTCGATCTTCATGCTGCATACTTGCCTCTTACAGATGTCTTTGGCCTAGTCATGTGGTCTTAGAGGTACAAAGCACATCCATTTTGTTCCCACAGCAAAGCATTGCCTCTCAGTTGATAAACCATGTACACACATAAAGGGCTTAACTTGCTAGTCTTAGATGCATTGTGGCTATTTTTAAATTTTACTTAAAAATATAAACTAGTTAGATAGATGATTAATAAGCAGAGACTTGTGGGTGACAACCAACCTTTGGGACAAATGGTCCATTTAGCCCCACATTTTATTGCTTACCAAAAATTCCAAAATTTGACTAAGAGACAATTCTAACAAAATGTTTGTGCCTTGACAAGACAGCAGAGCATGATGAGAAAATTATAATTTGTGATTCAAAGCAGATTTAAGTTTAAGTTAAGGTGGGTTCTTTCACTCACTGTAGTCATATAACCTGCCTTACCCTCCAGTTCCTTCTCTGGATAATACTCCCACAACTGAGTACCTCTCTCAGTTTTTCTCAACAGGGAGAATCTGGACAGGAACTGTATTTTCCTTACTTAATTAAATGTTGAAGGAAGAGAAGGTTTTACAAGTAAAATGAGAGATGAGCACACTATTTATAATGGCCATAAAATTAAACTTGCTTCCACTCATTGCCCTTCTCTTTATTTGTGTTCATGTTCATCCTTTCTGCTTTTAAGTAGGTAATGGTTATGAACAATGGCTTAAATTCAGACCTGCCTGACTTTTCTATCTGTGCTCAGTTTGAGCAAGTCTGCCTCTCCGAGTCTGTAGAAAATAACCATTAAATTAAACAACCACTAAGTTTGCTCAGTCTTAGGCCCTTACAAAATGCTCAGAGGAGGTAGCCATTTTGAGGATCATTTCATTCTCATTTTTCGGTGATAGTTATTACATCATTTCAAAAAGAAAACTCATACTCATTTCCATATACACCTTCTGGGACTGTTTTAACTCAGAAAAGCCTTTCATACCTTTCTGATTACTGTGGGCTAGTACCTTATATCTATAGAACCTAGTAGAACTATGCGCTATTCTGAACAGTGGGTTTATGTCCTCTGTTAGCCTGGTAGGTTACATCTAAATACTAGGCATGCCAGGGGCCAAACCAACAAGCATACAAAAGTGAAATTGTGATTCATTTTAATATTACACGATTTGCTACTAGTGTAGCAAACTTTTTATAAAAGACAGAATAGTAATATTTTCAATATCATCAGCTACCCAGGTCTCTGCCACACCTACTCAACTCTGCTGCTGTGTCTAGAAAACCACCAAAGACCTAGGTGGAGGGGGCTGTGGCTATGTTCCAGTAAAACTTTGTGGACTCTGATATTAGAATTTCACTGGTATTTTTTCCAACCACTTAGAAATATAAGAACCATTCTAGTCTCATGGTACATGCAGCAGCTGGGTTTGGCCCATGTTCAAGTCAAAGTGTGCTGACCCCTTGCTTAAAAGAATGCTAGACCCGTAAGTCTTATAGGTCTGCGGCATCACCAAGCTACCACCACAAAGACACACACACACACACATACACACAGAGCCTTTTGTCACCTCAGGTATTCAATGGTTTTGATCTATCTGCTTGTGTTTCCTCCATTATGAAATCCCAGTAGGTTCAATTGTTGTAGTGTGATAATGTGTGGCCCTAGCATATACATTATATTGTATCACTACTTTATTGCTAAAAATGTTCTCACCCTGCCCAGTTTTCATAAAGCTTCATGATTGCACCCTGTCCTGTGATGGTTTTGAAGGGGATCAGTGTCTTTGAAGTTGTCTTCCCATTCAAGTTCCTATCATCCTCTCTGCCCTGGAAGGAAAGTAATTGACACTATACTCTCAGACTGTAAACTAGACATTCTTACCTTAAGAAAATCCATATCTTGGCTACTCCCACTCCCTTTCTGCTTGATGTTTGGTTAAATAAAGTACACAAAAATTCCTCTTGTGTTCTAACCCCAGGAGGTTAGCTCTAGGATTGGTGTGTACAGAGCATGTGGATGTATATGTCTGTGTGTAATTTCATCTGACCATCACTGAAGCTCTGAGGGCTGTTGCCTTTAGTGTCACCTTTTCTTTCTCTCTTGACCTTTTTCTCTTGGCCATTGTATAGGATGCAGATTTGGTGACTGATATGACTACTGCTGATTATTCTTTTTTTTGGCCTTTCTGCTATTTAGCTTCCTCTACTATTTTCCTTGTTTTAAAGCAAGTATTTTTTATTTTCCTGCAGTTTTAACTTTTCAAAACAACAGTTTGCTGAAAATAAAATCACTAGAAGTTAATTGGGTAATTTATAATTTCCCCACCCTCCAAATAAAATTGAATGCCCTATGAAGCATGATTTGATATTTAAGATATTTAAAAGATAAAATGTTTTAATATTTTGCCACTTTGCCTAGACACTATATTTAGAAACATAAAATATGTTATTACTTTTAAATTTCTTTTCTAAAAGGTAAATTTGGTATGTATTTTCTGGATAACACTTTGGACAATACAAATCCAAAGTTATACAATAAAATGACAAACATCTAGTAATTTATCACAGAGAAACAATTTGGCCAAGTTTATGAGACTGCTTATTGCCCCTAATTTTTCATAGCAAAAAATAAAAAGTAGTCTAAATGTCTACTAATGAAGGAATGATTCAGTCAATTAGGATCTATTCATACAGTGAAATACTGAGCAGTCTTTTAAAAGGTTGATACAGGTCGATATTATTGACATAAAATGATGCTTAGAAAAAAAGAGGCTAGCATGAGAATATGAGTGACAAGATTTTCAAGGCTGACAGAAGTTCTGTATATAGAAGCCTGAAAGGAAGTGTCGGAAAGAATAACACCAAATAATAAGACCTTCTTACCTTTAAGTAATATGATTGTGGGCGATCTTTTTCCTTTATGAGTTCCTCAATTGTTTTTTTCAATGAGCATGTGCTGCTTTTATAATCAGGAAAAATAATAGAACTATTAAAGAATACACATAGTGATCAAAAACACCTATTTGTGCCTAAGTGAGCCCTAATTAAGATGACTAATTCCCTTCACAGTCAGTGTTGTGTTGAATGAGAGGTGAAATACATTTTTTTTAACCTTTAAAAATGTTTTCTGTATTACTATAAGCAAAGATAGTCTCTAGATTCTTTCAACAAGAAAACAAATTCCCTGCAGGGCTAAATAACAATTTTCAGAAGAAATTCACTGAAAGTATACACATGTGCATATTACTTACATAATAGTTTGTTATGCCTCATTTCTTTCTGTGAAGGATTTCCCCCCTGCTGAAATTCTGTGACATCATAAGAAATCCGTATCTGTGGAGGGAGTAGGGATTAGTGGTAGAAGCAGGAGCTCCATCACTCATTGTCTACTTTTATACAGTTTACACCTTAGTCCCCTTTTCTGTAAAATGTAGGTAATACCTTCCTGAATTCTTGCGAAGATTAGATAAGGCCAGGGTTTAGCAGTGTGCCAGACACTTAGCAGTAACTGAGGAGGGAGAAGTGGTGGGAGGGGTAAGGGCATTTAATAGTGACTGTAATGGCAGCAATACTATCAATAATGATAGTTACAATAGTAACGGCTGAGTATCTGCTGATATTTCATCCCTGTGGGTCTTGGTTTGCATGAGGGCAGACCCTGTTTTGACACACTGACCAGCCAAAACCCTTTAAGTACGCCACATACTTTGACCAGGAAAGGTGTATGGTCATACCCCCTTTACCCTAGTATCTCAGTGTACACTACCCTGAAACGTGTTCAGGGGCTACAGACTCACTGGTGTCTGTAAATATTTCACTAGATCATGACCTAAAGCAGGCGTTTCTTCTTGACAGCGGTTGGTGAACTTTAAAAAGTTACACCGTATGGAAGAAAATTCTACAAAACTGTTAGGAGAATGTTTCGATTTCTACTACTTGAAGCATAGTATTTTTGTTTCATTCTGCTTCTCTTAGCTATTTACCTTCAATTGTGTCTACTGTTTGCACCTGCTTCATGTGGTGTAACCATCATAATTTTAGAAAATTTTCATCTAAGTTATTTTGGCTGTGGAGTATGTTCTCTCTTTACCCTAAACCTCCAAGTTCTGATTGAGACACATACATTTCAGTGTTTCTGTAGAATTAGAATTGACCTGATCATGAAGAATGAGAAGTGTAACCCCATTTGGTCCTGACATAGTTATTGGCTAACATTGGAGCTTTTTTCATAGTTTGTTCATAGAAAATGCATGAAGTAAAAGAGTTGGAAATAAAATTCATGACTTACACCTATTGGTTATCTATTGCTGAGTTAACCACAACACATTCCGAAACTTTGTGGCTTAAAACAGGATCATTTATTTGCTCACAATTAGGGTGGGGTAGTTCTTCTGCTGGTCTTGCCTTGGCAATGATCACTAATGTCACTGTTGTTTTCTGAAAGCTCCTCTAGGGCTATTAGGTCTAGGGATTTCTAGCTGGGACAACTCATCTGAACTCCTTTTGATCTCACCTTCCAGCAGCTAGACCAGATCTCCTCACATGGAGGCACTGTGTTTGAGAGGGTGAGAGCTGCAACATTTCTTGAGGCCTAAGCTTAGAAGTCACATAGTGTCATTCCACCACTTTCTGTTGGTCAAGGCAAGTCAGAAGTCCAACCTAGATCTGTGAAAACTGGCTCTCCATGGGAGATGCTGCAAAGTATCTGACAGGCCATGCCTGCAATGGAGGGGTCACGGAGAACATTTAGGAATGTGGGGCATTGTTGCAGCCATCTTTGCAAGCAGTGTGCCCCTTACTTTTGTTATGCTAACCGAAGTCTTTGTATACTATGACTGATAAATTCTGCTGTGATGGCAGTGCTCTGTGCTTTGCTGTGTTAGCTCTTGCCATAAAGCTACTGTTAACCTCATTTTAAAGGTATGATGAGTAAACTTAGGGAGGTTAATAACTTGCCTAGATCTTTCACCTAGTTGGGCAGATCCTAAAATATTAAGCAAAGTTTATCTTTCTACTAGTGCGTCTTCAATGTATTGATGAAGAAATTTAGCAGTAGGAGGAAGCATATCTTTACAAATCTCAAAAGAAAAACAGTATCTTAAAATTTTACGTGAATTTTGTATTTCACTCTATGATATATCCGTTTTGTCATAAAGTTAATAGTTTAAATTACTTTCCAATCAAATTAAATTTTATCCCTCAAATCTTTGAGAAAATGGATTCTCCACGGCCAAAAAGACTCAGAATAGTAGCTAATCAGCTTAACGTTTTTGGAAACTAAACTGGCTGCTTTATACAAAATAATAAATAGAAAGTTACTGGAAGGATGTGGTGTAACTCCCAGAATTGACCATAACGCTGAAGAACCAGGTCTCAGAATGGATCAGATCCAGAAATGTTTTAAGGATCCAGGTAGCAAGCCTCAATGTACAGCCTTCTCAGGGTGTGTATTAACCTCCAACTGTTTTTAACCCGATTCCCTATTGCAAGTATATCTCTTAGTCCCAGACAGGGTCCTGCAAGGTGCCCGGTTCCTGCTTCACCAAGAAAGTACTTACAAGGGGGAGTTGTTTCCAGCAGGAGGAGAGGACATAGACTGGTAAACTGAGAGATGTCAGTTGTCCTAATCACTGTGTGAACATTATCACATTTAGTATTTGCAGCATCCTAACAACCCCCTTATCCCCCTTCTCCTTTCCAGTTCCACATGCCTCCAATGGTACTTCAACCCCAGTTTTAGAAGCACACTTGTGGATCTATCTACACCATCTATTTCCACTTCAGCTAATCAGCACTTACCATTCTAAGTGCAATAACATTTATTCTTTTTTTTTTTGCACAGTAATCTTCTCTGAAACATTTTACACATTTTCCTGATTTTAAAAGAAAAAACATGGACTATAACCATTTATTGGTAACAGGGACCCTGTTCAGAATATCTTAGGAGCATAGTGATGCCCTTAGAACACAGTGAGAGAAAGAGTTATTTGTTACTGCACTAAGTGTCCACAAACTGCACTACATTTATTTTTCTGTGTCTAGCTACTTTCATTGTAAGCTTTCCCGTGTTATAAAATAACCCTTAATACCTTATAGTTCATAGGGTGAAAGAAACCACATTTATATGGTCTGTTACCAGTTAAATCCTGTTTCAAATAGTAAAATGATCAAATAATGCGTGATTTTATTCAGAGCATTTTCATGTATATACTCCTGCTTTTATACTCTAGTCTTTGGAACTCAAAGATGAGCACTATTTTTAGCTAAGCAAATAGTTTAGAAAAGATAAGCATTTTCCCCTGCAATATATAGAATGATGGGCAGGGGAACCCAGGAGTTCCAACTACCCATAACTTTGCTAAAGGCAGTGCTAGAAAAGTGATTTATCAGTTGCAGAAATCCCTTTTCTGGTTTCTCAGGACCTCAGACTGATGAGGGACTTAGATTTGACCACTTTCTAGGGGACATGTCTGTGTAAGGGCGGAATCTTGTAGTCAGCAGTCATTAGCAGCTATTTTTGTTTATTCTTGCTTCGGAGGTCCAGTATCTTTTTATTTGTCCAGCCCATTTACTTCACCCCTTCTTGCCGTGAAAAGCTGGTTTTAAAGTACCTCTTGGAGCCCTTCAGTCTGGTTGTTTTCCTTCCCTGGCATCGTAATTACCACCTTGTGGTATAGTTACTTGTCCTCCCAACCCTTGAACTCTTTTAAATGGTCTGCTGTTTTCTGTTGATCAGGTCCACCAGTACAAGAGGATTTTAGAGTAGCACTTGACACTTTTGCTCAATTAGGGTCTGCAGACAGTGTTCTATAAGCAATAGGGTGATATGTTCGTCCCTTTCTCCCTATGGTTTCACTGTAGTCTAAACTGTCAGTTTGACTACAGTGATAATAAGGTGGTTCTTCTTTGGCCAGGCTTTTTTGTACATAGAAACACCCCAAGTCCTTTTTGAATTTTAAGAATCATACCCATATATTTAACATTAGTTTTTAAATAAAGTCTTTTTCTTACATATTTCAGGTACTGTTTTCTATGGCTTCTTGCCATGTTCTATTAACATTATTCAAAAACTTTCTTTTTTCTATATAACTTGTTTCATGGTCACAGTTGTGCAGATGTTTTCGAGCCTTTAGAATCCCTCGAACCTGGGCCTCCCTGGTGGCGCAGTGGGTTAAGCAACACACTATGAAGCTAACCGAAGTCACTGCAGCATGAGTTCGATCCCTGCCTCCGGCCAGGGAGGGAACCCACATGGCACAGCAGACCTCTCCTGCTGTGCCCGCTGCTCCCCTCAGCAGTGTGTTTCAGTCAGTCTGCCTTTTCTGCTCCCCGCTCTGTTTCTGGTGAATCCTCTCACTGCTCTGGACTCTGACCTGTACCCCAGATCTTGTATGCATAAATAAATAAATCTTTGAAAAAAAAAAAAAAAAAAAGAATCCCTCAAACCTAAAAAGGTACCAGCAAAGTTCTGCATTGAAAAAGGCATACTTTTCATATATATTTTACTTACCTATGTCTTTAAGTTTTAATGTACTGAACACAAAGGCATTTTTTTAGTGTTCTGGTACATAACTCCCCTTAACTGTTCTAAGGGGATATTTAAGACTTCATTCTCTCTCTGTCCACTCCTCACCCTGTTGATTATTATTGTTCTGGTAGTCATAACTGTAAATCACTTGGAAATTGAAGTTAGAAAATAGACCATTTGCCATTATATTAGGACAGTATAAAAGGAATCATTTGTTCAAATTTACTAGCTTCCTAAAGCTAGTAAAGATGTTTACGGTTTCCAAGATTCCCTGCTAACAAATCTTAACACAACAAGACAGTGAATAACACATATTTGACTATATGATGCGAAAGGTAGCTCCCATAGAGCATCTTATTCCAGCTTTTTGTTTAGAACTATCTATGGCGCTAAACTGAAAGATCAGGTGGCTTGGTAAACAATAGTTGTGATGGGTAGGAGGGTACTTAATGTGTCTGTTCCTTCAGCTAGCAGCTAGCTTTCTTTTCCATAGACCTGGTGTCCAATATTAATCAGCTATAGACTAGAAAACTTTTATTGGCTATCATTTGTAGTGGAAGAAATACCAGTCGGATTTTTATCTGAAGTCTCAGCTGTATAGTTGCATATGTTATCATCTGTATCATGTTCTTACAGAAACAGATCACATTTTTTTACTTGTACTAGGAATACTTCAGAATATAAAAGTGAATTTTGATCTTGAAGAGTAAATTATCTTAATTACAGTCATAATGTGTAGCAGAAAAGATTAACACATTAAATCCAATTAGCTTTTTTTTTTTAACATTTTGGGTGGCTCCTTAATTTTAAAAAAAGTTCATAAAATCATTGCACTATTGACTATTAAAATATACAAAATCCTAGAAATGTACTTTGTATTTTGAGTTTTAAAACTTTCATTCATTTGGTTCTTAAGGAAAACAATTTCCTAAGTGCTTATGGGAATTTTATTAAATAATTTCCTCTGATTGCAGCAATACAGATGTTTTTAGAAGTTTTAGAAAATTTCACAAATACATAAAAGGTAATAAAAGTTGTTTTGCTCTGCTACCCAGAGACACCCCTATTGACATCCACCTGCCACTGATAGTTACCCAATAAATAACTTTTACAATGCAAAGGTAGAGAAGTAAGGAGTAAAAGGTGGAAGAAATGGTTATATAGTTGACCAAGTTTTGTTAATCCCCCACCTCTCATTTGTTGCCTTCACACTGAAGATAGGGGCTTCCTCCCCGGATGGAAGGAGAAAGCTGTCTTGCCCTGTGACCAACCTAGACTGAAGGGTAGTATAGCAGCTTCTCTGCAAAGTATGGTCCTTCTGCCTGTGTCTTTATCATAGCAACTCTTTCTGTTAAATCTGAGTGTATGTTGGTTTTACAGGGAGCTATTTGGAACGCTTACTGACATAAGCACATCAGTTATTACTCATGCCCTACAAAAATTCTTTAGATCAGCTCACATTCAAAAGAATGGCCCAATATTCAAAAATACGGTAATGTCCAGGTTACTTATGCAAGAGAAGGCAAGGTGGAGAGGTGAGAGATTCCCAGGTGATTTCAATTGGTGTATAACCTCAAATGCAGTCATCTTGGTAAGAGAAAAATCCAAGGAAGGAGCTCAGAGCAGATTATGACATAAACCTATGCCAATCTTCTCCTGTGGAAAAGAAAAGCGCTAATCTGGTCAGACCTGTTAAAGAGACATGTTGGCAAGCTGAGCAAAGCAGTATTTTCTCATTTGCCCATCTTTTGCCTTAGCATGGAAGAAAGATTTATCCTGGGATGAAAGAAAGAAAGATGGTAAGATCAAAGGCAGGTGGTTAGTAATACAAAATAGTTGGCTTTTTTCCCCCCACCCCATGTGCCTGTAGTAAGCAATCCTCAGGTCTGAGAAAGTTGCAAAGTGAAGTAACACACAGGGCAACTTTGGGGCCTCCCTGGTGGCACAGTGGGTTAAGCCATGCACTGTGAAGCAAACCGCAGCCACTGCAGCACGAGTTCGATCCCTGCCGCTGGCCAGGGAAGGAACCCACATGGCACAGCAGACCTCTCTTGCTGTGCCCGCTGCTCCCCTCAGCAGTGTGTTTCAGTCAGTCTGCCTGTTCTGCTCCCCGCTCTGTTTCTGGTGAATCCTCTCACCTCATGTGACTCCAGCCTGTATCCTAGCTCTTATATGTATAAATAAATTTTTTTTTTTTTTTTAAAAAGGGCAACTTTCCCTGGCAATGATACTACTTCTTGGTATTCAGTGTGAAAATACAATCTCGACTTTGATTCTGAGCTCCTCAGAGAGAGGAAACCCAGCGAGAAGTAGGAAGTGGCATCACTTTGAAAAGTTTTATTCTTGACATCTTACAGATCTCTGCTAAGAGATTTGTGTTGCCCCCCTGTCCATTCTGCCAACTGTCTTACAGGGGTTCTCACTTACCAGTTTAAGAGATGTCATTTCTGCCTAAGAAATGCAAGATGTGAAGGAATTACCTGGGGAGATGAATAACCATTGTGTTTAGCTGCTCACATGCAAAAGAGGGAGATTGCCGCTTTTGTGAGTTGAGCTTGAGTCCTTAGGTCTGGCTGGAAACAGAGCCTGACTCAGATGGTTCAAGACACTTTAATGAAGGGATTATTTTCAGGGAAGTGGGCAGAGTTAAAGGTGACATGGCTTTCCTTTTGCCCAGAAACTAACAGCAACTGGAAGTATCACTGCTAGGTCCTTAGGAGCAAACAGAAGAAAGAGCATTACTAGAGTCCAGTGAGAGAGCGGGAGCCATAGAGGAGGGGGCCTCTGACAGGCGCTCTAATCCTGGAGGGATTCTGCCATTGCCAGAAAACGCAGTCCAGGGCCAAGAGGGAAAAAGGAAGCAATCCTCTCCGCCCCCTCTTGCTTTCTCTTCTTTGATCTCCTTCTGTTACAGGGCAACCCTAATATAAAATGGGTTTGCCTGACTGGGTTTTTACCCGCGCGCTTGAACGGCACTTATAATGCCCCAATCGCAGGCACACACAACAAAGGTTAATAAAGGGTTTTATTTACAAGGGAAGGAGAAATAGTGTAGTGACTAATACAAGGGGAAGAGAGGGATACAGATTTGTAAATATTTTACCACTTTGGAGCTGGAACCCAACTGTGTGCTGAGAGCTGACTCCCAAGGAAAAAGGACCCCCCAAGGCCCACGTGTTTGCTTTTATATTTAGCCTGGCTGCTCAACTCCACCCTCAGGTCCCAGTGATTTGCTATTTGATAATGACCTTATGGGATTTGTAGTTTTTGGATCTTGTAGGTCTGGAATGGGGGTCGAAGTCCATAACCTATTTGTATAATCCATTCAGGAGGGTCTTTCCCCCTAACACTTCCAGTGCCTCCTATTGGGTAAATCCATCTGTAGAGCTGCCTGTAAGAACCCAGTGAAGCTACCCAAAGGAGTCAGCCTTTGGGGCACACAGTAGGCCAGAATGGTAGAAATAACTCTGGGAATGCATAGGGGAGTAAACAGAAAATTACTAGCACACCATAGTAACAGTCATAATTCCACTACCTGTCTTCTCCTGAAATCCTCAGGTAGACCTTAAAGCATGTGAACTATTGATTGTGAGTCAGTTTTATCTTTTAATATAAATAGTCCAAATACTTACTCTGCCCTTATCAGAGTAATTAAATATTCAAAAGGAAAATCTGAATAATTTTCAAGGGAATTGGAAAATTACTTTTTTTTTTTTTAAGATTTATTTATTTATGCACACAAGAGCTGGGGTATAGGCCAGAGTCCCGGGAGGTGAGAGGATTCACCAGACAGAGTGGGGAGCAGAACAGGCAGATCGACTGAAACATACTGCTGAGGGGAGCAGCAGGAGAGGCAGGAGAGGTCTGCTGTGCCATGTGGGTCCCCTCCCAGGCCTGCGGCAGGGATCGAACTCATGCTGCTTTGGCTGCAGGTGCAGGGATCGAACTCATGCTACTTTGGCTGCAGGTTTGCTTCATGGTTCATTGCTTAACCCACTGCGCCACCAGGGAGGCCCTGGAAAGCTACTTTTATTGGAGCATTTTGTTCTTGATTAAAATTAAACTGAGATTTAAAAACATGCATGTGTGTTGTAACAGCAATTTATCCTAAAATATAAAAATTGTACTTTTAAGTCCTTGCATGTTACTACTTCCAGTCTATTTAACTAATGTGAGATGAATTGGTAAGAACAGTCTGCCTCAGCCAATATAGAAATGTAAAAAAGAATTTTTAGTTGTTAAAAGGTCTTTATAATTCTAACTTTATTGAGCATTTGGCTTTGAGAGATTAAAAAATAACTGCTCAGTTTTCAAGATACTATGATCAAACAGTGAAAAGAGATCCACTCCCAACTATATTAGCTGTTTTAATAGAAGCATCAGCTATGATTTTTTTTTTTCTGTCTTGAAAAGTTTATTTAGGAAAAAGACAGAGAATAGAGACAGGTAGATAGTCCCTGGGAGGGGCAGAGAGAGCCCAGCCATGAATTTAAAAAGAGGGTGAAGTAGTTTGTTTTCTCTTTACTAGACAGTCTTTCATATGACTAACAAATATTTATCAAATTGCCATGTCCTCGAAGTACAAATGTTAAAAAGATCCCAATGGCCCTGACTCGGAGAACTGGGATCAGAATCAGCTTTTCACTACTCTTTCATCAAGAGCAGCTGGTCTTCTGCTGCCTTCCCATTGTTGCAAAACCTTAAAATTAAAAAAAATAAATTAACACAACCTTAAAATTGTGTTAGTGCTGCTTTTGAACCCAGCTAACTTCTGAACCCTTTGGTGGGTCTCTGCTGTTGTCTTGCTTTCATCTCCAAGCTCCTCAGCTGCTCTTGGTTCCTCAGTCTCTGCTCTTTAGATTCCCTTTGCCTGGAGTGCCTAGTGCCAATCCTCACCTCTGAGCACTTTTGCCTTGGGAACCCAGTTTAAATGTATGTCTTCACAGGGGCTTTCCCTGCTCTTCCAGTGATCTTGTCACTTGCTCTAAGGCACTCGCTCTTCTTCAAGCTCCCCTCTATTTGTTTGTGTCAAGTTTTGTTGATTATCTTCCCTATCAGAATGAAGGCACCATGAGAAAAGGGTGCAGTTCATTTCACAGCTGTGTACTTAGTGCAACATTTTGTTCAATAAAGAATTGTAGAATAGGGCCTCCCTGGTGGCACAGCAGGTTAAGCAACGCACTATGAAGCAAACCGCAGCCAATGCAGCATGAGTTCGATCCCTGCTGCCGGCCAGGTAGGGGACCCACATGGCCTAGCAGACCCCTCCTGCCTTGCGCGCTGCTGCCCTCGGCAGTGCGTTTCAGTCAGTTTGCCTGTTCTGCTCCCCACTCTGTCTGGTGAATTCTCTCACCTCCCGTGACTCTGGCCTGTACCCCAGTGCTTGTATGTATAAATAAATCTTTTTAAAAAAAAATCCTTAAAAAAAAAAAAAAGAATTGTAGAATAAAGGAAATGAATTGGTTACAACCAGACCCCTACACCAGCTCTGTAAGCTTTGATGTTTCACTACTTGGAGTCTGAATTTCTTTTATATGGAGGTGGGGAGAGGTTAATGGCGATAATGGCACTAAGCATGTACCAGACATTGTAGTTTACTTATATCCTTGCTCCATCCTTAGCACAGATGAAATGACTTGCTTGAGGTCACTCAATTTGTAAAGAGAAAATAGGGTTTAAATCCTGGTCTGCTTAATTCTAAAACCCCCTTGATGGTTTTTTTATACTGTTGTCCTGGAGGTAAAGCCTGCAGGGAAGAAAGCCCTTGGTACAGGGTAATATAGATGCCTGTTCAGGGAATGATGACATTCACTAGCAAGAAGGCTAGAGATCTCTAAAGCCAGTTTTAGGAAGTTCATGTGGCATTAACTCTATGTAAATGCAGGACTCTAAATTGAGTCCTGAAAAAGTTAGCTGGGTTCAGAAGCAGCAGTAACACAAATCTCCTGAGGCATTAACTCAGGCCATTAAAGGCTAGGCCGGGAGTTGCTACTTTCAGTTAAACTCTGTGTGGAGACCTTGATGGGTTCTAATTATTGAAAGTATTTTGAAAGCAGGAAGTTACAATTTGTAATCCCTTTTGGGTGTGTCCAAAGCCCTTCTCACATTTTGCATCTCAATAGCAAAGGATGCATTTTAACTGATACTTTCCTTAATTGTAGCACCCAACACAACAGTGTTTGAAAGAGTCAGCAATGTCAGGTAAGGAATGAATTTTGGTGTTCAGTTGTGTGGCATAATACTGTTGTTTGGTATTGTCCCCAAAGGGTAGATTGCTTAGCACAGATGGGTGGAAAAGGTTACTTTGCCTCTCTAGCCTCAGTTTCTAACTTGGAAATTGGGGATAATTAAAATAGCTACCTCATAAACTTGTTTTGCAACATCCACACTGCCTGGCACAAAGTATGCTTTTAGGTAATGTTACCTATTTTTGTTGATATATCTCTCCATTCTTTTGTTACAGGGCAGGGAGAGGAGCACTTAGAACCCCCAAGCCTGCCCTCTCCTGCCCTGTAACACTTTCTCTTCCCTATTGAATGAATGTGCCTTGTTTATTTATCAAAAATTGGTTGGGACATGGGAACTGACTTTTAAAGATCATGATTTTAAGGTATACAAAGATGGTAAAATTGGCAAGGAAAAAATAGGCTATTTAACACCTTGTGGGGCAGTCCTGGTGTTTCTTAGACATGTTTATGGTAAAATGAATTAAAATTTATAGAACCCATTGTATGTGATTTTTCATGTGTTCTGTGTGTCTCTGAGAAAGATGTAGGTTCCATTGTATCCTTTTAATAGATAAGGAAGTTATGGTATTTTCTAAGATGTTATCAAATAACTGTAGAACTAGTCATTAAACCATGTGCTTATCCAAAACATTTTGTGCCTTTAGTATAGTAAAGGCTTGACTTATCTTCCATCAGCTACAGCAGCTCTGCTGGGAGGGAAAAATTAGAGAAGTGCTCCTACTGTTTTCTGATCTATTGTATTAATTGGAACCACAAGCATAGTGGCCTGCCGAGTGGATAGTAAAGGCTCAAGAAGAATTTACTGACTATAATGTAATCAGATTGAGTGAGGAAAAGATGACAGAGAAAAGCAGTATTAGGTGTTTGCACAGTCTTTTTTTCTATTAAAAAAAGTGTGACTTCACTAAAGATTTTGTTAGTAAAGCTTGTTTGCACAGAATAAGTATTGGAATCTGAGGTGTATAATTTTTCTCTCTGTGTTGCATGGGAGTAACTCTGGTCTATGTGATTCAGTTATCCAGAGAAATCTGTTTGTTAGGTGACTCCGCTGCTCCGATTTCCTGGCTCTGTCTATGTGTTGGACTGGTTAGTCTCAAAGAAAACTATGTGTAACTTTAAAATATGCAAACCATAAACAAGAAGCTGTAGTTGCGGCCATAAACTATCACTAATATGTTTTAAAACCAGATCTGATTGGTATTTGTGTTTTCCTTTGGCTCAGGTAATTAAGAGTTGACATAAAGGAAGTAACAACTTAATGGTGGCAGGGAGTAGGGGGGAGGGGCAGAGAAAGGAGACCTTATTGCAAGCATATTGCTTTTAATTCCTCTTCCTTTTCCAACAATAAGATAAAAACAAACCTTCATTCTCTTTTTTTTTCTGGAAGAACTTCATTATGATAAGATATTTAGTGGCCATCTCAAACCTGAAAGGTTGGCATTTAGATGGTAGTTTGAGTACTGAAGCATATTCTTCATGATTTAGCATGTTATAGTTATCATGCTACAGAATGAAGATACTGAAAGAGAAGATTATACTGATTTTCTGTAGTAGTTATGTCGAATTTTCTTTCTTCTTTTTTTTTTTTTGAGTATCAAACATTAAAAGACTAGACTAGTGTCCAGATCTGGGTTTCTAATACAAGTATGTTTTCTAGTAAAAGTAACCAGACAAACTTAATTCTATATCTGGGACAAGGAAGCAGGAAAGTGCTCCACACACACATTCTAGTGATAAGGTTTGTCACAGAGACACAAAGCCAACTAAAATCGCTCCCAATGGTCGGTGAGGGACAGTTTCAGCAACTTAATAATATAGTATTAGATTAAACTCAAGATATGAAATAAACATCCATTATACACAGGATAAAATAAATATATAACTAGCTATTTGCAAAAATGTATAATATAAATATAATAATATAAAACAAATATCTATAAGTTTATACCCATACAATTGGATAGGTAAGCAAATGGGAAAGAATAGACAAATCTGCCATGTGGAATTCCAAATGACTTATGCCAGTAATCTGAAAGAAGGCAAAATAACTACTGCTACCTTAAATGTGGTCTGTGCATAGTGACTTCCAAAGATTACAGTATAAAAAGAGTAAAAAAAATAGTAACTAGTGGAGAAACCTGACAAGCACAACCTCAAGCAGATGTTCAAGTTAACATGAATAGTGACAAATCTACCCTTCATGAGATATGATAAGAGTGATCTTAACTTTTTAGTGGTCTACTAATTTTGTAATCACATTATAATCGCAAGAAAAACACAAAAGACGAACAGCTGAAGATTTTTACAGTATACCTGAATAGTATAGTACTCAAACTGTTGTGAAGGTCACCAAAAAAGGAGTCTTGAGAAACTTTCACGGTGTGAAAGAGTAAGAAGACATGACATCCAAGCACAATGGGATATCCTGGATAGATTCTTGGATCAGAAAAAAAAAAAAAAATACAGAGGGTAAAAGCTAGGGAAATCTGAGTAAAATATGGACTTCACGTAATAGTAGCATGCCAGTATGTTATTAGTTCATTAGTTGTGACAAATGTAGCATACTATTAATGTAAAGAAGCTCGTGGGCAGGGAAAACTGGGTATAAAATATATAGGAACTCTGTAGTCTTGACAACGCTATAGTCTTCACAACTTCAACTTAAACTCATTCCAAAATTTAAAGTTTGTTTAAAAAAGAGACTATGGAAAGGGTGAGAACTGATAGTCCAAACTTAATTTTTATCATGATGGGAGCCTGAAATAAGTAAAACAGCTTTTGGTGTTCTGAGCTAATTATCCTGTAAAGTAGTCTGACTTTTTCTTGCTGTTGACTTGGAAGACCATGACTGTTTGCACAATTAGAAAATGCAGATTTCTAAAATGTTTTCCTGTGGAATTTCCTCACTGGCATGGCTTTTCCTTTTGCTTCTGCACAGTAGCAATCCCTTGAGTGGCATTTGCTGTCCTAGTTAATCAGAGGGTAGGAGAAATGAAAAACTCTCATCTTAACCCCCTCCTACGAAGTTTCAATGGGCACTGGAAATGTAGGTCAAATTGCATCACCTTAGGAGCGAACAGGAAGGTATTTATGAAGTGCTGCCAACCTCTCTTTAGATTCCCAGTCATGATGAGCCAGTGTTGAGCCAGCTTATGTGTGAGATACAGTGAATCAGGAAGTCATATTTTTGATGTAATCCCAGAATGTTAACTTTTAATCAGTGATAAAAAAGATCTTAGTAAAACCCTAGTGAAAATAATTTATACTGGTTTTGTTTAATTTGCTTTTACTTCCCAGCTTTTGGAATCCTGCCTTATTTATTTATTTATTTATAATAGGTTGGTTTTTTAATATTTATTAAGTAGAAGAAATGGGTGTAGGCCAGAGGTGTGAGAGGTAAGAGGATTCACCAGAGACAGAGTGGGAAGCAAAATAGGTGGATTTTACTGAAATACACTCTTAAGAAAAGTCTACTGTGTCATATGTGGGTTATTTCCCTGGTTAGTGATCATCAAACTCAGGCCATTCTGTCTCATTCATTATTGTCTCATTAATTATACTGGTGTATGGCAGTAGTTAATATTAACTTAGCCAAAGAGTTTGAATTATTGCCATGTGTATATATTTTTTAAAATCTCTTGTTGGATAATCACATAAGCCTAATAATGTATTTCAGAAATTACATATAATCATATGTTAAATGGAATCTTAAGTATTAGAATCACAAAAAGTTTTTATCTTTAAATTACCTATATTTTAAGTAAAAACTTGCAGATTTTAAGATTAAAAAGTCTTTAAATACATGTTTTTATTTTTTATATATCATGTGCCATCTTGTCTTTGTTAGCCATCCAAATATTGACTGCTAAAGTGGTCCATGTTACTGACATTGTCTTGAACAGTGAGCATCTGACAGCAGAACTACCTCTGAAATCTCCATTTCCACTCTCTCCTAACTTCTATCAAGGTAATCCAGGCCCATTTGTGTACAGAATCAGAAGCCAGATGATAACATATATTTGCATAGCCTTGGATAGAACTTAATCTTCTAGGCTGAAAAAATTATCCTGTGAAATATATTTATACTCCAACATACTTTATCTGTTTTTTAACTTTGTATTTTGAAATAGTCATAGAACCACAGGAAGTTGTGAAGGTAGTACGGAGAGGTACTGATTACTCTTCACTATTGCCTTCATCTTACCTAACAATAGTACATTATCAAATCCCGAAGAAAATTGCATTGTTATGAAGTATGTGTGTGTTCTGTGTCACTTTATCTACCACTGCCATAATCAAGATACAGAATTATTCCATGACCGCAAAAATTTTCCCCATGCTGTTCCTTTATCCTGACAGATCCTAATTCCTGGCAACTACTGTTTTCCGAGTATAATTTTGTCATTTTGGGATTGTTACATATATGTGATATTTTGAGATCAACTTTTTCACTCAGTAGTTTTAAAAGAATTTTATTTTCAAAAGAATATTTGTTTAACATTTTAAAGGAATATTTGTTTTTAAAACAAGTTGTTAACCAGAGTTTGAGTCACTGATTTTCAAACATGTATTTTTTTAGCTTGAGGGTTCTGTACTCTGTGTTGCTATGTTTCAAGAGCAGCTAAATTCATATGTCCCAAGATACTAGCTGATGATAACATTAACTTCATTACCTACTGTTAAAGATGATAGCTTGAAGTTACAGGGAAAGTTACACCAGGAAAAGCCCACCCTATAACAAAGTAGATAGTACAAATGACATACTGAGCAGAATTAAGATGTCCAAATTTATACTTTAATTATGCCAGATAACTGACCCACATTCATGTTCCATTTCATCTTAAAAAGAAATCTTCAAAGCAGACTTTTAAAAACATTTAAATGATCCACAATTAAAATATTTAAACTAATTAGCTAATGTAAAGATCCTGTCACAGGATGACTGTATGCGATTAGTGTGAAATGTCACCATACGAAAGCCAGTGTCTGCATCATGTTCATGAAAGTTTTTGAATGTCGTGGGTAGGAAAATGGACTTCTGTGAATAGAAGAGGACTGGGAGCAAGCAATATCTGAAGAAAAGTAGTTTTCTAACAAAATACAAAAGTTATTATAGTTGCTGTGGGAGCACACATTAATGTTTGACTACAATTAATGATACCATGGCTCTTGGGAATTTCATGCAGCCAGACCTGAGCAAGTACAAGGCAAGTCCCAAGGCACAGTTCCGCAGCTCACCAGTAGTGAGGGTGAAGGGTAGGAAGCCCTGACTCTTTGACTTGCCTGGAATTCCTGTTCCTTAAGGTTATATGAGGACAAATTTTTATGAATGGCTTAATCTTATAATTGACAATTGATCTTTATTAGCCTCTGACTCCTAACATTTTAGATGGTCTTCCTCCCAGATAGGAAAATACTCTTTGTAATTAAGATTAACCTCTACCTACTGGCCTACCATTTTTCTCCTGGTCATCGTTGTTGATCTTCAAACACCATATGATTTATTTGAAGTTATTATTGGGATGGAGAAGAACAAAAATAATCATTTATTGATCATCAGATACATATGGCAAGCACTGTACTAAAGTGTTCATGTACATTTACACATGTAATTATAATATTGAAAAATACATTAATGATACTCATGAAGGGATACATCTGAAATAAACATTAGATTAAGTAACTTCGTAGCAAATAAGCCAATTTTCTTGGTCAGGTGTACTTGAGGCCTATTGCCCAAAACACATTATATATACATAGACACTGAATTTACATGATGATTTAAATAATATGTAAATTTGTATAGTCATGAGACTGTATGTAGCAATGTAGAATATAGGGTTTTAAGGCTTACCCCCTCCTCTTACCAACTTTCTGTTCAGATGAGAAAAGTAAATTATAATTCTAGAAAACATCAGCTTACTATAGGAGTAAAAACTGTTTAACCTATCAATGCAGTTTGTATAGTAAGACAATCCATAATTAATTATCAAATCTTTCAGATTGTGAATACTATAAACTTCCAGAGGAATATTAGTCATCTCTAGTCCTTGTTTTTTGTTGCCTATAAAATGCAGATGAATGAGTAAAATAAGTATTTCCTTTTACTTATTACACCATCAGTAAATTATGGCTGAACTGTTGTTTTTTTTTTAAAGATTTATTTACTTATGCATACAAGAGCTGGGGTACAGAGGCATGGGGCGAGGGTGTGAGAGGATTCACCAGAAACAGAGCGGGGAGCAGAACAGGCAGACTGACTGAAGAACAGTGCTGAGGGGAGCAGTGGACAAGGCAGGAGAGGTCTGCTGTGCCATGTGGGTCCCCTCCCTGGCTGGGGATCAAACTCATGCTGCAGTGACTGCGGATGCTTCATAGTGCCGTGCTTAACCCCTTGCACCACCAAGGAGGCTCCAGGCTGAACTGTTGATGAAAATTGTGCTATATTAGGGTAGGCTGGCTGCTGTAGCTACCCACGTGCCCACTAGCCTAGCACAGTACATATTTATTTCTCACCCAAGGTACAGCTCAGTGTAGGTTGGCAAGGAGGCTCTTGCTTCACCTAGTCATTTAAGGGGTGACATTTTATAGCTCTCCCCACCTCTAGGTACTTGGAACCCTTTCCATTTGATCAATATGAGAAACTGAGAATCACATCAAGGAGGTCTGTATGGATCAAGCCTACACATGGCACTCAACATTTCTGTTCACGTTTTAGGATTCAGTCATATAGCTACACCTTCCTGTAATGAACATTAGGAAATTTAGTCTAATTCTGTGCTCAGGAAGAACAGGTGAGCTATATCCTATCACAAATAATATTTGTGTCTTATCACAAATAATATTTAGAAAGACTTAATTAAGAAGAAAGGAGATTGGGCCCTCCCCTGGTGGTGCAGTGGGTTAAGAAACACACTATGAAGCAAAACGCAGCCACTGCAGCACAAGTTCAATCCCTGCTGCCAGCCAGAGAGGTGACCCACATGGTGCGGCAGACCTCTCCTGCCTTGCCAGCTGTTCCCCTCAGCAGTTTATTTCAGTCCACCTGCCTGTTCTGTTCCCGGCTCTGTCTCTGGTGGATCCTCTTACCTCCTGCACTTCTGGCCTGTACCCCAGTTCTTATATGAATAAATAAATCTTTAAAAATAAAAAGAAGAAAGGAGATTTTTCTCTGGATCTTTTAGAGAAGAAAGTGAAAATTATAGTAGGCTGCCTCGTCTGTCTTCAAGTAGTAGCATTTAAAGAGGAAGATTAAAGAAAAAAAAAAGCCCCGAAAGCGTTAATCAGAATTATACATTTATCCAACTGGTTGCTGCCTTTTCTGTAAATGATTTATTTAGTAGTGAACCTGGGCATGCTATACATTTGGGCTAAATTTGCACACTTTTAAATACTCTTCACAGTAGTGAAGGTTAAACAGTACAGTACATGTAAGTGCTTACCATAGGATATGGCCCAGAGTAAAGAGTAAAAGTTATTATTGGTAATGTTAGTAATTATGAGCTAAGTGCTTGCTGGCTATTCACTTATTTGACATCTTTTCTAAAGGACCATATTAGATTAACAGAGAATGATTTGATTTTGTATATTTATATGAATTTTAGAATTCTGTAAACCCACACCAGTAATAGATTATTGTTCCCCTGGAAGAATACTGGGGGAGAAACACTCTGTTTTTCCCAGACTTCCCTCATCTCAGTCAACGCTATATTGACTTTCTGTTTCTACATTAAAAGGAGTACAGGCGTACTCTCCATCCGTTCCTCCTTCCGCTTTCCTCAGTGTTGGGGTCAATAGGTGAATTTGACTGGAATGAGTAAATGCTGGAATAGCTACTAATTGTTTAGGCCTAAATGTAAGTCCTTAGAAAGGCAAGAACATCCAACTCCAACCACATATTAACTTTGAGTGAATGGGGTAGATGTCAAATTTGTGGTTCCATTTAATCCAGTTGTATTTAGCAGGCATTTATTAATACTTACAATCTTGAACTTGAGGGATCAAGGATGAAATGTTGTAGACCTTGCCTGTAAGATGCCCTTTAGGGAGGTAGTAATGACTTGAAGACCTTTCATCTGAGCTGGGTTTCGAACTCTGGATGTGAATTAGAATGTAGAAGAAAGGAGTTAAGTGGGGTGTGGAAGAACAACAATAGGGATTGCTGTGGTACGGCTGTTTCAGTTCTACTTCTTACTTGCAGAAAACCAAGAAACCCTCAATTTTCACTGAGTCAAACGAATATAGTAAAAGTTTCTGCATTATTGACCTGGGAAGATTAACTGGAGAGAGCTTATGTGTTAATAGTGGCCACATAGTAAGTGCTTAATATCAATATCATTGTCAAGTCTGTTGACTTGACAGAGTCAAATTGTAGAAACTACTGGGAATTTTATTATATTTTGGTTCTTTTTTTTAAAGATTTATTTATTTATGCATATAAGCACTGGGGTAAAGGCCAGAGGTGTGGGAGGTGAGAGGATCCACCAGAGACAAGGAACAGAACAGGCAGATTAACTGAAACACAATGCTGAGGGGAGCAGTGGGCGAGATAGGAGAGGTCTGCCACACCATGTGGGTCACCTCCTGGTCAGAGGCAGGGATCGAACATGTGCTGCAGTGGCTGCAAGGGCTTCATCGTACATTGCTTAACCCATTGCGCCACCAGGGAGGCCCATATTTTGGTTATTTCTTAAGATAATGTGAAACAGTATACTATAGTCACAAAGATTCCTCAGCTAAAAAGAAAGGGAGCCCAGTTAACCTTAGTGAAATCTGGGAGAAACAACTTGAGATGGAAGAGCCGTACTACCATTTTGGAGTTACAGTGGAAGTGAAGGATGGCTTTGAAGAGAGGTGAGGACCTGCATGTCATGTGTAAAAATATATACGTAGAAGCTGTTGGAACAGAAGCTTTTCAAAGAATGTTAAGACTTCATGTGACAAATTCCATGGAAAGTTAGAAAACCCTTGTGTGACTACATGGAAGAAAACGTATACCTAAAATCTAGACCAGAGTTGTTGGAGCCCTTTCTGATAAGTGGTCTCATCTCCCTCTTCACTGGTTATATTTTAAAGCTCTCATTTGGGGCCTCCCTGGTGGCACAATGGGTTAAGCAACTCACTATGAAGCAAATCGCAACCACTGCAGCACAAGTTCGAGCCACTGCAGCACAAGTTCGAGCCACTGCAGCACAAGTTCGAGCCACTGCAGCACAAGTTCGAGCCCTGCCGCCGGCCAGGGAGGGGACCCACATGGTGCAGCAGACCTCTCCTGCTGTGCCCGCTGCTGCCCTCCACAGTGTGTTTCAGTCGAACTGCCTGTTCTGCTCCCTGCTCTGTCTGGTGAATCCTCTCACCTCCCGTGACTCTGGCCTGTACCCCAGCACTTGTATGCATAAATAAATAAATCTTTTAAAAAACAATGATAAAGCTCTCATTTGGTGGTCACTGAAGTGATCCTGACCTGAGAGCAGTCCCTACAGGTCCTTGGGTGCAAAAACTCCAGTTGACCTTTGAAGAGGGGGATACCCAGCAGCACAGTTAGAAACTTGTGTCGAGTATAGAGTTTCATTTTTAAATTTACTTTGCCAGGGTGAAAGCAAGGTAGAAGTCAGGCAGAAGAGTGTAAACTAGGGACCACACATTTCTGGGGAATATGCCTGCATATGACTTACTTATAACATGCTTTTTAGACTTTTTTGGTTTTTTTGTTTGTTTTTTTCATTTAAGAGAAGAGACAGGAATACAGCACAGGCTCAGGGTCCCAAGTATGGCGACCTACAGGAGACAGGCCTGCAAGGAAATAAGTGAAGCAGTCAGCCTGGTGGGTGCTTTGAAATGATGTGTCCAATGATAGGAGGCAACTTATATCACAGCATCGACTAGCGCACTTCTCTTTTGTTTAAGGTTAATGAGCGGGTGTTTCTGAACCTCTGGGCATTCTGCAGGGTACTGTTTTCTAACAAATTCTGGTGATATCTGCTTCATTTAAAAAATACCAGTATTTTTACTGTCTTGAACAAGATTATTTTTGTTGTAGGTATCACAAATAAATTCAAGAAACTTTAAGCTCAGAAGAGGGGGGACCTTTTATCCTCCAGGGCCTCTTTGGGATACACCTGGGAGAGGAGAGCCCTAGGACCCCCAGGAAGAAACTGTTTCCTTTTCCTTTCCTGGGGGGCTACCTAGCCTCCTGGGTCAAATTCATTCTGAGCAGCACAGTTCTGAACTTGTTGGTTGTTCCTAGCCCAAGTGAACTTGGGGGCAACTTACAGCTTAGATCAAAGTAGACCTTTTCCATCCCAGTTTCTATTTTAAAGGAGAACAAATTGATTATCTCAGTTTTGGTCATATATCCAGCTTTGGTCAAAAGAGGAGTTGAGTCCCTTAGTACTAATATGACCTGGTATGGGGTCGAGAATTACATAGTGCTTATATAGCATTTATAAGAAATAGGCTAGGTAGCTCCAAAAAGAAAGTTATCTTCTATAATCTCACTTCCCCCTCCCCCACTGCCACCCTGCCAAAAAAGAGTAAGTAAATTAAATTTATGTTTTTGGGATTTTGAAGAACACTCAGTTATGTCTTTTTTTGTTATTTCATTCTCCCTTCCCATCTTTAGCTGTCATTTTAAAAAAATCTTTAAAAATTGTATTTTTTGAATGCTTATTATTATAGTAGGTGGAAAATGAATAAAAGCTATCAAGTTTATGTTTCTATTCTTAGAAAATGTTCTCCTCTCTAGTTTTTGAATAATTTTCTTTTTGCAAAATAAAGTTAAGTTGCTGTTTAGACAGGTTAGTGTACTGGAAAGGGAACTAAAGAACACCGAAGACCTCCATTCAGTTCTAGTTTCAAGCCACATTTTTGCTGGGTAATCTTTAGCAAATTATGATCTCCCTCAGTCTGTTTTCTCACTAGTAAAATGAAGCCCTTTTGAAGCTAGAAGTGTTATTGTGAAGATAAAAGTACAAACATGGGAGACTATATACAAACATGATAATTTTTTTCCTACTAAAGAGATTTCTGGCCTCTGATCTAAGCAGAGAAGTTACTATTTTTAAATACTTATTTTTAGTAACTACCACTACCATTTTTCTATAGGAATAGGGTTTCCCTTAAAAAGCACACAGAGTAGTTAATGGAGAATTCTTTTAAAGGGAAGCACTGTCTTAGGAGAGATTTTCTAGTACCTAAAATCTGATGATTTTCTTAGATACTTTGGAGATATAGCTGGAGCATCCTGATGGAAAAACTGAAAAATAGCCTGACCTAGTGAAAATACAGTAAGATCAAGCATTGACTCTAATCTGATGCTGGTGGTGTTTCACTTCCACCTCAGTGTACTATGAATGATTATCTTATCTCTAACAGAATGTCTTTATTGGCTATCTCTATCCTAATAACTTGTAGGTTCCTTTGAGTGATTTTGCATAGTTGTAAAATGTTTAGAACACAAAGAAATTAATTTTGGCTTAGGATAAACATGTTAAGCAAGATGATGACTTTTATTGGAAATAAGGTAGAGAGGGAACACTAAAATGGAAATGAGAGGGAAATATTTAAAAGATAGAGCACTGGGATGGAATTGGAAATCTGCAGAAGAAACATCTGGCTTTTAAAGATTGTAGGAATGATTATTTTAGAGAATGATTACTTATACTGAATAACATTGTGTGGGTAAATAAAACTAGAACTAAAAAGAGTAAGGGTAAAGATATAATTCAGAAATAATTCAAAAGCCAATAAAGATCATTATGAATTAATGTTCAAAATGTAGCATGAATTCCAACCACTCACTTTCAAAGTTCCTTTTTAGTATCACGAACCATAGAAATATTTGGCTTACCATCTTAGAGTATATGAAAATAAAGAAAGTTGAGCAAAGTAATTCTACCACTGGTCTTAAATCAGCCTCTTTTGTGCTTTATACATTGGTAGAATGTGTTCCATAGCTCTGTCGTTGCCCATACTTGCTGTTTGTTTTCTTTTGCTGCAATGTCAGGCTTAAAAATCAGCTTAATTTCTAACTCTGCTTTGTTAATCTCTGGTCCCTTGACTCCTTAACCTACTACTTCTCCCCAAATTAATTCAAATGGTAGCCACATTTTATTTGAAATAAATATGTATAAATACATATGTACAAAACTGTGTAGATAATGAGAGGCATAATTTCCTGCGCTTTTAGGAAAATGGCTTATGTGAGTTTTTTGTTTCCTGTTTGTAGTTGTATGAAATGCTTTTATAAACTGCTGAATGATAAAGAATAAACTCTTCAAATAATCTCTCTCTCTCTCTCTGTGTATGTGTGTGGTGTATGTATATTAAATCTGTGGTTCTGACAGGTTTCATAGGAGTATGCTTTCTGAATGGCCATTTAAAAAATTAAGTGAAAACTCCTTAGTGGCAAATTATACACAGTGATCTTAAGCGCCAGGAGACTGACACTTTGTACATATTGAACAGTTATTTGTTCTTAGTTTATTGCAAATACAGCCAATTAAGTACATTTCAAAAAAAAGAGTGGCTTTTATGGTAAAATTGGTAAAGTGTCTCAAATTTTAACACTTTGACATTTCAAAGCACATATTATAATTTTGGAACATATGGCAAATAATGAAATTTCCTGTTAGCTTTATCCATTGTTTCAGAAACCTTTACCCTTTTTCCTTTTGTAGATCTGAACAAAATTAAGAAGAAAGAGATTCCATAATCACTGCAGATGACGATTCACTGGTAAAACTATCAAGAGGTTTGGCTTGCCCTCCAAAGAAAAGGTAAATGGTTGTTCCAAAATGCTGAATAAATACATTCTTTCTGATTATATTAGGATTTGAGTTTTATCAAAGGATGATTTTAAAATTTAAGGTATCAGAGTAAGATCTCAAATTTTACATATAACCTTAAAATGATTTTACTAATATAAAATGAGAGTAAATTTAAGAGTATAATATTATTAGCTGTTTGTCAAAACAAAAACTGCTAAATAACCACTGCCTTCCACCTCAGATTTATTAAAGCTACAGGAAGACTTAGGAGAACAGAAATACCCCCAACAACCCCAATCCATAGCCACCTTTTTCTAGGAAGTATTCCAAAGATGTTCTCCTGTGTTTCTTTCCTGTTTTACTTTCCCTAGCACCTGTTCTCTTCTTCACATAAGCAATGTAGACCCAGTTCCTCAGGACAGGGACTATCCTAAAGCAAATCATAAAACAAGCAGGAGTTCTTCAGGTACATTCTTTGGGCCGGATGCCTTTGCCCAGCCTGCCAGATATCTTTGTGCTCATGAATAGTCCCAGATCGTTACAGAAATAGCAGCCACCATTAGTTGAATTTCTCACTACATGTTCATCATTGTGCATTTACTATTTGAGGAGGAGAGTGGTTAAATTTCACCTAAGGTGCGAGAGAGGAAAATTAATGGAGGAATGTTGACTTAAAAGAAAAGAAAAACATTTATCCTCCTATTTACTTCTGAAAGCAATGAGGGAGCTTAAAATTAAGTTACTATTTAAGATGGATCATTGAATGATAAAACTAAACAGAATCCAAACGAGAAAGAGCAAAGGGATATCAGCCTCTGAAATTGGTTATCATACTATGGCAACAAACATGATACCTCAGACAGATAGCAGTGTGTGACGATAACATTTTGACTGTTAACAAACGACGATCAACTATAAAATGTCTACCTTCAAAATAAGGCCTTAATATTTGCTTGCCTAAAACTGAAAAGTCAGCATTACAGAGGTTTCTTTCAGTGATCATCAAAACCATTCATAGTAAAATGATTGGAAAGTATCAGAGAAGAGAGAAGCCGGACTTTCCTAGATGGTGGATTCACATTAATTCACAATGGTGGGATTGGGGCAGAGGGTGGAGGGGAATGAGTAGAGCAGAGTAGAGTGGAGTAGAGCAAACATGTTTGACAGAGATGTCAAAGGAGTTCTTTAGTCCATAACATCGTTGAACTTCTGCTATGTGTGTTGGGACTATCCTTGGGGAGGAAAAGAGAAGAGAATGTGATTTCCAAATACTGCAGTTATTCCAGTTCTGGAAGTCAGTACCAAGGGGCAGAGAAAGAACTGTCATAAACTGAGTCTACAGAGACCAGGCAGGTTGGGGAGTGAGGTGGGCCAGGTGGAATTTTGAGAAACTGGGAAATTCATGACCATGCTACAAGGGCAATCCCTTGTTTGCTGATTGTAGACCCAGTATCTATTCAACATATATTTATTGTATGCCCACTTACATGCTGTGCTCTCTTCTGGATACTCAGGATTAACTAGTAAATCAAAGGTGCAAAAGACCTTGCCATTATGACACTTACCATTTAATGGAAAGGAACAGATAGCAGTAAGTATAGTAAGTAAATATATTATTTTACATTATATTAGATGATGATAGTGGATAGAAAGAACAGGATAAGGAGAATCAGAAGTGCTGATTAATGAGTGGGGCTCCCATTTTTAAATAAGGGTGGTCAGGGTGGGACTTTTTGCCAAGGTGAGATCTGAGCATTAAAAGTGAAGGAGTGAAACACTGAGCTATCTCATCAGGGGATGGAGTGAACACAGGAGCCTAACTGATTGTCAGCAAGGAGGAGTCTAGAGCTGAGTGAGCAAGCAGTAGAGTGGTAGGCTAGTGTGTATAGCCTCATAGGACTTCCAGCAGGCCTTGTCTTTACTCTGAGAGAAGTAAGAGGCCACTAGAAGTTTCTGAGTAGAGGGGTGACTTGGTCTGACTTCTTTTAAATATAGCTACTGTCGCCACTATATTGAGATGGTAGGGAGCAAGGGAAAAACAGTGAGATCAGTTAAACTGTGCTGTTGTAATAATGCAGCATGAGATGATGATGTTGACAGATCTTCCAAATTTGTAAGGGAAATGCAATCTTCAGTGATTTTTCTGGAGTTTTTTAATGTCAGCAATTAATTTAAAAAAACAGTTTGAGTCAACCTCATCAGGGCATTGGGTTCTGCCTTTTGCTGGCAGTATAGAAGTCATGAAGGAACTCAAAAGGAAAGTAAGGACTTTGGGAACGCCAATTTGGGGAGGGAAAGAATTGATTTGAAACCAAAATGAAGGCTGGACTTCAACTAGTACATGAAACTAAAGAAAGATAAAAGATAATGGCATATATTAGCTCACATTGGCCAAAAGGTGGAAGCAACCCAAATGTCCATAAACTATACTAAACTGTGGTGTAGCCACACAATGGAATGTTATTCATCCATGCTGATATGCTCCATCATTGATGAATCTATTAAAGAAGCCATACAGGAAAAGTCACATATTTTATCTTTTCAATTATATAAAATAGCCAAAAAAGGAAATTTTATAGTGACAAAGATAGAGTTTCCATGAGTTGGGGGAGGATGGGAGATGGAGAGTGAGTGCTATGTGGATACTGGGTTTCCTTCTGGGGTGATGGAAATGTTCTGGAACCAAATAGTGGTGATGGTGACATCACATTATGAATGGACTAAAGGCTACTAAATTGTACATTTTAAAGTGGTAAATTTTATGTTATGTGAATTGTAGCTCAATTAAAAAATAGAATGAAATATTATTTGAGGTATATGTACTTCATGGGTTGTTTGGGTAAAGTGCACTTTTGTAAGAGCAAATGAAGTGTGATAAAGCTAGGAAAAGGATTGTTTGACCAGACAGTGAAAGGTCTTGAGTGCCAGGCTAGGAATTTAGAATCTCTTCTGTTAGTAGGTAAAAAATATAGCAGAGCATACTCCATAACATAATGAAGGACTCGGAAGAAGTGTTGTACTTCGGGTTTTCTAGCTAAAGGCTGAATTTCAAAGCAAACCAAGTGGCCTCTGATTTTATTAGTTTCTAAAATTACTACTCACCTGACAGAACTTTGCTAACATTCTCAAGAAGATGTCAAGCAATTGACATCTGAATTGAGTTTCTTCTTTAAAAAATATACATAATAGGACTTCCCTGGTGGCGCAGTGGGTTAAGCAACATACTATGAAGCAAACCGCAGCCACTGCAGCACGAGTTCGATCCCTGCTGCCCGCCAGGGAGGGGACCCACATGGTGCAGCAGACCTCTCCTGCTGTGCCCGCTGCTCCCCTCAGCAGTGTACTTCTGTTGATCTGCCTGTTCTGCTCCCCGCTCTCTGTGGTGGATCCTATCACCCCCACACACATACCTCTGGCCTGTACCCCAGCACTTGTATGCATAAATAAATAAATCTTAAAAAAATATATTTAAAAAAATATATACATAATATAATTCCATTTATAAGGTTTGTTGCCTAAAAATACTTAATTATGTGAGGTGATGGATATTTCAACTAACCTTATTGTGGTGATCATTTCACAATATATATATCTAAACATGTTGTACACTTTAAAATTACACAGTGTTGTATGTCAATTATATCTCAATAAAGCTGGAAAAAATTTAAACATTATGTAAATATGTATGTCAATAAAAAGCCCTTTTAATTACAGTCTCTCACTCACTGCTCCCCATGAATGCAGAATTATCTAGACCCTTTCCTATGCACAGACTCTTCATCATCATTACTTTGCACAAAAATAGGCACATGTTACATATAGTACTTGGCATATTGTTTTTAAAATTTTATATTATGACTGTCTTTCTACTTCTTTCTTTTGGACTGCTACATTATTGGTGATATTTTCATTTGTAAAAATAAAAATGTTGAAATGTTAATGCCATTTCTATTACAAATCGGATGAGGTATCATGAAATATAAAAGTAATTAATACTTAATGAACACTTACTATTGCCACATGCTGTTCTTAGCATATTATTTCATTCAGTTAATTCATAACAGTTCATTGGCTCCTCATAAAAACCCAATGAGCCAGAGACTGTTAGGATCCTTCTTTTACAGAGAAACTAACTAAAGCAGAGACAGTTTCCCATTAAGGTACTGAGTTAGGTGGTTCTATGGCCAGCTTTAGCTCCAGCTAAAGTTTGTCATGAGGACAAACAGCTGTGGACAGCTGGTATAACATCACAAAGACTTTTCAAGAGAAGGTAATGAGGATTTTGTATGAAATTGTCCAAATTTTAATGTTGGCTGTTTTTATTTAAAAACAATGACTTTATTGAGATATAATGCAAATACGACAAATTTATCTGTGTAAAGTATACAATTTGGTTAGTTTTGAGTATATATTTGAGTATACACAATGTTGTATAATCATCAAATTTATTTAGGCGCCAAACATTTTCATCATTCCTAAAGGAGGTCCAATTTCCATGAATTGGTCACTTTGTATACTCTTTTTCCCGAGTCCCTAGAATGCCCTCATCTATTTTTTGATCTCTATATCTGTGCCTATATGGACAAATTTACATAAATGGTATCTTGTAATATGTGGCATTTTGTGTCTAGCTTCTTTTACTTAGCATATTTCCGAGGTCCATTTATGTAGCTTGTTAATATATTTTGTATCTTTATACCAGTATTTAATTTATTTTAATGACTGAATAATAGTCCACTGTATGGATAGACCACATTTTATTTATCCATTTGTCAGCTTCTACCTAGCTAATAAAAATAATGCTGTTATGAACATTGGTGTATAAGTATCTGTTTGAGTCCCTGCCTTCAATACTTTAAAATACATTCCGAGAAGTGAAATTATCAGATCATATTACAAATTATCTGTTAAACCTTTGAAGGAACTGCCAAACTGTTTTTCACAGAGGTCACACCAATTTTACATTCCCACCAGCAATGAATAAGGATGACAATTTCTATACACTCTTGCCAATACTTGCCATTTTCTGGTTTTGTTTGTTTTTACTTAATTGCCACCTGGTTCGTATGTTTTGATTTATGTTTCTCTAATAACAAATGGTAGTGAGCACCTTTGCATTTGCTTCTTGGTCATTTGTATTATCTTCCTTGAAGAAATATCTGTTGAGATCCTTTGCATTTTAAAAGTTGGATTATTTATCTTTAAAATAAGAGTTCTTTATACCTATATCCTTTATCAGATATGGTTTGCAATTTTTTCCTTCCATTCTGTAGGTTGCTTTTGACTTTTTAAAAGAACTTTGGAGCACAAAACTTGAATAATTTTGATGAAGTATGGTTTATCTATTGATTCTGATATATAAGAAATGCTTCACTAACCACCCACTTGGATTGCTGCTCTGCTACCACTGCCCCCAGAAACCATTTGGAAAAATCCTAATATTCTGGAAAACAGCAAAGGTAGATTCCTCACCAATAGCAATTTTGTTTCAGTTCACTTTTCAACTCCTGAAGTTCCTTCATTTAGAGTAGGTTGGTGTGGAGGATGCCATAGAAAGTGGAGAAGGGGATCAATGTCTCTGGGGTCCTGTAGATTTTATATTGATGAAAGAGTATTTTAGAGTTGGAAGGGGAAATGAGGCCTTTGTTGAACAGTCTGTTCTTCCAGGAAGCAGTAAGAACAAACCCAAATGGGCTGTGACTTAAGGTACACACAAGAATGCAGAAATCCAGTGGTTTGCTGAATCTGTGACTTTCCATAGAACTGGTACTTTGCTAAGGAAAGGGAAAAAATATCTTGTTCCTTCTCCCTTTTATTAGCACACCTACACTGTAGTCCTAAAGTTCAGCCCTTTAGCACTTTACTAACCAGTGCGGGGATATGACAACCACACATTTTACAGTTTGTGTGTTCCTAGTTCCAAATGATACAGTTGCACTGGGAATGCAAACAGTTGAGACCTGGAAGACTTAAGCATATATCTCATTGTCACATTGATTTTTTTCATATGTACTCTTAACTCCAGTCTATAAAGCCCTGTAATTTAAAGATGGGGTTGAGTTTCCCTGTGCTTAATAAGTTGGATCAAGTTAGACTTTGTTGAAGAAATCAAATTTTCAGAGGGACCTGAATGAATGGTAGAATTTCAGCCAATAGAGGAAAAATATTACAAATGGAATGGCCTGTGTGAACAAAGACTTGGTTTCTGGGCTAGTGGAGGGAGAGTGTGAAGCTATGACTTGCTCATTTTGGCTGAGCTGTAGTGTACTTGCAGGAGGAAATGCTGTAGAAGTGCTGGGGCTGCTGTGAGTACCAGCTACAGAGGAATTGAAGGATAAGAGAGAAGTTTTTATTGACTTTATTGGTCAGGAGGGACCCCCTAGAAGTGTTAGAACAAGCACTGCCATAGTTAAAGCCATGATTTATTCTGCAAGATTGATTTGGTTGTATAGTATGGGTAGATTATAATTGGGGCTTATGTGACAAGCATAGTGCTAATAATAATAACTGATACACAGAGGGTAGTTTTGTACTATTAACTTTCTTAATGTTCCTCATAAAGTAGATACTCCTGTTTTACTCATTTCATAAATGATGAAATGGGAAGATGGAGGCTAAGTGATTTCCCTATAGTTACATAGCTAGTAAGTAAGTGGTAGAAATGGGATTTAATCTGGGCAGTTGACTCTAGAACCTATGCTCTTACTTACTGGGTCCATAAAATATTGATGCTTACAGTCACTTCAGTGAAAGCTGTATCAGTACAGAGGTGACATCGGAAATTATTTTTAACAGTGTGTTTAATCTTTGCATTTTATTGCATCTAAGGCAGAGCACTGGCATTTTAGCTATACAGTCACCCCTTTTTATAGCTGAATGTTGGTCTAACATTTCTATTTCTTTTCTATAATTCAAACTTCTATTTTTTAGAACTTAACCTAAAAGTTTTAAATCAGGTTTGTCAGTAATTCAAAACTAGAGATCATTTAGTAAATCCCTGGAGACATTTGGAGAATATTCAGTTTAAAGTTACAAATTTATTACCTTTCCATGTATATTTTAATATTTTTCTCTTTTTTAAAATACTTTGCTATTACTGGTGAAAGTGCTATAACAATTCATATGCAGCTACACATATATGATTACGACAATAACCCAAAAGGTAGCAAGTAATACAATTTGTAGGATGAGTATATGTACAAGTTAAGTCTTTAAAAAGATATTATTCCTCATCTCTCTTTTTTTAAATATTTATTTATTTATGCATACAAGAGCTGGCGTACAGGCCAGAGCCACAAGAGGTGAGAGGATTCACCAGAGACAGAGCCGGAAACAGAACAGGCAGATCAACTGAAATATACACTGCTGAGGGGAACAGTGGGTGAGGCAGGAGAGGTCTGCCACACCATGTGGGTCACCTCCCCGGCCGGTGGCAGGGATTGAACTCGTGCTATAGTGGCTGCAGTTTGCTTCATAGCGCATTGCTTAACCCACTGCACCACCAGGGAGGCCCCCTATTCCTCATCTCTTAAGTCTCTACTTTTGCAGCTATCCTTATTGTTCTATTTTGCACTTGATTGTCAGCTGTTTCAGCGACTGAGCTAGATGAATTCAGTTTCCTGTTTCCACGTGTTCTCTCCCTATTGGAATATTGATGTATTCATGACAGTCTCTAAGGTAGTTCCATAAAGGGAGTATAGTTAAGGGGGATATTTGCTTGCCAGTACCCCATATGCAGAAGAGAACGCTGTATCTGTATAAAGAAGAAAGGAAAAAAGAAGTATGACTAGTGAGGGCAAGAGGATGAGAACAAACGCTCAGTCAATTTTAGGAGGAGTGATAGAAACCAAACTCAACACATCCCTAATTCAGTGGATCTAAGATTGTTACTCAAATGACTGTACCCTTTGGGTGTTGCTAATGAAGAATCTCTGTTATCAACTCCAAATACATGGGTCCTTGTTGGTCTTCAAATTTATTAGAAGGTTGCATTGGACCAGTGTTGTTTTTTGTTGTTTTTTTTTTTTAATTAAAAAACTGGTTTTTGTGAGGTCTTTCCTTTTAGTAAAGTTTTAGGTAGTTTCAACCTTTTATACTAGTTCATTTTAAAGATCTCATTGGCTGTATTAAACAGTTCATGAATTGGGTGAAAGCCACATTACATTAACTGGACTTAAAATCTGGAAACATCAACTTTGCTCTTTTTTTTTTTTACATTTAGTGATGCTTTTGCTCTTTGAACAGAGCATTTTACAAGTGAATCTGCTGTGCAAAGAATCCTTTTTGTAAAGAGAGACCTTGTTACCCTTGGCACCTACTGGGAACATCCCTAAATTTGGATAGTGAAGTAAGGCTATATTTTAAATACATCCCTGAAAGGGATGAAATGCTCAGAATTTGGCAGCATTTCACTTCTAATGACCTAGTTCTTAAGCCACATACAATCTAATTGGTGGTGATGGCTTTATCCAGAGGAGCATTTTTTAATGAATTAAACTTGCCCCCTACTTCTACTCTTCTTATATCCTCATGATAAACAGTATGTTAGTTCATCCTGGTACCTACCAGAGTACCTTATATGGTAGGGAATCAGGAACTGTTTGATAATCTGAGTCCTCATCACTTAAACCTTATATAAAATGTATAATTGATCTCTGCAGATGGATACTGAAGAGGCTCATAGCTGTTAGACATCATCAAAAGCACACTGACAAAAGGACTGATTGATAGCCTGTAATGTATACTACTCTATTAAAATAATTATTACATGAACATAATATTATTTTCTTTTTAGATTTTTTTTGGGTAGCAAGGAGGAATTTTAAAAAAGAGATTGGGTTCTTTATTATGGCTTGGTAGTAAAATCAAGTAACTGAGTTTCTGTTGTACTTTTTTTTTTTTATTTTTTTTAAAAGATTTATTTATTTTATGCATACAAGCACTGGGGTACAAGCCAGAGGTGTGGGGGTGGTGAGAGGATTCACCACAGAGAGCGGGGAGCAGAACTGGCAGATCAACGGAAGTACACTGCTGAGGGGAGCAGCAGGCACAGCAGGAGAGGTCTGCTGCACCATGTGGGTCCCCTCCCTGGCCAGCGGCAGGGATCAAACTCGTCTGCAGTGGCTGAGGTTTGCTTCATAGTGCGTTGCTTAACCCACTGCGCCACCAGGGAGGCCCTCTGTTGTACTTTTGTAGAAAAGTACAGTGCTTTAAAAAGTACAGTAGACAGTGCTCTTTGTATTAGAAGCACATTTAAAATGTTGCCCAAATTTGAGTATCAAAATACTGCACTTTCTAAGCTAGCAGTTTTGACCTTTGTTGATGACTTTTTTGAATTATTAGGAAATCCCAACCAACTGTGGATAGCAGAAACTGCTGGTTCTAAAAGGGTTTAGAGCTTTCTTATGGGTAAAGAGAGTGTGAGAAAATGTATTGGCTGCAGTAGAAGAGCATTAGGGAGGAGTCGGCAGAAATTGCCTGCTGTTCTCTTGGTCCCCATATCCTTGGTAATAAGTGTTGAAGATCAGAATTGCTTTGATTTAATTGCTCATTTGACATGGGTACTTTATTAATAGTGTTTATTTTATATTAAGCTTTGTGCCTAGTGCTTTCCACGAATCTTTTCAAGTTATCCTCAGAAGAAGCCTGACTTTATCTCTTTTTTTTTAGATTAGGAAACTGAGGTACAGATAAGTCAGGTAACTTGCTTACATTGCATAACTTGTCAGTGAGCCAGCTACTGTATGAACCCATAAAGAATTCATACAGACTGGCTCAGAGCCTTCCTTCATTTTTCTTGTTTGTAAATTATAAACAGTACAACTTGTGCCTTATGCAATAGTGAATATTATTTGAAATAATGAAATAAGTTACTTGTGGCAAGGCTTGGTACTTAGTAAGTGTTCAATAATTGATCACTCCTATTAGTAATAACTCCTGTTAATAGCTAGCTTAAGGTATTACTTAGAGGGTACTTACTATTTTTCACTTTAAGCCCTGTTGCATTTTCTTTATTAAAACAGTCAAAAAAAAAAAGATATCAAGCAGCTTAGGGACAAAAGTTGAAGTATAAATTGCTGATCATATTGACCCCCATTGGCGATAAGTCATATTTATGAACCTTGAAGTTTTTTCATGTGTCCAAAAGATGAGAATCAAGCAGTGTCTTAAGGTTGAGTACTTCATGTTGCATTCTTCCTCTCAGGTTCCTTCTCACATTTGTGCAGGATTCAGAAGGGCTGTGTACAATAGGTAAACAGACTTCCTTTGATATCTATATGGTTGGATGACCCTGAACTTTTCTTTTTAATGGGCAGCAGCTCCAAATGCCATTAAAATTCAAAAATTCATTTATTTTAAAAGTAGAATTATAGAATTCAGAGTAATTCATAAGTTGTGTACTTTAGGAAAACAGCTGTTAGATGTTTTCATGTGATTCTATAGATTTGTCGTGATTTAGGATGAAATAAAAATTGAAATTAAGCATTGGGGTTATCCAAGATTGAGGACCACTGTTAGAAGTTAGGAACCCTGTTGTTATCAAAGCAATTGTTTTATCCATGTGATTTTCTCATTGTTACTCTTATGTAGGGAGTTTAAGCTTTACTAGTGATTTTTTTAGTCTTCCCATCATTTTTACCACTTTTGGTTACTTTGTTTTTACTGCTCAGATAAGAATGGGAAGCACCCAGAGTTTCATTTTTTGGAACTTAAGTTTGTATGCAATCCGGGAATTATTTTACACACTTATTTCTATTTTTTTAAATAAAAATATATTCTAAATCTTTTACAATTTGAAATTCACACAGATCCTCTCTACAAGAACCCTGAGTTAAGTTTAGGATGCAGTGGCATTTCCTTATTGTTTTTTACTTTTTTTAAACATCTTTGTGTATCTGCAATTTGGACTTTGTTTCTTTAGCAGAGAAATTGACCCTCTCTATCACACCAGATGTTCCAGATAAAAAAAAGTCAATAACCCTTTCTCCCCCACCTGCAAGCAAGCAGCTCTGGCATTCCTGTTACAGGAGTGCTGATACTGCCTTGTGAAACATGATCAGAATCCTTGTTTGTGTCTCATGCTTCAGGTTTTACATCAAACAGTAAAAACGGGAAAACTTAAAGTGCTTGGTGTGGTCTGCTACTGTTTCAAGTGCTTCCCATGCTTTAATTTATTAAGTAATCTTTTATTTTACCATTTTGACCGACAGTTAAGGAAAAGCTTTTGCGCATGTGCCTATGTTTTGTTTTGTTGTTTTTTTTTTTGGGGGGGGTACTAAGTTTTGTGGGTCAGTGCTTGTTAACAAAATGTGACAGAAAACAATGTCTTCGAACACATTTTCTGGCAGTGCTGCTGCACATTGCCCTAAACCCTGGGTTTCCACCCTGCCAGAAAAAAGACTAACAATAAAGAGGGGACGACTAAACAGTTCGACTTAAATATGAATTCGATTTTTAAATGGCAAAACTGATTTTTAACCCCCGGGTGAATGAGTCACTTTCAGGAGAAATTTGGATTACTGTCTTCAAAACAGCTCTCCTCCCCTTTATCCTATTCTCACGTCTCCTGTTTATTGAACAAGTTCAAGTCCTCTGGGCGCGCTCTGAGACTTTCAGTAGTGGGCACAAGGCGAACCCCGAGCTTCGCACTAACACCAGGGCCGCATTTCCTCGGCTGCCAGTGATTTCCTACAAGCTGGGCGTCAGCTCAGCGGCTTTTTCCCATTCATGCTTTTGACAGCTGCGCGGCCTCCAGAGAGCGGAGAGCAAAGTGTTCCCTACACCAGCCCCTGAGCCCGGGTCTGGACCCTAGTCTGGAGTGCCCGACGGCAATCACAGTCGATGGTGTCCCGTGCCGGACGGCTCTTCCATAGGTGGCTGCGTTTCCGACTTCGCCCTGGCTCCACTCCGGGGGCTTGACGTGCAAACTTCGCCCGAGCGAGCTGAGAGGGAGGGACCGGCAAGGGGGAGGAGGCGGCGGGAGGCGCCTCCGCTTAAGGGAGCCGGCCCGGCGCCGCCGCTGGGACGGACGCGCGGACGGAAGGAAGGAGCGGGGCCGCCGGGCCCGGCCTGGGGATGCGAGCGGCGTCAGGGTGGGCAGCCCGGGAACCCGGGGTGCGTCTCGGGCCTCCCCGCCTCGGCCTGCGGTGGTGGGGCACGCGGCTGGGCCGGGGACATCTCTGGGCGCCGGCCTCCGCGCCGGCTCTCGGGGCAGAGGCGAGCAGGGGCCGCGGTGGCGGCCGCCGGCGACTGGTTCCCGCCCCCGAGAGCCTCGGGAGTCGAAAGCGAAAGCGAGCCCGTGCTGCGGACTTTGCGCCCGGGGCGGGGGGTGGCCCAGGAGGAGGCGGGCTGGGGGGGAGGGGGCTGGGCTGCCGGGGGGCGCTGTCAACGCGCCCCACCCGGTCCGCGGGCCGCGCACGCCGCCGGAACTCCCCGGCGCCTCCTTAAAAGCGGCCCCCGCGCGACTCTTTTCCCCCTTTTTTGTTACATTGTAGGAGCGGAAAGAATGTCGGAGCGGGCCGCGGATGACGTCAGGGGGGAGCCGCGCCGAGCGGCGGCGGCGGCGGGCGGAGCAGCGGCCGCGGCCGCCCGGCAGCAGCAGCAACAGCAGCCTCCGCAGCCTCAGCGGCCGGCGCCGCGGCGCCTACGGCCGGAGGACGGCGGCCCCGGCGCCGCTTCCACCTCGGCCGCCGCAATGGCGACCGTCGGGGAGCGCAGGCCCCTGCCCAGTCCCGAAGCGATGCTGGGACAGTCGTGGAATCTGTGGGTCGAGGCTTCCAAACTTCCTGGAAAAGACGGTGAGTGTCCACGCCCTCAGCTTCCCCACGCCCCCCATCCCCCCAGCCTCTTCCCTTTCTCCCCTCCCCCCTCCTGTGCCCCGCCCCCTCGGGGGGTCAGAGATGCTATCTCTCGGTTGGGGAACGCGGAGGTGCCCGCACCTACTCCGTGCGTGAGCGTGCGTCACACTCCCAGCCACTGACCTGCCTCTCCTTTCCTCGTGTGTGTGTGTGTATCTCGTAGGGACGGAATTGGACGAAAGTTTCAAGGAGTGTGGGAAAAACCGCGAAGTCATGGGGCTCTGTCGTGAAGGTGAGTCCAGTCTGATGAAGTTTCTACAAGACCCAGGGAAGTTTCCTCGCTGCCTTCACAGGGTCCAGAAACTTTAGCACAGTTTATCCACTCCTCTTTCATCCCCTCACACCCTCACTAGAGGATGCTGCGTGAGGAGGAAGAAGTGCAAGGACCTGGCATTTGGGGAACCTAGCTTTCTGAGACCTCCTACAATTGGGAGCGGCAGGGAACCCTTCAGTGGAGGCCTGGTGTGGTGCAGAGTGAGTGACATTGCTCAGTGATGAACCGTGGGTACCTGCAGTAAATTTATTCCTCTTAGGGAGAAACCTGAGTTGAGCAAGGATGCTTTTGAAGGTGTTTTCACATACTTTAGGGGTCTCTGCAAAGGAAATCTTACCACCTGAAGTTTTTTGCTGGCAATCAGAATGAATTTTGAACTTTTATAAAGATGACACTTTACATTTCTCTGAGATATGAAGTACAAAGTTTATGATGTTACAAAGGGGTCATCACACATGAGGAGTCACTCAGATTTATGCTCAGATTTTTTGGCCAAGATTAGGAGGGGGAAGCAAAGGAAGGCCAGACATTTAAATGGTGAAACAAGCCTCTAGTGCCCTTAATGAAATCAACATCTAATTATTGGTCAGTTTTCATAAAACTATGTGGTAGAAGGGTACTCTAGGGAAATTCTATTGGTAAAGGTGTGCTCCAAATAAAAGCGAGGTCAAGTGTCTAGATACTGTCAGACTTTTCCTTCAGATTTTCAGTCATCAGCCTTTGTTATCTGATACCTTCCAGACCTGGGCACACAGTGGTCAGAAAGGATTTCTGGAGTCCAGTAACCTTTAGGATCAATTCAAGTTATTCTTTCAGTGGTAACAAGGATAAGACCTTGAGTGAGGTTTTGGTATCCAAAATATTTAATTTATGCTCCTCTATTCAGTCTTAGTTCTCAGATGTAGCTGTTTATGTTGGCATATTTGTTGTTCAAGGCCCAAGCTTAAGTACAACTTTGGTGAATGGAACATTTTAAGATCTAGAGTTGGCCCATATTTAATCTTTCTTCACATTTAGTTCATGTTTCTAGTGCTTGTCCTTTTTTTTTTTTTTTTTAACATTTGCTATTTTGGTTTTTTGAATTGGCCACTTGTTGGCCTTTTAACACTGTGAGGAAGAGTAATACCAGTGGCAACTTTATGAGAGCTTCCAATTGGAACAGATTATAGAGCAAATTTGTAGATTTTGAAAATGAGAATTGCTGTTTAGAGAGCAAAAGAAAGAGAGGGAAAGCACAGGACTTGCTGGCGATGTTGCAATAGGAAAAATCAGTTGTTAGTCCGGTTTTAATGTTGAGTTGGCAGCTCGCCTGGGCTTAAAAAATTAAAGTCACTAGGTGGTAACTCTTATAGGAAGCAGTTGGAGTAGAGCTTTAGAGGACCTGACCTGTTCTTGTTCTTAGTTTTCTTTCTCTGGGTGTGGATACATTGCTCATAAAGGGTTTCTAAATCTGTGTAGCAGGCTGCCACTTACTGGTAATTCCCCTGTAGAGGGGATAGTAAGTTTGTAAGGGCTTTGCTGGGCAACTTGGTTTGGAATAAGATCCAACCAAATTTAGTGACCTGGGCACCGTTGCTAATGTATTTATTATTTTCTGCTGGGATATATCATCAGTATGTCTTAACATGAAGGTCTGAGACCTCTTAATTATCTTCTCGTGGCACATAGGAGCCAGAGATATGGTTGTATGTACGTCTGACATATCAAATTACTAGCGATTATTAGAAGTACCATTTTTGAAAAGCTGCTTCGAATCATTTAGAGGTTACTGAAACTACCAGGATGACTGAAACTGTGCCTGCCTTTGTGGAGTAGCGACTGAAGTATTTAATTCAGCTCATTCTTGAATCATTTTTAACTTAGAACTTTCTGGGATCATTTAGACATCTAAACATCTAAACGTGAGCACTCTCAGCACTCATGAAGTGGGTCTTTATGGTTTTCTAGTAAACTGCTTATATTGGGGCTGCTTAAGGAAAGAAAATGAAAATAAAAAAAAATATTAAACACTTGTCTATAGCCCTTGATTAAGATTATCTTCTAACAAGAAACGTTATTTTGGAGCTAAATTCATACTACATGAGGGTAAATTGAGAAGAAACATGTAGATAAATTGATGATGTAAAGTTCTAAACTCAGAAGCTCCCTATATCTGAAGTCTAGGAATAGGAACCTGACTTCTTGCATTTTCCAGTTCATGATTGTGGAACTAGGTTAGAAACTTGTGTAGGAGAGAAGGTTGCTTAACTTTGCATTAGTTATTTTTACCCCTCAGAATCTAGCTTTTCCTCTATGAAAGTAAGTGTTTACAAGTACTTTACAAGTAATACTATTTCCTGGCATATTATAGGGGTTGAAGTTAAATTAGATAAAAAATGGCAAATGATTCAGTACATACTGAGTTCTTTCAACCTTTCCAACTGCTGATAATCTAAGGCCTGATTTCCTAATGTTCTATTTATGTGGTCGAGGGTTTTTAGGGGTGCTACTTTCGCTCAAATTGTATGCGAACACTGTAAAGGTTCACTTTCCCAGGGCAAGTATCCACACCTTCTCTTGGATTCTAAAGACTCCTTTACAGAGTTCCACCTCCAAAAATTCAGAACTGCTGTATTAAGGTCTTTCCTTTTTTCTGTTTTTTCTCCTGTAGCTTATTTTGGTCATTTGCCTCCTGGCAAAACTTCTCAAGGATTAATGCTAGGAGAGTGTTAGGGACTGTTAATTTAATATGGAAGTAAAATTATTTGTGGCTCTGTTAATATATCATCCATCTTTTTCCCATTAGTACAGTTAGGTTAATGCTAGGATAAAATTTTGTTTATCACGGTCAGCCTCTTTCTTGGTCTGCTTTCTCTTCTTTGTATTACCTTATTTTGTTATTAACACTCATAATACTAGTAGATAGTAGAATTGACTTTGATGGAAAAAGATGGCTAATACATTTTAACTTAAATGGCTAAACTCAGAAGATAAATTACCTTTTTCCCAACAGGTAATTTGTGAAATTCTAGAGTCAACAAAATTACTCTTAGATGAAGTTAAATGGTGTGAATAATTAAGTTTTCCATATTAGTGCCTGAATCTATAGGGAAGTTGTAAATATTCTGATCATAGCAAATTAAAAATGTTTTATGTTACTGTGTGTTACTCAATGGTGGAATTGGACAAATGACATTTTCTTTAGGACGCTATCCCTAACTAAAGTTCACTTACACTTTTCTTCCTCTAAATACTCTACATGTCATTTGAAAATATGCATCATGTGATGGTAGCTTCCAGAGGACAGGATGGTTATGGAGAGAGTTTCAACTCCTGCACACCACTTGTGTTCTGTAAATATCTGTACCCAAAATGAATGAACCAGGCAGGCTACTGGGAAGATAGAACTGAATCATTCAAGGATGAAGGGTTCAAATGACCAATTTTCCATTGTGTTGTGACTCTTTATAAAAGATACCCATTCTGTGGGGAGGTGTCTTTTCTGGCTCCAGGGAAGACCAGAAGCTGTCTTTCAGCACTTCCCTACTGCTCTGCCCTGAGTTTAGCACTCCATTTACACTTTTCAGAAAGGGTGCGGACAGGACACCACCTCTTTTATCTCTGATATTTAGGCAAGGGAATAGAATGGCAGCCCAGGCTGACGGCCACACTTGATGACAGGTGACTTCCCTGTCATATTAAGACATAATTAAAATTAGGGTGAGTTGGACAAGAGGTTGTTTAACAGCTACAGGCAGCTAGGTTAAAAAATGAAATAACAGCAACAATCCAAATAACTGATTGAGGAGATGGGTAGCATAAGTTAATACAGACTGACTCAGTGTAACAATGTAAAATCTTTTTCTTGGGGGTGGGGGGAAGTTGTTCATGGTTAAGTGAAAACAAATAGAATCTTGTTTGAAGTATTGTTAAAGTAACCATTGTAAGCATAAACCTCTCTCCTTCAAGTAGAGAAGATTTCTGGTTTAGGTAGGGTTTCCCTTATATTCTTTCCGCCAACCCTTTTCTTATGAACAATTTGAAAGTATACAAAAGTAAAGAAAATATTTTTGCATGGTTGAAATAGAAACTCAAAAGATGATGATTATTTCCTGATGTGAAAAATAAGTTAAATTCAGATGTCAGTGTCCGTAGGTAAAGTTTCACTGGAACATAGTCACAGCCATTCATTTATTAATTCTCTATGGCTGCTTGAACCCATATAACCAGTAACAGAGTTAGGCCCATAACAGAGGCTGTATAACTCACCAAGACCCACATATTTACTGTCTGGCTCTTCTCAGAAAAAGTTTACTGACCCCTGTTGAAGTGGGTTCCTTGATTAGGGAATGGAGAACTCATCCTACAGAAAGGAATTCTAATATCCTCTTAACTCTTTGTTTTGAGGAGAATCTCCAAAATTGTACAATCCACTATTCTTAAATCAAAAATGTCTCAATACTGAAGAACTATGCTGACCAGAAAGAAATACATGCAGGAATATAGGTAATGTTCTATGTAAGGTTCCTGTCGGTGTGTACTTTTTTCATTCACTGCTACTTTTCTAGGGGTATAGACCTATGTCAGGGCAATTTAAGTACAGAGCATCAACAGACTGTTAACTGCCCAACTTCCTGGAGCTTTGACTATGAGGATAGTGCTTGCTTCTACTAAACCTTTGTGTGGTATGTAAATATTCTGGAGAAAGAAAAGAATGTAAAACTTGTATGAGATTTTTCAAAAGGGTACCTGTCTCAAATTCTTCAGAATATCTGCCTTTGAGCTGGCTTAGAGAAGCTAAAGCCCTTCTGGAGGTCTTATGGATTATAAGGCAGGTTCACCAGGAAACAGATCTGCATTTTGATTGATGTAAGGGGTGTGGCGCCTCCTTAGATCCCATGTCTTTGATTTTATAGTTGCTGAAAAGAGCAGCACCTGGCAGACTCCATGTTGACGTCCTCTACGCCCACCTAAGGCTTTGCAGTTAATGGAAACCATGTAGTGTTACCTAGAGTAGGATGGAGTTCCCAAGTTATACTGCATTTATCAATACTTTATAAGGACATCCTACTTCTCCTGTCCGTATCTTACAATGTTCTAGATATGGGAGCAGCTCAAGTAAATTTACTTTAGGTAATCTTCAGAGCGATCCTATGATCTAGGTGTTTACCATTATCCCCATTTCATAGATAAGAAAAGTGAGCCTTGGAGAAAGGAGGTGGCACACCATTTTATAAACCATGTAAAATGCTTTAAATAACCCAGATCTGCCTAGCTCCATAGCCCATGTATTTAACCCTCACTTGTGTCAAGCTCCATCCAGAGTGTGCACTCACTTTTCATGAACCTGAGCAGCTTGCTGTGACCTTTATCATGCACTGACTTTTATACCATACCCCCAGCACCAGATTTTTAAGCAAGATGTTAGAGACTTTTCCTTGCTGTGCTTTACTGCAGTCTATATGATGTCTTTAACAGTTCTTTTATAAAGTCTTTTCTTTGAGGGGGAAGGGAAGTATGTGTGCTTTGAATTTAAAGTAATTGCCTTTAAAAAAGATTAAATGAAAGTTAAGGTTTAGGAGATAGCAAACATAGTCATCTGGGATTTGTGCCATTAAAAAAAATCTTTCAAAAAAGGAGAAGTGAAATTTCACTATTTAAATAGCATTTCAGTGCAAGATTGCTTTTAATCACATTGATATTCAAAGTTTATGGCAGTATTCCTAATAAATGTGCCCCTCTGATTATTAAAATATTTTTTGATTGAAGTTCTAAGGAGAAAAAAAGCCTGTTAGTAGACTTAACAGTTGGAGTTACTATACTTTTGAGAGAAAGGCAGAGGATTACATTTATATTCATCTTGTACAGCAGGGATTATTATAAATGAGCAAAAGAAGAAGACTGATTTTTGCATTTCAGGCACTCATAACATAAAACTAGCTTAAATGTTCTTGTTCCTCTTTGTAATAAAGACCTTAATAACATGGAATGATTTTTCTCTTATATGTAGTTTATGGAAAGGAAAAAGTAACAGTTCATTATCAATTAGATTCATAATTTTAAAACAAAATATCCCCCTTCCACAAATATGATGTTTTCCACCATCCTGAATGCTAAGACTGTAGAAAAAAATAACGCATTTAATCAGTGCCCCAGGTCTTTGTATTTGAAACCAGAAAGTTTCTGAAGTAAACAGCAGGCTAAACATTGAATTGCTAGTGTTTTGTAATATTTCTAATTAGACATACCTATAAATATAGCATTGTAAAAGTATGAGGGCCACTGTTTTGAAGTAAAGTATAATCCTTTAAATCTGAAGTAGTTTAGATTTAGAAAGGACTAATTGCATTGACCTTGCTTTTCTCATTTGTGGACTTTTTGGACGTCATTGTATGTTTGATGTTTGAGAGCTACTGTTTTAAATCGGTTTGTCTCACTGTCTTCGATGTGACCCTGCTTCTGTGTGCTGTTAACACATGCTGTGTGAATAAGTGGTTCCATGGGTTTGCGAAAGAACTGTATACAGAGGCAGGACTCGGGCTTCATTTCTGGAGTTGAACAGATCTGGGCTCATATCTTAGCTCTAGTAATGAGTCACTTGGAAAATTACATAGCTTGGCTAAGTCTCAGTTGATTTATCTGTAAAATGGGAATAGTGGTGGTACCGCATCCTGGTTTGGAGGATTAAATGGTACAGTGCAGGTTTGATGCTTAGTATGCTGTCTAGCAGAGTTACTGTTCACTGTTAGTTGCTAATTTTATGATGTTTATCAGTAGTGAAAATGTCTTATGAGCGTGTCTCTTTAGGTGGGTAGTCAGGACTCTTAGAAGAGCAAGGGGAAGTGAAATGCCAGTTTTCCTTGGCAGACAATATGTAGGCAGTGAGACGAAACCTCAGCATGGTCAGGATAAGTTGGTGTAGCAAATGAACCTGAGTTTCACACTTTTCTTGGACTCTAATAAAAATGAGAAGTGGGAGTTGATGTTTTTTATTTCCTCCTGTAGTCATTTTTTGACTTGCAGAGAAACCCAGTGTGACTGTTTACTTTCTCTGGCTTGTACAGGGTTGTGTCTGCGCCACTTCTGGAAGTCTGTGGTTTGTGTTTCTCTAGGTAGCCTCTTGTAATGTTTTACAAACTTATTTTTCTGGGCAAGAAGGGTAAATAAAAGCCAGCAGAATAAAGTCATCTGTCCTAAGTTGGGAAATGGATCAGAGAGAGACAGTTTACATGATTTTGTGTATGAGTGGGGTTGGTGATGGGGTTTTCTTTTTTGATGAGGGAATTTAGATAATTGCCTTTTCAAGACTTGGAGATTTCTATTTTAACTTGATATAGTTCTCCATTTAGGTTACCTTGTTCTCTTTGGAAATTATATAGACAGATGTTATCAAAGTTATATGTATTGTAAAGATTTCACAACAAATGGGAGTATGGAATGCAAAAGACATAGTTTTTTATAATCTAACTCTTGGTTACTTCAAAATCTTCAGTTACAAAATTTGGATTTATGGCAGTTCCTACTCAATCAAGGACTCCCATGTAACTACTTTGGGCATTTATTTATAGGCAGGACTCAGGCTTGCCAAAATGGCCATTTTACTTTTCGATAAGTTCCAGACTTTCAGTACACCCAGCCTAAGCTAATTTGTCAGTGTGAGTCCTGTCCTGAGAATCTTTTGGCTGTTTTGCTATGTTCATTTACCTTTCATCCACAAACACTTGATAGGTACATTTTTTGTGCCTCTTGCTGGGATGGAGTGCAGGCGCACTACTGCAAACACGGTAAGAAGACAGCCCTTACCTAAATCATCTAGTTCCTGTGTCTTGTCCCCAATCCAGTCATTATCCAACGACCAGTGGTTTTTATACAACACAGATTTTATCCGGCCACTCTCTTGCCTAAGATCTCCCCCTTCCCCCGTGGACTTAGGATAAACCCAGATTCCTGACCATGGCCTCTGTGGTCGTGACAAGCCAGGCAGTTGGTTTCAGCAGAGATTTATGGAACTACCCACTAAGTATCAGGATATCTGAGGTTACAATAAGTGATACTGCTGTCCCCCTCCCTGCCTTCTAATAAAAGCAAGAAGTGTTAAATATTGCAAATATTTTTCAAGGATGTTGAGTGCTGTAAAGTCAAGATCATAGTTGGGATTGGAGACGGGGAATCTAGCTAACATGATTAAGGACATCTCTTAGAATTTAGCATTTAGCATTTGACCTAAGATCTGAATGGTGAGAAAGAAGTAACCACTGGATCACTGGGAGGAGGGAAAAGAGTTCCAAGAAGAAGGGAAAAGTGAGTATGTGGCTTCTGAGACAGGGATGGAGAAGAGTGAAGGGAAATGACACTCAGGACAGCTAGATCACAGGGGCCATGGTCAGGAATCTGGGTGTATCCTAAATGCACTGGAGGTGGGGGGCAGGATGGGGCAGGGAATCTAAGGTAGGACAGTGGCCTGATAAAATTTGTGTTATGTAAAAACCACTGGCATGGATAATGACTGGATTGGGGAGAAGGTCTAGGAATGATGATTGGTAATAGATGATATTTGCTTAGATCCTAGTGATGGCAGTGGCAGTGAAAGGGTTGGTCCTGATTAGGATGTTCTAGAGATGGAATTGGTACCGTTTAGTAGCAAATGGAAGGTGAATGAGAAAGTAAAGATTGGAATCTGAGGGTCGAGCCACCAACTGGTGACTTTGATAAGCTGAAGAATGGTGGAGAATGACTGAGTTTTGGCCACTCTCTTAGATGTATTTACTGGGCATGCATGTGTAGCTGTGAACATACAGTCTACAGCTTAGTGGAATATCCTGAGTAAATCTACGTCATCAGTGTACAGAAGCATGGAAAGCTGTGATTGAGTTTTCCTAAGTTGCAAATGACCATAAAGAATAAAAGAGGGCCAGGTGCTGAACTCTCATTAAGGGAGTGAGTAGGTGAGGAAGAATCTGTTGTGAGACTGGAGAGAAACCAGGTGAGTAGGTAGAATTTGAGAGGCGAAAAAGACTTCACATTAGGATACTGTCAGATGCTGCTTTGAAGTAGAGTAAAACCTGGCCATGGAATTGATCTCTGCCCTTGGCAGTGTGGAGTTCACTGAAGATCCTAATGAGGACAGTTAGAAAGGCAGATGTCTGTTTAGAGCAGGCTATAAGAATCAAAGTTGAAGCTGGGAGTGCGTGTATGGACAGGTCTTCAAAGAGTTTTACTTTGAAAGAGAATGGATAAATGAAGCAATAGCAAGATGTGGGCAAGGATAAAGGGAATAAAAATAGGACTTGTTGTAATTTGAATTTTTATTTCATTGCTTATGTTAAAATACAAAGAATTAGGATTGGAGGATAATTGATCCCATATGAGAAGTTGAGTAATCATAAAGATAATATCTTGAACTGGGAAAAGGAGCTAGAATCAAAGCCTAAATGAATGGGTCAATTTTGGATAAAATTAGAGACTTTAAGTTCTGATGAGAGGAAAAGTAGGTGAATTCAGTTGTGGGTAGGGACATGGAATTGTGGGAAGCTAAGGTAATTCTTTCTGGTCATTTCTGTGAAGGGGGAAGTTGAGAGTGGGTAAACAAAATAATTTTGTCTTTTTTCTCAAAGTATCTCAAGGGGGGGAATAGACAAATGGATAATTATTCATCCTGTAGAAGGCTCTCAGTGTACTTAGAAGAAAGCCCAAACTTCCTTGTAAGGACTGTGAGGGCTGGGATGATGGAAATGTGAGCTAGAAAATCAGGAATAATGACAACTTGATATCCCACTTGTGCCATCAGCACAGGTGGGAAAGCAAAAGAAGTTAGGAAGGCTCTGTGGAGGAGGTGAAGAGGAAAATTGAAGCCTTGGTTAATAAGCCTTAAAGGGTGAGCTAATCAGTCTGGTGTAGCAGCAGCTTCTGAAATGGAGTCATCTTGGGGGTTTTGAGGAGCTTGGAACATCCAACTCTGGGAAATGACAAGTGGAGGGCAGGAAATGGATAAGCAGGAGGGAGATATTCCAAAAAGAGGTTTGTGCTTTGTCCAGGAGGTAGGCTTTCTAAGATCACCGTGGTAGCAGTGTGGAAAATGAATTGGTGGCTAAAGTAGAAGTTAGAGGTCATGTAGCCTAACTCCTTAATGTGCTAGTTAAATGAGGTTTTAAGTCTAAGTAGATGTTTCTCCCTGGAAAAGACTTTAAATGGATTCTATTCATTTGCTTTCATTTATTCAGCATTTACTTATTGAGCACTTGTTTTGTGCCAGTTATTGTTCTAATTTTCAGAAAAATAGCACCAAAAAATTTTAGAACTCTCATAGTGTTTCTGTTTCAGGCAACAACAACAAAAGTAAAGAGTGTGTGTGTGTTAATGTTCTGAACAGATAATAGTGTGGTGGGGTATGATTTGAAATAGAGTAAGAAGGAGTTTTCTGAGTGAATAAGCCTTGTAGTCTATAAGGACATGTGCCACATCAACATGGTTGATGAATCTTTGGGGTAGAAGTAACAGCTAATATGAAGGCTCTGTTGGGAGAGGATCCTGGGGTGTTCAAGAACTGCAAGGTGTCAGGGTGGCTGGAGACGTGAGTAGTAAAAGGAGTGTAGTGGATGGCAAGTGAGAAGCCAAGGTGTTGAGAGTGAGTTGGGGAGGTACATCACATAAGACCTTATAGCTCACTGAAAATCCAAATATTTACTGTGACCCATAGACCTAGGTCTGGCCTCTGCCAGGCTGTCTAAACTCATCACCTTCGATTTCCACTTTGCCTACTCTGTCTCAGGGATACTTGTAGTTCTTCTTCCACACTTGGCTCTTTCCCACTTCTAAATCTTGCATACCTGTTTGCTCTTCCTTGGCTCTTGCTTCTCTTTCTGCCCCATCCCTTCATTAGGTTAGGGGTCGCCTTATTAATTAGGAGTCCTCTGTATAATGATGTATGGCTTTGTAGCTTTTATCAAATAATTGTTCAGTAGTCTGGTGTCAGTCTAAAGTAAGTTCTCTTGCTAAAATGTGGCTTTTTTTTTTTTTAGTTTTGGGGTTTAAATGCCAGAGAGAAAGAATTATCTATATTTGCAAATTTGACCTGGGGAGGGACAACAGTATAGACCACCCGCTAATAATATTCTTTGATCTCTTGTTGGGGTAGGGGTGGTAGTGTTCATTGTAGTAATATTTCATTCCCTGTTGGTTTTAATAATTTGATATAACTTGTGTTCTAGCACCCTCTTCTTGGTTGAGTAATGATACACCGTGAAGAAAGAAAGGGTTAAATGACAATATGCCTCAATCCCCTGGCACATCACTGGAGTTTTCTTTCTCAGTGTAAACATGATGTGTTTTCTTCAACCTCCGAGTTGAAGAGGGAATTTATTTTCTTCCTTCCCTTTTTCCTGTTTCTTCCCTGTCGTTTTCTGTCTGCTGAGCTGTAGTGAAGACTGGCTCAGACTTTACTACAGATTTTATGTACTATAATTTCTGTTCTTTTAATCTTCTGTAGCCCCAAGTGTAATGAGCTTTTCATTGTTAACTGGCAACTTGCAAAGATGATTTCTTTAACAGATCTTGTATTTGGTAGATGTTTTCTTAAGAGATATGACTGTTGCTGAAAATAATCCATTGTGTGAGTTTATAATATGTCCGTAAAATGTAGTCTTCCCATTGAAGTGATAGTTATGCTATGGTAATAGTTAAAACAGCTCATTTTAAAAATTATTTCAAGTAAGACCATCCATATAGATTAGTAAAGTTGGTAGGCATAAGACTCATCTAGTGCAGGGTGAGTCTTTGTTAAAATTTCACCAATATTCTTTTTTTCCCTTACCAGTGATTTTGAAATAAAGTAGCCACTTAAATACATGTTTGGCTAGATAGCATTTAAGAACTATGAATACATACAAATCCTGACAGCTATATGGTTTGCATGCCCATATTATTTAAGAATGGGAAAATGCTTTTTGAAATTATTTGAGAACTTGAAAAATTAAGCATCTTAGCTAAGATCTGGTAGTAATAACAGTAATAAGAGTAACACTTGTTATTTGACTACTTCTTTGTGTCACTGTACTGAGTTTTACTTAACTTTTAATTAAGTGAAGCATTCCTTCATTTAATTCTTATATAGTACTGCAAAGCAAGGATTTACATTATCCTCTATCTTAAAGATGAGACAACTGAGGCTCAGGGAAGTTCATTTGTCCCAAACCACACAGTTTGTAAGTGGCAAAGCTCGAATCTCTGGTCTGATTGACTCCAAAGCCAGGCCGTTTTCCTGATTTGTCAGTTCACTAGTGGTTAATTTCTGATTCTTGTGTTGTCATTTGTAAGATACGTGGAATAGACGTTAATTTATTGGTAATTTAATAAAGTATCAATGTACATTCCAGGAAACAGTTAAATCTAGGAAGTTGCTTGGTTGGCATTTTAGGAAATAGCAGTAGTGAAGTTCTGGTGGGAAGAGTGGCAGGAGTTAGTCTAAGAACTTTAAATTTAAAACTGTCAGTTTACATTTATGTGAGGAATGTATTGTGCCATGCAAGAATTCACTGAAGGTCCATTGTATGTTCAATTTGTAGTATACCTGATAGGGAAAAGGTTAACTCTTGAAAACAAGTCCTAACAGTTTGTTAGGTGAAACTGGTAAAAACGATTTAGAAATTTTTAAACATAACAGAACTGGTATATATCCCTAACCTCTTATGATAGAGTCTTCAGCTGAGAAGATACATAGATACAGGTAATACAACCTTTTGTAATAATGTACAGAGGTACCTGTAATCCAGAGGTTATCCAGGAATCTTCTTTCTGAAAATTCAAATGACAGATTTTTAACTCTTTCTCCAAGACATGTTCTTGTTGATATTAGATAGCAAATTGATTGATTTGACCTCTCATTCTTTTCTCTCCCTTTTCTGTTTGTCTTGGTGGTAGTATTTCCCAAGAGGGAAATGGATTGCAGCAACAAAACTTTTCCATCAAGTATTTTTCTTTGCCTTCATCCTGTTGCATCATGGTGGTATTACCTAAATGTGATGGAACTGCAGAAAGCAAATGGAGTTTGCTTGAAGGGCAGGCCAGCCTGCCTTTCCTGGCCACAAGTCTGCCTCACTGTCCTGCCTTTGATTCTGCACACAGTGGGTTTGCACTCCCTATTGTCAGTGAAGCGCTTGACAAGCAGTGGAGAGGTGACTGAGAGACTTTCCCATCTGTGCACAGGAACTGGGAATTACCTCTCAGTAGCCATTGGCAGGAATCTAGGGTTTTGAAATGGTAATGACGGAACTGAACTTAATTTGTATTTTTTCCCAAGAAAAATAGTTCCTAATGTAGATCTTAATGGTTTTCAGATAGTAGTGCTTACCTTGAGAGGTCAGACTTCAATGCCTGATTTCAGCAAAATTTAGCAATCCCTGTTCAGAGATAGCCTTTCCTTCCACTTTAAAAGATAAGAAGATTTTATTTTTATTCCCAAATCTCCAGGAAATTTTAAGTGCTGTCAGTTTTATGAAAAGGTAATTAGGGAGTGAATAGTGAATTTGTCTTGCAAGCCATTGGTTTGGCATCAATACTCAAGTTCTTATTTGTCTGGTGAAAATACCTCGTAATAAGATCCTTAGTGTGCAGGCCCTCCATGGCTCTCCCTGGAAGGCCAGGCCATAATTACGTCTGTATCTGGGGCACTGTCAAGTGAAGAGAGGAGCCAGAGTGGAAGAACAGCTACCTCATCTTTTTGAAATCCCACTCTTTAAAATTTGGTGTGAGTTCTAACATAGTCCTATTGCTTAAGGATTTTGATATTAAGTTTCAAGAACTGGCCAGAGGGCTCTTTCTGTGGAGCAGAGTAAGAGCTTGTGTGTTGATTTTGTTAAATATGGTTCTTGATGTAGCATGGGAGAGTGAAATAATACTATTTGAAAAACCTGCTAGGGAACTAAAGTGAAACAGAGGGATCTAGAAGTGGCCCTTAATGCTGGAATCAATGGAATGTATAGCTTGTTTCTACTGTTAGTCTTCATGCATTATTTGTAAGTGCCTCCCAAAAAAGTGGAAGAGAAAACATGAAATTTAATAACCTAAAATTGTAATTTAGTTCTGAGAAAGACTTAATGATCTATCATTGTGTATGTTTAGGTGTGAATTCAGTTCTCTGTGTGTGTCTGGCCTTGACTAGGAGCCCCTGAAATCCTGAGGGTGCTCATAGACTTTCTCTTGCAGCAAAGAACAAGCCAAATGCCCCTAGCATGTGTGACCCCTGAGGGACTGATACAGTGGTCCCTTTTTTTAGCCTTTGCCTTCTCTTGGGGATGGTACACCATTGCTATCTCTATTTGTTTTGGCTTCAATGCTCCTGGCTGTTTTTCTTCTGATTTTGGTGATCACCTTTTGTATATCTATATCCTCTTTAAATTGCCTCCCATCCCATTCTTCTTTTTTTTGTTGTTAATTTAAATTTATTAAATACATTTGACAACAACTGTAGTCCCCAAGGAATTCCCACCACCATTTCACCTGTGCACCATCACCTCAATATCACCCGTGTACTTACTGCACAGTCACCTCAGTCCCTTGTGCTTCTTCTACTTTTGTCCAGGTCCCTCCACCCCACCCTTCACCCCGAAGATGCCTTTAGTTTGTCCTTGTCCTTTTGTTCTTGTTGTGTTTTTCTGACTTTTTTTAATTGTAATTGCTCTTTTCCTTGAGCCCCCTTTTTTTCTCTACATTCCTCCTAAAAGTGAAACCATCCAATATTTTCTCTTGCCTTCTCACTTATTTCACTGAGCATAATTTTTTCTAGCTCCATCCATGTTTCTATAAATGATTCTAGTTTATTTTTTTCGATTGCTGAGTAGTATTCTATTGTGTATATGTACCACGTCTTCTTGATCCAATCATCTATTTTAGGGCATTTGGGTTGTTTCCAGGTCTTACCAATTATAAATAGTACTGCAGTAAACATAGGGGTACAGGTATTCTTTTGGATCGGTGTTTTTGTGTCTTTTGGGTAGATGCCTAGGAGTGGGATTGCTGGGTCATACGGTAGCTGTATTTTCAGTAGACTGAGGAACCTCCATACAGCTTTCCACAGTGGTTAGATTAGCTTGCATTCCCACCAGCAGTGTAGTAGAGTTCCTTTTTCTCCACATCCTTGCCAACATTTGTTGTTGTTGGTTTTTTTGATATGTGCCATTCTTATGGGTGTAAGATGGTTTTAATTTGCATTTCCCTGATTATGAGGTATGTTGAGCATTTTTTCATGTGCCTGTTGGCCATTTGCATGTCCTCTTCTGAGAAATGTCTTTTAATTTCTTCTGCCCATTTTTTGATTGGGTTGTTTACTTTGTTTTTCTTGAGTCTTGTGAGTTCTTTGTCTATCTTTGTGATCAGTCCCTTTTCCATTGTGTGGATAGTAAAAATTTTTTCCCACTCAGCGGGGTGTCTCTTTGTTTTGGTTAATGTTTCTTTTGCTGTACAAAAGCTTTTTAATTTGATGTAATCCCAGGTGTTTGTCTTCTCTTTCAGTTTTATTGCTTCCCCTCCTAGCTTTCTAACTTGTACTTCAGAAAAAGTGTTCACATTAAATTCTCTTCTCTTTTGATGTCTCCCATCTCATGCATGACATGGATGACCTGGTGTAAACTATAACTGATAAACCTGTGTCAAAGGAAAGAAAAGTCTTCTGTGCAGTAATGAAAGTAGACACATGCAGAAATAATGTTACGTACACTTTGAAATCAAGGATTTTCAAGTGGGATTATTTGAATAATGGGAGGTCCTTGAATCTTTTAATAGATTTGTGCAAATCTTGTCTGTATTGGCTTACATGATTGGCTTACCTGATTTTTTACTTTGTTTTTTCTTGAGTCTTGTGAGTTCTTGAGGGGAGAAGGAATATACCTTTCAACAGATATTCAAAGACCTCCATGACCCAGCAGTATTCAGCACCACCAGTGAAATTAATCAGTCTTTTTTTTCAATATGATCTTATTTGTACTAATAGTTAAAGCATATTTTTTATTTTTGATTCACATATTCAAGAAAAAATATTTAAATGTCCTATTTAGTTTCTGTATTTTTTTGTTTTACTTAATGTTTTCACAGCAATCTTGTTTTCTGTAATTTTCATTAGAAACAATAAATGGTAGGTTCTTGAATAAAATCATTTTGTTACTTAACATTGATGTAAAAAAAAATCAGTTCCCAATTGGACCTTCTGCATATTCTTCCCAGGTCTGTGTGGATAGTCTCTCAACACTCATGTGAGGTTCACTGACATGTCTCAGTTGTCTCTGACTGGGTGAGTGTGGGGGTGCGAGTACCATGAATGGGTGTGTCCTGCCCAAATTTGGTGGCATCTTGTGCTCTGATCTGCTGGGATAGGCTCTGGCTGTCTGTGCCCCTAAACTTCAGCAAGCATGTTGGAGAATGAATGAATGCAAATGATTGGCTAGTTCTAGATGTGTTCTGGGTCTTTCTTTAGAAGTTTGGTAACTTTTTTATCATTTGAAATACACTGTAGGAACTTAACATTTGTTTATATGAGTTAATCTGTGAAAAAGATGGTTTCATTATATATCTTTCATTTAAGGACATTTCCGAGGACATTTCTGAGAAATGTTAATGAGCACTTACTCTGCAGTATTCTGGCTGCATTAAAGGTTAAGGGTCATAAGTGGGCCACCTGAGAACATGATCATTTTTTTGTCATCATGACACCTCATGGACCTGCATCATTTCATACATACAGGCAGGTATGAGGTACAGCATTTAGGACATGAGGTGGCAGCCAGAGTGAACTTTCTGAAACACACAGGTAATAATATTTCATATCGTTTAAACTCCTTGTTCTTGCTTAACTGACTGCTAACTCCAGTTGCCTTCAGGGTAAAACTAAAACTACTTAATGTTGCTGATGGGAAAAGTTCTCTTTCCCCCAAAGCCTTGTCAGCCTCTCAATTCCTTAGTTCTTTTGCTCTCCAGGTTGTGAGCTGTCCCTGTGCTGGGACACTCCACCTTTTCCCAGCTTCCCTGCTCTTCCCCTTTCTCTCCCCCAACACCCTTCCATAACAGAAAGAAAATTAACACCCCATCTCTTAGGATTAAGATTCAGCATTAATTCTTACACACAGCTCTTCTGGGCCTCTGGTCCAGCTCAGTAACTGCAACTTACTTTTTGTGTTCCACCATAAGGAAGTCTTCCATGTCATTGCCTACAACTCTGCCTATGTTTTTTGTTTGTTTTTTACCTGCTATATAGTACTTTGTATTCAGACTATACAGTGGTTGTTTAAACTCAGCCTCTGTGAATGGTCAGGCTGTTGGCAGTTTTGCTGCTTTTGCCAACAGTGCTATAAAGTACTTTTACAAGCTTCTTTGCACTAGTGAAATTTTTATTTGTTTGCTTGTTTCTTTGTAAGTGAGCAGATAGTTCAGGGCATATTTAAGTAGATAATGCCATAGTACCCTTCAAAAAGAATTTTTTTCAAGTGTCAAAGGATGCAAGTGACAGTGAAGTGTGTGATGACTGGGCGCACAATTCTTCTCTCCTGAAGTCTTAGGAACTTGCAGGATCCTCCTTTTTTTACCCTGCCTTCATAACTCCCCAAACTTTGGGCTGTTTAAATTGCAGTCTTCTGTCCTATAGAAACTTAGCATCCTGTGATTTTAAAATGCAGTCAGACCTTCAGTGTGTTGTTAAAAGAGGAATTAATTTTAAGCAGTCTTTGTGGTTATGATAATTTCCTTCAGCTGAGAATCTCAAAATACCTGAAATATTTGCTCTTTAATGTACACAAAATCTAGGATACAATTTTTGCCCCCTTATTTTTGACTTTCTTCATCTGTTCTGTACACCCTGGCCTCCACATTCTCAAACAAAGGCAAAAGCTGTTTGCTACCTCTCTGCAAAAAAACCCATGATGAGTTAACTGTACCTCTCATGGCAGGTTTTGAGTTGAATAAAAACTCATAAATTAAGTGACTGTAGCCACAGCTACAGTTATTATTATTTTTTTTAAAGAGGAAATACTGTTTCCCTGTGACTGTAGTAATCTTCCTCCTCCTTCCTCTTGATGAAATGATCTTTACTGGGCATTGAAGTAAACCTGTACATAGTGGTTGTTAGATAGCCTTTTTGGGGGAGGTGTCATGGATTCTACTGAAGGGAGAATAAAGTTTATGCCACTAGAGTAGGGAGTGTTTTAATAATTATTATTATAATTATTATTGCTTTGGTTGGTTGATTTTTTTTTTTTTTAAGAGTTTTGTTTATGTTACACAAGAGCTGGGGTACAGGTCACAGCCACAGGAGGTGGGAGGATTCACCAGAGATAGAGTGGGGAGCAGAACAGGCAGATCAGCAGAGGGGAGCAGCGGGAGAAGCAGGAATGGTCTGCTGCGCCATGTGGGTCCCTCCCGGGCCAGGGATCTAACTCACACTGCTGTGCCTTGGATGCTTCACAGTGTGGCGCACAACCCACTGCACCACCAAGGAGGCCCGGTTGAGTTTTTTTTCATGTTAATTTATATAATATTTATTTTAAGTTGGGGCCTTTGGTTTTCAAAATATTAAGGTGACTGGAAGCTGGGTGGTTGAGTCATTCAGACATTTTATACTTGGGAAGCTACTAATGTTTATCCTTGTAGTCAGAATCGTTAGTTGCCCTCCCTAACTCCTTTGCAGAAATGGCTAGGACTGTGTTTTGTACCAAGAGGCCAAAGAATTAATTTCTCCAGGGTCTAGAGAAGTCTGAAAATGACTCCTGTATCGTACTATCCTTTTAAATTTACCTGCCAATTGATGGTCTTCCACAATCTTTTCATTCCTGCCTGCTCAGAGACTGTGATTGAGTCTGCTTTACAGTGTGCGGAAAACTGACAACATCTGGGAAGAAAAATTCACAGAAAGAATGAATTGTCTGATTTTCTGGGTTCTTGGGGGAAAGGCTTTTGCATATGCTTATGGGAACCACTGTTTGAACAATGGATAGATAAATCAGAAATCAGTCATCCTGCTTGTTCTTCTTGTTCCAGAGATCAAGATGGGATGGAGGAACAGTAGGCAAGAGATGGCCTTTGTGAAAGCCAGAAAGGGAATACTTTTGGATAGAAGCTGAGAAAAGAGGGTGAAATGAGGAGTGTTCTGTCCTGGTGACTCAGTTTTTTTAAGTACTTCCTCTCTGGGTTCCTGTAATCACACCTGAAGTTTTCAAAATGTTAATGCTATTCCACAGCAGCATAGCATAGCATATGCATATAATCCCAGCTTCATCACTTCCCTGCTGACCTTGGGCAAGTTATTTAACATCTCTTAGCCTCCCTTTCCCACAAGTGGGTGTGGATTAGAATAGTGTTTTCCCCATAGGTTTTTGAGGGTTCTTTAATTAATGCAGGGTTTCTTATCCTCCGTGTCATTGACATTAGGGGCAAGGTAATTCTTTGTTGTGGGAGAATGTTGACTGATTAGCAGCATCTCTAACCTCTACCACTGGGTAGCACCAGAATATCACCTCTCCCTCCTGTTGTGGCAATGAAAATGTCTCCAAGCACTGCCACTGTTCTTTGGAGGGCTGAATTGGCCCTGGTAAGAGGCATAATTTTATTGTATATAAAGTCTCTCACTCAGTACCTGCATATAGAACCTGAACCTTTCTTCAATGTTTAATGCTTTATAGATGCTTGAAAAATATATACATGAATGAATGATGTTAGAGCTGTTGTTATGACATTGGAAGAATGCTAGTTAATTCTTTAAAAATCACATTATGGAGGTGACCCCTTATTGAGATTCTTGTGGCACTACAGTAATCAAGTGTAGCACTCTTTTACCATTCTGCTTTTCATTGATAGTGCCCAACAGCACCCACAAAGTGTCATTGTAACTGTTACCATATATCCTAGTTTCCAAGATGTCTGTTGTTCTGATACTACAGTATTTTTAAGTCAAAATGGAATATAAAGTTGAAGCTTACATGACTTTATTCTTCCCCAAAAGCTGATACTAACATATACTTAATGGCAGTTTTGTAATTAAGGAATATAGTATTTCTGTGTATCTGGTTTTGTAACGAGGGACTATTTATGGGCAAAGACTGCTTCACTCTGCCTTTTCCCCCAGTATTTCATTCAACCAATGACTCAAATATGCACTCGCAAACATTTGAACAGGCTGCATATTCCAGTGTTCTTTGAGCACTTAATAGGGCCCTGACATGAGGCTTTGGTTTTTCATACTGCTCAGGACAAAAAACTATAGAATCTCACGTCTTATCAGTGCCAACACTTTTGTTCCGTAGTCCCCATTTTGCCCTTTCTGCAGTGAGTTTGAATGGTTGTTTGGCTGACTGTGTTAAGATGAGTATATAGTATAAACTAGTGTTCTGACACTGTTGATAAGAAACATATGCCTCAAATTTTTATAGGAGTATTGCATCAGAAATGCTTATAAATTATGCTGGCTGTACTATACAGTGGTACAAAAGAGAAAAATAGTGTGGCTCATTCACCAGTTTTTCAGTGTATATTGCTGTGAAATGTGCTTGAAATGGGATGTATGACTCAACTAAGACTTAAGTTCCATGAGAGCAATCTTTTGCTTACTGTTGTATTTCGAGCATTTTAAGATTGCTTCAAACATAGTAAGCACACAAATAATTGTGGAATATTGATTGCTTTTTCTTTATTTGGTCTCAGTGCGTACAGATGTCTCAAAGTGTAAACATCTCATTGTCCTGTGATTCTGGTGTTTAATTACACAGACTTTTTTTCATACAATAAAGCCTTTAAACATAAGGCAACTGCCTCATCTGGTAGAAATAGGCGTATATTTTAACATCTGTGACACAACTGGCTGTGCAGGACTTACTAGTTGGATTCCATGTGGTGTCTGAGAGCTTTTTAAGGATTTTAGCTAAGTTTAGAAATAAATCAACTGAGTCCTCTCTTAAAGTGGAACTGCACTGTCAGAATCAAGATAGAGGAGAAACCTTAGTCATGTAGAGAACTGTGACATCAGTTGTGTGAGGTGAGCTTCAACTGATCAAGGGATTGTTTTGTTTACCTCTGAAATAAAAATAAAATGAAATAAAAATATATGCCTGGAGACTAAATTTCAAAGATGTAGTCTAATTGGAAAGTTTGGTTTTTGTGGTGTCAAGTACAGGATCCCAGTAATTGCCTGTTTGATTTTCTCAAACACACAAAGTAGGAAAGTAGGAAACTGCCTATGGTAGGTTCTAGGTAAATTGATAGATTAGCCTCAGATTCTTTCATAATGAAAGAGATGAGGCTCTGTCTTAGAACAGAACTGGGTTTTTCTCCATCTAGTCTACTCAGCCCAGATTTTTTTTTTTTTTTAGAAAGAATTTCTTTTTTTTTTTTTTTAATTTATTTATGCATACAAGCACTGGGGT
>JAGFMF010011397.1:3626469-3644893 GCA_019455555.1 Galemys pyrenaicus | reverse complement strand
TGAGAGGATTCACCACAGACAGAGCGAGGAGCAGAACAGGCAGATCAACAGAAGTACACTGCTGAGGGGAGCAGCGGGCACAGCAGGAGAGGTCTGCTGGGCCATGTGGGTCCCCTCCCTGGCCGACAGCAGGGATCGAACTTGTGCTGCAGTGGCTGTGGTCTGCTTCATAGTGCATTGCTTAACCCACTGCGCCACCAGGGAGACCCTCAGCCCAGATTTTATGCTGTTGACAGATTGGTCAGTTTTCCAGTCTGCCTCTTCCCTTCCTGATTGGATATTCATGCTGTAATAAAGATTGGAAGCGTTATCATTTTCTAGTGAATGTAATCTGATTTACAAGTATTCCACCCATTTAAAGAAAGACAACAAGCCTCATGATAAAAAATCTCAAAACAAGGGTGCAAATGTCTATGCTATATTCTAGTATAATTATTTTTGCTGTTCAGTTCCATAGCAGGCTGCCAGGAGATAGGGGTACAAATTAATTAACCAACTGTTTGCAGAGATATGGCCATGCCATTACTGATAAGTATAGACGTAAGTATGGCAGTGTGTGGGTTTTCTGGACCAAGGGAGGACACAAATATGTTACATAAAATAAAACAGACCGAAGGCTTGGCTTGCGGTGGGGGTAGGGGAGAGGAATACTTTCTGTTATTGTGTCAGTTCTGTAAGAACTGAATCTTTGTTGTTCTTGTTAATCTTTCCTAGAGAAGACACATAGTAAGATTCTTGGCAAATACTTGTTGCAGGAAGGAAGCTCTGTGACTAGTGACATATTATTGTATGCGGGTTTGGGACTAGAACCAGTCGACCAGATTTAACCTTTAACCCCAGCCCCACCTTTTGTCAGCCCTATGATCCTGTGTCAGTTACTTAATCTTTCCATGTCTATTTCCTAATTTGTAAACTTGGGCCAATAATAGTACCTATACCCGCAGGATTGTTGTGAAGATTACATAACATGAAACATCTACTTAGCATACTGGATAGCCTTGTAAGTGTTCAATAAGTGTTTGACACAGTGGATGTTGTTATTATATTGTATTTTAAACCTTTTCTTGACCTGCCACTTTAGAAACACTCAGACACCAGGGGAGAAATGGGTGTTTAACTTCAGGTATCACTCTGAGCTGTGGCTAAGCAGGTGTTATCTGCCAACCACATCTGTTTGCATATGGTTGTGGTAAGTGAGCACTGAGTACCTTATTCAGGTATGTTAACCAGTTTCCCCTAGAAGGATAAGGAATGAAACTGCGGAGTCTGAAGAAGCAAAACTGAGACGAGAATGCACAAAACTTTCTTGAGAAAGTATTGCCTATTACATCTTCTAGTTATTGAAACAAAAGTGTGCAAATGAGCTAACAGTCAAAACAGACTTGGAATACTTAAACCCAGTGGTAATAATCTGTACCTAATCTATTTAAACAGGGAAAAGGCCTTCGTAACATTGGGATTAGGAGTAGAAGTAATTAACTAGTGATCAGCGCCCCCTCCCCTTAGTGTTCCCTTACAAATCTCTCTCCCCAAACCCAACCTAAGAAAGCAACTTTATAAGTAATTCTTGTGTATGACTTCAGACCAAACATTAGAAATGATTATAAAACTAAAGTACACTATTCAGAGGAGTTGGCATTAAGAACAATTGACACTTCAGGGACCTAGTCTGAACTGTTCCCAGCTGTCTTCTAGATCTGACCAAGTGCTATCAACTAGAAGGTACTGGAGTATGTATGGAATGAGTGAAGGTGTGAACAACTCCGATTGATTTGAGTTGTTGTCATTGGCATCAATGAGAACATTAAATTAACATGTAATTGAGTACACCAGAATCTCTTCAGACATAGGGAAGGTGTATTTTTATAGTAACTTCTTTATAAATCAAACTTATTTCGAGAAAACTTTAATTCACTTTTGTGTGTAAGCAATGAGTATTTCTAGACATTTATACATGGTTCTGAAACCATATAATTCGTGGGTGACTTAGAATTATATTGACACTAAATATATATGCCTTGCTTCCTTCTGCCCCATCACCCCATCCCCATTTGAGGAAATGCTGTTATAGGACTTAGTTTATAAAGTCTTTCTATAAAATTAGGAGTCTTCAATATGATGACTTACTTGATATCTTCTTGGAACTTTCAGAGACACCTAGATTTCAGGTGTTCAAAATGTCTGTTCCTCACTCAGACATGGCATTCTTACAGGATTCCTTCTCAGAGAGTGGTACCACTCATCTATCCTGTTCCGCAGGATGAGAAACTTGGCATTATTCTCTGCACCACCCGAGTACCCAGGTCATTGCCAAGTTATGTCAACAGTTTCTTCTAAATACCTCTGAATCCTTCCTATGTCATCTCACTCCCCAAAATCCAGGCCTCCCGCATGTCTCTTACCTGCACTATGACAAACAGCTCCTGACTGGCCTTTTCACTTGACTTTTGAGCCACAACTCTCCCTTTACACGGCAGTTCAAAATAATATAATGTTGAAAATAAAAACAATTAGTTTATATATCCTCCATTAAAAGACTTTCAGTAAGCACTTCTAAATGGGGGAAGTAAGAATCTTCAAAAATTGCCTTTTACATAAAAATAATGAGGATAAGATTTGCTAAAATTAACATTTTCAGAATTCAGAATGGCTGAATCTCTAAATACAGCAGGAAGTGTGGTGTTTTAATTCTCCTTTTTTCAATCTCCTCCTTACTCCTACCCCCCAACTCCAGAGTACTTTAAAAAGCAACAGCTTCACAACTGTGATACCTATGAAAATCAGCAGCCTACCAGACACCAAAGGGATCAGAATGGGTTTGGACCTTCACCAGAGAATTGTTGTTGTTGGAACTATCTCATCATTTCCTCCACAAAATTCAAAATAATAACAATAATAAGCAACAATTATTGAACATGACAGTTGAAGTCAATAAGCAGAAAAGAAACTGACCAAAAAAATAAATAGGAAACAATGGGGAATGACTTGTCAATTGGGATTTTATTTTATTTTTTTAAAGATTTATTTATTTATGCATATAAGAACTGGGGTACAGGCCAGAGGTGTGGAGGGTGAGAGGACCCACCAGAGAGGGTGGGGAGCAGAACAGATGGATCTCCTGAAATGCACTGCTGAGGGGAGCAGTGGGTGTGGCAGGAGAGGGCTGCTTCGCCATGTGGGTCACCTCCCCAGCTGGTGGCAGGGATCAAACTCATGCTGCAGTGGCTGCAGTTTGCTTCACAGTGCGTTGCTTAACCCCAGCGCCACCAGGGAGGCCTCAATTGGGGTTTTAAAGAGCTGCAACATTTTCTTGAGATTCTAGAAAACCACATACATATGTGAGACTATATAATGCTGATAAATGACCTAGGAAAGTCCTAGTCTCTCACTTCTGACTGACCTTGAGGCTATATGCAAGCAGGAATTGAAGACTAAGGAAAAATTATAAACTGCTTGCTCTAGAGCATTTACAGCATGCCCTAAACAGATACGCAACCCCCACTCAGGCACAGGCTGGGAGATTCATTGATTTAAGTTATGTAAGAAGATCCTTGTCCAATAATTAGCTAAACAAGCAGAGACTTAACTACCCATAACAAAGCATACAAACTTGGCACAAGTAAACAAAATAAAACAAGGACGGGGGAGGGGGGTGTCTTATTTCCTGAATTGCCATATTATATTATTCATATTGTCCAATTTCCAGTAACAATAAAATATAATACAAGTAAGGAAACTAAACATGGCCCATATGGAGTGGTAAAATCATGTGATAGAGGCATAGTAAGGCAAAGTTTTTGTATACTATTGAAATTAAGTTATAATCAAACTAGTTTGTTTGAATTTAAGATGCTGATATAGTCTGCAGGACACCACAAAAGAAGTAACTAAGGAGGGAATAAAATAGAAAGGGGAGGAATTAAAAAGATAAACTAGAGTAGACTATAATAATTTATCACAAAATGCAGGTGTAATAGATTATATAAGCAAAAAGACATAATATGTATAGAAAACAAATAGCAAAATCACAGGCATAAATCCTACCTAATCATTAATTACATTCACCGTAAATTAACACTAATCAGCAGGTAGAAATTGGCAGGATAAATTTTTTATAAAAGCATGATCTCACACATGTTATCACCAAAGAGAGACTCTTTAGATTTAAAGTCAGAAATATGTTGAAAGTTAAAAATGGAAAAAATATACCATGCAGCTAGTAGTCAAAAGAGCTAGACAGATTATACAATATCAGATTATATAATATCAGACAAAACAGATTTTAAAAAAATGTCAGTGAAGAGAAAGGAAACAATTTTTTAGCTGAATTAGAAAAAAATAGTAATTGCAAAGATACATTCATTTAACAGCAAAACCTTAGCATCCATTAAACAAGAAACTAACTCTGAAAAGAGAAACAGATAATTCCACATTAATAGTTGGAGACTTTGACTCACTTTCACAAATGGCTATAGCAGCTAGAATATCAGCAAGAAAAGTAGATATGAAAAATATAAACCACCTAAACATAATCAACAACAGCAGAATACACATTCTTTTAACTGCATTGACATTTTCTCCAGCAACACATACTGAACCATAATAAAGAAGACCTCAATATATGCATATAAAAGGACTGAAGTCATGAAAATACAAAGAACATTCTCTAACAATGGAGTAAAATTAGAAATTAATAGCAGATAGAAATTTGGGAAATTTGCAAACATAAACAAATTAACAGACTCCTGAAAAAGCAGTGGTCAGAGAAGAAGTTAAAAGTGAAATGAGAAAACACTTTGAGAGTAATGAAAATGAAATACAAACAACGTAGCTAAAGTCGTGCTTAAGGGAAAATTTACAGCTGTAAACAGCTAATTCAAAAGTAAGATCTCAAATCACTAACCAAATCTTCTACCTTAAGAAATTAGAGAAAGAAGAGCAAACTAAACACAAAGCAATCATGAGAACAAAAAATAAAGGTTAGATAGAAATATATGAATCTAGAGTATAGAAAAGAGAGAAAAAACCAAAAGTTGATACTTTGATTTTTTAAAAAAGGCAATACTTTAGTACTTTATCTATATTTTTAATTTTTACTACTAATACTTATATTACTAAAATCAGGAATTAAATAGATGACATCATTAGTAATGTTAAGAAAAGGGTTAAAAGGGAATATTGTGAACCACTAACCGAATACCAATTTATTTATTTTAAAGATTTATTTATGCATACAAGAACTGGGGTATAGACCAGAGTCGCAGGAGGTGAGAGGATTCACCAGAGACAGAGTGGAGAGCAGAACAGGCAGATCGACTGGAATACACTGCTGAGGGGAGCAGCGGGTGAGGCAGGAGAGGTCTGCTGCACCATGTGGGTCCGCTCCCTGGCCAGGGATCGAACTTGCGCTGCTGTGCAGCGGATGCCTCACAGTGCGGCGTTCAACCCACTGCGCCACCAGGAAGCCCAGTACCAATTTATTAAATAACCTAGATGTGATGGACAAATACCTACCAAATCTGACTCAAGAATTAGAAAATCCAAACAGACCTAGTATAAGAATATATTACTACGTTTAAACTTCCACAAAGAAAGTACCAAATTCAGAATTCCTCATGGTAAACTTTGTAGCAAATGTGCAAAGAATTGGCACCCATTCTAATCAAACTTATCTTTAAAAAAGGAAAAGGAGAGAACCCTTGTTAATTTATTCTTTGAAACCATTGCCTTGGCACCCAAATGAAAGATATCACAAGAACTGAAAAGTTGCAGACTCATATATTCATTATACATTATGAAATATGTATTAAATTCTATAGGGTATAATATGCTCGATATACATTTGGTGGATGGATGGATTGGGATGGATTACTATGATACGAATAATTTCTCCAATATTGCAACATTCATCAAGCTTCAGTCCAGGTTACATGATGCTCTATTTTCAGCACTTCACATGCACATAGGAGTCTTGTTACAATGCAAATTTGATTTAGAAGATCTGGGTTAGAGTCTGAAATTCTGTAATTCTAACTAGATTCTCAGTGGTAAGTTATTAGTTCATGATCATACTTCATGCAATAAGTCTTTATTTTGAAGATAAGCATTGAGTTAGATATATAGAAGATAGAAGAGTATCCTCTCTGTGACTTGAGGAATCTGTATCAAACTCAATTATCTTTTAAAGCTCTGAACCTTCTGGAACATGTTTGAGTTAAGCTCTGAACCTTCTGGAACATGTTTGAGTTAAGCTAGAGACTTTACAAATAAAAGCTTACAACATTCCCTTAAGGTACTTATGAATGGTACAGATCTCCAGTTTGTTATATTCATCATGGCTACATGGTTGGTGAATTATCAACTATACCATAAAGCAAGTAATATGCTTTACATAGTGTACCAACTGAGGGCTGGTCATCATAATTTCAGTTTTATATGTTCATTACTAGCATATAGAAATTTTATTTTTGTTTATAGATCACATGCATAAGCTGAGTGTGTCCCCAGACCCCAAATTTCTCATGTCAAAACCTAATCCCCAAAACTGTGATTTCAGGAGGTGTAGTTCTTATGAATGGGATTAATGCCCTTATGAAGGAGGGCTCCAGAGAAGTCCCTTTCCCCTTCTGCCATGTAAAGACATAGCAAAAGAATGAATATAAAACAGGAAGCACGCTCTCAGCAAATTTGATGGAACCTTGAACTTCCAGGTTCCAGGGAGAAATAAGTGGTTATTATGTGTATGTCACCCAATCTGAACAGATTAAGGCAATCTTGTATCCTGTTAGCTTGATAAATTCCTTGTTATCCCTTGTGATTTTCCATGTAGACAATCAGTCATCTGCAAATAGAGACAGTTTTATTTCTTCTTTTCCAAAGTGAGTACCTTTTGTTTCCCTTCCTTGTCTTATTTCCAGCTAGAACCTCTAGTACTGTGTTGAATATGGTGAGCGGGTACGCTTGCTTTGTTCCTGATCTTAGAAGGAAGAAAGCATTCAGTCTTCCTTATGTGTGGTATGTTAGTTCTAGGTGTTTTGGCAATGGTTCTGTATCAGGCTAAGGGGGTTCTCTTTATTCCTAGTTATGTTGCTTTTTTGTTTTTTCCTATCATGAACAGTTATTGCATTTCTTCAAATAATTTTTCTGCTCAGTTGTTATGATTAAATATTTTTCTTCCTCAGCCTGTTAATATTGTAAATTACATTGGTTGTGAATTATTTGAAGTATCTTGCTTAGTTTCCAAGTATATGGAAATTCTCTTAACTTTCTGATAAAGAATTCTAGTTTATTCCATTGTGATCAGAAAATATATTTAGTATGGTTTCAATTCTTTTAAACTTGTCAAGGTTTTCTTTTTTCTAATGCCTCAGGATATGATTTATATAAGATGCATCACTTAAAAACATCAAGTTAGGTTAGTAGGCCATGCATTCCATAATCATACTCTTCTTACTTGTATGAGAGCCACAGGTTTTCTGGGTACAAGACACTTTGTGGATGTGGTAATGAGATGTTGCTGTATTGAGTGCCTTTTGAACAGAATAAGGAATGGTATTCTTAACAGTCATGAGATTATATTAATTCCATGAAAATAGTAATGATGATAATAATAAGCACTACTTTAATTGAACCCATCAGTTGTTTTCTGCATCAGTTGTTATGCTTATATTTTTTTTCTCAGCCTGTTAATATTGTAGGTTATACCACATATCTGGAACACACACACACACACACACACACCCAGTCTGCTTACTGTGTTTAGACAGACATAGAACATATTTTACATGCATTATTGCATTCAATCCAACAATCTACTGAGATTAATATCATTGTCCTTACCATTTGTCAAAGTATAGAAACTGTCTAGAGGTTAACTTGGCTTGAGGTTACAGTACCCATTAAGTGGTAGACTCTTCTGGTCTATATCCTACTATAGACTACCAGTTTGATTGAAAGGTGGTGGTACAGATAAGATTCAGTAAGGATAGCACTTCTAGATTTAGGATTCATGACATTACAGCTTGGTTTCTGACTTGAGAAGTCAAAATTTACTGACAGTATTTTGAGTAGTTTAAGGCATAGACAGAATAGCCTGTCATGTGTACTGCCATGTTGGTCACCTTTGTAGCTGTACTTGCCTTTTCTAACCAGGTTCCCTAGGATTTTGATACTTGCCTTCTCTATTTTATCCCAGGTGCTATATATCTCTCAGTTTTGTAAGTGATGACAATAACAGTACTTGTGATTTTTGCATTTCCCTGTGGGAGAGTTGTTCTAAGCAATGCCATTTGTGATTAATAAGTATTAGATAAAACTGTTTACGTCTATCTAACTCTTAGTCCTCTGATGTTTTTCCTGGTTATTACCTTCTTGAAACATCTCATTTTCATCTAGTTTTTATTGACTGCTTTATTTCAGACAGGATCCCAAATTACATACATTTTCACAGATTATTTATTAGCCTATTTTGTCTTGGTTGTTTCTATCATTTAACATCCTGTGGTCAAAGGAAAGTCCAGTTTCCTCTAATTATTAGAGCATAGGATATTACTTAAGGAGGTGTGTGTGTTTGTGAAAGGTGGAAATAAAATTCTGTTTTTATCCTTTTCCAGTTAAGATCTTAAAGTTCACTTTAAGATCATTAATAACAATTAAAATTTTTATATCATTGATGATATTTTTGATTGCCAAGAATTGAGAGTTATTCCTTGAAAAAAATATGTGGACTGAACCATAGTAAAACTTCATGTATATGTAGACCAGCCTGCTAGATACCCCAGGTTATTAGTGGTAGCTGATAAAACCTTTAAGTAGCAATGAGCACAGATAATTCAGAGATAGCCTTAGAAATCTGCTATTGGTAAAAGGAGGTGGGGTGGAGCAGAGTGGTTAAAAAAAAAAAAAAAAAGACCTTTGTTGTTGGATAAGGATGACTCTGATTAAGTGAGATAGTAAAGCAAATGCTTTCCAGCAGAGGCAGAGAGGGCACAAATCAGTGGAGAGGCTCATGTGTGTGAGGTGAGAGTGAGGTAATGAAGAGCGTGTATGCTGAAGTATCCTACCTACAAATTCCAGCTCCTTTAGTTACTGGCTCTGCGGTAATTTCCTTGTCTCCCACTTTTTCATCTGTTAAATGGGGGTAATGCCTCTGAGAGGAGATAGGTGGCATCACTCATTTGTGGAGGTCAAATGAGTTAATACTTAGCTTTGTGCCTGAAACAGGGAATACTCATTAATTGTAACCATTTTATTTTTGTTATATCTTTTACCATCTTTTAAGGTTTTTTTTTTGTTGTGATATTTGTGCGCTGGTACATGGAACCTAGAATAGTGTCAGTAGTGTCTAGCCGTAGTAGGCATTCAGTACATGAATGAATGACTTGAATGAATGAATAATGCATGCAGAATAATTGCCATGATAAGAGACAAGCAGTAAGTTCTCACTTGACATTGTCAACAGGTTCTTGGAAACTGTAACTTGAAGCAGAATGATGGTATGACAATTCTAGGTTCTTAAATAATATCTTTCTGCTTATTTTTGGCTGGTGTTTCTTTTTTGTCATCAGTGTTAATAACAGTAATGCAGAATGAAACGGTGTTATTTGAGAACCTGTAGTACTTTATATAGTGTTATAAGAGGTGGTAACTATAGACTAGCAGAGATTAGAAGCAATGACCAATGTACCACTAACAGTAAAAATAGAAAAAATTAAAATCATAATAGTAAGGCAGACTTAGCTTATTTTCTGTGCCCAGCAGTTCTAAAAGTTTTATGTATAGTGACTCATTTCATCTTCTTAACTACTCACTAAGGTAGTTACTGTTACTTCTCTATAGATGAGAATGTTTGAACACTCACTCTGCCCATGTGAATGATGGTGTTGAGATTTGAATTCAGGCTCTCTTATCTGGAGACCTATCTCAAATTCTTTTGTTGAGAACCTCCTGTATGCCAGGTAGTGTGCTGTGCCTGTATAATCCCTGCCATTATAGAGCTTACACTTTGTAAAATGAGGGACATACCCAAATATAAAGACAACTAACTAATATATGGGGTGGAAGCTGAGATCTGGAGCCAGATGGGTAACATTTAAAGTAACAAAATTAATCAGGGCCTTGAGATGTGAAAGTGTTTAGTTTGTTGGCATAATTGCCAAAGAGATTAAAATTCTGGAGTGGAAAGTACAAGGAAAATGCTATGTCTTGAGGTTGCAGAGATAGGCAGGACCTTATACAAAGCCTTAGTTTTCATTTTTACTACTTGGGTTTTAATCACACCAGGTGACATTTATGATTTAAAAACCACTCACTGGGTGGGTGGAGAAGGGGTGGTCATTGGTGGAAGAGGTGGAGAAGAGCACAGTCATTGTTTAGCTCAGAGACCAAACAAAGGACAATGATGGGAAAAATGATAAAAGTGACTAACACAAAGTACTTACTGTGTACCCCTTATAACCATTTTACATATATTCATTAGTCTTCTCAACAATTTGCATAGTATGTACTATTATTTTACACCCTTATCAATGAGGAAACCGAGATAAAGGCTACTAAGTGTCAGGGCTGGGGTTTGAATGCAGTCTGTCTGGCACCAGAGGCTATGCTTTTAACCTCTAGGTCTTCTATCTGTGTCTTCTTCCATCCATGGATCCACATTCGCTGCAGTGAGAAAGGAAGAAACTGCTGACCTATTTTTGGCTTCCTCCCTCTGCCTCTCCCCATAGCCACAGTCAGATCCATGGTTTTCTGAACTCTTGGCAGGTTCCTCTGGAACATGTTCAGTTTGGTTTCCTCCATCTTCATCACACAGGCACTTCCTATCTAACTCTTATTTTTGCATCAGCCCTTGAGGACCCCATTCCTCCCCACCATACACCCTTCACCTAAATCACTCCACACTCATGCAAGAGTGATCTTTTGTATTATGTGGTTTCCTTGCTTAAAATCTTGGGTTCTCCTTTGTTTGCCGGGTAGCGCTTAAGTTCTATCCTGTAGGGAGCATCAGCTTTTCTCTGTCACTCCCCAGCATTCATTGTTGCAGGGCGTGTGTGGTCAACTATGGCATCATGAGACAACTTGGAAATTATGCTCATGTTATAAAACATTCCACTACAATTTAGTGTATATATCAAGGTCCAGTGAGTTTAATTAGCGAGAACTGGGACCCTTGCAGCAGACATTTCTAGTGTGTTTATATTTTATGTTTTTATGTCTTTGCTAACATTTATTGAGCATTTACTATGAGCTTAGAACTGGGTGTCCTCTATGGATTAGTTCATTTAATCCTCAGAATAATACTATGAAAATTAGTCCCATTAAGTATCTTTTACAGATGAGGAACCTGAAGTTCAAAAGGTTAAATAATTTAACTGTGTTCACATAGCTAGTATGAGAAAGAGGAGAGACTTGGATCCAAATCATCTGACTCCAGCACCACTCTTAGCTACTGTACTGCACATACTAGCAAAATAGAATTTGCCACTGTACATATTTAAGAATCAGACTTTAAAGCATGAAATTTCATAAGGAATTTTAAATATAGGAGTAGTGCCATGTTAAAGGGATACCTACTCAATGTTGAATATTTCTCATTGAAAGGAATACTCAATTCTAGGGCTTAACTATATGTCAGTGACAGAAAGGCACAATCATAAACTCGATTTAATCTAATAGTTTATTTACTATCCATCAAATTTGCTGTCAAATCAGATGCTGTTAGGCACTGTCATTAGAGCAGAAAATAAGGCAGACATGGCAGTTAATCTAGTGTGGGGAAATGAGGCTCACACAGCTAACTGTAGTCACATATGTGCCATGGTGCTTTGTGGCAAGGCTGTCGGTGCTCTGAGAGAATTTAACAGTGCCTTGCTTAGCCATGTCCCCAAGGAATGGCATTGAGCCTGAGACTCAGTAAAGGAAAGCAGTAAGCCAGGTAAAGATCTGGAGGAAGTGCACCTAGGCAGAGGGAATGAGCAAGCATCAGGGTATTGTGACGGGAGAGAGCAGGGTGTGCTCCAGGAGCAAAACGAAGGCTAGGGGGATCATACCTATCAAGAGAACCAGCAGGGGGAGAAGGAGATCCAGGTCGGTCAGGGCTTCATGGGTTTTATCTAGAGAGCAGATGGATACAATGATGAGTCTGAAATGTTAGTTACTATTTCACAAACATATGCAAGAGACTACTGTCACACAGGGCCATCAAAGTGTTCACTGTTAGTTTCATAAATCAAAAATCAGTGAGTGAAGGATTGTGATGGAATATGAATGGTATTAATAAGAGCACAGCTGAAAAGGCATTGCTCCCAATTATTGTTGAATGGTAGAAATTTCAGAAGATGGGAAAAGCTTTCTATACTGCAAAAGGTAGGACTTTTGGAGTATAGTCTCTGTTTGGAGTATAGCCTCTGTTGGAGGACAAGACACATTGTGAGAATGCCAAGACAAGTCATGAGTCTGGAACAGTTTGACTCAGGTTGAGAGATGGGAGGAACCAGGTTGATAGGGACATTCCTTGCAGAGAGGGTAGGTCATGGGTCCAAGTCTCTCCTTTGAGTCAAGCAGAGATCTTTAGGGAGAAAAGAAGCAATATTATTTTGCTCATCATTGACCTTGGAGAACAGAGAGAAGGAGGATGAAGAGGAGAAAAACTCTGGCCCTGTTAGGAGATATGTTCAAGTATGGAGCCCCTAGGCCCTGACTGCAAAAGAAGTAGCATGGAAAAGGCCAGTACTGGCCATATTTCAGCGGGGAAAGGTTGGGAATTACCTGGTCTTGTGAATCCAGCAGACCTGGGTTTAAAGATGGCCACTTACTAGCTTGTGAGATCTCATTGTCTATGTACTCAGGTTTCCTGAACAATATTGTGGGGGTTCATGACTCCTATCTCACAAACTATAGGTGGAGTTGGGGGGGAGGGGCGATATTTGAGGGAGTACTTCATAGGGCCAGGTAACCTCAGGCTTTGCATGTATTAACTCTCTACCCTGTGAAGTACCTGGTGAATAAGATAAACTAATCATCACCATTTGACAAATAGAGTCTGAAGTTCAAAAGGGTGACAGAACTTGCCCAAGGTCACATTGGATTCAGTGTGATAGTGTGTGTCCCACACAGTTAGCTGTTCTGCTTAAAATACCCATGATAAAGAATAACAGATTGAGCAGGAGCAGTCCTTTGAAGAGATGACAGCTGAGCAAATACCTGATGTGTAGACTGTACTGAGTATCTTGCAAAGAGCAAAAGAGCCTGAATGAGAAAGCTTTCCAGTTTCTGAAAGGCGAAAATGGAGGTCAGTTTGCCTGGACCAGAATGAGCAATAGTGAGAGGAGCAGAGAGTAAGGGAATAAGAGAGTGAGACTGTGGTGGACAAACATCTGGTAGGCGCTTGTAGGCTATGGTAAGGGGTTTTATTCCAAGAAAAGTGGTAAAACACTGGAGAATTTTAAATGAGTACTTGGAAGACCCTGGCAACTATACAGAAGGAATTATAGACCACCTAAGAGACTTCTTCCATAGTCCATTGGAAAGGTGCTGGTGACAAATAGTGATGGCAGAGACAATGGAGACAAGTAAACAGAGGTTTTAGAGCAGCTCTGACCAGACTTGCTGGTGGCCTGGATGTCTGGAGGGAAAGAGGAGTCAAAGATTGAAACCTGTGGTTTTTAGTTTGATTAGGGGATGAACAGTCTCTCTCTTTTTTTTTTAAAGATTTATTTATTTATACATGCAAGAGCAGGGGTACAGGCCAGAGTTCAGGGTGGTGAGAGGATTCACCAGAGACTGCGTGGGGAGCAGAACAGGCAGACTGACCGAAACACACTGCTGAGAGGAGCAGCGGGCAAGGCAGGAGAGGTCTGCTGCGCCATGTGGGTCCCCTCCCTGGCCGGCAGCAGGGATCGAACTCTTGCTGCAGTGGCTGCGGTTTGCTTCATAGTGCGTTGCTTAACCCACTGCGCCACCAGGGAGGCCCCCGAACAGTCTTTTATCCAGAGAAGGGAACAGGGCAGGGAGGAGAGTGAGGTTCCCTTGGAATTTCCTGTTCCGTGTGATACCTATATTAGACTTCCAGATGGCAATGACTAGTAGATAGTTGGATGTGTGAGCCCAGATGGAGCCCAGGGAATAGAAATTTGAGAGTCATTAGCTTATAGAAATTTGGGAGTGTGGGAAAAAAATGAGACACGTGGGGTAATGCAAACATTAAATGTTTCTCTATAACACTCAGTTTTTGTTGTTGGTGGTTCAGTGCTTAAAATAGATAGTAGTAGCACCAAAGTTTCTGCATATGTGTTGTCCTGTTCAGGATCTGGGTTTGGACAGAGGACCTTCAATCTGCATGTGACCCTAGAGGTTTTACATACATATGCTCAGGTAGCCATCTGCATGAATCCAATCATTCCTTAGTGTGCTGACCTGGGGTCTCCAGAGTACATGATGGCCTAGATGTGGGTGCTGGGCCACTTGCTAATTGAAAGTTCAGAGTGACTGATTCCTGAAAAAGATTTAGCACTTACATAGAGTAAAATCCATTCTTTCAAACTAGTTTAAAGTCTGTGGGGGCAAGTTCAATTTTGAAACTTATTTTTAATATATAGTAGTTTAAGTTATATATGTAAAGTGTCTTTTATAAAATTTAATACAGTAAGAATTCATTTTTGTCAGTTCAATTATTTAATTTTATATTACAAGTCAAACTTTTCCCTACTTACACTTAGGCACGTTTCATATGATAATTTGGAGATGGACTGGTTGTGAATTTAAGCATCAGAAATATTCAGAAACATACATATTCTCAAAAAAATTATTATCCCTGTTGCCATAACCTTTTATACTCTGTTCCTGTTGCTAAGGCCTCAGGAATGTCCCAGTGCAGAAAAAGGATATAGAATTCCCTTTCTTAAATTTTTTTTTCCTGAAGAAGATTTTATTTAAATTATTTTGTGTTCACTAGCTTACTTCCAAATTGCAATAATCAAAAGTAAAGCATTTAGAAAGCCAAATCTGCTTTAGATTTTCACAGTAGATCTCAATTTTCATACAGTTTCATGAACTGTATTTAAATGTATGTTTTCTTCCACAGGATTCTCTGTGTGTGTGCGCACATATGTGTTTGCATACAAGTATAATATATTAATGATCGTGCAGTCTAGAACCAAGCTCACAAATAGTGCAGACCTCAGTGAGTTCTGGTTGTGCTTTTGTCTTGGAAGTTCACATCTCTGTCAGTAAAAGGATTATATTGTAGCCCAGTCCTATATAAAGTGTTTAACATGGGGCTGGGCACAAAGTAGGTGCTTAGTGTATGTTAGCTGTTTATCAGTTATAAATATCATTAATTGCAAACTATCTTAGGTTATTGAGAAATTTGAAATTTTTATGAAGTATCAATTCCTAGTCCCTTGCAGAATGACACCTATACTCTCAGTTTTATTGTTAATGTTTTTGTCTCACAAAAGAATCAAAATAATCATTCTTTGAGTAAATACTTAGGAGAGGAATTGGATTACATGGTGGGTCTATTTTTAATAATTTGAGAAACTTCCATGCTCTTTTCATAGGGGCTGGCCCAATTGACATTCCCACTGGCAGTGTGCAAGGATTTCCTTTTCTCCACAACCTTGACAGCACTCTTTTCTGGTTTTTCTGATATGGGCCATTCTCACCTGTGTGAGATAGTATCACTGTGGTTTTGATTTGCATCTCCCTGATAGTGATGATGAGTATTTCTGTAGATCCTCTGTGGATATGTTTCTGTTTAACACTTCTTTATTTTGATTGTGTTGTTTTCTTTTTGTTGAGTTGTGTGAGTTCTTTATAAATCTTGTATGGCAGACCCTTGTTAAATGTATGGTGTACTAATGTTTTCTCCCCTTCAGTAGGGTGTCTTTGTTTTAGTGATAGTTTCTTTCACCATGTAGAGCAATTTTCTACATAATCTTCATTTTAACATGTTGAATTCTTATTACTTGAGAAGATTGGTGTGAGTTTTTATATTTTAAATTGCATCATTTATAAGGCATTAGAGGGCAGTCCCCAAAAGTATCTGATACCTGGCTAAGTGATAGATTAATTTAAACGGTGTTGCTTAATACTGAGTGCTATGGGAAAACACACAAACTAGTACATTGCATAGGCCTAAATCTAAAACAAAACCACTTAATTTTAATGATGTTTTTAACTAGTTAGTTAACAAAACTAAGTTGATTTCATAATGAAACAATTGTTGATTTCATACTTGAAACATTTCATATTTTTCTGCTATATATTAAACTGAAAATTAAGCCATTTTGTAATTCAGATTTTCTTCTTAATTACTTATTGGAGGCATTTATTTAGCATAGGAGTATATGTAACTTCAGGTAAACTACTTTAAATTTTTAGTCTTTTAGATGAAATATCATGTCAAGAAATTGTAACTATGGAAAATGGCTTATTGTTGAGCATTGCATGACTTTAACCTTTCCCCTTCTCCCACATTTACTATTTTTAACTTGGTGTGGGCATGCTTTCAAGGAAAATAGCACATTGTTTGGCTCTTTCTTTTCCTTAAACTATTAAGCTTAGTCACAGAAGTCAGAACTCTACTAGAAAGGTCTTACGTTATCTAATCTGTTCATGCAGTCAAAGGTGTTCAGCCCTGATAATGCAACTTTTTGCATTCCAGTTGGAATCTGGAAGGGATTTTAGAAATCATTGTTCTGTTGGTCTTCAAGAGGAACTAACAGTGGAGACACTATTATTCTTCAAAATCAAATCCCAGCTCTCAGACTGCCTCTTAGAGTCATTTTCCTTGAGTGGAGGTATGATAGTATCTATCTAGGTAGCTGTGAGGAGAGAATGAGAGAGTAGCACATAGAAACTGCTTGGTGCTTCTGCTGCACTCACAATCATGTTGGTCCCTGGTGTATTTCATATTCATAGCTATGTATCTGTGAAATTCAGTGAATGGAAACTGTGTAAGGAAATCTGAGTTATGGCTGTGTGTAGATATCAGATCAGTAATTTGATAATGTAGAGATTATCATCACTTTACATCTCCTTAAAACGTTTCTCTTACCTGTAAAACCACCAAGATCACTGAAGAAAGTATGAAATTAAATCTTATAGGAAAGAAAGCAAATGCTAATCCACTTTTTGACACCTCTCCTCCCTTTTCCCACCACTGTTCCCCTTTCAAACTTGATTTTTTGGTGATAAAAATATTTGTATAATTGAAATGTGCTAATTATTCATTCATTGAAAATACTCCAGTACAAATAGTGTAAAGCACTTATTTAAAGTCACCAATTTTGGGTGACTCACCACCACTCCCTGGTGGCACAGTGTGTTAAGTCACAGTACTGTGAAGCATCTGCATGCACTGCAGCATGAGTTTGATCCCCAGCCAGAGAGGTGACTCACATGGCGCAGCAGACCTCTCCTGTCTGGCTTACTGCTCCCCTCAGCAGTGTATTTCAGTCTGCCTGACTATTCTGTTCCCCACCCTGTCTCTGGTGAATCCTCTCATCCCCCCCATGCCTCTGGCCTGTACTCCAGCTCTTGTATGCATAAATAAATCTTCAAAAATAGGTAAAGTCACCAATTTTGAAATACTAAAAGATTAAGATTCTGAACCTAAAAAGATCTAGGATCTAAACTATTGACACTTTTCCCTAGATTATTGATAATGGCTCACAGTTAATATTTTTTAGTTAACCATGTATTACCAGGTTTTAACTTCCAGTTTTCATGTATGTGCAGATTCCTTAGTTTCACACTTGTGTTCAATTATTACTATGAAAAAAGCAATTGCACTGTATCTTGTCTTAGTGTAGTCAATGAAGTCAAATTTATGTGTGCAATACTGTATTTGTACTAAAGTTCTCTCTCTGTCCATTGGTCATTGGTATATAAACAAAAGGATTAGAGATTGTTGTCACCTAAAAAATGAGTATACATATAATTTTCTTTGTATCACGTGCTAATGAAACCAGCAATTTTACTTGTTAGTGAAACCTCTCTTTACATAGTGTTACATAGAACTCAGAGACCAGGTGGCTGGAATAGAATGCATAGCTAAACAAATAAAATCATTGGATGGTACAGCTTTGTGAATTGCTAAGCATTTTATATGTTTGCAGATACTTCTCATAACCCTTGGTGGAGTGCAGTTTATCTGAAGTTGCTTTCCTTTTTTTTTTTTTTAAGATTTTTTTTTTAAGATTTATTTATTTATGCATACAAGCACTGGGGTATAGGCCAGAGGTGTGGGGGGTGAGAGGATTCACCAGAGACAGAGTGGGGAGCAGAAGAGGCAGATCAATGGAAGTACACTGCTGAGGAGAGTAGCGGGCACAGCAGGAGAGGTCTGCCACACCATGTGGGTCCCCTCCCTGGCCGGCAGCAGGGATCGAACTCGTGCTGCAGTGGCTGCGGTTTGCTTCAT
>JAGFMF010011397.1:3597238-3626221 GCA_019455555.1 Galemys pyrenaicus | reverse complement strand
GGTACAGGCCAGAGTCGTGGGAGGTGAGAGGAGTCACCAGAGACAGAGTGGGGAGCAGAACAGGCAGATCCACTGAAGCACACTGCTGAGGGGAGCAGCGGGGATACAGGAGAGGTCTGCTGCACCATGTGGGTTCCCTCCCTGGCCAGCGGCAGGGATCGAACTCACGCTGCTGTGCCACGGATGCTTCCCAGTGCAGCACTCAACCCGCTGGGCCACCAGGGAGGCCCCTGTGTGAATCTATTTGTTATTTGTATTTTAATAGAGTTGTCTCTTTCACCTCATACTAATGATTTTTGATACATTGTATTTTAACCCCTTATTAATGGTATCTCTGTAAGCCTCATTTGATTTCTTACAACAGTGATGGTATGCCACATCAGTTGCTTTTAAAGTGGGGTAATAGTTTTTCCTGTGCACTTTATAAGACAGTTCCTTTAGAAAGTACCACCACCTAGATGATTTCATATTAATCAGAACTAAATGAGTTAATGATATCTCTTTTTTTGTTGTTGCAGACATGCCAATATTTGGTCTCTGTCCAGCCCACGATGATTTCTACTTGGTGGTGTGTAACGACTGTAATCAGGTTGTCAAACCGCAGGCATTTCAATCACATTATGGTAAGTGCTTAACCATTTAAAAATGATTATTAGATGATTATTAGGGAATAAAAGGCAAGGCAGGATTAATCTGAAGGCCAGTGGCAGGATGGGTAGGATGTAGTAGTCCATCCCTCTGTGAAGAAGTAGGCTTTCTCATTCACTGAATGGATTAATGCCTATCAGATGCTGGATGTTTTCTGAATTTTATTGAAAATGGTGGGTGTTTTCTTATTTTTTCTTAAAATTAGTTGAGGAAAGGCCTCCCCAGTGGCACAGTGGGTTAAGCAACACACTGTGAAGCAAACCACAACTGCTGCAGCTCGAGTTCGATCCCTGCCTCCGGCCAGGGAGGGGACCCACATGGCGTGACCTCCCCTGCCTCGCCCACTGCTGTCCTTGGCAGGTATTTCAGTCAGTCTGCCTGTTCTGCTCCCCACTCTGGTGAATCCTCTCACCTCCCACAACTCTGGCCTGTACCCCAGCTCTTGTGTGCATAAATAAATAAATCTTTAAAAAATATTAGTTGAGGAAAATATGTTTTAGAAAGTCTTCTGAAATTTGTATCAGTGTTATAGAAGGTTTATTTTCTTTTAGGTTTGGATGTTCAAATTATATACACACATAGTATGGAGACGTGACTTTTTAAAAAATGTTCTGAATGTGTCTTGATGTTCTAATTTGTGACTACGATGATGCTATAACATTTTCCCCAACAAAATGTGCATGTACTTAGAATGAGGCATTATCACTTGAGGAGTTTCACAAATCCCTGAGTCACCCTTGTGCTTTCTGAGGCTTCAAGCCTATTATCTGTTTAATTATGAAAAGTCCAAATGAGGTTGCTTTGCATTGTCAGAGTGCCCCCTAAAGTGTTTAAAATAAGATTCTAGGACCTCCCTGATGGCTCAGAGGTTAAAGTCTCAAGCTATCAGGCTGTCACCAGTCACTGCAGCATGAGTTTGTTTTTTTTTTCTTTTTAAAGATTTATTTATTTATGCATACAAGAGCTGGGGATACAGGCCAGGGTCGCGGGAGGTGGGAGGATTCACTAGAGACAGAGTGGGGAGCAGAACAGGCAGACTGACTAAAACACACTGCTGAGGGGAGCAGTGGGCAAGGCAGGAGAGGTCTGCTGCGCCATGTGGGTCCCCTCCCTGACTGGGGATCAAACTCATGCTGCAGTGGCTGCCGTTTGCTTCATAGTGCAGTTGCTTAATCCACTGCGCCACCAGGGAGGCCCCTAGTTCTTTGTCTTGAGTGAATTTTCTAATCTCGGTTTCCTTTGTTATAATATGGGGGTGGTAATAACAGTCTTATGAGTTCTCAGTGAGGATTAAATGAAGCAACATTGGTAAAACCCTTTATATAGTGCTTGGTGAATAATAGATATGAGATATAGCTACAGCGATAGCTATAGGAAGGTATGTGTCTATAGTTGCAAAACAGTCCAAGATCTTAGGAATAAGGAGGATCACAGATTGCTTCTTGATGAGTAATTCAGAGAATGCTTCTTAGAGAACCAATTTGACAGCCTAAATATTCATGTTAGTCTATTAGTTATGAAGAGTGAAATGGATTTTTCTTCCTGTGTGTAAAATTTTTCAGATGTATGATAATTGTGGAATATGCTTTTTAAAAGTCAGCTATAAGCCCTTAAAATGGGAAATGTTTTGGTGGGGATAGGCAGGGCTGCCATGTACAGCTGCATGGTTTGTACACTGGACAGCCATATTTGGTGGCCCTAGGTTGGCAATAGGAGTGACATGAGCAAGGCCAGAAGCAGGACACTCCATACTGTCTGGAATGTACTACATAATGTCTGTTGGACAGAGCTAGGTATGCCCTCATATAGATGAGCCATGAGCATAGTAAGGCCAGGACTGCCTCAGAGAGCCTCAGTCCCTCAGGTTTATCCCGGTATATATACCCCTGGCCTTGATATGTCAGCGGGAACATGCAGCAAAGTGATGTGATGAGGTGATCCTCTATAATGCTGATGGATAGAATGGGTTGAAAGGGAGTGAGAACAAAAACAGGGGTGTGAAAACAGCTGCTATTTGGGTTAAGGCTCAGTTATTGCTTCTTCCAGGACTTTCTTGGGCAGAAAGGACCCTCATGGAGGGTCCCTTTATCCCCTTTTCCAGAAGTGCTTCACTAAGTTTCAGCACACTTCATGGAGATGATTTTATCTTCCTCTGTCTCTCTTAGAATGTCAGTATATTGGTGGGAGGCAGGGAGTCTCTTAAAACCTTATTTCTACTCCTTTGTTTAGCAGTACCTAGCATTCACGGTATGTTCTAATAAGATACTTGTTGAGTGACAAGGGGAGAGTGGTAACTCCAAACTCGTAATAAGGTGTAAATGCAAGATTCACATACTAAAATTGCTTCTATGGCTAGGCAGGAGATATGACTGATGAAACCACTGACTGGGGAGGCTGTGGTCCCCCTAGTGGTAAAAGAAGTATTAAAACTTTAAGACAAAGGAGAGACCTTAGTGGTGCAGGGGTTAAAGACTGTGCTGTGAAGCTGTCACCAGCCACTGCAACATGAGTACAATCTCTGGCCAGGGAGTGACCCACATGTCACAGCACATCTCTCTACTTGCCCTGCCCACTGCTCCCTTTAGTAGGGTATTTCAATAGCTCTGCCTGTTCTGCTCTCCACTCTGTCTCACCCCGCACCCTGTCTCACCCCCCATCCTGCACCTCTGGCCTACACCCCAGTTCTTGTATGCATAAATAAGTAAAACTTAAAAAAAAAAAAGTCAGGAAAAGAGTCCCAGATATAAAGATCATGGCTAAATGATGAGAAAGGGATTCCTCTGGGAAATATGGAAGGCATTCCCTCTTTGAGGCAGCAGCCAGTGAGAACACTGATAAAATAAACAGGCGTTTTGGAGAGGAATGGGTGTGTGGTGTTGGCAACTGGATTGAGTGGAAGAAGGCAATGCCCTGGAGCAACCATTTTCAGTGCTGCCAGTGTATATTCTGTCTTTGGGGACAGGTGTTGTAACAAAAAAAAAAGTATTTTGGTTTTATCATTTTTGATTTTGTCCCCATAATTTCAAAAGACCAATTCTTACATGCTCCTTTTCCACAGTTTGGAACAACAAAAAAAGTTCTTTCAAATTCACATTTTTTCTCCATGGCCATCTAAGTCTGTTATTACCACATTAGGAAGAACCCACTCCTGCCATGGGAGGAATTGTTAGTTTTTTGGTTTTTTTTAAAGACTTATTTATGGATACAAGAACTGGGCTACAGGCCAGAGTCACGGGAGGTGAGAGAGGATTCAACAGAGACAGAGTGGGGAGCAGAACAGGCAGATCGACTGAAATACACTGCTGAGGGGAGCAGTGGGCAAGGCAGGAGAGGTCTGCTGCGCCATGTGGGTCCCCGCCCTGGCCGGGGATCGAACTCGCACTGCTGTGCAGAGGATGTTTCACAGAGCGGCACGCAACCCTCTGCACCACCAGAGAGGCCCCGGACTCGTTAGGTTTCGATGAAATTGCTGAAAATGTGTGATCTGTCTTCGGTGAGTTGCTCATATTCATCAGCGACTTTTATGAACAAATGAGCAATTGATGCATAATCCAACAGGCAGTTCCTTTAAATCCATTGCTGCCAGGACAAGGAAGGCCCCTACCATGGCAGCATAACTTGTAATTCCATTAATGTTGGTGTTAAAATATAGTCCCTCCTTTTCTGGGATTTGGTGTCTTCAGTTTAGTTCCCACAGTCAACTTGGTTCTGAAAATATTACATACAATAAGATATTTTCAGAGAGAGAGAAACCATGTTCACATAAGGTTCATTACAGTGTATTGTTATAATTGTTCTATTTTATTGTTGTTACTGTGCCTAATTTATACATTAAATTTTACTAATATGTTTGTATAGGAAATGTAAAAATACTTTTGTCTGTATTAAAAAAAAAACCATAGTATATATAGGATTCTGTACTACTAACCATTTCAGGCATCCACCAGGGGTCTTGGAACATATCTCCCACAGATAAGGGCTAACTACCGGATTATTCTTAATTGGTGAGCAGCTTATTATCCAGAATAGTGAGAGACCATATACTCTGTTTACAAAGTTGTGAATCTCAGTTGATCAGTTAGCATAAATGTCTGGTCCTGGACCACATAGTGTATAGTACTATTTATGTACATTTACTGTGAATCTCAATGGGGTAGGATTAGCTGGTGACTTGTGGGGTGCATTTGGGTACTATGTTGAAAGTATGCTTGTGTTCCTCCACTGCTCTTTGCTCAGCTGCATGTCTTTGAGTTTGCTTATGAAGAATGACTTAATTTCTCTGAACCTATGTTAGGCACACATGGGATGATTCTACCTATGTGAAATAAATAAGTGATGTTAGTTCAGCTTGGACAGGTGCTACATTTAGACTATATAATTAATTGAAGCTGCTTAAATGTTAGTTTCACTCAGATTAGTTAGATGACCCTCTTGTTCACGTTTTGACTCAGCCTTGAATTCCTCTTTGAGGGAGCCTTCAGTAGTTACCTGTTGTTTCTGCCACCTTTTCCCAGTTTTAATCAATCCCAATTTTATAATTTGCATACTTAGTCCACTTTACAACAACCTACTTTTATTCAAATATTTTATAAAGGAAACCTTTCTAGAATCATCAACACATGATTTACCATAGGTATGAGTAAAAAAATATATATGTTAAGAGATTATTAAATTCTGTATTGGTGTTCTTGCCAGTACTGACTTTGAACAGAAGCCTGCTCCCTTTTAAAAAGGAGACTAGCATGTTTTGAGCAAGTGTTACTCACATGGGAATGTGATGTTATTAGAAGAACTAAAGAGATTTGGAAAGGGGGTAAGCTTTCACTTGTAATTTAATGTTATTAATGTTGGGGAGTGACTGCTCCATGTTTTGAGAAACACCAGCTCAAGCAACTACATTTGATTTCCACTGTTGTTTATGGAGTGCTCTAATGACACCATCCTAGCCCTAGGAAATACCATACAGAGAAAGCAGAATTCTAGAACCACATACTGATCTTCAAAAGGATCAGAGAGGAGAAATGCCCTTTGCCATTTATCAGTTGATATTCTGTATGAGTCCTATAGTCACTGAGTGGAAGGTTGTTCTAGACCTCACTGTAAAACATCTGCCCCCTCAGACCTCTGCTGATCAGTAGAGGTGTCATAAGTGACTTTACCGTAACTTTGTGAAAGTAGCTTTGGCAGAAACACAGCTGTCATCTTACATCTGTGCTTGCAGATATGATTATGAATCCTGTAAACTTAACCTCCACATGCATTGTTTGGATTTACTGATCCTTTAAGTGCACTGAGGTGGCTTGGGTTCTTTTCAGTGACAGCGTAAATTATAATTTCCAAAATGTCATTTTCATCAGAAGATGAGTAAATAGAAATTACTCATACTTTTTTGAGCTAATTAGTTGCTTTCAAAGAACCTTAGTGTAAAAGCAAAATGAGTTTCATTTTGTAAATCAATGGACTGGTTTTGGCAAAAAAAACTTTGTTATTTCAAAGCACTTCAGTAGATGTGGACAGTGCCACAAATAAGTTAATCTACGTCACAAAGCAGAGGTTTTGTTATTTAATAAATTCCTCTCCCTTTTACCATTTGATTGACTTTAATAGTTCCAGGTATTTTGAATGAGTTATTTTATTTGGTTATTGAGTAACTTTGCTTTTTGAACAAAGAAAAATGTTCCTTTTTTTCCTCTCTAGTATGCTAACTAACTAAATTTGACCTTTGTATTTTTCATAATGTTATTTGTTTTTTTTCTACTTGGAAATTTTCATTCATAATTAATCTTTTTAAGGTTGACATTCATTATAAAGTCCAAAGTAATGATCATTTTTAGTGGTTCTTGATTCACAAAGCATTTTTGTATGTATCATCTTATTTCCTGTTTTTAAGGACCCACTGAAGGATGATTTTATTCCCACTTTATAGATCAAACTTCTAAATTAAATCCCATTCTCAAGGACAAAATGTACCAGGCCAGGTTTTCCTCCTACTCTGTCTCCTTCTCTTGCATGTAATAAGGATGTTTACAGTGAAAAGATAATACTGAATTCTGCATGTCACAAAACTATCAATAGTGAGTGACAAGATGTCATAGCTCAGGTAGAATTCTGTTTGCTGAAGAGTAGCTGGGACAGTATTGTGAACCCATTTCCTCAAAAAAGAACATTTAGTAATCTGAAGATGTAATGATGGTAGGTAGATATTTGGTTTTACATAGTCACTGGAATTTCTCTTCAGCCTGCTCTTTATTTCACCTTCAATCATATTAACGATCCAAAAACAAATTTCCCTTTTGTTCCAGTTTCATAACATTTTGTAGCTTTTTTAGAGAATTAGTTAGGATATATTTATTTCTGTAGTCAGTATAAAGATTGAAACGTGTTGCAGAGCCAAAAGTGTTACCTCTTTTGTTTCACTGCAGAGGTTGAGCCAGGGCAAGGAACTAATTAGAGCAGACACATTATAATGTGAATTATGTCAATGAAAGAAATTCCAGGTTGACCATTTGACCTAAACTTCTTGTCACGGGTAACATAATGTTAAATAAATACAATGAATTAAATTTTTTGTTGCCATGGCCAAATAAGTGCTAATTAAAATAGTCAGATAAATAACATCAGATAAAGGACAACTTCGTCTCTAGCGAATACAATTTTATCTTTTTTTCCTTAGTTATTGAAAAAATAGGTATCCTTAAAGTGGTCTTATTTACATCATAGCACCAACATTTTAGTTTCTGGTTATAAAAATGTATTGATTTTTCCTCTTACTAAGTGCTTTATTAATGTCTATGCCTTTGGGAGTGCTTTAAAAAAGTCAAATGGCAAAGATGTTAATTCATGCATTTAACAAATATTTATTGAGTACCTACTATCTGCCTTAGGCATTGCTTTCCACTTAACTAGAAAAGCAGTAACTTTATTTCATAGGACTTATGTTCTGACTAGGTAAGATAGACTAAGAGACAAAATAAGATATGATTTTTCAGGTAGTGGTAGTGCTAGGGATAATATGAAAGAAAATGACTGAGTTAATGTTACAGAGCAGGGAGGGGAGCACCCCAGAATCCCCAAACCTGCCCTCTCTGAATGGGTTCTACCATCCGCTGCATTAAGACAAACATATAAAACCTTTAATGGAAAGGAACTTTAATACAATTAGTGTACAATACAGAAAGGACAAAGAACATGGTTACTAAGTTAAGCATCCAAAATTACCCATCTCCTTGAGAGTAAAAGTCCAGCCAAATAGGATTGGCCCAACGCAAGGCCCAAAAGCCTGCCACATGTCTAAAGGACCTTTCAGTAGAGACCCATAGAAAAGGGTCAGAAAGAGTCAGACAAATCTGGGAAGAAAAGAGCAAAATCAAAATCAAGATGAAAGCTGCCATTGCTAACCTCCCCATGGGTCTCTCACCCACATCTGTTCCAACCAGTCCAAGACCAAAAAGCAAGCGCAGTTTCTTCACATGTCCCTCTGCTCCACATGCCTCCTCCATGTCTCCTTGCTGCTCTCCATCCTGCTTCCTTCTTCCTCCCTTCCTTCTGTCCTCCTCTCTATGAAACCTTCTTTCCCTGCTCAGCTCCACCCACTTAGGGCGTAACCTGGATTCTGGAACTTCCCCCCCTTTTCTGGGGACTACCCTGTTACAGTAAGACATTTTAGGTAAGGCTAGTGAACGAAAGCCACTCTTGAATTATTTGAGCTTAGTGATGAAAGAGGGAACCATTAGAAGATATGGAGATCCACGCAGAGAAAATAGCAAGTGCAAGTATCCCCAGAAAAGGTAGCGAGGACGTGGGGACAGTGAACAAAGAGAATGGGCAACTTGGGACCAGATGATGCTGTACCTTGCAAGACATGAAGGGAGTCAGGTTTGGATTGCCAGGAACTGCAAGGATCACTGTAGGATTTTTGAGCATGGAAGTGTCTTGAACATGAAGTGTCTTCATGTTTTCTCTGTGGAACATAGGGGGCAAGAGTAGAAGCAAGGAGATGTGTTAGAGGATTGTTTTTGCACTATTGCAGGTGAGAGCTGGATCAAGAGAGGAAGTTTAGGTGAAGATTATAGTAGCAGAGGCCAAGGAGTATGCATGGAATTGGAATGCGCAGTTTACAAGTAGAAAGTCAGCCTGGTCTGCCTATGGACTGGGAATGAACAATATGGGATAAGAAGAGTTGAGGAATGACTCATAGGGGTTTTGGCTCAAGCAGCTGGATGACTTTGCCTAATTTATGGATCATATGATTGTTCTTTCAGTATGTATATGGATTTTTATTTTTTTTTATTTTTTAAAGATTTATTTATTTATGCATACAAGCACTGGGGTACAGGCCAGAGGTGTGGGGGGTGAGAGGATTCACCACAGAGCAGGGAGCAGAACAGGCAGCTCAACAGAAGTACACTGCTGAAGAGAGCAGCGGGCACAGCAGGAGAGGTCTGCCGCACCATGTGGGTCCTCTCCCTGGCCGGCAGCAGGGATCGAACTCGTGCTGCGGTGGCTGAGGTTTGCTTCATAGTGCATTGCTTAACCCACTGCGCCACCAGGGAGGCCCGGGTTTTTATTTTTTAATGAGGTGCATTAACCTGAATGAAACTTCTTGATGAATTCCATTTTTAGATATTTTCTAGAAATTGTTGGGGTGAAAAATAATTATTTCAATATTTGAATTATTCTTTTTAGTTTTCGTTGTTGTGTTTTGCTTTTTTTTAGTGGAAAAGTTACCTAGTTACACATGCTAGGAATTAAAAGAGCATATGTACACTTCCTGGGACTCTCCATGCTTTCATTTAAGCAATGGCAACTCATTGATTAAGAAACACAAAGTCATATATCTTTATTTTTCCCATTATTAATGTAGTAATATACATTGTAAAAGAAAAAGTTAACCAACAGGAGAGCAGATAAACAATCAGAATGAATAAAGCTCTCCTTACTGTTCATAGGTACAATTTGAGTTTCAAGACTTCATACAAGTAACATGTGGCTACATGCTTCTTACTTCCTCACACACATACACAACTGGATTTGTTGTAAATTTGCTTTTTAAGCAGTATTTAATCTTATTTTCCCATGTTAATATGTATTACTCTACTCCCTTAATTTTAAATAAGCCTCCTCCATTTTATTAATGTATTTAAGGGAATTTATCCATTCCCTTACTGATGGAAATTTGGATATTCTGTGTTTCACTATTATGTGCAGTATTTTAAAGATCACCCTTCTCCGGGAATGTCTGTCAGTATTTCAGTATATTGATTCTCCACATGGAGATTGGACAGAGCTGCCCTCTAGATTAGTACTGCTGTGATTTAATGGACTACTTCAGCAGTTCTGATTTGTTACTAGATACGGCAGTGAAAATGTGAGTCTCTAGCAACATCAATAAATAGATCAATGTAAATTGTTATTATTCACACTGCTACTCTTGACTTGTGTGCAACATATAGAAATCACTCATATTGTAAAGGAGAATTTTCAAGATAGAAATCATTATTTTCCTAACAGTTATTTTGTAGGACAGAAGCTACATACACCTGCTATTTCAACTGTTAAGTTGTGGTCTTACATATGACCAGAAGAGGGAGTTTTGATTGCTTCCTTGAGCTGCAGCACCTAACACCTGGCTGAAATAATCCCTTCCATGCATGTGCTAGTCCAAACCCATAAAACAAACTGGTTTGAGACAAGAGTGCAATGAATAAATTTAGCTGTTTCCCTCCTCATTCCACATTATACATATAGAAATCCTAATTTTTAGGTTACAAAGAGAGAGAGGAGAGGAGAGAAAGAAATGATCTCAATTTAAGATAAATTAAAATGCAGTCAATAAATCTCTAATCCGACTTGATGTGTTCTTCTGTGTGTCTGGCCCAGGAATGACTTCCTGAGATTCTATCTCATAGAGTTCTTGATGTGTAGTCTTTTAGGGTCCAAATAAATTCTGCCATGAAATTTGTTTCATTGCCTCTTACACTTGAGATTTTATGAAAATTACTAGCACTCCTAATATTGAAGCTCTGTAGTGGGTTTTAGAAAGTTAAGGGGTTGATTCAACAAAGTGGCTGGTAGGCCTTTTTCTGTGTGACTTTTACAATACTCAGTTGTGCTAGACTCTCAGTTTTCTTGACCAAACAAATGAACTGGGTGCCATAATCAAGATGTACTTATTTAATGTTGTACCAGAATGACAAACTGTTTAAAATTTTCTCCAGGTCCATTCACAGTGCATTTTTTGTAACAAAAATATCTAAACTAATTTTTTATGGAGTATTTTATACATGAATGTATTAAATATATACACCCACTTTTTTTTACATAAATAAACAAATTAATTATCTCAGCATGGTGTTTTTCAGTTCAGCCTACTTTTTATTATTTCTTTGCAACCTAGCCTCACCTTCTCCAAATATAACTGTCTTTTTTGCTCTATACACCATCTAAATGTATCCATCCATTATATTTTTTCCTCATCAATTTGTAACCATATAAGCACATAAAATCACATATTTTATCAATAGGGCCTTTGACACTAATTTTATTAAAAATGGATCCTAGTCACGCTTGCTTCTTTTCTACTCATCAAGACCACATAGAGATCTATCCATAGTCCGGGATAACACGTCTTACCTCTTTTTAATGATTGTTTAGTGTTCTAAGGTGCAACTACTGTGAGGGCTATCTTCCTCCTCCAAGCCCTTTGTCTCTGGACATTTACTTTGTTTCCTCTTTTTTTTTTTTCAACCTCGAAACAAAGTGGTGGTCTCCACAGTGCTATATGTGTCCTTAACTGCTGGTGGTTTTGTTTCTATGGGATAGAATCTCAGGAAGTCATTCCTGGGTCAGAATGGATATTTTTTTGCATTGTTAACAGCTGCTACTGGATTGTTATCCCAAAAGTTTGTAATGCCTTATATCTCTATTAGCCTTCTAGGAGAGTGTTTCCACTAGGAGTAGGTATTTTTCTAAACTTGCATTTTTCCTAAATCCCCTACATTGTTTTACACAGGCACATATGTGATTTATTGTAATTTGACTTTGAAGTAAATTTCTCAAGTACAAACTTTTGTCCTAGTGTAACATGAGTTTGAGTAATACTTAATGATAGGGGGCAAAGACAAATTTCAAAGTGAGTGATGATTTTTAAAAATTATTAAACAATTACAGCAATATTCCTGGCATCCATGGAAAGTTTCTTTTTATTCTGTATAGAATGTACTTCAGGAAAAAAACCTAGTTCTGTTAGGCTGAAATTCATCACTGCAAAATATATAACCTCTTAGAAGATAAGAGTTTTTGGTAAGACTAATTGTAAGGTCACTGGAAAAAAAATTGTTACTTTTATTTCTGATCTCAGTTGTACTCCTTTCATTTGGTGTGATTGGTCACCTTTTAACAGTGTTCTCTGTGTGTGACAAATAATGACTGGACTGAGGTCAGACAGTGGCTAACACAAAGGCTATGTAAATCAGGCCTTGAGTTTATACTATATTTGCCTGCCTTTGAACAATTGGAACAGCTAAAAAGGAACACACTCATGAAATGTGACTGAGCCCTGAAGAGTTGTTCATGAGAATATCGGATGATGCCTGCCAGAGGAAGTCTGCTGCATGATATTAACTAACCCCCCAGGTGAATGATCCCTGTTTAAACTACATCTCCCACCTCTCCTAATCTGGTGTGAGGACCTAGTAAGCACTGGATAATCACAAAGCAATGTTTCTCCGTGAAGCTAATCTGATTCTGGATGGCAGGCTTCAGGCCCACAACTGAATGAATTGCTTGGTATTTCCAAGTTTGAAAATACTTTCTTCCCCTTTCAAGTGCTCCTTGGCAGCAGGTAAGGAATGTTAAAGCCCTTGTAAGTGCCAATTAAGGCCAATTATAACTTGCCCAGCCTGCTGAGACAGTGAAGTGGAGTTAGTGGAGACTTGTTGTGCGCAGTAAACTGGAGAACTGGCTACCACCAGTGACGGGCACACAGTATTTCCCAGCTGCCAACAACTTGTTTGTTGCCCTACCAAACACCAAATGACCCCTCTGATGGCTTCACAGGATTTGATTTAGGAAATCCCAAGCTTTGTTGGGGACCTCACTAAATTCCATAGTAGTAACTACTGTCTTTTCCTGCTCTTCCTTATTGCATGGTGTCCACCACCTAATTTCTCATTGCTTGTGATCATAATAACATTTATTGTGCATTTAAGATGTGCTAGACACTATATTATCTGTTAACCTCTTTTATTCCTTACCCTGGACTCATAGGAGGAAGTGTTTATCACTTCTCAGGAGAGGGTCCCCCAAATCCCACCAAGGAGGGACAGAGGTTTCTTGCCCAAGTGGAAGTGCTAAGTCTATGAGCTGAACTGTGAGCCCAAGCCCTCACTGTCCCTCCTGGCTGCTGCTGGTTTGCTTTGAGCAAACAGGCTAATTTGTGGAAGAATTTGTGTCCATTCATGACTCCTTTTGTACCTCAGAGTAAAATTGATGAACGGACACCATCCATGCCTGAACCCATACCTAGAATTTTTGATACCTGCGGCATAAGGTGTTATTTTAGTAAGCTGGTTTTTTGGTCTGTCTTTTTTTTTTTTTAATAAGAAAAAATAAATATGACCATTTCCCTTCACCTAGGCACTTGAAGATGAACCATCACTGGGACATTTTATATCAGTGTTAATTTTCTTTAGATAGTAGGCTATTAGGACATGGTTTGAAGAAAATAATAATGCATTTTACCCAGGGTGTTAAGGTGTATGTATCTGTTTAAAATGTAATCTGAATTTTATGACCAGTTTTTATTTGTATATATTCTATTGATCGTTATATAATATTTTGCTAGCTTATATTATCGTTCATGCCTTCTTTGATGTAAGTCTTCAAGTAAATTTAAATTGTTTCTTATGTATAAAACTCATTGTAGATGTGGGTTTATAAATTTGTAGGAACACTTGTTGTTGAAATTCAAATTATTTCACCCACCATTTGTATCATCACCCACAAAAAGGAACAGTAGAAAGGCAAGCATTTGTGTTGTGACACCAGAAAGATGCTGATGTCTGGTCTGACAGGTGCAGTGATGTGAAACTGAAGCATAGTCTGAGAAAGGCTCTCTTACCCAGTTCTGTTCTGCTTGATGACATCAAGGAGCCGCCTCTGCTGCCCCTTAAGGAAGGTGGGTGGGTGCAGTTAATAATGCTAAGACCTGTTGCAATCAGGTAGTATAGCAGTGGATTTTTTTTTTCATGTAGTTTAAGAAAATTTTCAGTGAATTAACCAAAAATTCTTATTTTTCTGAATTAACTTTTCAAAGTTTTGGGGGAAATATCATTATCCTGTGATTCTAAAGCCTGCTGATGGCTCTTCTATATTCTTTTAGTATATCATAAGTTTATAGCACCATATGTTTGCAGTGTTTGAATGTGACTATAAAAAAATCTGATGGGGGGAGGTTACATTTCAGGAAAAACTCTCTAGATCTTAATACTGCTGATATAACCGGATCTGAATATTTGCTGTGAAAATAATGCAGTGGCTACTAGTTTTTGTTTTAGAGTAAATTTAGAATTTGTTTCTGAACGAATAGAAGTCATTTCCTATACCTCTTATATCTCTCAGACTTTCCAGGCCAAATCTTTTACACACATGTAATTCATGACTTTTTGCCAGATATTCTGTAGAGGTTGAAGTTACTCTGTAGAGGAATTTCCCTCTGTTTCACATTTCCAAGTGTTCGTTCTAAACTGTCAGACATCTGAGTCTCTTTATGTGTGTAGACTTTATTATCATAAAACTTAGATCACTTGATGGTTTGTTTCCATGCTTATTTGATAGTAAGATTTGGCAATTGACAGGAGAGGAAGTATTTATATGGGACACAAAAGGGTCACTTAGGAAGAGAAGTTTTTTTAATTCAAAGTATAAAAGATTCTGGCTTTAGTCAGGTATCTGAAGACTGGACACCAAACTCTAGATACCAAATGTATATCGTTCTGAAATTACACAATTTTAAAATTATGCACAGAAAATAGGTTAAGATTTTTGTTATTAGATGGGGGGAGTATGCTTAAGTATTACAAACTTTATTATTTTTAAAGTGTAGCTCATGGTGAAATGAATTATAAAGAAAAGCTGTTGATAATTTATGGAAATGTGTAAGTTTAAAACTCCTACATCTAGGAAGATAGACAATGTAGATTGTATAATGTATCTTTTAAATCTTCTAATATACCTGCTTGTAGCAGTGTCACTTTAAATGTATTTTAAAAAATCAGAATGTAATTCACATTTTAGCAGGTTAAATTTCTAATTCCAATTTCTTCAGTTTTGGCAAGTTGCCTTTCAAAATAGAAAGATTAATTTACACCAGTTAGGACGCCTTGTATGACCATATTAGATGAAATTAGACTCCACCCCTTGTTTTCTGTTGATCTGCCAGGACCTTTATAATTCAAGTGCTTTTTACAGTAGTAGCAAATGTTACATAAGACCAAACATGGAGCATATTTGGAGTTGGTGGGCAGAACCAAATCATGATGCAAGCCTGCAGTAGCAAGTGTGCAATGAAGCACAACCAAATTATGTGAATGGAAGGTAACAAGAAGCCTCTCCAGAACAGCCCTTCCTCCGCACCAGGGCTGAAAGCTCCACTGGGTAAGTTTTCCGAGGCAGTGTTCAGAGGCTGGACTTGGCTTTGGGCCCAGGAAGAACTTGCGGAAGGTGGGTTAGGTCTTTGCTGACATTACATAGAACCAAGCAGATTGGGGAAGAATTCATGCTGGCCTCTTTCCTTCTGGTTTCTGTCCTGCCCTGCCAGCAGGCCCACGTCCTTAGGCTGCTGACGGGAGGGAGTCAACTCTGCAGAGCTAGTGGATCAGAGTGGGTAATCGCAACAAGGGATTAGTTGCTGTAAGCTGTCCACGGAGTCATTCTGAATTGTCATTTGAGTGATCTGGCCAAAGTTCATATGCCGTCAGGAGTCAAGTTTGCTATTAACTCCAACAGAATGCTGAGGTTTGCATCAAATAGTTTTGTTTCTCAAAACTGGAGTCATTGGTTACATTGCTCTCTAAAAATGGAGAAACGTTGTAACATGCTTTAACTGTTTGTTTTTTATCTCACTTGTGGTAAGTGAGGTTTCATGACAAGCAGTTCACAGTGTTTCCTGTAGAATGTGTTTGAAAGCTGTTTTGTCAGATACTTCAAATCCACAGAAAGTTTCCAACAGAACACTGTGTCAGGAGGAAGAACAATTTCAAAATACAAACAGTAAACCTGGGAAGTCATTCTGGAGCTTCAATTTGAGCATATAAAAATTTAATTATGGACCTCAGTGCTAGGAAAGACACTTCTCTCTCCACTCCCCGCCCCCACCCTCGCCTCTGTCCTCAAGCAGGAAATGTGGTGACAGTTGAGTTCTTTAATTTTCATGGATTCATACTTCATGCCATCTGTAATATTGAACTTTGACTTGATGGTTTTAACTGGAGGGTGAAATTTAGCTACCTGTTTGAAGAACTTTAAATATAAACATATCATAAAACTTTAATCAAATTGTTAGTTCCCTAAAAAGGACTTTTCTAAAAATTCTTATCTCTAAGATGTCAGGCAGTTTTTTGTTTTGTTGGTTTTGGTTTTACTTTTTGAATATTGCTTTTTGTGTTTACTAGATTAGAGGCCCAGCTTTGTAGGTAGGGCAGATGGTATTTCTCTTCAGAGGAAATAAACATGTGCTGCAAATTCATTTAAAACTTTGGCATCATTAATTAATGAATCACCCACTTTTGATTAACAAAAAGCTTAATGAAGGAAGCTTCTTGGTCTGTACTTCAAGTTAGAAGTTTATGTTTTTCCATGTTCATGGTCCTCTCTCCTCTCCCAGCCAAATAAAATAGTAAATAAAAAAATGGATATAGAACTAGTGGATTGTGACTTACTGATGGATGCAGCACTCTGCAGCAGATGGTGCTGTCATTCCACTGCACCTTGGACTTGCTACTCCTTTTTGGCCTAAGAAGACACTGTTCCCTCTGGGAACTCTTGCCTAGAAGCTTGAATTTTACAAAACAACAAAAAAAGAGAACTTATTTAACTTGAGTTTTACTATGTTCTTTTAACTCTCATAGTGCAATGTGTGTGTGTGTAAAAATTGGATGGGAGTAGTAGAGACATAGTTTGAGTTTTGTTTTTTATTTTAATTCTCTGTGCATTTTAATGATAGAATTGTGTATTTTCTTTGGGAAAAACTGTGACCCAAATCCAAAATGTGACTACAGGACGCTAGTGTAAGGACTGAGTATGCTGATGCTTAAACTACAGATGGTATAACAAATTTGAAGACTAAACTTGTTATGATAATCACTGAATTTATAGTATACTACTCCCCAACCCCCAACTGATAAAGGATTAAATCAAGAATAGCTGGAAATTGTTGGGTTTTGGTTTGGGCTTTTTTTTCCCCTTTCCCTCATGACCATTCTTAAGAATACAAACATTTCAAGTGAATGATGGGTGGGAGAGTTACGGGAGCAAATTCTGGGGAAATGCTGTGCATCATTCCAGTAGTGAGATCATATTTGTTTCAGGCAAGGTGATTGTCAGTATCATTTGGGTAACACTGTGCTTTCTGAGGACAACAGAGAGAGGTCCTTATGACTGTTAGCAAAGTAGAAGCACCAGCCAACATGTCTTTCACTGCATGACATTCCGTCAGAAGTGGTGATAACAAGATCACAATGGTGACATAGTTTGGCAGCTGTGTTTTGCTTCCTTACCCCTGAAGGTACTTTCACTAAAAAGCGCGCGTGCGCGCGCACGTGTGTGTGTGTGTGTGTGTGTGTGTCTGTCTGTGTCTGTTTGAGATCATGATGAAAAATGTCAGTTCAGAGTCTGTACCTTAAACAGGGCTGCGGGAGTATAAGGACATCCCCTTAAGGAAGAGAATTAGTCACTCAAATATTCAATTTTCCTTGAAACAAATTGTCTTGTAACAATGATTATGAAGAAATAATATACTTACAACTGAGGTGATCAAGTGTTCAGTATTCTCTTTTTCTCTCTCATTCCATCTTCTTTAATAAAAGTATTTGAATTTTTAAAAAAAAGTTTCAGTTTCTGCAAAGAGCTACAAGTTAAGATGGGAGGGGATGGGTACCCCAGATACTCAGTTAGTTTTTCCATATTTCTCACATACTTGAAAGCTAAGTCCAGAAAGAATAGTCCCCATGGGAAGAATTCCTGGCAAGAGGATTGTTTGAGGTTGCCATATTTCTGCTTCTTTCTTAGCAACATTATTGACAATCCATTCACGCCTGTCCCTTCCCCCACTGGAGTCCTTCTCCCTTGTAATCTGCCCTTTGTGATCTGTTCTCTTTCATGCAGCCAGCATGAATGGAGATGCTGCAGTGTGCACCCTGCCCAGAGACATGGAATTGCCAATAGACCCAGAATACTTTAGTGGGGCTTTTATTTCCGTCATAAAGCACTGGCTTGAAGAGCTTGATAATTTGATTATAGACCTTTGGTGAAAAGTTGTTTCAAGTGGCCCAAGTGCTATAAATGACTCTCTTTTCTGTGCTTTCCCCTTACGTTTTAATTTAAAAGCACCTCTGCTTTAGGGGGAGGAGAAATGCATTTGGCAGAAGTCGCAGTTGGAGACTAATTTGTTAGGGCAGCCAGTGTTGAAATCATCCTTTTCAGTTAAATCCCTCTAGTGGAAATGATGCCCAGTGCTTTGTGATAAGACTTTCTTCCTCATTGCTTTTCAGTGCCATTTGTAACCCACCTAAGCATGCTCCCAGGCTGCTTTCCAGCTCCAATTTTGGCTAATTGTCCTGTAGGCACTGTGTGTCAAAGGCTAGCTTTGGATTCCCTAATTTGAGATTTGAATATTCCAGGAACAGCCCTCCTCCTCTCTTGCTCCCTCCCCCATTTGCCTCCTTTTTAGCATTGGACTCACCCGGGTCTCTCCTGAGAAGTATAGCCAATTGCCTTGGGACCCTAAAGAAATTAGATCAAAGAAATAGCAAATTTAGGATTAAGGAGAATATGTGACAAGAACTGGAGTGGGCCTCTGCTGGTCAGATTCATGAAATGCTTTTAACAAAGAATGAGAACATTTACAGGGAAAAGTTGATGCTGCAGTGAGAAGATATTGTTAAATGCCTTATGTTCATATTTAGTACATGGTATAATTTTAATTTGTATTATTATATTTTAATTTTAAAATTAAAAAATAATTTTTAATTATAAAATTTAAAAGTTTAATTTATTTTAATGTATTTATATTAAGTTGCATTATTTTAATTTATATTTAATGTGTTAAATATCTTTAATATGTTAAGTATATATATATTTAATTTATATTTTAATTTTAAATTATATTAAGGGGAAAAATAGATGACTACTATATCAAACCCTAAAGTCATGCATTCACAGATATTGCTTAGGATGATGGTAAATTAGCTATACCTGATCAGCCACTGAATGTTCAGTAAATAGTATCTTCATAATGTACAGCTAGTGTGAAAAATCCACACTGTGATTCCAGTTTGAATGTCAAATATTTAGGGAAAAAACTGATATGGAGCAAAGTAGATGTGTAAGCAAGAAGTTTTGAGATGGTATGTATGTCTTGATTTGTAGTCTTCTGTAGGCCCTGATTTGGGATGTTTCTTAGAGTCTCGTAATCTTTTTTTTTTTTTTAAGATTTTATTTATTTATGCATACAAGCACTGGGGTACAGGCCAGAGGTGTGGGGGGGGGGTGAGAGGATTCACCACAGAGAGTGGGGAGCAGAACAGGCAGATCAACGGAAGTACACTGCTGAGGGGAGCAGCGGGCACAGCAGGAGAGGTCTGCTGAGCCATGTGGGTCCCCCCCTGGCCGGCAACAGGGATGGAACTCGTGCTGCAGTGGTTGTGGTCTGCTTCATAGTGTGTTGCTTAACCCACTGCGCCACCAGGGAGGCCCAGAGTCTCGTAATCTTAGGAAAGATAACTTAATGCCAATTGACACTCACAATTTGTGTTAGGTGATCTGAAAGGTAAAGCATGACAGTTAGTTTGGGTTGATTGGCAGCTATATAAAAGCACATAACAGTTATTTTTTAACCTGGTTATAAAATATAAGCAATGTAATTAATTATGTGAGTGGTACACAATGAATGACACAAATTTCTAAAACGTTTTCATTATTGTAATTGTTATTTGCTGTGCTGGCCAGAAGATCTGTACACGTTTACCTGTGTTTAACATTTTATAGCCATGTGCAAGCTTGATTATTTAAACTTCTTGCTTTAAATGGGAGTATTTGAGACGATAAGTCAATTGATGCTGTCAGGGACCCCAGGAAAGCTTACCTTCCTTCAAATGTGGATCAGTATTTCTCAGAAGGTCTTTCTGCACAGGGTACAGAATACTCTTTAACCTTACCTGACAGTTCATTCAAAAGTGTGAATTTTAGTTAGAGAAAAATGTGTGGACTTTACCAATCACTATTTTGATTATCTCCCTGAAATTTCCAGCCTTGAATCTATAAGCTGAATTTGAGGCTTATCTCTTGATTCCAATTTACCTACAGTTCTTTCTCAGGAAAATGAGCTAACTTTTAATTTATAAATTAACGTCAGCTTCAGTGAGCATCCTTCTGGGTTTGAGTGAATTCGGTTTTAAGTGAATCTAAAAGTTGTTTCTCTGAAATCTTACCTGAGAAGAGTTCAGTATCTTCCTACATAAATATACAGACTTGACGTGAACCACAATGGAAAAGTCAACTTAGAGTAGTGTGGGTTTGGTTTGTTCTTAAGTGGTTTCTGCCTGTCTTGATAATCACTATACCTTTTTCACATAAGTCTGAAACTGGCATCATCTACTAACATGTAGCAGGTAACTGGCATTGAACTGATAGCGGTCATCTGTCTTACTCTGTTGAGTTCCCAGTACCTGATTCCAGGTCAGCCATGTAAGGCAGGCCTGACAGATGAGGCAGTTTGTCAAAGTGGATGGAGTCACTCAGCTACTAAGTAGCAGAGTAAGGCTTTGAACCCACATGTCTCTGACTTCCAAGTTTTTGCCTTTTCAGTTGATCTGGCTTGTTTTTTTTTTTTTTTTTTTTTTAACTTTGGAGTATATTCAGACAGGTTCATTAACGTCAACACTGTACCTGACATCTGTAAGCCTCTGTAGGCAGTTGTGACCAGCCAGAGTAACTAGGAGCGTGCATAGTTAAGTTGGTTGGTGGAGGCCAACCTTATCCTATAGAACAGCTTTTTGCATCTTCTCCTAATGGTTCTTTGTAAAATACGTTCATCTGGGAACTTTTTAAGGTGATTCATTTTAGCCAAGAATTCTTTTTAGCTAGAAAGAGAAACTTTACTGGCACTTTTCTAATAAAATACATTCTTCAAAACATCTTTGATGTTTTAAGACCCCCTGAGAATGTGTACTTGCACATGTGTGCATGCTCTCTCACACATGCACACACACGCACACGCACACATGCTTGCTAAACTGACCACATCCCATAGCTAATCTTTAGGACAGCAGCTTCCAAAATGAAAAGATGAAATTCACAGCAAGCTAGGTTTCCTTTAAGCAAATTCTAGATCCCCATTCAAATTTACCAAAACTGTGTCTTTATGTTTTTGTATCCAGTCTTTTGCACTAATAATTGGTCTGCTCTTGTGGAGCACTTAGAAAGATGGGATTCTCATGGATAAATGCCCCATCCCTCACTCTCATCCTTCCCTTGTCTCCTTTTGGATCCTATATTATGGCTTGCTAATAACGTACGTATATTGTAGTGTGGTCTAGCTTGGTTGTTGGAGTCAGCCTCTTTGGAATTGGATCCCAACTCTTCCTCTTAACTAGTGGGGTCATGTTGAGCAACTGAATTAAGTCCTTTAAAGCCTTGGCTTCCTCACCTGGAAAGTGGAAATCATAATAGCATCTACTTTGTAGGAAGATCATTAGAACTGAGTGAGATAATCCCTGTAAATTCTAACACATAGTACCTAACACATGGTTTCTGCTCAGTAAACAGTAGTAACTATTGTTGTTGGTGAGGAGTCTCATCAGCCCTGTGTTTAGATTATAAAAGATTAGTTAAAGGGCTTAATAACATATAAAAAAAGAACCTTGAATGAAAATAGTTTTATGGGGTTTTCCTAGTGGCTGTAGCCTCTCATACCTGATTTTAGTTGCTAGTAGGACAAATTGATAATATACCCATAAATGATAATATGCCTTGTTGTGTTTTGGCAAGTTTGTAGCATCTGGTTTTTAAAATATGTATTTGATAATCAAGTTATTACAAAAAATAATTTACTAAAGTTTTTCAAAAATATGCCTCATAACAGGGACGATCATTTCAAAAAAAAAGCTTGACATACATCTTTTTCAAACATGAATACTTTGACTGCTAAGGTTTGTTCCCTAACTATGACACTTGTGTGTTACAAATTTGTTTTAAGTTACTTTCAGGCCCGTGTGTGCATGCGCGCATGTGTAATCTAAAAAGATCTAATTACTTGATTTGAATCCTATTTTGGTTTGTACCTGAATGTTTCACTTATATACATATGAGATACACACACACACAAATCCCAAATTACTCATTATTCTTTTCCATTATTCTTCCCTAATAACCTCCCTAGCCTTTGGTGGAGTCACATACCACAGGGGAAAGAAAGTCCACGCATCCTTCAAGCTCTCTGTCAAAAGCACTGTTACTGGTGTTCTTTCCTTCCCCCATTCCCCTCTCTCCATTTCTTCCCCCATCTCACCCTCCCCCCCTCATGCTCTCTCCTCTCTCTTGCTCTCTCTCCCCATCCTTTCTCATTCCTTCTTTTCCTCCCTCCCTTTTCCTCTCCCTCTTCCTCCATGTCTCTCCCTCCCTCTTCCTCAGCCTCTGCCACTACCTCTCTCTCTCTACCTCTGCCTATCTTCACATCTGTCTCTCCAGTTCACACACAACTTCACTCATGTCTATCTTTCTCTATCTCTGCATTATCTTACCCTGTATCTACTTTCGTTTCTCTGTTGTCTGCTGTCTCTCCCTCTTGCTGAAGCCATTCAAAATGAGCACCATCCTCATTCAGGAACAAGAGTGTGCATTCCCTGGCCTGGTGCCATACCCTGGAGAGAGGAGTGCTTTGAAAACCCCACTTGGACTCCTCACCAAACCACATTGCAGTTAGGCTTAGCATCTGCCTACCAGTTTGCCCACTTAATGTAGGGTCCCTATCCAAAACTTGCCCATTTTTCTTTTGATCTAGGAATGCCTACTTTTTTTTTTTTAAGTTGGATGCTCAGTTAAAAATCTTATGAAAATTAAGGACTCATTGTGAAAGAATGTGAAGAGTTTAACTCAACTATAATCTGGTTTTTCCTTTTAGCTTTCTTGTGAAGAGAAAGTCAGATGTTATCTAGAGAATAAGTTACCAGACTATGATGTAAAAGAACAGCTTCATTCAGCTTCATGACAAGGACTCTTGAACTGGCATTTTTCAGCCAGAATCTCAGTTATTTACATGCATACACAAATACATTCTGCTTCAAGTTTAATGAATGAAAAGATGTTATATGATAGATTGCCATTCTTAGTTTTTAAATAACCTTTTTTTTTTGGTTGGAGTAGAAAATACAATTTTTTAAAACATTATTACATGAGCTTATTTAAGTGTTGGCAAGCTATTCTAAATTTTCTAGTACAGAATCCCATATCAAGAGTTATTAGACCAAAAAAAAAAAAAAAAGAGGCATTAACTAAAGAATGCAGGAAGAACAGACTATGATAAAAATAGAAATAGGCTATGATAGAATAGAAAATTAAAAGGATAGGATTTAAGATACAGCTAGTTCTGCTATAACACAAGATGCATTCCTGAAAAATTACTGTGCTGTGCAAAATTGCACAATAAAAGCCACGTGAGATCATTAGAAATATGGGGTTTGGGCCCAACACTCAAAACTTAATCAGTGACACATGAAAACAAATAGAAATGTAATAAAAATTATGGCAGTTTTACGTATTTTAAATGCTATAAAAATACATAAATGTCTGAATAAGTGACAGTTTATTGAAGTGAATTTTGGATGGGTCGCAGCTGTTGTGATGTGGTAGAAGGCAATAACCCAAAAGTTGTCACAACAAATGTGGATGGTGTGGCTCCTAATACCTGGGGTGAGCTGAAATGCACAGTAGATGCTTGGAGGAGGGAGCTTGGAGTATTACGGGCATTCCCATGTGGTTCAGTTTAGCTGGATATAGTTTTCCATGCTTATTACCTAGTGCTTCTTACAGTGCTTCGTAAACTTACTTCTTGCAGAAGTAAATGCAAATGTTTATTACACCCAAGTGGTTTCTTGATACACCTTTGGCTTTGGAATAGGTTACAGTCTCAAAACAGGTATTATAACGGAACTGACTATATTGAAAATTTTATTTATATCATTTTATATCAAGAGAAAATACATCACATTTTCTGTGAGATACTTGCTTGAGAATTCTGATACCCATGGAATAGTAAAGGGAACATGAAAATTCTAGTTGGGTTTTCTCCTCCTCTTTGTACCACAGTCATGCTATTTAAACAAGACGATTTTTGTGGGTTAACTTGGATGAATATTTTAAATTCAGTGTCTGTCTGAAATATATATAAGTAAGTTTATTAAGCCTCATAGGTACTGTTGTTTTAGAAAAAGTTATCAACTGAGAACTGGTTCATACTGGGCTATCTTAAAATGGATTGGGTGGTAGTTTGAGATTGTCCCTGGCAAAGGAGTACTACTAGTGATAAGAGGTGGGGGACCAGGAGTTCTAACCATTGTGAAATCCTTTTTAAGAATTGGTCTGTCTAAAATACCAGAGATAGCCCTAGGAGAAACTGATTAGTATTAGACTATGGGGGAAGGAACAGTAGAGATGATAAATTAAAATGTTGGATAAAAATAGTATTTTATGTGGCTTTCATAAGAATGATGAAAGTAATTGTCAGTTGATGGAAGTTTGGAAAACACTAGTTGAGGATGTATAGTAGTAGCGAACTTTGTTTCACAAGACCTGATCTGCAGCATCATGTGCCAGGCAGTGTTGTGGGCTCAACTCCGCAGTGGCTAATAGTTCTTGAGGTAAGGCAGGCTCTCAACCTTGACTGCATAGTGGAATCACACAGGAGAGATTGTTAAAGTTTGGGTGCCCAGACCACATCTCAGCCAGTTGGTAAGGATGGAACTTAGAAATCAGCATTTAAGCTTATAAACTATGCCAGAGAGAGTAGCCAATGTTGAGAACTACTCAATTCTGTAGAATTTCTGTCTATTTGAATTTCATCCCTCTCCACAAGAAAAGCTGTACCAGTCATGCAAGTACTGATTGAATGCCCACTTTGCTTTCAGAAGGAAATGACCAAGACAAGACTCAGGAAAGCCCTGCCATCCAAGGCAGGCAGCAGAAGTGTAAACAGATTTTTCAATCTAGTCTGCCAAGTGCTTGATGCTTAGAAGTATATTCAGAATGTTTTGGGATCACAGACGAGAAAAAAATCTAAGAAAAAGAAAAACCTCAGATGCCAAATTTGGAAAATTATTATGCTTATTTTAGTTTTCCTTCCTTAAACACAATTTCCATGTCAGAAAGGGAAAAAAAAACAAACAAACAGTAGGAACTTACAAATAACTATCAGTGTAACCTTCTAACTTGTTTGTGGCCTTTGTGTGATCAACTGGGAAAATTTAAATTTTGTACAGGAGCATAGTGATTTTTATACCGGTGTAGAGTAGGTTCTTACATATCTGGTAGAGTTTATTGAACTAACTAAAGTCCTTCAGGGAATAAGTCATTGCAACATCACAGAGAGATTTGGAAATAAACAGAGATGGAAATTAACCATTTTAGAGATGCTTCTAATTATTGATCCCAGTGTGCTTAATTTTTTAAGTACTCATACTGCTTCTGTACTATAAGTGAACATTGGACCATCTGCATTTTAAAACTTGCAGTTAAGTAAATGTGTCATTTTAAATAAGTTTAATTGAAGGCAGCCAGTAAGATACAATAAGGCACATAACTGAATAAAATTACCAAATAATTTACTTGTTTCCAGTGATAACAGAATATCAGATCTAGATTTATTTAGTATGGATTGCCTTACTCTGAGAAAACCTGATTCTCCAGTGGGTAGATTTATTTTCACTTAAACCTGTATAGTCTGTACTTAACTATGAATTACTTCCTGGTTTAAAAAACAGGCGTAGCTATTTGTGGTATTTTTGTCTTGCGCCTTTGGCATCTTAGTGGTGTGAACCGGAGCTGTGCCATCTGTAGTTAAATGAGATTATTTTAAAAAAAGGGAGTGAAATGATTCACTGGAAAATTTCCGCACAGATTCTAAGGAATGATAAGATAACCTCAGAAACATTTTTATTTGGTGTCATATGTTGGTGGGTAGTGACAGGGAAAAAAGCGAAGGTACAATTTGTTTCTTAACATTTTGCTATTTTGAAAATTGGAGAGGTATTATGCTAGAAAGGAAGAATTTCATGTGGTGTCAATTAGCAGAGCTCTGCAGATGAATGAATAATGTTCCTCTCTCTGACTACAAGTTGGAGCCAGTGAGGTTCATTTCTAACCATTTAAAACCCAATATTCTCAGGTTTAGAAAGGTTGTTTCATTTCCCCATGGCTATGTATGATAAACCTCTTAATGTTGATTTCCTAAGCAGAAGGACCAGTTCCTAGAATCCTTAATAAGTCTGTGGGGCCTAGATAAGCCATTTCTGAAAGCTGCTAAGTTTAATATATTTTCACTTAGTGACACATATATTTTAGTTCAAATGTGGTGATTTCAGGGGACTTTTCTAGGCTCCTTAGGATACTTGCCCAAAATACTGTGTCTTATCTTTCTTTGTTTTCCTTTGCAGAAAGAAGACATAGCTCATCCAGCAAGCCTTCAGTGGTCGTTCCTCCCACGTCAGTATTTTCCTTCTTCCCTTCTCTGTCCAAAAGCAAAGGAGGCAGTGGCAGTGGAAGCAGCCGTTCTTCCAGTGGAGGGGTTCTAAGTGCATCCTCATTAAGTTCCAAGTTGTTGAAATCGCCCAAAGAGAAACTGCAGCTCAGGGGGAACAACAGGCCAATGCATCACATTCATCAAAATAGAGTCTCCCATGGTAGAATGTGAGTATGGCCAGGAGGGTTCTTAAAGCTTGCCTGCTGAAAGGGGAACTGTCTACTCCAGTCATCTGAGAGTATCTGTGACTAATGTCAAAGAAAATCACTTGGAAAATTCACATATGTTGTTGTTTCTTTCTGTTTCCCTATCTTGGGAGATTTTACAGAAGAGCCATAACAATAGGTTAATAGTGCTCATTAATAAATCATGATAATTTACTGTGTGCTAGCTATTGAAACTTAGCTCAACACGGGTATTGTTATTTAACTATCTTAATTCAGTGAGCTAGGTATTGTTATGGGGTTCTAGATAAGGAAGATAAGGAGAAGAAACTGTAATAATGTTAAGGAGTTTTAGCCTAAAGGTTTTAAAGTCAAACAGGCATGAGTTCAAAACCTACCTCTTTCACTTCCTAGCTGTGTGACCTTGGACATGGCACTGTTTCTCTCAGATTCCAAAAACAGCAGACTTGATGCAGAGTTATTGGGAGTAGCAGAGTTCATATGATGCAGAGTTGAGCAACTAGCATGGTGTTTGACCCACAGGAGACAGGAAATGAATGGATGCTGGTGCTTCTGCTGCTGCTGTTGATTACAGTAGGAATAAAAAGATGAAAAGATTCCCAGATGCTATTCTAAGATTTTTAGGGGCCTGCAAAGGAAATAGGGAAGCAAGGCTTCCTTTCCCCAATCTTGGGTTCACATTACAGCAGTGATAAAGACTAGAAGAAGTTCACACCCACCAAACAAGATTCTGGCAAGTTTCCAGCAGATTGGTAGTTTGGCACACACCTAGTGGTCACCTGAGGGAGCAGCCATGCACTCCCATAGGAACATAGCTTGCCGTTTCTTGGCATCCCTCAACTTGGGGGCCAATGACTTTTCCCTGGCCTTCTTCCGCTTTAGAGGATATGCCACACATCTCACTCCCACGGTCTGATAACCTGGTTAATCTCAGGGCAGCATCCAGCACCTACTGCTCTCAAGGACTTTGCCAGCTGAGAGAGGCCATGGCATCTTACAGTGTCCCTGCTGCTGTCAGACTGTTCCAGGTACAGCTGTTTGGAGCTGTTTGTCCTGGTTGCTAAGCCCCCAGCTTCTGCTCATCTGTCAGAAGTGCAAGTACAGCAAGTTTGGCTTTAGTTCCTGGAGCTGTTTGAAAGCTAAATAAAATGCCAGTGCAGTGTGTAAGTCACTCTCCAGCTTAACAGCTGTCAGAACACTGACTCCAGTGAACCAAATTTTTAAAACCTCATCAATCCAAATTGTTATGTAGATCTGGGCTTAAGGAGGATGACCAGGCCAACTGTTAGCTTTGTGCCAGCATTTGTTCCCCAACTGATAGTGTTAGTAAGATTTCAAAAGTAATTATTTTGTCAATATTGGCACAGGTATTCAGTACTCACTAGCTGTGTGCCACATGTTTAAATTCTGAGATCCTATCACAGAAACCTTTTTCAGGGAATGAAGAATTATCACATCATATAGTAAATAAACATTGGTCTTCCTCATTGACAGAAATAGCCTCTCCTTGGTGATTTGTTGCTAGACCCATTTGAGTTCATAAGTCCCTAGTGATATTTCTTGAAAGTTTTCTCTAATCCCAAGTGTTCTTTTTCTCTGCTTACTAGGTTAGCTTTGAGTGATTCTTTCTTTAAAATGACAGCTCTCAAAAGATTTTCTAAGGGTCTCCTGAGATTAGTCTTTTGGCCATCACAGGCCTTTTTTTTTTTTAAGGTTTTTTTTTTATTAATATTAATTTTTTTAAAATTTACATATACTTGCCATCAATTGTAATCCCCATGTATTCCCCATCACCATATCACCAATGCACCATCACCTCAGTCCCTCGTGCTCCCATCTTCCCTCAACCTTCCCCCTCTCCTCCCCACTAAGTGTCCCCAGTTTGTCCTTGTCTCCTCATTTTTGGTTTCTGTGTCTTTATTGCTGTTATTGTTATTACTATTATTGTTCTTATTCCTTTCCTTGATCCTTATTTGGTTCCCTTATGTTCCTCCTAAGGGAGGAACCATCTGGTATTTCTCTTTTGCCTTCTGACTTACTTCTCTGAGCATAATCCCCTCCAGATCCATCCATGTTCCTATGAATGAGTCTAGTTTTTCATTTCTGATTGCTGAGTAGTATTCCATCGTGTATATGTACCAC
>JAGFMF010011397.1:3551640-3597188 GCA_019455555.1 Galemys pyrenaicus | reverse complement strand
GATCCTATGGAAGTTCCATTCTTAGTAGATTGAGGAACCGCCATACTGCTTTCCATAATGGTTGGACCAGCTTGCATTCCCATCAGCAGTGTAAGAGAGGTCCTTTTTCTCCACATCCTCGCCAACATTTGTTGTTGGTACTTTTTTTGAAATGTGCCATTCTCACTGGTGTGAGGTGGTATCTCATAGTGGTTTTGATTTGCATTTCTCTGATGACAAGAGAAGTTGAGCATTTTTTCATATATGCCTGTTGGCCATTTGCATGTCCTCTTTGGAGAATTGCCTTTTTAGCTCTTGTGCCCATTTTTGGACTGGGTTGTTTTCTTTGTTTTTGTTTAGTCTGGTTAGTTCTTTGTGGATCTGTGTGATAAGTCCCTTGTCAGTAATGTTGCATCACAGGCCTTTTGATAGATTCTCCTTACAGAAATTGTATTGTGTATCATGTCTAGATCTCCCATATACTCACTTGTAAGACTGCTTTGGAATGATGAGAGACCAGGTAAATTTGTGTTCTACTGGAGCATTTTGCTTGTCAGAAGGATTTATAAACTAAGTAAGTTTTACTGAGTTTCCTTGATGATCTTAACAGATACTCATAAGGTCCCTTTGGTAGCCTAGTTCTGTGTGGGTAGGCCTGGGCTCTGCCTTTACCGCCATTCACTTGGGGTTACTGGGGCACTCAGTTGCTGGTGTTCTTGCTTCTCCTTACAACAGCATGACACCCTCTGTTAAAGTGGAAAAGATTCATCCGAAAATGGATGGCACACTACTGAAATCTACGGTGGGGCCAACCTGTCCTGCTACTGTGAGTTCCTCAGTCAAGCCTGGCCTTAACTGCCCCTCAATACCAAAGCCAACCTTGCCTTCACCTGGACAGATTCTGAATGGCAAAGGGCTTCCTGCACCACCCACTCTGGAAAAGAAATCTGAAGATAATTCCAGTAACAGGAAATTTTTAAATAAGAGATTATCAGGTAACTTTCCATTTGCTGTCCTACTGTTTATCTGTAAGTTGGGCATTATGGAGGACCAAATGAACTGCTCTCTAAAGTCCTCTTTTACTGATCAACCACAGCTTTAGGAGGAAATTTCTTAAGCACTATGCTTGTCCTTTTCACTCTTGGTTTTAAAGAGCAGGTGTATGTATAAGTAATGTAAATGTACCATCTAGTGGTGTATTTCTGAATGGAGTAATGCACTAGTGGTGACTTAAAATAATCTCTTTCCTCCTGTCCTCTAATGACAGTAGTCTCTCACTTTCTTAGTGGCATCACTGCTGCTTTGCAGAACTCACATCTTGTATATTTTATATTGCTTGATAATGTGGTATATTTTTATCCAAGTTTATTGGTCTTGAGAGTTTTCCCATTTTCTTATTTACAAAAAAAAAGTGAAAGTGCATTTGGTGAGCACCATGTAATGTCTTTGTGCCTTTGACAGAAAGAGAGTTCGATCCTGACATACACTGTGGGGTCATCGATCTCGATACCAAGAAGCCCTGCACCCGGTCTTTGACATGCAAGGTAGGTGCCTCTGGGACATAGCTAAAGGTTCTGGGGGAAGCACAGAGACTGGAATGTACTGCATTGCTCCCAGAGTCTAGCCCAGAGGAGATCTGATGATCTGTGGATGGTTTCTGAATTTTGTAAATGAAGGAATAACTTGTTTTGTGAAGAAAACTTCAAGTTCAGAATGTGTGACATCTTTTGTTACAAACGTAGTCTTAAGTGAGTTTTGTTTTCAGTGAACAGCATTGTATCTAGGGGAATATGAAGATTTATTATTTCTAAGGAGAAAATTAATATGAGAGGCTACCCTTTACTATAGTTTAAATTGTATTCACTTAGAACAAGCAGAAATTTCAGGGTGTGTATATGTATAATATATATACATATTATATACACATATATTTATATGAATATTCTTAATATGTTTGTATAATTTATCGTACTTAAATTTAAAGAACTGATTAAAAATTTTTGACTTTGAAATGCCTTTATTTTTCTAGTTTTTTTTTTAAAATATAATATAAAGTTTAACTTCTGTGTAAGCTAAGAAAATACAATGATTCTTCTTTCTGTCCTGAGGATTTCCTTTTTTAAAAACAATGCCAGTGTATCCTAAAAGGAAAGTGGTATGCTTGCTGTAAAGCTAGCATTGTTTCTGTTGGGGGGTGGCTTTCTGGCAGCATTACACTCCCTACATAGTTGAGCACCTATGTTTATGTAGAGCATTTCCAGCTGCTCTTCAGAAGGATTTCAGAACTATTAAGAATCACTGAAGTATGTAATTCAAAAACGATTCTTTGGGAGGAGGGGCTAAAAATTACAAAATTGGTAAAAATTTTATTATTTTAAATTTTACCACAGATTGCATTTGAATAAAAGATATCTGGTTCCAGTACACTCCCCAAACAGTAGAGGAATATTATAATCTTTAGAAATGAGAGCTGTTATTGCTAAATGGCTCTTATTTTAATTTAAATTTCTAATGTAGGGCCTCCCCGGTGGCGCAGTGGTTAAGCAACACACTATGAAGCAAACCGCAGCCACTGCAGCACGAGTTCGATCCCTGCTGCCGGCCAGGGAGGGGACCCACATGGCACGGCAGACCTCTCCTGTGCCCGCTGCTCCCCTCAGCAGTGTACTTCTGTTGATCTGCCTGTTCTGCAATCTGCTCTCTGTGGTGAATCCTCTCACCCCCCCCACACCTCTGGCCTGTACCCCAGTGCTTGTATGCATAAATAAATAAATCTTTAAAAAAAAATTTCTAATATAAATGTAACATGTAGATTTTCTTACAGCAATAGTTCTGAATCTTTGGGAAAGGATTGGTGAAGAGTAACTTTATTTTAAAAATTTTTTTGAAGATTTATTTATTTATGTGATGGAGGGTGAGAGGATTCACCAGAGATTTGGGGGGGGGCACAGAAAAGGCAGATTGACTAAACACACTGCTGAGGGGAGCAATGGGTGAGACAGGAGAGGTCAGCTGTGCCATGTGGGTCCCCTCCCGGCGGGGGGGGGGGGGGCGGGAATCGAACTCGTGTTGCAGTNGGGGGGGGGGGGGGGGGGGGGGGGGCGGGAATCGAACTCGTGTTGCAGTGACTGGATGCTTCATAGTGTAGTGTTTAACACATTACGCCACCAGGGAGGCCCCAAAGAGTAACTTTAAATACCTGGATTTTCTTTAAAATCACTGTTAATGAAGGGAAAAATATACCTATGCACATTCTGAATTTTTATAATGCGGACTGATTGACCTGAGCCCATTCTTGAATATATATGTCAAAACTCCTATCTGAGAAAATTGCTTTTCTTCAATATAAATTGAACATGGTAGCAATGTGTTGTTATTGTTGTAAGTTAGCCATTTGAGTTCTACAGAGTTGTGTCTTTTTCAGCTGCCCAAGTTGCTCATGAAAGTGTATGTCAGCCTTGTTCCATGTCCTGATCACAGCTTGCCATCCTCTCTGTTTCTGCTGCTTGGCTCTCAGTAGTATAGTACCTATTGTCATTGAAGGATGCTTTCTTTAAGTTACTCTCTTTTAATCATGTGAGGCATGCTGGCAAACCAAACCCTTATTAAACTCAGAATCAAGAGAGTTTGACAAGCCTTTTTTGAACTGGCTTCTGTGAATCTTGCATTTTTCTCCCATCTTCCTTTCCAAATCCTATATGTTCTCCATGTGTTCTGTTAAGGGTGTCATTGCTGTCTATAGTGTGGTGTTTTTTTGTTTTTTTTTTTTAAATAGTGTGGTGTTAAGCCTATCATGCACTAATGCATATCCTCAGCCCTCACTTATCATGAGTTCAGCATAGGGCTGGCAGAACACATGGCATCTAAGCAGGCCTGCCTTTTCACAGGACACCCATAACTCTTCCTGTGCTGTGTATATCAGTGCTGTTCTCTTCCTCTGCTTCCATCCTGGCATGAACTGTGGAGTGCTAAGCACACTTGAGTGCCCCTGCTGAATGTCACTCATGTTGCAGCCCAGTTCTTTGTGTCTTAGATTTAGACACTGTCTGCATCTTCACTGTCAGGCGATCTGCTGCTGCCCACTCCTGTCACTCCTTTCCTGTTATCTCCCTACCACCTACTGTCTCATTCTCCCTGTCTCATCTGTTCAGCAGTATGGAATGGTCAAGTTAACGTGACATTATCTTCTTCTGGGTCTATCCTGTTTAGTTATCGCTGCACCTTCCATGCAAGTAGATTTTGCCTGTGGTAGCCTTGTCCACTCAGTTCTTAGAAATTTTTATTCATACGTCTGTGAGCACTGGCCTCATTCTAGGTCTCTGGGGATACAGTCTTGAACAAAATTGAAGCATCTTCCTTACCCTTGTGGGGGCCTACTGTTAGTGCACAACATCTGGGGCCTCCCTGGTGGTGCAGTGGGTTAAGCAACACACTATGAAGCAAACCGCAGCCAGTGCAGCATGAGTTCAATCCCTGCCGCGGGCCAGGGAGGGAACCCACATGGCGCAGCAGACCTCTCCTGCCTCTCCCACTGCTCCCCTTAGCAGTGTGTTTCAGTCGATCTGCCTGTTCTGCCCCCCACTCTGTCTCTGGTGAATCCTCTCACCTCCCGCGACTCTGGCCTGTACCCCAGCTCTTGTATGCATAAATAAATAAATCTTTTAAAAAAAGTAAAGCTTGATCTGATAGTCACTGAAGTAGGTGTACAGTTACTACTAAGGAGTAACAAGGAGGGAGGCTTGTGTTAGGAAGCTCTCACTGGGAGATTGGACCTAGGTACGCTACTTTGCCATAGAAGTGCCAGGCTGACATGCAGGCAAAATGGAGTGGGAGAAGAGAGTAAACATCATGTGTGAGGACTCTGTGACAGGGCAGAACACATACTGGGGGGGTCTAAAAGGCAGGCAGGAGGCTGAACATATTAAAGTAAATTAAGTAAAATATTTTTTCAGAAATCGACACATTCATAGTCTGTTGGATATGTCTTGAGGAGCTAGGTTATGTTATTGACTTTGAAAAGAGCAGTAGAAGCTTAAAATTAAGCTTACTTAATTTTAAGTAAGTAAACATGTAAACTTCTGTAAGTAGTAGTAAACATGTAAACTTGTAGAGCAAATCATTTGTATAATGGTAAGGCTCCAAACACATACAGAGTGTTGTTTGCAGTATTTTGTGACATGAAAGAGTGAAGGAAGTGCACCTAAAGTTACTTACATTCAGGATATTTGAATTGAGGTCACTGTCTTTTGTCTCCTTGCAGTTTTTACAGACTGAGAACCCAACAGCAGCGAATATTCAGGTTAACTTGACTTTATCTTCTGCTGGGATTACTATTAATCCCAACTGAGCCTTAAAAGAAAATCACACCGTGGGCCTCCCTTGTGGCACAAGGGGTTAAGTCTTAGCACTATGAAGCTATCTCCTGCCACTGTAGCATCCCTGGCTAGGTAGCTGCCCCACATGGTAGAGCAGACCTCTTCTGTCTCACCCGCTGCTCCCCTCAGCAGTGTATTTCTGAGGATCTGTCTGTTCTGCACCCTACTTTATCTCTGGTAAATCCGCTCCCCCCCACATCTCTGGCCTACACGCCAGCTCTTATATGCATAAATAATTTTTTTTTTGTAAAAGAAGAAAATCACACCAATATTCCCCACTAAAATACATTTGTAGTATAGATATTTTCTTATTAGGTATACTTCAAACAGCCTTTAAGAAAGGCTCTGGCCTAATTTCTAATTTGACTCTACTTTTTATGGGTGTGTGTCCATTTCTCAATTCTGAAATTAGGTATTGTTTTAGGATCCAAAAATGTGTCAGTCCTGTTTTCTTAAATTCTGCAGTGAGTGTCTTTATAGGGATTCACTCTGCTTTCTATCTCTTCTTTTCATAGCCTTCTTTCAGCCTTACATTCTTTCCTTAACTCAAGTCTTTCTGAGTCCCCAAAGTCCCCAGTCTCCAGGATGCTCTGAGCCATTTTCTCTCTTTAATTGCATTTTCATTGGAATAGAGAGAAGCAACTGTGTTTAATTTTTACTTTTGACAGTTATTGAAAGAAGACTCTCTGATACATATTTTATAGAATAATTATTTTCCTTTTTAGCATTCAAAACTCTTAAGTGACCCAAAGAAGGTTTTTTGACACCCCCCCCCCCCGCCATGACCGTTGGTTAGAATCCCAGTAAACAAATTGTTACTATGGCACAAAATTTGAGTACCTGTCAGATGTGTGTTTCTACTCTGTGCTGCTCAATTACATATTGGGTGTCTCAGCAAACACTCTTCTTTCTGCTGGTAGAAGTAACATTGCCAAATTCTCGTACATTTGGAGCTGGAATATGTGCTTCTATTCTAGCTGAAGAGAAAAGATTGTGCCCTTATGATTTTAGCTTATCAAATGCAGAACAGCCTCTGACTATGCTAATGATCCAGATTGCTCCTTCACTGGAAATGGTGTTTTGGATATATAAGAGAGAAAAATCCTTTCGGAATTCTCAGCTTCTGTGTGTATATATATATTTTTTTTTTTTTTTTCCTGTTTGTTTTATCTGTAGACACATTCCTTAACCCACCGGAGGGCTGTCCAGGGTAGAAGAAAACAATTTGATGTGTTATTAGCCGAGCACAAAAACAAAACCAGGGAAAAGGAATCGATTCGCCATCTGGACTCTCAGCAACCAACACAGCTTCTCAGGGACTCGCATCCCGCCCCTCCTAGAACTTCACAGGAGCCACACCAAAACTCTCATGGAGTGATTCCTTCCGAATCAAAGCCTTTCATAGCTAGTAAACCTAAACCTCACACCCCCAGTCTTCCAAGGTAAGCCAAATCCTCCAACTCCTTCTCCCTCCTCCAGAGAACAAAACCCTAGTAGAGTCATAATAAACAGGAACATCTATCATGTTTACTATGGAGATGGTTGTTAAATAGTATTTTTTTTACTCTAAAAATTGTTGAGTTCTTCAGTAAGTTTCAACCAGGGCTCTTCTTGGCCAAATGGAAGCATCAGAATAAAGCTAGAGTTACATGCTCCATCCCTTCTCAACGTTAGGTGCCTCTTGACCCCACTGAGCAGGTTTGCAGCCTGGGTCCTGCCAGCAGGTTAGTGATGAGAACATTTTCTGTGGCTTTGACAGCGATTTCCCATACATTTGTCTCACTTTTTGCAAAATACAGCTGTGGGAACCCTTTCTGGGGATAGATATTCAGCTCAAGGTTTTACAGCATCCATTTATCAACATATTTTTCATTCATTCATTTGGGGCTTAGACCTAAGCATGTATTAGGTATCTGGACAGTATTGTAAGCAATGGTGTTTTTCCTTACACAGTGATGGTATGCTGAATATATGTATGTTTGCGCTTGTATATTTAACCAAATGAAAGTAAAGGACTTTGTTCCCAATTTCCAAAAGGAAAAGGAAGAGATGAGCCTAGCTAATGAAGGCCTTCAGTGTTGGCCACTGGCAATAAGTGTTTCTTCTGCTTAGGAATGTGCCACCTTTGGTTGCTTTTGCTGAATGTTTCACCTTCCCACCACCTATCCCTGAAATGGTCACATGAAAGGTGGAAGTGTCTCCCTGAAGGAAACCCACAAGTGTGCTTGAGCCTGTCCCCACATGAGTATTCTGGTCTCAGAGCAAAACAGTGGAGGAGGGGTGAGAGGCAGCTTCTCAGTGTGGCCAGGTCCCAGCCTCAAGTGCTTTAGCAAGTCCTTTCTTTGGCCATCTTCTCACTGAAGTTTTTTCTGTCTACAAAACTAAGTTTAATTTTAAAACTAGAAGGGGGAAAATATATTATGAAAGGCTCTAGATTATTCATATAAGGAGGTAATGCTACCCCATTCTTTTATCAACTCCTGTCCCTCTTAGGTTCTTTTAGAGCACTTTGCCAGTTACTTCTTTTATTGCCTTAGTAATCCCAAACAAGTGAAATTTGAAGAGAAATCAAAGAATTCCCTTAAATTCTACAAGTTTTCCCCTTATTTGGGAAGAATAGGAGGACCTGCGCCAACTGAGCAGCTATAGAAAAGAAAACTAGTGACATGTATGGTGCTTGACATCGTGGGGTAGAAGAGAGAGGTTCCTTTCCCTGGGGCTAGTGGTGGACCCCAGACCTCTCCTGTGTGGTGTTGGATACATTGTTGTATCTTGGTTAAAGCATGGCTGATTCCTAGACATGTGATCTGATCAGTGCTGCACTTTCTACTCACCAAGGCCTCCAGGCTGCCCTGCTCAGCAAGGTGGGAGTGCCTCCATTGACCCTCCTCCAGTCCATGAATCTCCACACCCTCCCCTGCCTGCCACTGAGCCAGCTTCTCGGTTATCCAGTGAGGAGGGAGAAGGCGATGACAAAGAAGAGTCTGTTGAAAAACTGGACTGTCATTATTCAGGTCATCATCCTCAGCCAGCATCTGTAAGTTCCACATTCACCCCCGTGTTGACCTTCGCACGTAGCAGGGGCAGGGCACTACAGGGAGGCGTGCCAGAGACTTTGGCATGCCTGTCTGTGTGGGATGTGGTCAAGGTGCAAGAGCAGCTTAGATCGAGCTCCCCAGAAGTGGCATGTGCTCTGTCGGGGAAGTCTCATGCTTTGTCCTCTCTCGTCCATGAAACTCAGGGCTAGGCATTGTCACTCTCATGTTTCACAGCCTACAATACTCAGGGTAAGCTTTGTCTTCATGATTAGCTCCTCTCCTGGAGGAAAGAAAATGCTCCTGGGGCAGGTCTTTTCAGAATCAGAAAGCACACAAGTACGTGCTTTGTCTTTCAGTTTTGCACATTCGGGAGCCGGCAGATTGGAAGAGGCTATTACGTGTTTGACACCAGGTGGAACCGGCTTCGCTGCGCCCTCAACCTCATGGTGGAGAAGCATCTGAATGCGCAGCTGTGGAAGTGAGTGCCTGTTCTGCCATCTTTGGGGTGGGAGAGAACTGACTTTTCTCAGTGTTGTATCCTCTGTACTTCTCATGGGATTGATTTGATGAAGATAAGCTTATCTAAAATGCAAGCATGCCCTTTGACTAGCTCTGAGGCCTCTCAGCATCATTCATTCACTAACTCCTTTGTCTGTTTTGTTCTGAGTGATGGGGTTGCAGGCAGAAGGACTACCACATATTTGGAGTTCATATTCTTAGTTGGCAGAGAAACACAAAAAAACCCTTTCTCAGTTCCCCCACTGGACTCGGGATTAATTTCAGTGGTATCTGGTCCCTGCTAGTCTCTCCATCTTGTCTTGTACCATAATAGCGTTCTTGCTATTTCAAATCAACCTCATTCTTTGCTGACCTGCACACACTTGGTTATTCTGCCTGGAACACTCTCTTGCCCCATCCCCATTATTGCTCCTTCTCATCCATCTCGCTCCATTCCATGGACACTTCTTCAGAGATGCCTGTTGAGTTTTCTATCTCAGTTCTTTCCCTGGAACCTAAATTGCCTCTGGGTCCAAATTCTGGCCTTATCACTGACTTGCTGTGTATAACCTTCTGTAAAATGGGGCTAATCAAGGTCACCTGACACAGAGCACTGTAAATTAAATACAGTTAATAAGTTTTCTGGCACAGAGCCAGCTCTTAGCAAGTGATTAGTAACTACTTTTGTTTCTGTCATCTCCCTTATGACAAGCTGTAATCTGTTTGTTTTCTGTTTATTGGTTTTTGTGTTTCTCTGCCAACTAAGAACACTCTAGGGACCCTTCCAAACTTTCAGGAGTTCACTAAACTCAGGAGTCCTATCAGGTAATCTGAAGAAAGAGTAAACAGAGATTTCATATATCTTGTGAGGTTCCGATATGATGTGGAAAGAAATCCACCCTCCCTCCCCACCCCCCGCCAACACCCTGGGCCCCAAATCCTCGCAAACCACTGCCCTAAGTCAATCATTTGTCTCCACCAAAGACAATGTTCTTCAAAGAAGAGGAGTTTCTTACCTAGTAATAACCAGGAATAAATGTGAAATAGAAACTCTGATTTTATTAAACTAAGGCAAGGAGGCAGAGTTCACTCAATGATGCCCAAATTGGGATGATCTGAATAAATGAACAGTACTCTTATAAAGCTATAGTTTCTAGACACTAGTTCTGCCAAACATTAGCTCCCTAAGAATTTAAGAACTTATTTGTCTCAAGAACTCCTGAAAGTCTGGAAGGGTCCTTAGAATGTTTTATCCCCATTATATTGATACATGTCTTATGGCCAGTAATTGGGTGAAGATAGTTTCAATTCCTAGGGCCTTGGGTAGAAAGGTTTTCTTCTTTGTGCTGTGAACTTTTGTGAAAGAGGATCTTGAATGTACTGTCTCTCATTCTCGCATTCATTCTTGCTCTCTCTCACTCTCTTCTGTCTGAAACTCACTGTCTTTTATCACTCACTTCCATTGAGGAGGAAACCATTTCTTTCCATTAATGTGACCTTTGTTTTGAAAGAAGTCCTACAGGCAAGATAGACATGTTGCTCCATGATGAGCTGGCACAGACTGGGACAGACAGGAGTTCAGACAGAAGAGCCAGGCCAGGTGTTTGAGGAAACAGTCCCAACAGGAATGTGGCCAGTGGACTCAAACAGCCTTTTCAGGCATCCATCCCAGATTTTCTGGGAGTGGCTTGACACTTATTAACAGAGGAGAGAACTGGTCTCAGGTGGCATCTTTGAGGTACTCAAGGAAACTCAGAAATGACCCAGGTCTCAGACTGTTGGCTCAATAAATCCTCCCTGACAGGAAGAGCTCCAGTTTGGGACTATTAATCCTCTTAGTTGTTGGTTGTGGTTAATTGGAGAGTAAGAGAAGGTGGGATCTAGGTTATAGCAATGACATGTGTCATCTCCAGTATGTGGAATTTCTGATTACTAGTGAAATGAGCCAGCCCTTCCTCTGGATCTTGGCTTTGATCCGAAAGGCCATCTCCAAGCTCCTGTTGCTTCTATCAACCTCCCGACCATTGTTTTTTGGGAACCACTATTTCACTGGGAATGAACATTCCACTGCACATTCTACTAGAATGGGCATCAAAGGGTTTTGGGGTTTTGTGTTCAGTGGTGATGGTTTTTGATTTTTACATTGGTAATAAATTCACTTGGCTAAACAACAAAAATGAATATAAAGAGGTATACAGTGAAGTTTTAATCCTCCTGCCTCCCACACTCCTGTTTCCCACCCCATCTTCACAGACAAAACCATTATCATTAGTTCCTTGTATAGTTACAGAGTTCATTTAGCAAACGCAGGTCAATATGATCGCATATTCTTATTTTGTCTCTTCTTTACACAAAATGTAGTGGATGACTTAAAAGAGCTTTATAAGGAGCTTTGTAGAGAAATCCACATCCTCTCTGAAAGCTCAAATTTTCCTTTTCCTAGGATTCAGTTCCAACTGCCTGAGCTTTAGGCTCCATCTTCCTAAGCCACCAAGTGGTTATGAGTAGCTCCTACACCCAGTGAACAGGAGTGCCTGTACCAACAGAGCAGGGCCTCTCAGAGGAGACAGTGCTCCTCAGTGGTCTGTAGATCTTTGCTGAGATACAGATTCTGCTGCAGTAAGTCTGGAGTGGGGCCCAAGACTTACTGGCATTTCAGCATTTCTTACAGTCCTTTCAGGTAGTGTCGGTGCTTGTCCTCCATGAGGAGCAGGGCAATAGAGCCCAGCTTTTCTAGCTTGCCTTCTTTTCGGAAACTCCTAGAGAAATTTAGAAACCACTAATGTCTGGACCCCCAGCCCAGGGATTCTGGTGAGTCTAGGTGTAGCTTTGGTTGTTATAGGCAACCAGAAACACTGACTTAGGACCAGAGCTACACTCATAAGGGGGGGTTTAAAGCCAGTGCAAACACTTGCGATAATTTTATTAATAACTTCTTAAAAACATCTTCTTTAAAAGCATCTGAAAAGTAATTTTTCAGCAATCTAAGCCAGTTGTCTTACTTGAAAGATGATAAAGTAGAGCCTGAGCTTGCTGGGGTGACTGGGTCAGTCAGAGCTGCTCCATAAAGTCAGGAGGGAACAAGTCTTGGCAACAGCTTTCCATTCAGGCCATTTGCTATTTTGTCCCCAGTGTTAATTCTTCCCTAGAGACTTTTGAAATTTTTGGTGCTGTCACACTTCAAAATCTAAAATTAAGAAGAATGTTCCTGGTTTGATTATTTGAATGGCACTCTTTTCCCAAGATAGACACCTTACCCAGACATTAGTAACAGAACACAGTGTTATATGCTGTGACTAGAAGTGCCCCAAAATCAGGAGCTTCATTCCCTTGTACAGTTGTTCAAGCTGATAGTTAGGACCTGACAGTTGTTCTTAATTAACTGTTCCCTGTGCCCCCATCCAGTCATCAATTTTCTCAAAATTCATCAGGTACCTTCTGTATTCTAGCACCATGGTAGGCACTGGGGCTGCAATGATAAATAAGCTGTGGGCTGCTCTGTCTACAAAGAAGTCAGACAGCTGCTTTTTCTGACAGACAATCATAAATTAAAACTCCCTTATGTTCCTCCTATAAGTGAGACCATCCGGTGAATTGGTGGTGGAAATTCTATGGGGACTACACCTAGAAAAGAAAGCAAGCATTGTAAGAAAAAAAAAAGAAATAAGAAATTTAAAAACAAAAACAGCTCCCCTGTGAGTCATCAGGTCTGGGGACCAAGGGCTGTGGGAGTGTGTAGAGAAGTGGGCAGGTCAGGACAGTGAGGACAGATTTCCTAAGAGAACAGGGACAACGTATATCTAAATGATGAGCAGAAATCAGGATAAGAGTGTTTTTGATAGATATATTGGTCTTATGTCATGGCATATTCTAACAACGTAAGGAAACTCAGGAACAAAAACAGGTGTTGGAGGGTGGTGATGGAGGAAGCTGAGGCGGTGGCATCGGGTGAGCACTTACATCCTGAGAGCCCCAGGAGCGCCTAAAGGATTTGAAGATGGTAAAAATTTGAAGGTGAAAGTGACAGGATGGACTTTGGGTTTCAGGGGGTTTACTCTGTCAGTTGTGTGGTTTTCAGTGCAGAGGTGAAGGGGTATCCATCTGCAAGTTTCCACGAATGGCTACCCTCACTACTTTTTCATTTTTGGCAGGAAAATCCCACCAGTGCCCAGCACCACGTCACCAGTCTCTACCCGTGTTCCTCACCGGACAAACTCTGTGCCGACATCACAATGTGGGGTCAGCTATATGGCAGCAGCCACTGTGTCTACACCCCCAGTCCTACTCTCATCCACATGTATCTCCCCAAATAACAAATCGGTACCAGCGCATGGAACCACATTAAATGCACAGCCTGCCGTGTGTGGGGCAATGGATCCTGTGTGCAGTATGCAATCCAGACAAGTGTCCTCTTCATCCTCATCCCCTTCCACGCCCTCTGGCCTTTCCTCAGTGCCCTCCTCCCCCATGTCCAGAAAACCTCAGAAGTTGAAATCCAGCAAGTCTTTAAGGCCCAAGGAGTCTTCTGGTAGCAGCACTAACTGTCACAACGCCAGTAGCAGTACCAGTGGCGGCTCAGGAAAGAAACGCAAAAACAATTCCCCTCAGTTAATTCACTCTTCTTCTTTGTCCTCATCCTCTTCTTCTTCTTCTCATTCCATGGAGTCTTTTAGGAAAAACTGTGTGGCTCATTCTGGGCCCCACTACACCTCAACGGTAACATCTTCCCATGGCATTGGCCTCAACTGTGTGGCGACAAAAACGAACTCAGTGAGTGTCCGGCATGACCAGTCAGGGAGGGGACCCCCCGGCGGGAGTCCTGCTGAATCCATCAAGAGGATGAGTGTGATGATGAACAGCAGTGATTCTACACTTTCTCTTGGACCGTTCATTCACCAGTCCAGCGAACAGCCTGTCAACTCCCATGGCAGTTTTTCATATACACACACTCCTCTCGACAAACTCATAGGAAAGAAAAGGAAGTGCTCACCCGGCTCAAGCAGCGTCAACAGCAGCAGCAGCAGCAGCAGCAGCAGCAGCAGCAGCAGCAGCAAACCCACCAAGGTTGCCAAATTGCCAGCCATGAATAATGTCCATGTGAAACACTCGGGTACCAGCCCAGGGGCACAAGGACTAACGAACAGTACCCTCCTCCATCAGGTAGGAAACGGACTGTGAGCCTGGGGGGATGCCCATTTCCTCTCCCTTGAGAACTTTACCAGCTCAGACTGTGGGATTGGGTGAGGGGTTTGCTTCACAGTATCTTTGAAAAGAAGGTAGGGCTTGAGGCCATGGAAGGCAAAGCAGGCTCTTTTCTCATGATTGGGCAGACTCCTGGTTAAGGAAACCCTGGAAGTACATTTTAGCAGACAGGGCTGTGGGAGCCCTCCTAACTAAAAGCAAAATTCCCTCGCAGCCAAAAAGTGGAGACCCCCGTGGGCAATTGTGCTCACTGTGTTGCTGACCTAGAAGGAAGCAGGCAGTGTTTCCTGGAGAGACTCTGGTTTGTTTTCCTGAAAGAGGAAACATCAAGAGGATGAGTGTGGTGATGAACAGCAGCGATTCCACACTTTGTCTTGGCCCATTCGTTCACCAGTCCAGCGAACTGCCTGTCAGAAAGGCTGGGCTGAAATCAAAATTCATCTCAAAATGTGATGATGTAAATTTTAAAAAGAAAGACTTTGCCTGTCAAAGAATTTCCAATTTTCTGATTAAATTTCTCTCTGTAGTTTCTCACCCTTGTTTTTCAGGGAGTCATGAAAACAGCAGTAAGTTTAGGCTTAGCGATGTCTAAAGTCTCTTTAGTTAATAGGTTTAAAAGAATCTAAATGTGGGCCTTTCACACTGGAGCTTGTCTTTTCCTAGTTCTTTCTCCTGTCTCTGTTTCCTCCTGACAGTCATTTCTTCCAGCTTCCCTTGTTCTTATTACAGCGCCTCTCTCACCTGTTACTTCACTTGTCAGGGTAGCTTCTCACCTTGCTTACTAACAGGGGTTTCAGTGGCACCCCTGGAGCCCTGAAGCAAAGGACTTATTTATGTTTTTTTTTTTCTTTTTCCTTCTTCAAACAGCTCAGGTGTCAGGTCAAGGCTTTTTCAGAAAATACTGATAAGTTTCTTCCTATGATTTAAATTTCCTTCTAATATCTGTGTGAATAAATGACCAGTGCCAGCAGTACAGGGGAAATAACTATCCACGAGTTTACATATCAACTGTTTAAATTCTTCTGTGAGCACTGTGTCCATGTGGGCTGTCTATGTGTTATTTGGCTATTTAAGCAGAGGGTTCCAAGGACAAGTGAAAATTGTGCTTTTACTTCCTGATTTGTAGTTACTCATTATGGTTTATGATAAGCATAAAAATGCAGTGCAAGCACAGCAAGAAATGCAATTCCAGTCCCTTAAAATTCCCTCCTGAGTACAGTTTCCTGATGCAATGAGTCCCAGCGGACAGTAGTACACTGTTCTGGTGTTCTGCCCACCACCATTTATTTGCTATCTTACAGACCTGAGTATCCACAGGAACAGAAAGGAGAGAAGGAGGTTGTTGGGGGCATAGGGTAGAGAGGTGGTGGTGTGTTAAAAAAATTTCTGTGAGGAGAAACTGCTCCTAGCAACTTGTTGACAGTTTCAAAGAGAAACCACAGATGGATTTGGATGAGAACTGTGGACTTTATTTTTCAAAGATTTATTTTTCACTTATTCATACAAGAACTAGGTTGTAGGCCAGAGGTGGGATGGCTATGTGTGAGAGCATTCACCAGAGACAGGGTAGGGAACAGAACAGGCAGGTCTACAAAGTGCACTGCTGAGGAGAGCAGCAGAAAAGACAGGAGAGGCCTACTACTGTGCCAGGTGGGTCACCTCCCTGCGGGGATCGAACTCATCATGCCATGCCACAGTGGCTGGTGATAGCTTGATAGCACTGAGACTTTAACCCCTGTGCCACCAGGGATGCCCTATGGATTTTTTTTTTTAGACTATGTAGTTTTATGTTTTCTTTTTTAAACTGGGGTAGCTCAAACATCTGTTGGCTAAATTTGGCTTATCAGTATCAGTTTGCCACTTCTGATTTTCACCATCTGTGGGGCGGTACATCCCCTATGACAAACAAGTTTGGGTTCTTTTCCATAATTTCAATTTTGAGAAAGGTTTTCTCTGTATAGTGGAATACTTTTTATTATGCTACACAAACCCTAGCAGAACCATGGCTAGAGATCAGAGACTAAGTGAACGCCCCAAAAGGTATTGCATATCTTTATGTTTATGCACATTTATCTGCAAGAGGGCCCTATAGCTTTCATCTGAATCAAAGGGATCCCTAACTCCAAAAATGTTTTAAAGATTGCCGTGCTAAGAAAAGATTCTCAACTCACTCTTCTTGGTGGAGCTGACTTTAAAATAGAGATAAGTGAACTGGCGAGATCCTCCTAAACAGGGAAATATAGGGGGACCTGCTGAGTAGAACATCCCCCCCGCCCCAATCCTCCCTGCCCCAGTGTTCAAGGCCTCTGCCACCAAGGACTTAAAAATATCTCACTGTGGGACAGTGAAGGCCAGAGTTCTCTCTCCTAGCATGGGCACCGTATTGGGTGTGAGTTTTCACACTTGTACGTGTTAGCCCATTTGACCTTTTTCAGTTCTCATTTGACAACCTGGATTTACCTACCCTCAAGGAAACAGTCAGCAAATAAATGGTAAATGCGAGCTTTTTTTCTAAGCTAGAAAATTTAGTCTGCATAGACAGTTCATTAGAATGTAGTCTTTTGGAATGATTGTGTCTGAGAGCAGTGAAGGTTCTTTTAAAGCTAAGGTCATGTTCTACAGCTGACTGCTCCTGGCATCACCCAGTCAGTGGAGACTTTAGTGGCATGTGGCCTTTGGAATATTCTTGTTTAGAACTGGGGCAGTGCCATGTATAACCGCTTACTTACCTTGTCATTATTTCCCCACCCCCTCTTTTTTGAAAGCCAAAGGCACGTCCCTGACAGCTGAAAAAAACACGGGGAGGAATAATCTGGACACTTTGGCGACAAGTTACACCTCCACTCAGCAATCTGGACTCCACGATGCCTTTGAGTCTGTTTTCCCAACCTCCTGTGGGCCTCAAGGGTAGAAATCTGCCTGTTGTTTAACAAGGATTTCCCTGAAGCTGTATCTGTAGCAGTGAGTACTTGTAAAGGACACTGGATCAAGTTCAGCCACCGAATTGCTAATCAGTGTTAAAGTGGTCTGGACTGCTTGCTACCAATCTGTGAGAAGCTTTGGTTTTGTTTTTTAATTTGCAGTATATCATGGAGCCACTCTGAGTAGATTGGCTGGGTGAAAGAATGTTTTGGCAGGAAAATTACTTTAGACTTTGTTCCTATTCTCCCTGCCCCAATTCTTTTTCATGCTGTCTTCTGTAGGTCTCTAGGCACCTTAACTGGAAACATCTTCCAGATGAGAGACAGAGCTGCACCCTGAGCAAGCCTCCAGAGAAGGGGATCTGATGTTAGGTTTTTATAGGAATGTTGTACAAATGGAATAGGGATGTTAAGGGCATGGCACCATGACAAAATAGCCTGTATTTTTGCCCAGCCTTTTGCAAATAACTTGGGAAAGAAGTTGTCCGACATTTCTAACTTACAAACTGATTTAGAGCCACTAATGTCCAGAGAGCAAGCATGCACCATTTTAGAGGTTTACTTTTATGGTACAAAAGCAATTCCTTAAAAAAGGAAAATTCATATGCAAACTAATTTTGATATAGGAAAGCCAAATTTTGTTGGGGAGGGGAGCAGTTGGAAAAAGTCAGTATGGGGAAAATATTTCTCCACAATTTCCAAAGAGATGGAATTTTCTTGTCCTTTAATTTTGTATGTTAAAGAGATTTGGTAGATTGGGTTAGTTGACCTGCCTAGTCTCCATCGTCAAACAGTTGCCTTTGTAAAGTGAAAATATTAGGGTGCACAGAAACAAAGTCATTAATATTCTTACATGTCTCCACTCTGCACTAACTTGCAGCCTCCTCTTTGGATTGTTCTGGGACTAAGTGTAAATTTCTGCTTTGATCATGCCCCATATTGTGTGTGTGTCTGGACCCCCATCATGCCACTACAGATGTTTATTTGGATGCCCTTGGGGTTGGGGAGCAGGCACCCAGGGAGGGGAGTTGGTGAAGTGTGCAGGTACCCATGCAAAGACATGCGATGTATATCTTGTATTTCCCCAACACCCCTTTTGCTTGGTGTTAATGATAGCCATCTTTTTGAGAGAACTTTGGAGAACCCTCCAGAATTTTTTTCTAATCCCCCTACCCCAAAAAAGAACAAAAGATGCTAATACATTATTGTTTGAGGTTTCATTGTTTGGGGGATGAGCTGGGACTTTTTCACAGGTGATTCTACCATCACAGCCCCTGAAATAAGAACCAAGCACTTTTGCTGAGAGCAACACACAGAGTTACTAAACACAGGGTAAATTTCCTAAAGCTCTAATCCTTGCTCTGGACTGGGCTGGGCAGAACCAGCCTTTGTGTCCTTCGCCTCCACCCCCCACCCCCCACCCCCAACCCCTCCCTTCCCCAACCCTGTCCTTGGATTACAAACTTCATTTTCAGGGAATTTCAAGTCAACAACAGGTAGAATGAATTAGTTCTTGGTTACCAGCCTAATAATGTGAATTGCTACAGAATTATTATGTAAGAAAACAAAAAAATTATGCAGATACTTTAGCTATAAATTGATGTAAAATACTGATTTTTTTTTTTTAAGGAAAGGGGGGAAAACATTATCTTTTTCACTTATTATGCAATCAATCAGCAAATGTTTTTAAAGTGGTAAGGAAAGAGCATGGATGGGCCAGTTTGGTGCATTTAGAAAAGAATCAGTCTGGTTGTTCCATCCCAGTGGAAGGAGAGAAAGGAGGTAAGCAGAATCGGAATATACTTAATTGATTCCTAGGTGACAAGTGCAATGGGGTGTGGGTAGAATTTATTTTCAGAGCCAAGGAGACTTGATGGTTATAAATAAAATTGCTTTCCGCGATGGAATTTATAGACAGATCATGTTGTTCCAAAAGATGTGAATAGGATCCATGATAGTAAGTTGATTCAGAATAATGTAGATATTTAGATTAGCAAGTGTTGATCATTTGATTTCTTAGAATGAGGTTTTAATTGAATTTCATTATGTCTCCCGGTAGTACACAGAACATCGGGATTAGGAATTTAGCCATTTTGGATTCTGCCTGCCACAAACAGACCTATTCTAAACAGTGCTATTAAATTTTAGACTGTTCAAATATTTTATTTTCTCCTACAACTACTTTTTATTACTGATGAACAATTAAGACCATTTAAACCATGGGAGTAAAAGTATTTTTTTGAATTAAATTAACTTGCAGAAACCAAATTTGCAGTGGTTGGGTTGTTTCTAGACAGACTTTGGTATCAATTTAAAACCGAGATAATTTTTATATTCTTTCCAATAGAATTTCACAACAACTCCTGCAGTTTTCTTAACCTACAAAAGAAAAAGTGCTGCAATGATGAACAAAGAATTATACAAAACCTACTTTTGTATCTTTATTTTGGAATTTCTTGTTCTATTATAAATATGGAAGTATCCCTATTTCAGAAGACATATTTTGTTAAAAAAATGAATTGTACATATTTAAATATGTATTTTTGCACAGGTCTTTTTTTCTGATATCCTGTTTTGGTACAATTGAGATCATCTAGTATTTATTTATTAATTAATAAAAGTAAAAACCTTTTTATAATTTGAAGTGGTTCACTGCCAAGCCAATAGTTCTAGAACCTGCCTCCTTTACAGTTTAAGGGATGCCTCTGTTCTGTGAAAGTCTTTTTGTCCCTTTTAATGTCTCGGGAGTGGATTCATACAGATGAAGTGGGCATTGCTTTTCCCTAGTTGCCTGATTTCCCCATAGACTACATGTAACTAAGTGACACACTGCTTTTCTTTCGTTAGTGTTATATGTGTGAGTGTGTGTGCGTGCACGTATTTGTGTGTGTGTACCTTGAGCACATGTGTGTTATTAGTATGTGATGTGGTTTAAAACTAATGGAAAAAAAAAACTGAAAGTGCCTGAACCTAGTTTTAAGTATAGACAGACTCTCTTTAAAAAGACTTGAATGTTCAGTTGAACTTTTGGAGTTTGCTTTTTCCACCTAAATATTATTTCAGAAATTTTAGGGGAGGAGTTGAAAACCACCAATGCTGGTAATTTTATAAGATATTTTAAAATTCAGACATTTTAGTTCACAGTAATTCAACTGGTGATGGATTGTCCACTGGCACCAAGGGTTCCAAATCTCTGTCAGCCAGCAGCTTACACAATGTGTACGTTTTGTTATTCACTCATGAAATATACAGAGTTTAAAATAGAATATTTAAAATATTTTGTATTCCAAAAATATAATGCAAGTACCTCTTAGAATATTGGAAAAATGTATAATTTGGAAAATGTAATTTATAAAGGCAGCTGTCTTCCTACAAGAGTTCTGTTGCCAAGGAATTTCTTAATATCTCTCATTATGTCCTGGGGGGAGGGAAACTGGGCTTTGAAAAATGATTGTTAAAAATTTCATTGTTTAGCAGAAAATAATCATTTTTACATTTTGTGCGAAACATTTTACATTTTCAGATCATTTAAATGAGCACTACATACTGTCAGTGTGACTGTAGGGCCTTGAAAGCATTTTGCTGTTGTTTTGTTTTTGAGCTTGGTTATAAAAGCAATCTCCTGTGTTAAAATGTGTGAATAGTTTGATAATTTGTACACATAATCAAGAGCATCTCAGCTGGACTTGTGTGTTGGCTGCTGTATAGAACATGAACAAATGTCAAGGGATAGAAAATTACTTTGGATATTTAAAAGAGAAGAAATATATAGTCTATTTGTTTTGTAACAAGTTTCTGTAAATAAAATAATTTATACTATTTATAAGAAAAAGTTGTGCTTTGCTTTATGAGAAATTAGTTTGTTGAACAAACATGTTGCTAAATGGGCAATAAAACTAGGACTTCTCAATAAATAAGGTTGGCTGCATGAAATATTTCACATGTTTCTGCCTCGTGATACTAAACCCTTTTCAGTCTGGTTGGACTTTTGTTTTTGCCATCAGACATCCTGGTGAACCTTCTTTAGCTTCCTTTCTTTACAAGTTAAATGCTCTTCTAAGGGCTGAGGATGTTTCCACTCTTGGACGCAAAGCTTTGTTTTGGATAACTTAATAACTGTGTCAGCAGTGGACACTACCACATTCTTGTCCTGCAGGTTTGTGAAGGAAACAAAGGGGAGTTGATAGATTGAGAAATACATTCCCAGTAGGACTTGCTTATATGTAAATTTGATGGCATGGAGTCAACTTTGGTCACAGGTAAGTTTTTTTTTGTTTTTTTTCCACAGAGCTGGTCTGATCTCTTCCTTGCTTTTAATGCTTCCCCATACGAGTGCATTTTAGTAGTAGAGTACATCTCTTTTAGCTCTGGAAACCTGGCCAATTTTACCATTTACAAATAAATCATTCTAATAAATTACAGTGTTTTTTGTTGCTTAAAATGGGAAACAGCTGTTTTGTATATCAGAAATAATGTTCATATCTTATGCAAACGTATCAGGCTGTTTTTAACCCCCACTACCTCACAGACAGCTCACTCCTGATTTATATCAACTCCACTCAGATGCATTTCTAAGAAGTACCCTATAGATAACTCCATTCACCTTGAGCTTCCTCCTCCAAAGGTTCACTCACTAAATCTCTTACCCTTTTTACTTCCCTTTCTCATGCAGGTAACATGGCCGCGGATAGCAGGACTATCCCAGTTCAAGGGTGTGTGTATATGTGGCAGTTTTGGAATTGGCATATGGAAATTCGATGGTAGAAAGGTAGAGTAAGGTCATTTTAGGCAGAAGGGGGGAACTAGGAAACCACTGGTGTCAATAAAGGACTGGGAAAATCTGGGTGACACTTGCTGGAAGAGAGGGGTTCAAGGGGTAGACAAACTAGCACCAGAGCATCAAGGACCTTAAAATCATGGGACCTTCATCTTCAGAACATAGAAGGCATATATCATGGTCCATTCCCAGCATAGCACAGGAAAAATGCCAGAAGTATAAAAGCTGCCCAAATCTTCACTGGAGATGGTAGGACATCAAGGAGCATTCAAATCTCTTTGTTTTTGCTTCTTTTGCCTCAAACCTGTCTTCAGTCCTAATCAAAAATTGTCCTTTAATCAAGCTTAAGTTCCTCTCCCTCTGTTCTCCATCTTCTGTTCTTTCAGTCTCCACTTTCCTGTTGCTAATGGGCATTAAACTGGCATTTTACATTGTAAATGTACAGTTCTTGGCACCTGTTAGTCTCACTTTCCAGGACCTACGCCCATACACCAAGGCTGGCAGTAGTAGGGTATCTCTTAGCAGATAGAGGAATGTCAGACCAAAGAAAAATTTGTCAGGGTAAGGAAAAAATAGCCTAACATTTTTTTTAAAAATCCTCAATTACATAGGCCCCTCCAAGAATAACGGAGGATGGAATGAACAAATGAGAACCTTAGGATAAATTGCAAAGCTGCTGAATAATCCAGGTAAGAGTTATTAAGTTTCCAAAGTAAGACAGTGACCATGTTGATAAAGAGGGGACCAATACCAGAGACCTTAAAGACCTTGAGTTCTAATTATGGTTAGCACCAAGGAGGAAAGGGAGTCTAAGATAGTAATTTCTAGTTTGACTAGTTGATGAAATTTAAGTGAAACATGATGTAATAATGGAGAATACACAATGGTGAACCTGAGTTGCCAGAGCAGAGTTAAAGTATGGCTGTATGTACATTCTGGACAGAGCTTAGGAGGGCAGGTTGTGCTGTAAAGTAGAGGTGGAGGGTTATCTTTCACTTTTAGATGATAAATGTAGCCATTAGTTTGAGGAAAAATACCTTTCTTACCTACCTGAGAAAAAATAAGTAGCTATCCCTGTAATTTATCAGCTATAATGTTTATATTAAAGCTTTTCTAGTTGAGTGCCTAATATGTCAGATATTTTAACAAGTATTTTTCGTATATTTCTCACAAAACTGAGAGCAGTATTTTGTTCTCAGTCTTACTGTTGAGGAATTTCTAAGAAGGTAAGTGTATTGCCCAAGGTACCATGCTAATAGGTGGCATTGACAGGCTATGGATTCCATTCTGTCAATTTAGTGACTTTTTTTTTTGTCAGATTTCAAATCATATGGATCTGACAGACAGTATATCTTATTTTTCATTTCCAGCATTTCACAAACTTGAAACCCTCTTCCTTTGCTCAGAAAGAGAAGAAAGCCCAAGACAAAAATCCTGCACAGAAGTATTTTGAAGAGAGAGAACTGACACTACAGAGTAAAAGGTCAGGTGAGGGTAGGCAGAGGATGTAGTGGAGATGGCTTGGTTAGATGTTTAGCTTGTTTAGATCATTGAATACTTGATAGTTATCAATATTACCAAACACTTTTTTTCCCCCTCGTGCTTTTTCCAGGATAATTGGAATAATCGGTATAGGGAGTGTTTCAAAGGTAGAACTTGTGCAGAGATTAGTGAAGAGAGTATGAAGGCAAAGTATTGGCGAAGGGTGTAGCTAAGTGATTCAAGGTGACCTGGATTGGGCATTCGAGGAAGAGAACTAGGAACTATGAAATACCATCTATACAGTGACTATCAAGATGTTTTATTTGTAGATAGTCAATTGTGGAGTTTGTGATTCTCTTCCCATGATTAGACAAGTTATTTATTCAGGCACAGAGTAAGGTTCATGTTCAGTATGGCAGAAGGGCTAACATACAAGGCAATCCAGGCACCAAAGTTGATGGAATAGGTCTTTTAGGAAAAGTGGAAAAGCACTTTTAGGAATAGGTCAGTGAAGGGCAGAATGGGAGCATAGGATTGGAGTGGGATTTCAGGTTTAATACAAAAAGCAGAGCTGTTCAGTGTTCCTTGTGACTCACAGGTCCTGAGAGAACACAGCAGTAGATGGAAGTGGCATGGAGGAAAAGAACACTGGAGTTAAGGCTAAGAAACTGAAACTCCTAAGGTACTGTTGTCTAAATTGTCCATTTCAAAGTTTTAGGGTTGATAGGAAGATGGAGCTAACTGTTCAAATCCAGAGTGAACCAGATGAGTAACATAAAGATTACTTTATGTTAAACATAACAGGTCTGAGGGCAGCAAGCAGTGAGTTGATGGTATTGCTAGGTGGTAAGCAGCTTCAAAGGGAAGGCATTGGGTGAGCGTGGAAACAAGGAGAGCCAGGAACTAGGAAACAAATTCACCTTGCCCACATGATCCTGAGGTGTATACATAAGGAATGTGTAACTCTGAGTGTTTCAAGAAAAGCAGACCTAAAACCTCAAAAAACACATGGAGAGTTTTATTAGCAGTGATACTGCACTAGTTGCAGAAAACACTTGGAAAAGCGGGTCCCTGGTAACCTCTAACAGAGAAGGTTGGTGAAGTTGTCAGGGTGCCACCTACTGGCAGTCTTGATTAACTAGTCACTATTCCCCAGGCAATTTCAGAATTAAGATGTGTAATACACTAACTGAATTGAAGGTTGGTCATGGGTAAGTTGTTCTCTTTGGCCATTACAGATTTCTGAAAGACACTGGTTAGATTTCCTTCTTGTTGACCAAGGTTACAATGAACTGGACAAAACTGCTTCAAATTCTTTATATCCTTTGTATCATACACAAAAATAATGCAAACCTGTGACTCATGGCTTTGGAATCAAACCCATTGGTTTCTTAGAGCTCTTCATGTTTTCCAAATAGGGATTTAACTTCATTCCCTTACTACCCTGGTGGAGATTTGTTAGTAATAACTGCAAGTTTGTACAGCATTAGTAAGGTAACCTCCCCTTTTTAAAAATAATCATGAGGTTCTCAGATAATATTTTAAGTATGAGCTATTATTCCTCTTTAAAAAATAGGTTGAAAATCGTACCAAGGATAAAGATTACACAATTGATCTATTAATGTTAATATATTGATATTAATGCTTAGTCATTACTAAGGACTAAGTGTATTCAATCATAAAATCATAAGTGTACTGTAGTGTACGTGCTGGGTGGCATTCTTTTAAGCTTTTTGCATCAGGTGAAAGGTAGGTGCAGACATTTAATAACAAAAATGGTTTTTAGTCGGTATTTCCATACCCAAAAGACTATGAGCAAGTAAATTAAAAACTGATCTACAGATATTAATTTCTAATATCAGAAATCAATTATGTTTTCATAATTTTAAATATTTACTTTTAAATATTTACTTATTGACTCTTACTTGACTCAGTTTGGATTTATGGATACACAGTTGTATTGATGGGAGAAATTAAAATTGCTTTAAAAAGTAATCACAAGAGTTCATTCCATTTTGTACTAGGTGATTCCATTTTGTACTAGGGTTTATAAAAATGACATCAGGTTTCCACCTTCAATAAAAGCATTCATCAATATTGAAAAGGAACTAAGTGCTTCTGCTCTGTATCATTTAGCAAACAAAAACTATTATCTGATGATAACCTTTTGAAGTACACTGCATTTGATGTCTAAAAGTTGAAAATTAAGACTTAAATGCATTCTTTGGCTGGATTCTGGTTTGTTAACACAGTCGGCTGTTGACCATCAACCCCTGTGTGCACAATACAAGGAATAGCACAAAGACAATGGCAGGGGTCCAGGTTTGTAATGTGAGGTACCAGAGTGGGCTGAATGACCAGGGGGTCGTTGGAAAATACACACTGGCCCTTTAGCTGGACTGGAAATACGAGACCAAATTTAACCTGTCAGTTTTTACAGAGAAGCTAGATAGGTTGAGTTTTGAATTGGCTTTTCATTTTGAGATAGTGAACTTTATTTTTTTTGAAAACACCAGGGCGGGACGATAAGGTTAAGGTCAGTTTCAGCCTGTAGGTGACCACTTTCTAACGGCATCAGGAAGCCTCCCCTGTACCTTATTTCCTTTAATTTTCTAAAATTTCCTTGATAAGTCTTTTATCATGTTTTAAATACTCTAACCAAAAAGCAAGAGCCATGGTTAGAAAAAAAAGTCAATGAGACCAAATACAAAAGATTCTAAAGTTTGTACAACTTGACACAGATGACCCAATTTAGTCATCTTATGATGACTTCAACACTCATATTAATATAGTAGAAAATAGGGCCTCCCTGGTGGCGCAGTGGGTTGAGCGGCGCACTATGAAGCAAACCGCAGCCACTGCAGCACGAGTTCGATCCCTGCTGCCGGCCAGGGCGGGGACCCACATGGTGCAGCAGACCTCTCCTGCTGTGCCCGCTGCTCCCCTCAGCAGTGTACTTCCGTCGATCTGCCTGTTCTGCTCCCCGCTCTCTGTGGTGAGTCCTCTCACCCCCCCACACCTCTGGCCTGTACCCCAGTTCTTGTATGCATAAAAAATAAATAAATCTTTAAAAAAAAATATAGTAGAAAATACATTTTACTGTGCTGTTTTAGTTTGTAGTGATTTCTTTCACATGAATGAACTCAAAATAAGCCTGATTTTTACCACATTTCGTGTATGGTATATGAAGGAAATATTTCCCATCCTCAGATGACTAGTATGAGGGAAGCTGGGACAAGAATTTAATTTTCATAGCTGCAATATCCAGAGTTATTTCTCCCATACCACATGGCCTCATTCAAAGAGACCTGCTGGCTTCCAGTTTTATATTCACCTCCACACTGATACTTTGAGGCTTAAAAATGTTCCCTGGGATGTGTACTTATACAGAATAATTCCTGAACAGTATGTAACAGAGGCTGATTTTGTGTTAAAAATTATATTGAATATGGAGACTACTGATTAAATGTTAACAGTAACTTTCACTGCAAAGTAGAATTTCAAGAAACTGACATTTAAATACTACTAAGCATAAATGCAATGAATCAGTTTACTAAAAATAATTCTAATTTTTAAATGTATAGAGGAACACAGTAAAAGTTCTCAACTCTATGTTGGGATTTAACAGATAAGAATGATTTTCAGAATAATGGATTTTGTTAAGGGTACTTATATCCACAATTTCCTTAAGAGATTATGGTGATCACTGTTAAGCATTTTTAGAAATCTGTGAGTATATAGTCTCAAATGCTTTTCACATATTTAGCATTTTAATAGCTTGTAAACTCATTAACTCGTAGCCTCATCCTCTTTCTAATCTTTAATAAATCCAGCCTCTACAGTCCATGCCACCATTTTCTGATGTTGCCTGAAAATTAGTTTATAGTGACACTTAAGTCGGGATGTTCCTTCACTGAAAATCTCAAGTGACAGTCCATCTCTTTCTTCCTCTAGATACTTCCATGGGTCTCTTCTTCCTCTTTCTTTAAATGTTACCTCACCAGAGAACCTTTCGTACCCTATTTTTCCTCTTTCAGTTTTGTATTTCTTCATAGCACCTATCCCCAACTCAACCCCTGAGTTCACTATTGAGGGAAAAAAAAAACAAAAAACTTTTGTTTTCCTTACTTATCACTATGGTTGTTTGGGGTGTGGAGGGGACTTTCCTTTGCCAATATCTATATAGATTTTTTTATATCTATATATAGTGGCTTAGTCTTGTTTAATTATGGACTACTATAGTATGTACTCTTCTAAAATTCAGGAGGCCTAAAAGTAAGAGATTATGGGTTTATATTATTCTTCTTTTACTGAATCAGAATTTGAGGCAGAGATATATTCAAATGGCTCTTCACTAATGAACAATGTTTTGATATTATATTAACATTACTAAAACCCATTCTTAGTGCTATAAGAAAAAAGTAAACTGAAAGAAACAATAATGCAGTACTTTATACAATTGAACTGAACACAGTGAAGTAAGCTATAAAAACTTCAAATATTTCTGAGGGAAATCTTTTGTTTACATGGTTTTACATATTAATTACTCTGGAAAGTTTCTGAACTCTGTTTAGTAGCAGATCTCCTTTCTTGATAGTTTCTTGGTACTGCCAGTTCTTGCTATCAGGTCTGAAAATTCAAGGGGGAAAAAAATGAATTAGCAGTCACATTGCTTCATAAACAATAGCTAACCTACTTTTAAAAAGAAGGTATTGAGAGTCCTGCTTTAAGAAGTATTAAAAACTTAAGAGTACCTGTTGGTTTCCACTATTTCATTCACTTTATCTATTTTGCAGTGTAGTCTCCCAGCAGCAATAAACCTAGAGAGTTCCCTAATTGAGAGAAAAAGAAATAACAATGTTTTTAGCATGAGCTTACAGAGAATTTCTTCATTAAAAACATGACTAAGTTGTCTCTCAAGGTAACATTTAGTTCCCCTCAAGCCATGAGCTATTGAATATGTATTAGTTGAGATCTTCTCTGCTGTACTGCAAGATTATCCCCCAAAACTGTCATCTACCAAAATAAATATGACTTAAACTGTGAAGTTTGCAGTAACTTTCACTATTTTCAAACCCTTCAGAGCATGGAGAAGAAAAAAAGCTTTCACATTATTTTTAAAACAGACTTACCTTCCACAACAAATTGGAATCAAGACATGTTAGTGTAAAACTACAACCATATAATGTGGAAAACGTAAAAGGGTCATATGAAAACTTTATAATGCTATCAAAGAAATTTCAAGAATAAAAGGAAGCCTAAGTCCAGAAATTCCAAATAAAAATTATGTTAGAGATTCTTCCAGATACTAAAATATCTGATTCTAGTACATAAACACCAACAGAAAAGGAACACTCTTAAGTCTTAAGAACCAAATCTATAACAAAAGTCCCATCATTTCAGATCAATAGGAAAAAGTCAGCTTAATAAAGTGTTGAGGCGGCCTAAGTATGACAAATCCCAGAAACCGTAAGAAAAAATGTCTACATGAGGGAAAATATGATCAAAATCAAGCCAAAAAGTAAACGGTGATGTAGGTAAAATGACTGTGCATACTCCATGTTTGCAGTATGAATTAGAAATCAGACAAATGGCTCATTACAGATAAACTTTATTGGGAAGCACACACCATGTCTCACACTTCTTGAAGAGCCAGTACTGTAATTAGAAGTGTATAGTATGCTATGAATTGTGCTTTCTAAAAGAAATGATCAAGTATCAACTAGTTATCAGTGAAAGACCACAACTATGACTTCTGTACTAAGTTGTGTTCCCCAAAAAAATTTATAAAAAGAATCTAACCATTTTTGCACTTTGAACATCTTGGTATGCAGAAAACACTGACAGTTTTTAAAAAGGTTTTGAAACTCTGATTTTGAATGGGAAAGAAAAGGTTATGCTAGTAAACATTTTAAGATAGAGGTTATCCTAAACTAACAAGAGCTATAAACATGTTTATACAGCATGCTTTATATCTATATTCAGTCTGATTTAACTGCTTATAGTAATGCTCATTCTTCAACTATTAGTTTTAAAGTTAGATTATTGAGTGGCTTTAGGCAAAATATAAAATTTGTAAAAGATCAGCACTATTTCTATCCTCACATTTATTTCCAGGTACTTAAATAGTTGTACCTTCAGACCTCTCAGCTGCTAAACCCATTTACAACTAGGCTGAAATACACAAGAGAAAATTACAGAATCTGATAAAACCATCACTATGCTTATTACCAAAATCAATAGAATGGGGGTTGGGAGTAGCCTCTCAAGAGTTTCTATTTAGGCAAGATATCAGGCAACAAGATTCGAGTGAAATTCACCAGCCTCAAGAATGCCCTCTGCTGAGGACAGGACCTACTGTTCAATTCTGGAGCTTGACTGCTAACAGCTAAACCAACAATTCAACCGCTTCCCTCTAATACCAACTTAGTGTAGGCTTTCATTTACCCTTGCCTAGACTATTAGAAGAGACTCAGAGTTTCAAATTCCTTTGCTGGTAGATACTTCATTAGCGCCAAACTGATCTTAGCAGGTTCATCGCAGTGGGTGTTCCTGTACCATCACACACACTCCCATTCAGTACAAGATTACTGGTTTGTCAGACATACTCCTAAATTTGAGTTATTTCTTCTACCTGGAAGCCCTTTTTCCATCAATTTCTATAAAAATTCTGAATATGGAATGATACCTAGTCTACATTGAAGCCCTATGTGAATGTTTATTTCTCTGACATTTCAATCAAATACTCTACCTCTTCACGTTCATTCTGAACTATGCATGTCAAGCATAAGGGGAGAACAGCTTCCTTTCTGGTTACTACAACAAAACTTAACTCCTAAAGCCCAAGTTGGCATTCAAGTCCCATCCCCAGCTTTGGATATAAATTATGCTTTTTTGTTATCCACCTACGTGCTAACAAACATGTCCAAAGATTATGCATCTGCCCAAGCCCTTAGCCACAGTCCGGTAACAATGAACAGGGTATTGCTGAATGAACAAAAACCAAGTATCAGATTTGAACTCCAAGTCTCACAAAAAATATATACTAATAAAATTGTGAAAGTCATGTGTGTGGCTTCTAACCTTAAGCATATCGGCAAAAGTAGTGTTTACTCAAATAATGGCACTTTTCTCTTTCTCCAACAAAATCTTAGAGTGAGGAAGTGGAAGACAATGTGGAATTATTGTTCAAGCTTAATGTGACCACATGACAAAGCAAAACAAATGTTAGAGAATCAAGGATATAGGAACCTGCATAATTCTTTAAAATTTTGTTCGTTTGAAATTTTTCACAACAAAATTCTGGAAAAGACAAAACTAAAAAAGTCACAGTGAAATGCAGCTTTATTTGAATTACTTTATATCTTCATCCTCTTTTTCAAAATTATAGGCCCATGAAAACAACATCATCAATACTTAAAAGACCTATGTTTGGGAACCACTGATCTAGTCTAGCACATGATGAATGTCTACTTTTCTTCAGCTCCATACGTACTATCCACTACTATAAGATCTCCATGACCTACTAACAGCCCAATGATCTCCCTGTCCCATGGTCTGTGTAAGACAAAGAATGAAACTGCCTCCCTCCCATCCTTCAAATCCTCGCAGCTTCCCAGACACCTAGGTTAACACAAACTCCCTCCTATCCTTCACCAGACCTTACACTCCTGCTGACTCCAGCAGCTCCTCCTCTTCTCAAACAACTCCCAGTCATCACACTGTAGCCACAAACACCTTCTGTTTCATCTTATCTCTATAAACTTGTTTCTATCTGAAATTAGCATTGTTTTAGGTACTTGTTTTTATGAACTTTCATTTTATTTGTCCAGGAGAGATGGCAAGTAAGTAAATAAATATGGTAACCATAAATAATCACTCAGTAAGTATTTAATGAATCATTGATTAAAGGGCTAAAAACCCTAAATTTAACCACCATTATAACTAGAATTATAGAAGCAACCTGAAAATTAGAAGGCATTATCAGAGGAATATCACCTAATGTAAAATAAAGGTAGAAAGACCTAAGAGTCAGTGTGTAGGCAATATGGTCCACAAAGAAGGAACAGAAAACTACTTTGATAATAGCTGTTCTAATAACATTTCAGAAAATTACTCAACCTCTCTCAACTCAGTTTTCCTATCTATTAATAAAAGGGGCACACTATGAAAGCAGAGATGACAGATATACCTATTCTGTAATAGAGAAAAACTTAGATTTTTAATAATCAAGAAAATCAATGCAAACAGAAAATGTGCAAGCTCACAAATTAAAACTTAAAAAAAGTTAAACTTACTGATCAATGAATTCCACACCAACACCAAAAGCTTCTGCCATATAGCCAAGGGTTAATGACCTGTATGATTCCAGAAGCTGGCTGTATGCATGAATTCTCATTTCTCTTACATAGTATCGATAATGAGGAGCAAAAAGCCAGTCCTTCTTCATTTCCTGTTCCACAACAGCTGCAATGTATAAGATGATAAATTATAAGACTGTCCCTTAGAGATAGGACATATTTATAACATGTTAGGAATTAGCAGCCTTGCACTATAAAGAGCTCTTATAAGTCAGTAAGAAAAAGATTAATGGAACAAATATACATAAGTAATTAATAAGCAATTCATATAAATTACTTTGCTGAAAACTGATATATCACTGCTCCTAAAAGTGAGGACATGACTTTAAACTGAAAGATAAGATTCTTGCTGCCACAGAAACTAAGTTGTCAAAGAACAGAAAAAGATTAATAAGATACCCAAAGAATAACAAGTTCTTTCAATAATAAAGACAGTGACATAAAAGTGACAAGGAGGTATTTCACTGGATTGGGGCAGGCAGATCTGAGGCCAAGCAGAGAGGAGGCATAGTGCAGTGCAAATGATGTAAAGATCCCAAGGTAAGAGTTTGGCTAAACCCAAGATTAAGGCGACAACACATTAGAATGTAGCAGAAACACAGTGACAGTGATACAAAAGGTGAGCAAAAGACTCAAGAATATATTAATGCTTCTGTTTTGACAAAATAGAAATCCTTGGGGGAGAAATTTTGTTGTTTGGAAGGTGTTTGGGGGGAAGATGGAAAATGGATGTTTAGAGGGAGATGGGATAACATTCAAGCATTAAACTTTGGAAATATTCAATGGATATACCTATCAGCTTACAAAGAGATTACAAGGAGACTTGTAAACCTGGGTCTGGTGCTCAGTGAAAGGTCTAGGGCGGAAGACAGGATCTAGTCACTGCTGACAGCATGAAAACAGAAAAAAGGCAATGACCAAGCTTGACAGTCAGTCATTAAGAAGCCCACCAGGATGAGGCAGAATGTCAGGAAAAAAGGGGATGTATTATCAGGAAACCAAGAGAATAAAATTGTGGTGAGAAGCAAAGATGGTCAACATTAAAGCTGGTAAGGATGAGTAGAGAACACATAATTTAGCAACTGCAGATCACAGCCTAAACAAGAAATAATGCTCATTTTCACTAGTGAAAGAAATGCATAAAAAAAAAATGCATAAATACCAGTTCATGTTGTGTCCCTTAAATTTATACTGTTATATGTCAATGTAATTTTTTTTTTTTTGTCAATGTAACTTTAACTCAGTAATTGGAAGAGAATATGGCAGTGAAAACCTATGGAACAGGATGGGAAGTAAAATGTTTGCTGGTTGAGATGGATCACATTTGTAAGCCCAACAAAATACCCTCTTTCATCTTTTATGTGCCATTTAAAAGAAAAACAAAATAAAAGCCATCATTGGCCATGAAAACAAAACATGTTTTAAAACATCAGCAAAATAACATTCCTCCTCTCATACCAGCTAAGAGTAATGGGGTTAAGGTCAGGCTCTTTCAAATGATGTAAATTGAGAAAAGCAAAACTTGTATAAGTGTAAATTGGTACAATATTTCTGGATGGCAGTAGTGATCAAGATGTACTATATTTACTTTTTGCAGAATTCAGTTTCTTGGATTTTCCCCCAAAGCAATAACAAGTGAAATTGGAAAAAGATACACTGTAAAAAAGTGTTCAATACAGCTTATAATTGGGGAAAATTGGGAACAACATAATTTTTTATGAGTAGAGGATAAATTATAGTACAGCTGATATATCAAAATACTAGGAGGGCCTTAAAAACTAAAAACTCCAAGAAGCTCTAACCTTCTTGATGTGCCACTACATGTATTGTATACTCACTGTCTTATAAACAACCACTTAAAATACTTAGACTCAGTGACCAGTTGTTTGTATAGTTACATGAAAAGACATTTACATTATATTGTGGGGAGGAAAAAAAGACACTTAGATACAGAAAATATGTCCACTTAAGTTTAAAGGTACTAGTAGCACGTCTATCACTGGATACAATATTCCTGCAGGAGACACTAAAAACCTGGTTTAGTAACTGCAGCTGCCTATAGAGAAAGAACCCTAGCAAAACCCTTTTCTTCTTTATATCATACTGTTTGAAATTTGCCAGGTGTACATATCACACATTGGATTTTCCATGTGTTGTTTTGCTCTTTGAAGTACATATAAATGAATGAAAGGTCGGAAGAATATAAAATAGTGTAAAAGGGTTATCTCTGGAAATATGTGTGCAGTAAATGTGTATGTGGATTTACGTTAGAATATAATTACTTTCATCTTCTTGGTTTATTTTTAATTTTTAAAAACTCAGGTACTTTCTAAAGATGACTTTTCTTTTAATGGAAATATTTTAGAGCACATAACCTCCGAATATTTGGAGAAGCAAACAGTATTATAAAACCCAGTAGTAAAAAGTCTCACTACACTAGAGCAGAGAATCAGTGTTATGAATAACAAAAAAAAAAAAAAGATTTAACTACACTGTCTTTTGCATTTAAAATATCTAGGCAATGTATAAACCTGGGAAAGATAAAAAGTTTCACCTGTAAGTTTTGTTGAAAGGTTGCTAATATGAATGCAAATGGTGGAAGGAGGCTAAATACCTTAACTTACCACTGACAGATTTTAAAAATCCATCAATTTTATTATACTTGGATAGCATTTTCCCCATTTTTCTCTTAAATTATTGATTTAATTAACAGAACAGCCATTTATACTGAGCATTGAATAACACAGCAGCACTGTGCTGGTGTTGGCATCATGACAAAGATTTATAAAAGCACAAAGTCTGCTCCTAATAATTCTAATTAGCAAAAGAGAAATACTCTTAAGAAAGAATCACAAAACAATGTGCTAAGGTTTGAAAACAGAGCCAGCATATGGCCATTAAGTACAAAATATACTCAGTATCACTGGGCATCAGAGAAATGCAAATCAAAAACATGAGTTAACACTTCACCCTCACTAAGATGCCTATAATCAAAATGACACACAATAGCAAGTATTGGGTAGTAAATCGGAACTCCAAGACACTGCTGGTAGGAATGTAAATGGAGAATGCTTTGGAGAAGTTTTACAGTTCCTCAAAAATCTAAATGATTATTATATGATGTAACAATTCCACTACTATATTTATGCCCAAGAGAAATGAAAACATGGCCACACACAAACATGTACACAAGTGTTCATTACAGCATAACTGTTAACAGCAAAAAAGTGGAAACAACTCAAATGCCCATCAATAGATGAACAGTTAAATTAAATGTGCTACATTAAAGACAATGAACTTAACCCTTCAATGGAAGCCCTGACACATGCTAGCGTTATGCTAGGTGAAAGCAGCAGGCACAAAAGGCCACACATTGTATGATTCCATTTACGTCCAGGATAAGCAAATCCAGAAATGAAAAGATTAATGTTTGCCATGGGCTGAGGGAAAGAATGAGAAATGATTGCTAGTGGGTAGAGATTTCCTTTTGGGGTGATGAAGGTATTCTGGGATTAGTGGTTATAATCACACTACCTTGTCAATAAACTAAAACCACTAAATTACATACTTTAAAATTGTGAATTTTATAAAATGTGATTTCTAGCTTAATAAACCCAAAGGAAGAGTGCATAAAATAAGGGCTCCAGGAATTCAGAGAGAAGGATTCATTCCAACTGAAGGAAGAAGAGAAAGACTCCAGTAACCAGGAGATCCCCAAGTGAAAAAAGGTAGAGCCATTCTGCAATACAAGCTTGTGTTTACACACATCCAAGTATGTATGAGAAGAAAAAGTTGGGCAGGTAATTCATCATCATGCCTCATGCCCAAAGAGCCCTGTTCCCACATTACATTAAGTAAGTAGTATGAATTCTGATAAAGCAGTGTAACTCCTGTGGCTCAGAAAAAGCATTCCATGAACTCTGGGTCAAAGTCTACTCCAAAGATAGAATAATTAGAGCCCTCCCCTCTCAAACTGTCTTGAATGCTACCTATTTAACCAAAATTTCAATTTTTGATATCTGCAGCATTAACAAGAGAATCAATCTATCAATGCCAAATTCTTCAGCTTTTAGGAAAATAATTTATTTGCAAAGGAACGCTGGGTTGATTTGACTCTTGTTAGTTCTTTTATTATCTAATTTGTACTCAAAGTAGAAAAATGCCAGATGTTTAGGAAGGAGTGGGACAAGAGGAAAAACAAGAAAATCTGTGTAGACAAAATCACTGTAAACTATCTTTGGAGGAATACTAGAAGCATTTTCAACTGATTATTTTCTAAACCTTCAGTTCTTGAAATGATTTGCCAGTGAGCACAAAGAATGAGCTAAAGAAGCTTTAAATCTAAATATTTAACTAAAGATTTAGATAAAGAAGAACCCACTGCTGAATTTAAGGCTCCCATTTCAAGAGGAGACACAGGATCTCCTCACATCTTTCCCCATAAAAGTCAATATATATAACCATTTGCTTACTTCATCTCCTATATGACTATAAATCAGCTTCCCCAGTAAAGGGTCAGGTACTAAATCTTTTTTTTAGCTTTTGAGATTCAAACAGTTCACCATAATGTATTTTTCTTTGCTCTTATTTTTTCCCCCTTTTTAAAAACACTTTAAAATGTAAATATAAACTTACTTCCTGGACCATATAAAAATAGTTCAGTCTACACTTATCCCCTTCTAAACAAAAATGGGCAAATGATTATAGTCATACTGATGAAAGACCTGTAGCTAGCTACACACCATATTTTTCATATATATGAAAAATCATTTTAGGTTGTATGCATAAAGGATCAGAAATAAGATAAAGACAATCAAAATAAGCAGCTCTTCTCTTACCTAACGACTGGAAAAAAACTGAGTAACGACATTCATAGAGTGAGAACAGATACTGTCGAACTGCTGGAAGACTATGCAACACTTCAAGAATCTCTGCTCCTTTAATTACCTAGGAATTTTTTAAAAAATAAGTTTTAGTGATTTTTCTATATTTAAATTAGACAAGATGGGGTAATCTTAAAACATGTGTATTAAAGATTCAGTCATTACCTTTTCCCTGAGATCTGGTCTTTCTAGGGCAATCATGCTAACATAGACAGTATAAGTCACAAAAGTTTTATAATCCATCAGTTCATAGGATGTAAATGTGGAAACAGTGTCAAGGAAGAGTTCAGCTGCCTGTTTGAAATCACGAATAGCCACACAATAAAGACCTTGATACACTTTTAGGCGATTTCTCCTGTCCCAGTCTCCTCCTTCCTCTATTAAACTAAAAACAAAACACAACAGTGAAATCATAATCTGGAGATAAGACAATTCCACTTTTTACAACTTTTGTGTTATTTTCAATCAAAAATAAAACAACTTGAAGCAAAAAGAAATACTTATTTTACTAAATGAGTACATCACTTATTTGACCAAATATACTAGTTGTAAATAAAAGAAAATAATCTATTCTTCAATTTCTTATTTATAGGATCTTTTATATCCCCATTGCTAAGAAGTACCTTTTGGCCTTTTCTGTGTTTCGTGTGATGAGATCATTATCCATATAAAATAAGCCAATTCTAAGGAGATAGAACACAATATCCAGTCGATGACCCAGGGCCACAGTTTTGTCGTATGTCTTGCGAAAAGCTGTCAGAGCACCCTCCTGTCAAGAGAACCAAAGCAACAGCTGAGAAAAGGTTAGTTTTCAAAAGTTATCAGCTGGCTGGGATGTTCTTACTAAGGGGTGGGAGAATACGTAGTAGAGTTAAAAGAAGATGGCCATGTACTGATATTTTGCTGAAAGTGGATGACAACTGCAAGGAGGTTTATTATACTATCATACTCTGTATAACATACACATAGATATGCCTAGGTATATACTTTCATTCTCAAAAATATAAGAAAAACATTCACAATTTTTCAGTATTGTTTCATTTATTCAGTATTTGTCCACTTTAAAAATCACTACTTTAAAATACCTTTGCTCTAGGGCCCTCCCTGATGGCGCAGTGGGTTAAGCAACGCACTATGAAGCAAACCGCAGCCACTGAGGCACGAGTTCGATCCCTGCCCCGGCTGGGGAGGGGACCCACATGGCGCAGCAGACCTTGCCCGCTGCTCCCCTCAGCAGTGTGTTTCGGTTAATCTGCCTGTTCTGCTCCCCACTGTCTGGTGGATTCTCTCACCCACCGCACCTTTGGCCTATACCCCAGCTCTTGTTTGCATAAATAAATAAAACTTTAAAAAAAAATACCTTTGCTATAAATTATGTCATATTACATAAAGTGTAATGAAAATTTTAGTCAATGACAATTAGAATACAAGTATTTAAATATATAATTGTATTCAAAGCATTGCAGAAATGTCCTGTTGATTTCCACAATGCTGTTGCATTCATTCAACAACAGTGAATGAAATCGTGTCTATATTTGGTACTTTTTGGTGTGTCTCTGCTTTTTTATGTAATTAGTTATGCTTCATAAACTTTATACAAGGAACTGGCAAGACAACGTGAGCACATTTAGCACTCAGATTTTGGTTTCTAAAGATAAACCAGGGATCCTCAGAGAAATCGATAATTTCAGGTCTGGAGTAAAAAAAAAAAACAGGTAAGTCTGTGACATCCAGTAGTAGCATAAGAAAATATGGCCAATGAGATCATGTCAAAAGGACAAGAAGCTGTCTTGAAGGAGCTTCCACTAGCAGATGCAAAAGCTAAGCATCAAAGGAAAATGACTATAATCAGTAGCAACACAATGGATAAAAATCCATTAATATTTAGTAATATTAAAGAAGAGTAAACAGAACCTACAAAAACTGTTTTTAGAAGAACGCTATTTAATAAACATGAATATTAGACTATCACAAATTTATAACTCCCTAATGTTTATTCAAGCATGTCCTTGCTGAAATTCATCAGGTCCTGACCTCTGAAGCTTTAGTTTCTCACTCATCTAATAAATTTTCCTCTTTAAAACCAAGTTACACATGAAACCTAGAAAAACACACAAACTATGAATTTATGAGTGTTTAGATTTTTAGAATGTTCATATCTTAAATTTATAATCAAAAACTTCTTGTTTTAAATTTTAAATAGCTCTGTGCTAGGTATAGTCTAAGCTTCTTACCCAGATCTTTAATTCCCATTAAATAGAAATTGTCCTTATCTCCATTTTACAGATTAAGAAACTGAGGGTCCAGTAAATCATACTTATTGAAGCTAGAAAGAGAACCCACCAATCTAATCCAAGAACCCACAGAACTCAATTTCTTTATGTTAACACCACATAAGCTATTATGTAAATACGTTAAATTCTAAATGTCTTAATAGATTCTTGAAAAGTTTATCTTGAAGCAAAAAGATAAATAACAAAACCAGGTCCTCAAGTAACATCCTTTAGTTCAATGGTAGACAGGATTTTCTTTTCTCTTGCCAACAGTTATAACAGAACAACACTGAACAAAACATCATTTGAGGACCTGCCATACTTTCAGGGTACAATGCCTACAGTTAAGTCATTCAAAGCTCATCCTTTTAACCACTATTACACAACTACTATATTAAAATTTTTTAAAGATCCAATACTGGAGGGTATTCCTCTCATAATAGTAGAACATAAAGTAGGTTAGCTACTACTATAAAGAACTGGCCACACATATTAAAAACTGTTCACTGTCCCAGCAATTTCACTTTATAGAATATACCCCAGAGAAACAATAAAATATATAATGCATTTTTTTTTTTTACAGTAGCAGTGTGTTATAGCAAAAACAGCTGAAAAAACATACATATCTACTAAGACCTGAATAGCTAAATAAACTACAGCAGCCCTGGAACAGATTATCAGCCAACAGTTGGCCAAAATGAGCAAGATTATGTACACTAACATGAAAAGATCTTTCAGTGTTGAATGAAAAGGTAAACAAGACAACAAGAGTAACACTAAAACTCCATTTATTAAAAAAATTTGAATACCACCTAATTTCTACAGGTATATCTATGTGCCTGTAAATATACACTGAAAGACTAAAGAAGTTTACATTTGAGGAGGTACTGAATGAAAACCATGAAATAGAAGTTCAGCATTAACTCTGTTTTCGTTTCTTACACAGGAACTACTGTTTGTATAAACGGCAGTTTTTAAAACGCACCAGACCCAATGCTCCCCAGCCAAGGTATGTGAGCAAAGACGACTAAGGGTCACCCCAATTCTGTACAGTAAACAAATAGCTCTGCCTGGGCACTCATGTTTGTGTTGTCACAGAGACAAATTATATGCCTGGCTGCTGTTTAAGGGCAGATGATAGAAAGGGAGTTAAGAAAACTGCTAACTTTTTATTCATTTTTGCACTGATTTTCAAGTTCAGGTAAGCATGTTACTGTTGTATTTTGTTTAAAAAGGGGGAAGGGGTCAATTTTTTAAATGAGACATTATTAACCTGAAATAGTGCCCATTTAAGCTACCCAGAGTCTGCAAATCAAGAGGTACCGGGTTCATATCTGGTGCCCACTCCAAAAATGTAAATAAAATACACAAACTGGTGAAACCTCCACTCACCTTGTCACCTATCCGGCAGAGGTACTCAGCCTTTGCCATCATGGCATCCCGGATTTCACTCTCACCCAGATTCTTCTCTGCATCTTCCAGCTCCTCGTCTAAACGCTTCAACTCTTCTTCATTTGCCTTCTTCATTTTATTGAGCAGGTCCATGTCCATCTGCCAGTCAAGGGATTTGCACAAGGCTTCGTAATAAGGAGCCATGTCTGAAAGCCAGAAAGGATGTCACTTAAGAGCAAGGCCCCCTCATAACCCAAAGACAGTGTACCCACATCTTCCCCATATTGTGAAGGCACCCACCACCAGGAAATACTGGAACAGAGTTTGGTAAAGAGCTTTGCAAAACAAAAGTTTGCTGGTGGATTCTGCACCAGTTACAGGGCTGTGCAGAGCAATCTTCGGTTTATCTCCTGACGATTTCTGTTCCAAAGAGTCTCCAAACAAGGGGACGTTGGTAAGCATGTTTACACAACTCACACAGGTATGTGAAGTGTATACTGTCAGGTGCCATTCACTACCGGGAAGGACGAAAAGAACCGTCTCCAAATTGCTCCAACGGGAAAGCTTAACTCTCCCTATACAGTAACACCCCAGGAACCAGTTCGAATGACTGCTGCCCACCTATCATAGGGCTAAATACCTCAGTTTTCCCCCCAAAGCTGACTTCCTCCCCAAACTGCTCGAAGAGAAGGTCCCAGAGATGCAGGGCTCTCTCCCCACTCTAAGACAAAAGATGGGTTCTGAAGGGTTGAGACCTAGGCCTGGTCTCCGAGACTGAATCAAAGGGGCGCCCTAGGGTCTGGACCCGAGTCGGGGAAAATCTCAAACTGCCCCGGGCGCCGGACCAGCCCAGGCCTAGGCCGCTGACTCGGCGCTCGCACGGTTCTCACTGTTATCACGGACGGCCGCCATCAGCTCATCGCGCACGGCCGCGTCTCCGCGGTGCTCCGGCAGGCTGAGCAGGAAGCGCAGCTGCGCGATGCGCAGATCGGGGTTCTTGGGCAGACCCTCCTCTTCCAGGTTCTCCAGCGGCATCGCGGCGGCGAGCTCAGAAGTTGAAGGAAGACAGTAACTCAGCAGAACCGCGGCGGCGACGGCGGCGGAAGCAGGAGGAGTCGGCGAGTGCGCCCAGCCGCCTCCCGCATGGCTTCCGGTTCCGGCTCCGCGGGCAGCGCCTCCTGCTGACGCTCCTCGGGAACGCCGCCCCAGGCCTGAACGCAGGCGCTCGAAGGTGGTTTCCCCTGGCTTTCCCTCACTTCCACCTCGTGAATCCCACAATGGATGCAGAAGTGGCTCAAAACCAAAGTTAGATTTAATGAGCCGATTCCTTCCTGCTTTTTTAGCTGTTTTACTTTTCATTGCGTTTGCGGTTGTTAGAAACTGGATCTCTTTTGGAAAGTTTAAATTACAATAGTAACAAAAGTAAAAATGTAAAAAAAGCAGAATTTGAGTTCTTACTCTTTGCCTGACCACTTACTTTTATGTGCATCACCTCATTAATCTTTTGTAATGTAATACCAGAAGTAATGTTTTCTCAGTTTTGTAAATGAGAAAACTGAGGCACAAAGCAGCTAGGAACTGTGATCAATCACGGTCATGTAAAGCTATGTAGCAGTGCCCAGATGAAAATCGCTACAGGTCTAAAATCCTTGTTCTTTCCTCTTTTCTAAGAAAATAGTTCAGAAGTCCAATCTTAATACAACAGTTTCAATACGCCGTTTTAATATGCAATGATTAAATTAAATGGCCTGTAATTTCAGTTTCCTTTTGTTCATTTTGCTACAGAGTCTTGGAATCGGTAATGGTTATGAAACTGGAGCCCTGACTGCAGAGTAACACTGGCATTTTCCCACTGCTGCCTACCCAGCGGAAACCTTGGGGTGGGGGGTGGGGGGGCGAGAAACTTGGCGTTTTCTCCGTTTTCTCCGCATGCGCCAGAAGTTGCAGCAGCCCCTCCCTCACAGCCGGGTCTCGAGTGAGGGGTCTGATGGGAGTTTCCTCACTGGCTGACCAGAGCGTGCTACCTCTGGGCGGTGCCCAGGCCACTCTACAGCAGAAGGCTGCGGGTCAGTGGAACTTGAATGAAGACTGGCCTGTGCTCGCCTTTTTATATTTGGTGTTTGGAATGTAGAATGTACTAGCTAAGCGTGAGCTAGAGGAACCTATCATGTTCTTTAGCTCATTAGTTAATTATTCTGTGCCAGATGGGCTGCCTGGTTCTAAAATGGTCCAATCAGTCACTTAGGATTTACAGTTGACCTATCAGGCAGGTATCCACCAGGCTGGGAGACCCTGAAAGAGCATATAAGGCAGGGCAGGAGCCAGGTTGGGTCTCTCAGAAGTCTAAACTCCCATTTTGTTCCTGGCCTCTGAAGAAGGTAGAAAGCACCTACAAGCTGAAGAGTATTGCAGTGGCCAGGTGGGTGCACTTACCTCTGGTCCTGCCTCTCATACCACCTGAAAAGACCACCAAAAGGCCCCAGGCCTGTTGTCTCAAAATGCTGTTTGTTGGTGGTGGGGCCCAACAACTCACAAAGAGCTATAATGCTGGTGTTTTCTAACAGCAGGGCTGGTGATTGGGTGCCCAGAACTACTGCAGTGCTGCTCAGCACTGCTGCTGCTGAAAGCTGTTAATGTGGTGTATCATCTGGCACCTCCTGGTACTGTTGCCTTTGTTGCTGTCTGGTCCAGCGTCAGATGCTTTCCATCCGAACTTCAAACTTGCTTTGGGCTTCTGCAGCTTCATCTCAGCAGTCCCACCTGTGAGCACCTCCAGCTGCAGTGAGTTGGACCCTGGCCTGCTGCTTGCCTGTGTGCCAGGAGCTCATTGACAGGACAGTGCCATCTTAAATGAGCGACCTTTTGTTTGGGACTTCTGACACCGTGGGCACTATTTGAGGTAAGATAGCTGGCCATTTGTGGCCCTGAGAACACTTTGTTTCCCCTTTTTGTTTAACCCTATTGTTGTTCCCTGAGACTGAGCAGGGAACTTCCACCTGTGTACAGGGGTGGACACCCACAGTGACCTGCCCTCTGCTGCTCTCTGTCCTTTGACCTGCCATAGCCCTGTTCCAGTTACATAAAATTCCATCTAGTGGATTTACCATCACTTACTTTTACTCTTCCATTACAGGTGACTTTAGGTTATCCAGGACTTTTATTTTCCTAATACATAAGTCATTACAAGTTTTGCCTTTTCCCCTTTAATGTAAATTCTTATACAGGATTAACAAAGAAAGGAATATTTTTGTGACTTTTGGATATTTAATGTCATATGGTTTTCCAAAAGAGTAGAGCTGGTTTACACAGTCACTGCAATACATGGGGCAGACACTTTCTCACCAGCACTGAGTATTACTACATGTCTTTAATATATGTTTTGATAAAAAAATAAGTATTTTGAAGGCAACTCAAATATAGGAAAAATATAAGAAGCAAAGAAAAATTATTAGCACGCTGGGCCCTCCCTGGTGGCGTGGCAGGTTGAGCGCCACACTGTGCCTTGGCACAGCAGTGCGAATTTGATCCCCAGCCAGGGAGGGGACCCACATGGCACAGCAGACCTCTCCTGCCTTGCCTGCTGCTCCCCTGAGCAGTGTATTTCGGTCCATCTGCCTGTTCTGCTCCCTACTCTGTCTCTGGTGAATCCTCTCACCTCCCATGCCTCTGGCCTGTGCTCCTGCTCTTGTATGCATAAATTTAAAAAAAAAAATCTTTAAAAAAAAAAGAAAAATTACTAGCACACTACCATGTTTAATTTTTTCTGAACATCTTTGAGTCATTCATTCAAAAAACATTATTACAAGTACCAGGCACTGGTTCTAGGCACTAGGGATGCAACAGTGAGGAAGACAACTGTTCTTGTGGTACTTGTAGTCATTGAAACTCATCTGTATGTATTACAGGCTCATTGTGTCTTATAAACTACTTTGTTCACTCCATCAAATAATAGAGGTATCATTCCATGCCAATAAATATGCATTCATATCATCATCTTCAATAGCCACATGCAACTCTTCTGTATTTATGGAACTATTTTTCCCCCCATAAATACTAAATTGATATGGATGGAATCATTTTCATTTTTTTTGACTTATGAATATCCGAGAATTTATCATTTGTGTGTATGTATATTTCCACACTTGTGGCAATCATTATTTCTTAATCCAAATTACTGGTTGTGGGGCTTCCCTGGTGGCCTAGGGGTTAAGTCTCAACACTATCATTGCTATGGCCTGAGTTCGATCCCTGGCCAGGAAGCTAACCCACATATGGTGCAGCTGACCTCTCCTGTCTTGCCCACTGCTCCCCTCCGCAGTGTATTTCAGTGGATCTGCCTGTTCTGCTCCCCACTCTTTCTCTGGTGTATCATTACAACCCCCCCCACCCCGCAACAGACACCTCTGGTCTATGTCCCAGTTTTTCTATGAAAAAATAAAATAGATAAATATTCAAATCACTAGTACTATAATTGCTCAATCAGAGGATCTTGACATTTTGTACTTTGACAACTTATGTAAGGGTTATATAAATTGTTTTCCAGAAATTATATAGTAATTTATATTCCCCCAACATTAAACAGAGGGCCTGTCTCCTTCTTTGCCAAAACACTTTTATCAACCATTTTAAGGTAATGTTATTGTTGTTTTTTTATTTACACTTCTCTTACCACTTGAGCTTGAATTTCTTTTTACATTTTTGCTGACTATATCTCCTCTTTTATAAAATGTATGATTTGTTTCATCAGCTCCTCCTTGGAGGAACAAGTTTCCTTATTTATTAGCAAGCACTCTTCATATCTTAAGGATATTAACTGCTTGTTAAGTATTAAAATTTCCCCCTAGTTATTTTTCTGCATTTCTATCAAAACAAAAGTTTAATAGATTTATATAGTTAAATTTACCAATCTTTCCTTCCTTTGTGGTCTGTATTCTCATTGTCAAATTTGAGTAAAGCCTTTCCAATACCATGATTTAAAACATCATACTCATGTTTTCCTATGATATTTTTAAGTTTTTATTCCTTTTTCAATAATTAAATCTTTGTTCTATCTAGAATGTATGTCTTAGGACTGAGGTACAATATATCATATTTAAAACAATTTAATAATTTATTGGTCAAAAATACTATTAACATATTTTTCTAACCTAGAATCCATTACTTGACATAAGATTTGACAGAGAAGAATAGTTGCACTTATCTTTATTTATTTATTTTTTTATTAATATAAATTTTTTTAAATTTACATATACTTGCCATCAATTGTAAGCCATGTATTCCCCATCACCATCTCACCAGTGCACCATCACCTCAGTCCCTCGTGCTCCCATCTTCCCTCAACCCTCCCTCTCCCCTCCCCACCAAGTGT
>JAGFMF010011397.1:3510477-3551326 GCA_019455555.1 Galemys pyrenaicus | reverse complement strand
TGAATCAGTGTATTTGTGTCTTTTGGGTCTATTCCTAGGAGTGGGATTGCTGGATCCTATGGAAGTTCCATTCTTAGTAGGTTGAAGAATCACCATACTGCTTTCCATAATGGTTGGACCAGCTTGCATTCCCACCAGCAGTGTGACAGAGTTCCTTTTTCTCCACATCCTCGCCAGCATTTGTTGTTGCTACTTTTTTTGATATGAGTTGCACTTATCTTTATCTTGATGAAATAAGCCTGTTCCCAAATGCCTTTCCTCTGGTTCATGGTACTCTGGAGAGTGACAATTCTATGTCACATGACCCAAAGCTGATCTGACTGAGTGAAGTCAAGGGAGACCCTTTCAATGTCTGGTTGACAATTCATAACTAATATGACTTGTCTCATCTAGATGAGCTGGTTGGGAAAATTCTGTTTTTTTTTTCTGGAGAATTTGAACAAGCGACGCCCCGGTGGTGTTCAGAAAAATGGATCCCAGGAGAGTCAGTATCTGAATGAGTTCTTAAAAGACAGGATAGAGAAAACTACGAAGAGACATTCTAGACTGAAGAACACAGCATTACTAGTGTGAAAAATTTCACTGAATACCCAGAAAAATTCACCCAGAATTATGGATTTTTAAAAAAGTCACATTATTGTGAAGACTCAGACAATGGCACAAAGACAAAATTCAAAAGTTTATAAAGAAAGAAATGGGTCAGTTAAGTGAACAAGAATCAGAATTCATGAACAATACATTTCTTGTGAAATTTAACATGAAACACATCTTCTGGAATGCAACAACATGGGTGAACAGAAGACAATGGAACAAGATCTTCTAAAGATCAAAGTAAAATGGTTCCCAACCTAGTATTCCATACTCAGCCTTTATTCCTGAATGAATATATAAGCACTTTAAGACCTGCAACATCTAAAAAGTGTACTTCCCATGGACCGTTCTTAGGAAGGAAGTCACAGAGGATGAACTCTAACTGCACGATGGGGGAATCCCATCCAATACAGGAACCCCTGGGATGGTGCAAAGGAATATCTCATGATGAATGAGAAACCTGCATATGACAGAGAGAGCAGCCCCCTGGACTAGAGCAGAAATGGGTTCTTGACTTCACAATTTCTCTTGCTCTTTCTCTCTGTCTCTGCTACTGATGTAGTCAAAATGGATGTAAATAGATTGGGAGGGTAGACAGGAAACTGGGAGCCAATGAGACTGGGCTGGGAAGTCCATAGTAATGATTGGCCACCAAGTCACAAAGGACAGGATGACCATGTTCTTCTAGCACAATTCCTCTGTGTTCATGTCCTACATTTGTTTTGCATTCAGAGCTGAGCCTCCTTTCAGAGGAACTGGGAAAAAAAAAAAGTTATGTTGAGCTTTGTCTTCCATAGTAGGGGAATGAAAGTTTATACCTGAAACCAGAACAGAAGAAGAAGTAGTGTAAGTTAATTATTTAGAAATCGAAGGGTTTGACTTAAGGTCACAAGTGTTAAGTGGAGCTTTTTGAATAGTAAGGTTCTTTGGTGGGAGAGAGGGGCTATCATTCAGGTGGCTTATAATGATCCTTACCAATAATATATTTCTTGAAGAATTTGAAGAATATATTTAAATATTTGAGAAAAGGTGAGGTTCTGCTTTTGAATTTACAATTGTAAAGGTTTTTAACTGGCAAACTCTTTACCTTCTAAAATAATACTTCTTCAGCAATCCAGATGCTTTGGATTACCTACTTTGGATGCTTCTAGAAATCAGTATTGCTGGTGCAGGTTTTCCACTTGAGGAATAACTAGATGTCTATAGACAGGAGGGAGGGTTGTCCTTGGAATGCTTCTAGTTGTCAGTTTTTAGATTTTTATGTGAAGAGAGAAGGTAGTTATCTGAAAACATTTATGCCTGTAATTTGATTTGTTAATTTCAGCTGAATCCCACCTGCAAATAGAATCCAACATAAGCATTCCCAATGTTATAAAACATCAAGCAAAGACATGAAATCATTCAATTCAGAGAAGAGGCAATAAACCGGTCAATTAGCAAAGAATTAAGGACAAAATAAAGATGATCAGCAGAGATTCAAATTTTAGAAAGAATTACACTTGTGTCAGAAACTCATTTAAGTATAAAGAAAAACGAGTATACAAACATACACATATATATGTATATACATGTTTATATATGTGCATATATAAGGGTATATATATATTCATTAATATCGAGACTACATGACCCATAATCTAACTTAGATTCACAACCAACTGCTTTCTCTTCTCTAATGCCAGTAGCTCGCTAGCTCTTACTGGGGTCTATTGCTGTTGGCTAATCAAGGACCAATGTCCCCCAAGGCCATGCACATAGTTCCCACCAACAGACTCCCTGCTCAGCACACAGGAGACCAGTTCCCGTCTGATCTGTCTTTTTCTTTGCTTTTCAGCACTGTTACCATTAATTGCTAAGAAATCAATCGAACCCTGAATTGTGATCTGGTTGATCAAAATAGCTCTTTGCTCCATATTGACAGCTCATCATTGAGCAGTAACTCACCCATTTCATCAACTTCTCTGTAGCCATTAGCCCAATTTGACTGGTTTAACTCGTTTTGCAGAGGCCCTTCTTTAAGCATGGGATCTTTGTAGTCTCACAGAAGAAAACTAAATGTGCATCTTCTTTGTAGATTCCTGAATCTTGAAAATGAAATTGCTAAGTGGTAACAGGTTCTGGTGGGTTAAGGACTACTTGTCTTCTCTATTTGTGCTTTCAAGGTTTATTTTAAAAATCATACTTTCTTCCTTTATTATCAGTGTTCTATTGGAGCTGGTTTTATTTAGAGATCCTACCAAGCAGGCCCTCCTCCTCCTTTTCAGCCTTTGTACTTTCCCTTTATCTGAGCGCATTTGGCTCTGAAAAGGATTCTCTGTTTCAGGGCACTGGATTCTTTCATTCTGAGCAGAGCCTAGTCAGCTCCATGTCCTGGCCCCTGGGGGTGTTGATTGTGATGAGTACTATGCCCACTGCATGAAAAAAGTTCCTCTTAGTGTATAATTAACTTTATCTGCTTGGCTGTGGCAATGTTCACTTTTAATTACATGCATTTCCTGCTTTTTCATTGAATTCAAAGCCATGACATGAGTGGCCCTGATTACAGCTTCCCTGCCTGTGATGGAGGTGAGTGCTGCACGGTCACCTCCACCATCCTTCCTGGCAGGCAATTATTGATGACACCTCATAGGAGGGGGCTTTACATAAAGCAGCTGCTTGAGTTGTATGGAATTTCGGTGTTACTGTAGCATAATGATCAATTGATGTAGCCACTCGTTTCTTCCTCACTAAATTATACCTTTCCAAAGGAGTATTTTGGAGGAAGAAGAAAATGCTCTTGTTCCCAGAGCTGGTTTATCAACTTTAGGAAATTGACGAAAATATCATTTTTTTCAATAACTAGAAACCACTCACATGACACAGAAAGTGTCGTGTCACACAGTGTGTCACACAGTATGGTGCAGCTCACACAACCCTACTGTTAGCATATTGATTTTGCTGAACACATATTTATTGAGCTCCTACTATGCGCCAGGCACTGACGTAGGTGTGGGGTGGAGGGGGTGAGAAACGGAAGGATAGACCAGTGACTGTTAAGTTCATGTAGTTTACATTCCTGTGGGAAGGGTAGGGCAAAAACAAACAAACAGTAAATTGCTAAGCATGTTATTCAGATAGTGAACGTGTTAATGGTTAGAGTTGGTCAGGAAAGGCTTTCTGATGAAGTGAAAAGCAGATTCAAATGTTGGCGTTAATTTAGGATTACCTTGGAAGAAAATTACCTTGAGCCAATTTTCTTAGTTGCATGAATAATTGCTTTTTTCATATACAAAATTAGTATTGATGAGAGGTTTCATAGCTTTATTTCCTCTTCATAATTTAAAACTAAGACTGTATTGAGGAAAAGCAGGATTTGCAACTGAGTATGAAGCCATAGAGAACCTAAGAGACAGAGGTATAGTGATGATGATACTGGCATTTCTGGCAAATTGCTAACTGATCCCAACAGTCATGTTATCTGCCACAGCTCCAGTCCCACCCATGGCTCTGGCAGAGGGGCTGCCTAGGTAGACACATGTGACACCCAGCACAGAAGGCTGAGCTGCAGGTGAGAATCTACCTGTGGCCAGGAGAGGCCCTGTGGGAAACATTTGGACTCAAAGGGAAGAAGGGGCACTTAGGCTTTTATCAGAATTCAAATTAGAAACTGCTTTGAGAATCACCAACTCATAGTGGACATAAATGCTATAAAATCACGAAGTAGAGATAACCTGTGCGCGTAGAGGAGCCTATGTTGAAAGGAAAAGTCAGGAGCAAGTTGAAAGCACAGATGAGAAGCAGCAGGAGGAGGAGATTTTTATCTTATGGCTTAATGATTTTGTGGCCACATGAGGAGTAACAGAGAGTCCAGTAGGTGCAGACATGAATAGCCATCAGCCTTCACACTTCAGGGATCCATATCTGCCTTAGACCCCGAACCCACAGCACATTAATTCTACAAGGAGTAATTCTACTTCTGTTCCTGTTCTTCCCAGGGTCAAGCTCACACCTTCTCTTACCTTGTCAATTGGCCTGTTGTCCTGAGTGTTCATGAGATATGACCACATGGATAATATTCTGGTCTTTCTTTTCTTTTTTTTAAAGATTTGTTTTTATTTATGCAGATGAGAACTGGGGTGTAGGCCAGAAGAGCTGGGGGTTGAGAGGATTCACCAGAGACAGAGTGGGGAGCAGAACAGGTGGATATACTGAAATACACCACTGAGGGGAGCAGCGGGTGAGGCAGGAGAGGTCTGCTGCACCATGTGGGTCAGCTCCCTGGCTGGGGATTGAACTCACACCATAGTGTGAAAGCTTAATAGTGCTGAGACTTTAACCCCTGTACTACTAGGGAGGTACCCAATCTTTTCTTTTTTAAATCACAAATGTCTTAACAATAAATGCTAATCTCTGCCCCTAGGAAAAACAATTTGATAAAGCTGAAGAAGACTATGCATTTACCTGTGACTCAGCAGTCTCACTTCTAGGAACAGACCCTGAAGGTACACCTTCATTAACACAGAATACACATGTACAAGACTGTTCACAGCAGCATTCTTTGACATTGTTCAATATTGAAAATAGCCTAGAATGCACAAATATAGGAAAGTGGATGAATATAATAGCACATGCCAGATGTGGAGTATTATGCAGCTATAAAAATGAAGAACTATAAATTGATACAGAGAGAGCTTCAAAAAAACCAAAGTAAAAATGACAAAAAAGAAAAAAGAAGGAAAGTAATATGTAGGTTATAAGTTCAGAAGTGACTACTGGCACACCAAATATCAAAAGATAGCGAAAGAGCAAATCTCTGATTTTTATTATCAGAAGAATCTACAAACCATAGAGCACTTTTGTATCATTGCACTATCAGACTAGTAGAGCAGAATTTCTTCTTAAAACAGACTTGAAAAGAGCTATGTGGACACACTGACATGACACTCTTATCAATCACCAGTAGATTCAGCAAAGTGAAGGCACAAGACCATGAACTCTGGGGGAAGAATTAAATAGTGACAGTTTCAATGGAGTGTTCTTGATCCTGGGGTACATCAGAACTGTGCTGACTTCCTATTGCTCATCTATAATACTAAGTACTGTTTTTATTTTGAAATTTTCTTTCAGGCTGCCTGGGTCTAAGGGGAGGTGGGAGGTGCGGAGGCCAGGGGGTGAGGCTTTCAGAGCCCTCTAACCTACCCTGCATTGCTTCCTCTTTCAGTGATGTTTGTGTGTGCACAGCCCCTCTCTGAAAAGCCCTAGAGAAGGAGCGGCGTGCACAGTTCCCCATCATCACAGCAGAGGGCAGCAGTGCCCGTGGAATCTCTTGGAGCCCAGTGTCGGGCGGAGCCCAGGCTTGGGGGTTAGGAGTGGGGTAATGTAGGCTCCTGGCCTGCCTGGCAATCGGGAATGCAAAATGTGTGGGTAAAGATGTTTGCCGCTTGGCTAAGGGGAAGGATGTACCCCACGGAACTCTCAATATTAAGCACGGTGAATCTGGCGTCTTCTAAATTCCACAGAAGAAAAGATCACAGGGAAAGATCACTCATTTGTAAGGTGAATATGCGCTTTGAAACTCTGCCCCTGATTTTAGGTACAAATGAAGCAAAGAGCCTTGAAGATTCATATTGCTAATTTTAGACCCTGACATTGACTAAAACATAAAATAACTGAATACTTCCATCATTTAGCCAACCATATATTGATTCAGCTCCTCTGTGTGCTCAACTCAATATCTTGTGTAATACACAATAAAGCGTAGATAGAAGATATAGGTAGAACCGGTTATTAAGACAAATTAAAACTCCATTAGAGAAATTTCAGTTCAATGAGATGTATAAAGTGAGTTATGACTATACCAATAATTGTGTTTTATTTTTTCAATGATGTTTAACCAAAGGTGAAAATTAACCCTGGTCAGAGAAACCAGTGTTCATGGTTAAACAAAACCATAGAAAGCAGACATTTGAGACTTGCTTACATGGAAGAGTCCCAGAGTAAATTGGTAAATTACATTGTAAATTCAAAGGTATAGGGAAACATTTTGATTTATATTTTTAATTAGACTAATAATAAAGTGATAATAAAAACAATGGCCCAAACTATTATATAGCACTTACTATGAACTAGTATTTCTTTAAACTCATAATATTGTCATGTATACTATACAATAATTGTGAAATTAATACTATAATTATTCCATATTACAAACATTCAGAAAGAGTATGTAATTTAACCAAAGCCACACAGCCAGTATCTGACATAGTTGAATTTGAACCCCCAAGTCTAGATCCAGACTCCTCCCCACAATATCACACTATTCACTGGCAAATATTAACCCTCACCTACTTCTCCATAAGAAATGAACTTCGAAAGGAATTAATTCACTCTCCCTCCCTGAAATTTAACCTTCAGTCACTAGAGATTGATTGGCTACTTGTCTTTCCTACTGTGTCTCTCCTTCCTGCAAAGCACCAAGGCACGCAAATCTTGACATTTAAGAGAAGATAGCATTCTTTAGTTGTTTGATTTGGGTTTCTTTCTAAAAGAACAGCGTAACTAATTCTGACCTTTTATTTCTTGTGCTCTGTTGATAATTTAAGTAACTGCTTTGTGTCTTTTATAGAAGCCTAATTTAAAATGTAGAGTTTAAAAATTAATCAACCACCCGAGTTACTAATCTCAAAGCATCTGTGATCCTCCTTCCCCTTAACCCCAAGGTAATTTTGCTAGGTCGTGTAGCAGCTTTCTTTGTTATAGTCCCTAGAATGTCTCCTAAATCACTCAGTGGAGGCTCCAAAGGCTCCTTATCCCCAGTATGGGCTTTTATAACAGCTTCTCAACTGGTCTCTAGACCCTGATGCATCCCATGAACACCTGCCAAGAGAAGCTTCCAAAAGCAAAGTTCTGATCAAGTTACATTTCTTCTCTGAAACCTTGCACAGTTTTGCTGGTTGCAGAATTAAGTCCTAAGTCAATTAAGAATTAGTTTTTGCACCCAGGTGGTTCCAACTTAGTTTTACTACTCCCGAGTTTGCCAAAAGACTTCATTCCATAGACAAATGCACAAAGAGAAAAAGTAAAATAGAGGCTAACAGGTGTTGGGGAAGGTGAGATATGAAGACAGTGTTGAATGGGTATAGTTTCCGTTTGGGTAGATGAAAGCACTTTGCAAATAGATGGTAGTGATGATTGCACAACACTGTGAATGTAATCCATGCCCCTGTATTATATACTAGAAGTGGTTCAAATGCCAAATATTGTAGTGTATATATTTTACTGCAATCAAGTATTTTTTCAAAAAACTATGCTTCATTCTCCCCTAATTAGGCCAATTGTTTCTTCCTCTCCGAACTCTGTTCCCCTTCTAATTATTGCTCTTTAGTTGCATACAAGGCAGAAAAAATAACCTATGTTGTCACCTTTTTCTGAAAAATTGTGAGATTTTCTGTTTCCTCCTCATCGTTAGTAAAATGTTAGAATAAAAATTTTAGAATATCTCTGGCAGATTTTATTGCTCTTCCATCACAGGTTTATAAGAACATTGTTTTCTTCTTTGGCATATAGGTCTTTGAAAGGCATACAGAAAATGTCAAACTGGTTTGTTTCATGGACTCTGCTTTCTAATCAGATGCTCTCTCAAGGAATCTTTTCTTGAAGGAGGCCATACATACTCTGCATACACACACACACACACACACACACACTGGATCCTATCTTCCCTTTTCATAAGCAGACCTTTTCATAATAGACCATGTCTAAGCCAAAAATCTGAAACTTTTAGCACTCCTTTATTTTTAATGAAGAACACTGATTCCACACATTCAACTTTGTCTTAGAGGAAAATAATTTAGTACCTAATCTGTTTAAAATGATGATATAGTTTCTATATATTAACTCTATTGTTACTAAAAGATCTCTAAATTTTAAGAATTCACATTTTGAAAGAAAGATCTTTAATAAGCTTTGCCCAAAGAATTCCACACCAAGATAGGGATGATAGGAATTCTGGGAATATGGCAACTGAGACAATTCATTTAACCTCCATGCTCACTCCCGCACTCTCTGCATCTCATGAGATCCTCTTACAGATACCTGAGGTTCAGGTGAGACCTTTAGCTCTGTGGAAGACTTGGTAGAGAAAAGGGGTAGGAGTATTTTTCCTCATGGACTGGGCAAGTCCCTGAAGGCCAAAGATGAAGACTAGGGCTGATGCTAGAAAGAAAGTGTAGGTTATCTGTGATTCTTATGACACAAGTTGATGTGGGTGGTGCCTCCTGGAATTATACATGGTAGCAACCCGGGTTGATATTATTCTCCCATCCCCTCAAATTGTTCCCCAACACTACACACACACACACGCACACACACACACAAATCAACTTTGTACATTAAAGTTCATTAAAATGTAAAACCTCTACTTCTCAAAGACACTGATAGAAAATAAGAATACAAGACATAGGGGCCTCCCTGATGGTGCAAGGGTTTAAGGCACAGCACTATGAAGCTATCAGCAGCCACTGCAGCACGAGTTCGATCCCTGGCCAGCGAGGTAGCCCACATGGCACAGCAGACCTCTCCTGTCTCCCCTGTTGCCCCCCTCACCAGTGTACTTCATTCTATCTGTCTGTTCTGCTCCCCACTGTCTCTTATGGATCCTGTCACCCCCCCCCACCCCAGTTCTTGTATACGTAAATAAAAAATCTTAAAAAAAAAATAAGACAAGCCACAGATCAGGAAAAACTCTGAAAAGTATATAACTGATAAAAGATTTAGATTATGTAGAGAATTCTCAAAACTCAACAATAAATCTAATGGGTAATCCAATAAAAATGGGCAATAGATGTGAACAGATGGCAAATAAGCACAGAAGAGATGTAAGTGTTGCTGGTATTGGGAAAACACAAATTAGATAAACATTAGAATAGCTAAAATGAAAGAGACTGCCCAAGCCAAGTGGTGGCAAGGATGTGGGGGAACGTGGACTTTAATCCATTGCTGGTGAGAATGGAAGATGCTTCAGTAAATAGTTTGGCATATACTTAAAAGTTAAGTACATGATCCAGCATTTCTATTTCTAGCCATTTATCCCAGAGAATAGGAAACAAACATGATTCAAAAACTTTTACACTACTATTCATAGAAGTGTTATTTGAAACTGACTAAAACTACAAATGACCCAAATGTTCATCAACAGATGAATGGATAAACCAATGGCAGTGTATCTATACAATGAAATACTATGCAGCAATGAAAGAAATGTGCATACAACAACATGAATGAATCTCCAAATAAGTATACTGATTGAAAGAAGCCAACCACAAGAAGACTATATATTGCATGATTCATTTATGTGATATATCCAGAATAGAGAAACAGAATATAGGTTAATGATTTTTAAAAAAGATTTATTTATTCATATAAGAACTGGGGTACAGGCTGGAGGTGCAAGGAGTGAGAGGATCCACCAGAGGCAGAGTGGGGAATAGAACAGGCAGATTGACTGAAATACACTGCTGAGGGGAGAAGTGGGTGAGACAGGAGAGATCCACTGTGCCATGTGGGTCACCTCCCTGGCCAGAGATCAAGCTCATGCTCCAGATAGCTTCATAGTGCTGCAATGCAACCCCCTGTGCCACCCGGGAGGCCCCAGAAAATAGATTAATGATGTTTAAGGGTGGGGGAATGGAAAACTAAAAGGTATGAGCTATTACAATTGACTGTGGTTGTAAAACCAATGCATTACACTTTAAGTGGCAAATTTTATAATATATGAATCTTAGTAAAATTACTACCATTCTCCTATATTGCTATATTCCCCTATAAAAAAAGCTTGCTATCAATATATTCCCCTATATTGCCTTAACAAGTATGTAACAGTCAACTTTATATAATCCTCATTTTTCTATTCAGATTTATAGTGTTCTATCCCACAATACTGTTTATCTCCCATGATTATCCCCCTCCACCCTCAATGCTTCCCTTCATCGAATAGACCATATATATTTACTTCCTGTCTTTAATGACTTTCTTGTCCACCAGAATTCAATTCTGGGAACACAGGGATTTTTCTGTTGTTTATCCACTGCTGTTTCCTCATCACTTGGACCAATGTCTAGTACATATAGGGGTGCAACACGTACTTACTGAACTAATCAATGTATGAACGAGAACCATTGCTTCTGCCAAATATTTCTGAGGAAGCCCTTTTTATTGCATATGATAATTATTTATGATTTCAATCCAAGATTTAGCAGCAAACTACCTCTAATCTCAAAATTCATATATTTAAGCTTAGCGTACTAAACCACCTGCAAGGGGTTGGGTGGCTCAAATTCTCAATGAACTGTGTCCATTGAGAGTGGTCATCATTGTGTTGTATCAGCTGTTTCCATCTTAACCTCCAGAGCCTGATGCCTCAGTTACTGTATTAATGGAGGTGCTGTGGTTATAGCCACAAAAATGAACTCCGGTGGACTTGAGCATAAACAAAATTTATTTGAAGGAGCTGTGCACACTCACAGGCTGTATGTGAAGCTGCAGATCAGCTTCGTCTGGGAGCGCCCCAGCATTCCAACCATCTGGTCAGTTTTTCAGGGAGGGAAAGTTGGAGTGAATTAAACCCATCATCTGTTTTTCCTTATATCACCTCTCTCAGTATTCAAAAAGTGGTAGAATTCAGATGGTCAGGCTGATTCCCAAGCTTGTCCTTGGCAAGGCAAGCATCCGAATGGACAGTCTTCTGCAGCCGCACACTCTGGGAGGAGTCAGCCCTCACACTGTGTCAGGTGTGTGTTAGCAGCAGAAGAGGGGGCAGTGCTGGACAGTGCACAGCAGTGGTGAGCACCGCCTTTGGCCTTCTGCTGTGGACTTTTTTTTTTTTGGCCTTCTGCTGTGGATTAAGTGATTAGTGCTTCACAGTGGCTGTGAGTTTACTCACATTGTGTTCATTGAGCAAACTTAGTTATGAAAGTTGTGTCTCCTCTCTCCTCTCCTACATCTAGTTGATTGCCAAGTCCTATTTTATAAGCCAGTAATTTTCAAACTATAAACAATATCTGAATCTCTGACCAGTGTGGCAGGAGTTCACCTCGGTCACATTGGGCATGGCATTTGGGGTTGATAACAGGCTAGAGCAGATGTCTAGACAGGAAGACTGCTGCTCACTGAGGCACGTGCCCTGCTGGCTTGGAGAATCTTCTCTGTTCATCATTCTTCTTCACTTCTGCTCTCCCCATCCCCCCTCCTCCCATTAAACTTCTCCTTCTTAAGGTAAGTTCCTCATTGAACTTAAGTTTTTGGGGGATAACTTAGGGAGGGTGACTGTTTTCAGGCAATTTTAATTAAAGCTGTGGATACAACCTTATCTGACTAGTAGGTCTAGTTTGCTTGAGCTACCAGAACAAATACCACAGACTGGGGAGGGGGGGGGGTGTTAAGCATCAGGAATTTTTTTTTCTTTTTTTTTAAGATTTATTTTTATTTATACATACAAGAGCTCTTCAAAGTTCTGGAGGCTGAAAGTCCAAGAACAAGGTTTTGGGAGAGCTGATTTCCTCTGAGCCCATGGCTGTAGCTCGCCTTCCCCTCCCTGTCTCTTCACATGGTCCTTCTGCTGAATGTGCATGTGCTAATCTCTTCCTATAAGGACACAGGTCCTATTGGTTTAGAGCCCACCTGTGACCTCATTTTACCTTAACTACCTTGACAAGGTCCTATCACCAAATGTAGTCATGTTCTGAAGTTAGGGCTTCAACATAAAACTTTGGGGAGGACCCAATTCAAACTACAATACAGTTAAAATACACAATGAGAGAGCTTCTGGAAGCAGCGAAGGAGGAAATAGGACAGAACAACACAAGATGATGATACATCTCAATAACTTAGCTGGGTCCATTCTGTTATTGCATTAGCAGGCACCTAGCCCCTATCTTTTGAACCCTACTTCATCCTCAATGTGATTTGCTGCTTTGTTAGCAAGCTCAGGGAACTGCAGATGTGCCTGATGTGGTTGATGCTTGCACACTGTGAATCTAGAGGAAGGTGGAAGCCTCATTTGTGTTACTAATCCATGTTAATCTTCTTTGCAATTGTACTTTTGTTTTAATGTAAGCCTGCATTGCATTATAATACTGTGTCAGTTTCAGGTACACAGCTTCCCACCTTGAATCTGTATCTGTCACACCATGTCTACTACCAAAGATCTCCCAGTATTATCTTTATGGCCTCAACACTCCAGAAACAATTTGCAAGTTCATTTTAAGTCCTATTCACTATTTAACACCTGTTAGGACCCTCCCCCTCATACCTCTTCGTGGATCAGCCCTGAGTTAAGAACACAGACTTTGGGGCCAGACAGCTACATATGCATCTACTGCTTACGGACTGAATGGCCTTGGGAAAATTAACTTCTTGATGCTTCAGATATTCTGTCTATAAAATGAATGATAATATTGCCCAATTCAGAGTGCTGCCAAGCTGACTCCAAGAGCTATTACCCGAAAAGTGCTTAGAAGGGGCCTGGTACATACCAAAAGTCCAATAAATGTCAGCTATTATGTGTTATGTGGCAGCCAAGAAATTTAAAAATCCTACCTTAAAAATTTATAATCACCGGATGACTAGAACAACTGTTTCATTCTCAAAGTTGCTATCAAATAGAAGTAAGCACCTCCTTAGCCATTTGAATGCCAGACCTCTGAACACCTAATTAATCCATTTAAAATTCAAGCCGTCCTTGGAGCAGCTGAGAGAGCAGTCACCAAGCTGGTACTTTCTAATGCACCTTGGTCCTGGGACCATCACTCAGCCTCTAGACTCTTGCTTTAGCACTTTTCTAGCAACCTTGCCTCTTGGGTTTTCCCGGAGAGCAAATTAGATAGTAAAGGAGGAGCATACTTAGACACAGGCACAGTGAAACTAGCAAGAAGTGACAGCTGACAGGTTGTCAACTAAGGAAAGAAGCAAGAAAATTAAAAAGCAGAGCAAACAGTGCATAGAGCTCCATAACCCCAAGGGCTTTGGTAGAGTCGGTGATGGATGTGCTATGGGATGACCCGCAGACCTGGCTCCTTGCCCTGGGAAAGGTCTCTCACCCACCGGGCTGCGGGAGCTAGAAATATCAGCCCTCCCCAGTTCCCCTGCTCCTCTTTCCTCTGACATTTAGGTGGCACCTAGTCCTACCCATCCCCTCTTAAATGTATATTGAGTTTCTGGCACCTGACAAGAGGGGAAGAATGACCTGAAATATGAACACACGGTTCCCGGTTATTGTGTACTGGACACTTGCCCGAGAGGTCACCGGTCTCCCCGCCTCCAGTCTCATTGTCTAAGGGTAGCATATTGAGGTGGGGGAGGGGGGCGCATGCCAGTCCTTTGGAGGGCCTGTCACGCCTGAGACAACATATGCTCATCATTCTGTTCAAATCAAAAGATGACATTTCTTAACATAGCCACAGAGTTATTTTAGAAAGCAAGACTTAGAGTATATATGCAGAGAGAATTAGAGAACATGAGAAAATTAGCTCTGTAATTCAGACCCCAAACCACTTTTACTTCAGCTGTCCTGGAGGGAAAATGGAGAGGGAGGTGCGGGGTGTGGCGCCACCCTCGGCTTTCCTCTTGACAGCACGAGGTTGGGCTCTCTGTTTCTGTTTCTGTGTCTTGCTTGATTCTTCCCTTCGTGAGCCCTCATGAGCTTGATTAGACATTAAGCGGTGGGTTTTCCTTCCACAGACATAAACTCAGCATTGAATCCTTTTCGATCCTTCGCCATTCCGATTAGCAAGCCCTCAGCTGTGGCGGCACCGCTGTGCGTCCAGCTGCGGTGTCCGCGCTCACCCCCGCCGCTGTTAGTCTGCACTCCCTTCATCAGAGCCTCACCACAGACGCCACGGACTTCAGACTGTATCTTCAGAGAATCCTTGTTATTTCCATTTTACATCAACTCTGAACTGAGTGCAAATGTGCTGTGTGTCCTGACTGCAGGCATTTCTAATAATCAGCATCCTCCCTATCATTTGGTCGATAAAATGCCTTCCAATTAGGAATCTTAAATGGAGCATTTTGCCTGCTCTGAAGCAATTTTCCTTTTAGCTTGAAACCCTTTTACTAAGGCTATTAGTTGATTCTACTGTTATTTACTTTTTCTGACAGTTCTAGGAGCACTCTTTATCAACACCTGCCAGTCGTTAACAAAATATTGCTGTCAACACAGACATCACCTCTGTTGCCTATACTTAGTCTGCCCTCCTCGACTCACTCTCCTCTCCTGTGGATGCCATGTCATTTCCTATTCTTGCTGAGATTCTCACCAATCTCTGGGGTTCTGTGTCCTCAGATCAGTAGCACTCATTGCTGTGTACCCATGAATCACTCAGTCTCCAGGCAGCACCTCCAACGCCATATTGCCCGCCCTGACACTGTGACATTTTCCCTGTGATGTCTCAGAGCTCCGAAGTGCATGTCAGGGAATGTTACAGCGCCATGTGAGAACACTGCTTCCCCGCCAAAGCAAAGCAGAGGGTGGGCAGAGCGCCACAGACAAGTCAGCAACCGAAAAGAGATTTTATTCTTAATACCTATTCACCCACCGCCCACTCGCACCCTTCCCTTGATTTCCCAGGATAATACCTATTGGTATTAGGTATGCTTGGTCTGTTTTATTTTAATCTATGATGTGATACACTCAAGCAAGAGGCTCAAAGGAGAATACGTATACTTTTTTGTTTTAACACTTTGGACCAATTTTACATTTACATGGAGTGGAAATCGATGCAAATAAAATACTTTTGCTTTCAGTTGACAGGGTGTTTTTCTCCTAAGTGTGGCTTTGACCTAAATTGGTCAAATAATTGCATACACCCAGCTTCAGGCTCCTTCAGACTTTTGAAACACTTATCATGGAACCATTTTTTTTCATGTCTCCATGTACAATATCTTCTTATCCCCTCTCTTCCTTTTTTTTGCTGAATTTTCTCTTCCAACCCTTTTATAAACAACACAGAACATATGTAAGTGATGTTAGGAAAATAGCTTTTCCTCCTCTCAAAGCCTGCAAAATCAAAAAAATTGTATATTTTCGTAACTTACTTTAAAAATAAGATTTTTTTCCTCATTAGACTTTGTGCTATTATCCAAGAAAGGAAAGTTAAAATTGTCTGTAATTTTACCTTTCAGAGATAATCACTATTAACATGTTAGTGTATAGCCACCTAGTCTCTTAAAAAACAAAATGAATGTGGTAAAAGCTTTCTGTAAAACTTTTCAAGTTATTTCAATGGTAAAATGAAATCAACATTTGGTAGCAAATTGAAATCATTCCAACAGTAAAAAAGAAAACTCAAAATGAACTTCTTCCTGAAAAACTGGGGCCAGTGTGGATGGAGTTGTCTGGGAAGATTACCTAAAATACACAATTCCAAGTTTCTAATTATGGTATTTATGCTAAGCGTTTTATAATGAAGGTGGAAAAGCTTAACCTAAAAAACCTTCAAACCAGCAAGAAGACTAGATTTGGGTAACAGAAGGAATAATTGGTGTCTTTTGAGAAATGATCCTATAAGGAGTTACTTTTTTTTTTTTTTAAGGAGTTACTTTTTAAGACTCCTTCCACGTTATTATCATAATATAATTTATTTCACATTTTTGGTACGTGTTACCCTTAAAAATAATTATGATCTCTTATTGGGAAAGGTGTGTATGTCCCTTTTTCTTTAATTAGAGAATATTTCTTCCTTTTTACAAGTAAAAGAGCGAATTGAAAATATAAACACAGTGCTACATTTGATAGAGAGAGCTAGTCCTTTTATATTTTGTAGTGCCAGGTATTTATTGCACATGTTCTTTATGATGGGGGAGGGAGGGCTTGTCTAAGGACAAGGAGAGTTTTCAGAAAAGGTTTATTGACAAATGGCTTTACCCAGATATCTTTCTGGTGGAATCAGCCCACTCTGAAAAATAAAAATGGCTGGTCCTTTACAAAAATTTTCTATCCCAGAAAACATTTCCTCTCTTTAGTTATAAAAAAAATAATGAAGGCAAGGGATATCATCCTTCTGGTTTTATCCCCAAATAATTAGCTATATAGGTCAGCTTCTAGGTAAAGATTGGGACTATAGAGTGATTGCACTGAGCAGATAGGAGAAACAGCCCATAAATATAAAAGAGGACATCTTATGAGATCTGTGGGCTGCGTGAAACTACACCATGCCTGGTAATTTCCCATATTTATAGACACAAACATCTCTGACTCTAATCACTGCTCTTTTTTTTTTATTTATATATTTTTGACATCGATTGTGGTCCCCATGTATTTTCCATCACCATTTCACCAGTGCACCATCACCTCAGTTCCCTTGTGCTCTTTCTGCCCTCATCCCATTCCCTTCCCCCCTCCATGAAGTGTCCCCAATTCATCCCTGTCTTTTTGTTTTTGTTGTGTTTTTAAAAAATTATTATTACTATTACTGTTACTATTCTTTTCCTTGATCCTTATTTGCTTTCCTTATATTCCTTCTAAGGGTGAGATCACCTGTTATTTTTCTTTTGCCTTCTGACTTATTTCACTGAGCATAATCCCTTCTAGCTTCATCCATGTTTCTACAAATGACTCTAGTTTATCTTTTTTGATTGCTGAATAGTATTTTATTGTGTATATGTACCACATCTTCTTGATCCAGTCATCAGGTTTTGGGCATTTAGGTTGTTTCTAGGTCTTCCTATTGTAAATAGTGCTGCAAAAGACATAGGGGTGCAAGCATTCTTTCGAATCATTGTTTTTGTGTCTTGTGGGTATATTCCTAGGAGTGGGATTGCTGGATCATATGGGATTTCCATTCTTAGTAGTTTAAGGAACCGCCACACTGCTTTGTTGGACCAGCTTACATTCCTACCAGCAGTGTAGTAGGGTTCCTTTTTCTCCACATCCTCGCCAGCATTTGTTGTTGCTACTTTTTTTGATATGCACCATTCTCACTGGTGTGAGGTGGTATCTCATAGAATCACTGCTCTCTTACTTAGGGCTGCCATGTGCCATGGCACTATGTCACTCACTGTCCCATAGGACAGGAGCACCTTGGGATCTGGGTGAGCTGACCAGTTTGAGCATGTCATAACTCAAATGCCAGTGAGAACCCACATGGTCAGGGATCTGGGTTGGGTCCTATTGAAAGGAACAACAGTCCGACAGAAAATGAACATCAAGAGCCATTGACATCTTAGCTCAGCATCAGACCTAAACACTCAAAAAAAGAACATTTGTAGGGCAAAGCAAATTTCCTTCCTAAACTTCTCTAGCTGACTCTACACTTCTAAACTCCATTACACCTCTGCTACTGACCTCTACCACAATGCTGTCTTTTCTTTTTATCTTTTAAGGGACCTTCTGCCCAGATTCAGACCTAAAGGGCTCTTCCACCTCTGTCCCTACTTAATGCCGGCCTTATTTCTATATCATGTGGAGCCACTTGCCCTCTTTGCTTCTTCCTCTTTTTTCAGTTCTCCCATTCACCAGAGTCTAGAAGTTGACCACACAGTCAAAACTAAAGAATCCTAGAAACCTTCCCTTTTTGGAAGGATTAATAGGGAAAGAATGAGCAGCTTATGGAATAATAGGCATCCCTATTTTATACAATTGTCTGAAAAAGTCAACTTCCCATCCATTGGTCTCCATGCTCCAAAGACTCTGTTGTCCAAGAGAAATGCCATATGCTTTTGAAAAAAGCCAATGCTGCGTGCCCATCCATCTTCTTCTATGATTTACCTACCTTCTATAATTTACCTAACTAAGGTGGCACAAGCATTAACTGGTGGCCCCGGAGTTGAATCTAGGCAGTGGCTCTAGCATTTGTGTGCTGAATATCTCTTTTCTACTGCCTGTGGAACAGCATGTTTGTTGTCACAGAAGTGAAGGTTGGGTGACTCTCTCCCAGGCCCCCAAGAATCTCCTCCATTGAATGGGAATTTGTTCAATAAGCATCTTATACTGGGTTATAGGATGAATAGTCAAGTTAAAATAATGACATACACTGATGGCTATGACAGTATGTTTTGTTCTTTTATTTGTATATGTAGACATAGAAAACAGGGTTAAAATAATGCTTAAATCACTCAGGTGAGAGGAAATGTATTAAAGGAGATGGAATCTGGGTAGGACAGAAAGGACATGGGTGGGAAAAGTGTTCCAGGCAGAAGGAACAGCACCAACAGAAGCTTTCCTCTACAACATGAGGAAGAAGGATAAAGAGGGTCATGCTAAGTGTCTTCAGATGTTTGGAGGGTACTCAGGTGGAGAACAAAGCAGCCCTGTTCTGAGTTATTTCAGGACCGTGAAATGGGATAGACAAGCAGGAATAGGAGAAGTTAATTTTACTCAATTTGAAAAAGAGCTTTTTGTTTTCACATGGAGCAGTCTGACAATAATGATAATAGCAAATACATATTTGTCTGTTATTATCTGCCAAGCACTGATCTAAATAATATACGGCCTTCATGTGAATAAAAACATGTGTACATATGCATGTGTGTGTTTGTATATATATATGTATATATATAATATATGCTTGTGTTTAGTTGAGCCGCCTAACCATCCTCTACTATCCTCAAATTATAGGTATAGAAAGTAAGGGCAGAGATATCAGATAATGTGGCTAAGGTGCCACAGCCTTTTCTGGTGGCCCCAGAGTTGAATCTAGGCGGTGGCTCTAGCATTTGTGTTCTGAATATCTCTTATCTACTGTCGTGGAATAGCACATTTGCTGTCACAGAAGTAAATGTTGGGCGACTCTTTCCTAGGCCCCCAAGAATCTCCTACATCGAATGGGAAGCTTAGCTATATCATTTCCAAGGTCACTTTCACCTCTCAACCTTGTGAGGCTGATAACTCGTGCAAATCCTCTTGATATGTTCATAACTCTTAGCTGGTTAAATACTTCTCAAAGACTCCCTTTTCCCCCTCAATTTAAGAGCCATGGACTTGGCAAATTGCAGAACTCTCTCAACCTGAGCTGCGTGATTTGTCCTCCTACTCTGTTTTCTCTCAAATCTCTGTTGTATGGATCCACTCACCCTTTCCGAAAGTCATTCCACCTTCCCCTCATGCCTCTGAGTTTCCTTTATTTGTGATCTCTTCCTTCCCCCTTCCTGCAGCGGTAAGAAATCTGCAAGGTCAGAAATTAGTCTGGCAGACAGAATTTACTCTCAATATAGAACCAGGGAGAGGAGACTGCAGACATATGACTGGTCAGGTGGGTTCATACGGCCCTTAGCGCAGCAGTGTCCCTTGTGGACATTTTATGATGGTGGCTAAGAGTGCTTCCAGTTTAAAAGACGGCAAAAGAGACAGAAGAAAAGGAAAATGTGAACACTGCATGCTGAGTTCGGCAGCTTAGGTCTGGAAAGCTTTTTGCTGAAGGGTCTCAGGCTTGGCTTCAAAGGTGGAAGCCATTTCCCTGTCTCCACAGAACCAGAAGAGACTTCAGACATTTCTTATGAACAGCTGGTAACTCCTATATGAATTTAATTAAGCATCTTCCTGGCTGCAAGCACTTTAAGTTCTATTTTTAAGATTAAGAACGTTTCCCAAAATGTATCTCTCAGATGACTGGTTTTAGACATTCTACCCCTCCCCAACATATTGCTTTGTGGTACAGGCTAAATTGCAGCCTAGAAATTACTCCAACCTGAAGTCAGCATTATTGACCGATGAATTTAGGATGTCAAGCACCTGAATACAGAGTTTCAGATCAGATGCACTGTCCTTTAGCTTGTCGTATTTGTGGATAATGCTCCTTCCTCTTAAATCCCCTCCCCCCATATACTAGATGTCAGAGAAAATGAAAAATGACTGCATTTGCTTCTGTCAAATGAAGCAGGAGGCAGCTGTGTTTTTGGCCTGGTACCTATGCTGAATCAATTCTGTGCTGAAACTTGGGCAGGTTTGGTCACTTCTGGTACCACTCCAGTGTGACGCTGCTAGCAAAAGAGGTAGCAGACAGCAGGGTCGAGTGGAGGAGGTGAAAGCAGGGATCAAAGACAGACAATTACTGTTATGGCAGTTGCAGGGTTCCTGTTGGACTAGTCTTTCTTCTCATAAATATTTACCTAAATCAAGTGATTGTCCCAGAATGCTGGATGAGGCCCCTCTTCTCTGCTGCTGCCATCATTAAAGGGTGTAATCAGGGGAGATGCTTGCCACCCCAAAAAAGAGCAGAGTCAGTGCCAAAGAGGTTGCTACCTACCAATAAATTTCCCTACCTTCAAAATATTAGCCAAAAATAGAATAGTAAAGCAAAGACTGTACGGAAAAATCGTACTTTTTTTCTCCCTAAAAGGGGAGATTGAAGTTCAGCCAGTTCAAAGTGAAGGCTGCATATTAGAGGCCTCATGTTCATCCAAACAGATGGTGTTGGGGGTGAGGACTTGAGAGGGGGAGGAAAGAAAGCAAAATGAGGCAGAGAGCCAGATGACACAAAAAGGGGAAATAGTGAAAAAGTCTGAAAACTCTTCCTTTTCAGCTGAGTGGAGCCAGGATTTCCTGTAATTATCTAGTCAAGGGCTGGTGAGGATATTAAGTAGGGCTTCTTTTTAGAAAAGGGAAAAGGTAGAAGGGTGTTGGGCAATGGTTGGGTCCTGTCTTGACAGCAAGATAATTTTGCCAGGCCTCACCTGACGGCGCACAAGAGCTGTAAGACAGGCTATCTTGTAGATGAAACCCAGGTATCCTCAGTAACTGCCAAAAGAGTTTCAGCTGGTGAAGCAAGTTTTCAGGACCTGGCCAGTGCATAAACAAGAAAAAATAATGTGTGATATATATAAATAAAGGCAAAAAAAGAATGTGTGATATTGAAAAGTCAGCTCCACCCTGGAAGACAAGGCAACACAGCCTTTAGCTTCCTTTTTTCCAAGTTACTATGCTTGTTTGTGAAAGGGAATAATCCTCATCTATAGGAGAAAAAGTAAAAAAAAAAAAATATGGAGAAAACCTTTCAACAGGCATCATGGAACAGAATCAAAGAACAGAAGAGAGATCATCCAAAATGGGCCAAACAATAGCAAATCTAAATAAAACCCAGGACCCAGCAAGGCCATTGCAAGAAGAGTGAGAAAAACAGGCATAGAAAAGATGGGCATGCCTAAACATCATAGCAAAGTGCAACCATGGGGAGAATTTTACTTGGAATACTACGGTAATCATTTTGGATATTGTGTAATTGGTGCTTTGGTATCTTGAAATCAAGAGCCCATGTTTACCTCATAACATCGTGTACATTACACCATCTCTGTGTTTTTATAAGCGCATGGACCTCATGTTATATTCCCTTCAACCCACCAACCCAAGTCTGTGGTTGCTTCCTGCTCAATAAGGGAACCCCATCCCAATAACAAGAAGGCTTTTGCCCATGCTTTCCCCTGGCTCCTCCTGCCACCTGACAAATCCTGGGGGCTTCCCCACATAGCCCAGAATACCATGGTCTTTCCTCTCCTCTCAGCAACTAGGACTCATTAACCCTTTTTTAAAAAGCAGTGGTCTTTGTGTCTGTCATCTTCCTGAGTCAAACAAGGCCTGGGAACACGCGAAACATTCTGGATTTTTCAGCACTGCGTTTGTGCTTCTCAGCTGTGTTGGCAGAGCAGTGGTTGGTGGGACCGACGGTGCTCACAATCTCTGAGTCTGGAGGAGGTCACAAACCAGCTAATGCCAACATGCCGACCTTGTCTAACTTGCCGACAGTGAGTGTTTTGCATGACTCAGCTCATTTCCTCTTCACCCCAGCCCTACGAAGCAGATGCCGTCATCCTTCCCAGTTTATGTATGAGGCAGACTCAGAGAGGGTACATGAGGTGCTGGAGATGATTCATCCCATGGTAATGGAGTTCAGAGGCAGTCTGGCCCCAGTGACTGGATTTTGAATGCTATATTTACACGTATTCTTACCTCACACCCACATGTTACACCTTCAGTTCTTTTTCACGGTGACTGTCATGTTCACCAGTAAACATTTAATGAGGGCCAAACATGCATCTCATTGTCTTCACCAAGAGTCCCCGACGGGAGGAACATGAGCTCTAATGTTAGGGAATATAGAGAAAATGTAAGAGTCCAAGATAGCTCCACTAGGAACCAGTTCACAGACAACAGGAGCTCACTGAGATGGGGGAAGGGAAGCCTCAGGAACTGGGTTGCTGAGGCAAGGGCTTGGAGATGTGGTTAGGAGAAGGAAGGTGGGAGGAAAGGCACTACAGGAAGACCACACAGAGCATGACTATTGTTTTATTGTGGACCCTTTTGAAACTGGAGACCCCCTTCCACCTTGGGGCTCTGACGCTTGGCCCTAGAAGCTGCTTGCAGACAATGCAAGCAGACAGCTCCAACATGAGCTCCCTCCAGCTGCAGGCAGTAGAGAGGCATGTGGATTTGTTGCCTGGATCTAGCAAGGACAGATCAGGTGTGAACTATGAGCTGACAGTCCAATCAACCACGGGTTTGAAAATGGCCCAATCAGATTTGGAGGTGGGGGCGGGGGATCCTGAATGAGGATAGGCGCCAGGTGGGAACTAACTCTCTTCCTGAGGACTGATGGACTCTTGAATGGACGCTGTTCCTGGCCTCCGGGAAAGAAGACACTCTGGCTCTTTCGGTTCCTGACCTCTGAAGCAGAAAGAAGAAAGAAATATCCAGCAGCAACCACCAAAAAAAGAAGAGAAGCTGAAATGCTTCGCAGGGAAGCTGAAGAGTTCTGCAGAGGCCCAGGGCCGCTGCCCTCCGGCCTGCCTCTGACACCACCCAAAAGGAGGACCAAAGGTCCCAGACGTGGCGTCTCCGAGAGCTGCTTGTGGTTGGTGTGGGCCAACAACTCACAAAAAACCGTTAACACGGTCTTTCTGAGATGGCTGCCTCCAGGTGACCAGCGCCGACCCGAACTGCTGCTACCTGATACTGCTGACGGGTGACCAAAACTCTGTGTTGGTCACCTTTTGAGAGCTTTGATTTTCTGGCGTACCTCCTGCTCCTGATACTTCCATTGCTGTCTGGTCCAGCGTCTGGTGGTGTCCATCCCAACATTTGCACTGCTGCTGCGGCATCATCTCAGCACCTCCACCTGCGAGCAACTCCAGCTACGGTGAGGTGGATTCTGGCCCACCATTTGCCAGCTGCCACAGCTCTAGGCCCTCCTTGATGGGACAATGCCATCTTGTACGAGCAGCCTTTTGTTTGAGATTTTTGGACACTGGATGCAGTCTGGGGTAAGATAGCTGGCCACCTGTGGCCTTAAGAATGCCCTTTCCCCCCAGTTTGTTAAATAAACCCCATTGTTGTTCTCTGAGAGCCTGAATGACCTTGTAATTGTATATGTGGGTGAAGAACCTCTTCCTCTATTGGCCATGGTCTTTTTTTTTAAAGATTTATTTATGCATACAAAAACTGGGGTACAGGACAGAGGTATTGTGGGGTGAGGGGATTCATAAGCAGAGTGGGGAACAGAATAGGCAGATCTACTGAAATACACTGCTGAGGGGAGCAGCAGCTGAGACAGGAGAGGTCTGCTGAGCCATGTGGGTTCCCTCCCTGGCAGGGGATGGAACTCTTGCTGCAGTAGCTGCAGATGGCTTCGTAGTGCTGTACCTTAACCTCTTGTGCTACCAGGGAGAGCCTGGCCACTGTTTTTTTGACATGATGGGCCCTATGACACTGTTTCACTTTGACCTTTTCTTGATTCCAGTGAAGGGTGGTTGAAACTGAAATGACTGATGCAAAATGAAGAGTCTTGCGTGTAATGTGACGAAATCTAGTGCACAGGGGAGCCTTGAGGAAGACCTGTAAGTATCCCAGTGGAGGCGAGCACACCCACACAGTTAAGGAGGTTGTGAGGTGCAGGAGGCAGGAAGTCCAAAAACGTTGTCTGGTTCACTGAGGTTGGAAATGCTGGCAAAGCACATTGTGGGCAACAGAGAAAATGGGGAAAGTTCAGTGGGTCTTAGACTGTGATGTCCCAGAATGGACAGAGAACTGCCTGCGGCTAGGTGTGTCGGTGCTCCGGGAACAGTGCAAGACAAAAATGTTGGTTTTGTCCTCCTCCTCCTCTACTGTGAGTTTTGTTAGAGGCGTTTTGAAAGTGGACCAGCTAGTGAGCTTTTGATGACTTGAATTACTGACACTACGTTTTGCTATTTGTCAGGAAAGTTCTGGCTTTAAAGCAATTTTCATTATAATGTTTTATTAAATGAAACATCACTAAAGAAAACAGAAAGTATATGTATTTAAAAAGAGGTATTCTAAATGGAATTTAATCCTAGCAGCTGGAAATGACAGTATTTTTTTTTAGTATTAACCTTTTATTATATGTCTCCACACATAAGTAGTGTGTATAATGCACTTATATTTTTATAAGTACATCCATAAATATGTGTGTACTTCATGTGCTTAAATGTAATTAAGTAATTCACTAGAACACCATTACTATATTTCTATGCCAACAAATTTTATGTCTACATAAAAAATGCTTTCGATATAACAATTACATGAATATACTATGATTTGTTTGGATTTTCTACTTGCTTTCTGTTTTCAGTCATTATAAGTAATGCAGCAACCAACATTTTTGGATGTTATTTCTGAACATTTGTCTGAATATTCAGGTAATTCTCACAAAGAAATGAATAATGTTATTCTTCAGATGATTTCTTCCCTTTGTCATTTCCGTTACTTCCTCTTCATCTGTACATAGCAGTCATCATTTTGTCTTTGACCAATTTTCTTGTACAAGTCTCACTTGGAAAACAACTATACAAATCTTCCATTAAGAAAAATTCCAAATAATATATGTAGATACTTCACCTTCAAGAAGGAGGTGTGCATAACTTTCCTTGAATGTGCATTATGTACAGTAACCCCTTTTTTTAAAAATGATTTTTATTTATCATACAAGAGCTGGGGTACAGGCCAGAGATGTGGGGGATGAGAGAAGTCACCAGAGACAGAGCAGGGAGCAGAATAGGCAGATCTACTGAAACACACTGCTGAGGGCAGCAGTGGACAAGGCAGGAGAGGTCTGCTAAGCCAGGTGGGTCCACTCTCTGGCTGGCAGCAGGGATCAAACTCATGCTGCAGAGGCTGCGGTCTGCTTCATAGTGCGTTGCTTAACCCACTGTGCCACCAGGGAGGCCCAGTGACCTCTTTCTGATGAGCATATTATGGAACAGTGTGGGGGATGGTGAGTGGGTGACTTTATAGTGGTGAAACCTGACAAGCTACCTCATCCAGGGGATCAAGGTCAGCAAGGTCAACAATTAAGTTGGTAGTTTGTATCCTTCATAAGATTTTATGAAAATGGCACTTTACGTCCATGCTCTTCTTCCCAGTAATCCATCACCCTGGTCTTATGATGTGAAGAACAAGACAATTCCAATTAGGGGGCCATTCTACAAATAAGTCACTGGTGCTTCTCTAAACTGTTCAGGTCATAAGAAACAAAGAAAGCCTGAGAAACTGCCAGAGCCAAGTGTACTCCAGGGGACCTAACAAGTAAATATAAGGTAGTATCCAGAGGCATTTGGTAAAAATTCAGGCATTTTAAATAAAGCGTAGACTTGGGTTACTAATAATTATTCAGTATTAATTAAAAACAAATGTAGCACAGGAACGTACAATGTTAGTAATAGGTAAATGTGGCACATGGTTTCATGTAATGCTCTGCACTACCAGTTCAATTTATCTACAAGTCTACAGTTGTATTAAAAATGAGAATAAGAGCACCCTGAAGAAGGTTAAAGATCACTGTTATCTCCATAGAGCTGTCTGAAGACCCAGATGTAGAGTGTGGGCTGAACTTCAATTTATTCAACTCTAAGTCCTTGTCTGGGCCCTTTCTGCAGACTGGGAGGAGGGCTGCCCCACCCCATATTGAGCACAGTGCCCCCCCCCTCCCCCAGGACAGGTCAGCGTAGCCATCATTATCGTTTCTTCTTTCTTCTGTTGCCCAAGCAACAGCCAGACGTCTGAGCCAGACGTAAAAGGTATAGTTTAAATTCTGAGATACTAATAAAGAATTGCAGAAAGACTAGCTACTAATAAAAAATTATAGAAAGACTCCCCGCCACTTGATTTTGAAACAAGCAGGTTATCAGTCATCTTCCTCCTGATATTTCTCTCTGAAATGCCATCCCTACTTGAATATGTGTATCTGTGCTAGAAACCACACACTTTCCTTCCAGTAATGCCAACAAAAGGAATTTAAAACACTACCACCTGGGCCACCTCTGATAATGCTAGAAACCAGCCACAAATGCAATGTCTGCCTAATCAGTGAGATTAGCCATGCTCTCCATTAAGAGCAAATAACACTATACTGCTATTATCATTACCAATTGCCATATGGTGTAACCCACCCAAATAACTCAAGTTTCTTGTTTGCTGATGACTCCATTTGAGAAAAATGAGCTATATTTATCAGCTAACATTTACTGGATTCTTTGTGCAAAACTTTTTTTATTTTTAAAGATTTTATTTATTTATGCATACAAGAGCTGGGGTACAGGCCAGAGTCATGGACGGTGAGAGGATTCACCAGAGACAGAGCCAGGAGCAGAACAGGCAGATGGACTGAAACACACAGCTGAGGGGAGCAGTGGGCGCAGCAGGAGAGGTCTGCTGCGCCATGTGGGTCCCCTCCCAGGTCGGAGGCAGGGATCAAACTCGTGATGCAGTGGCTGTGGTTTGCTTCATAGTGCGTTGCTTAACCCACTGCGCCACCAGGAGGTCCCTGTGCAAAACTCTTTTGAGCACTAAATAGTTATTATTTATCACAGAGCTCTGAGGTGTTTGCTATTATTGTTCCTATTTTGCAGATGAAAAAACTGAGAAGCAGAGAGTTGAATAACTTGCATAAAGTCAAACAGGAGGCAGAACCCATGCTCTCAATGTCTGCACCATGTAATACACATGTATCTGTATACACATATGTGCATAAAACATTTATATGTATACACAAGCACATATGATTACCATGAAACACTCTAAAATTCATACAACATAATATTTTTTATAATAATGAGTTCTATTTCAACTGGAATTCAAAATAGAAAACCACTGACTTTTTAAAAGTTTGGAAAATATGTGTAGGTGTTATTGTATACATAGTTTGGTATTTAAAATCAGTTCTTAAAAAAATTTCATATCAATCTTAGCAGCGAGAAACCTTTGATGATTATTTGAATACTATGCAGGTGAAAGTTGTCCTCTAGGACAACTATTACCCAAGATACCATATTTAAGTACCATTGGAAATTTTAAAGTCCCTGTGGAATTGGAGGGAAGTAGGTTTGTTTAATGAAGGCTATTTTCAATTTTCAGAAAAATAATGGCCAGATTGATTTTCTTTTGGAGTAACTGAATAGGCATTTCTTAAACTTCACTCACAGGTAGCTGACCTCTGACTTGGTATTTTGAGTCTGTAGGTCACAGACATGTCATTTTTCATGAGTATGTACATAAATTACCCAAGAAAGAGATGCTGCTGGCGTTTTGAAGCCTGTTTTTTAAAAAAATTATTTTAATGACATATTTCAAATACTTTAAGATACATTAAAATTATTTCTGCACCAATATCAACTAAGAGGGCAGAGACCCCAATCACAGTGGCCAAAAGAACCTTGTGGGGAAGGTTTTTAAAGCAGCAAGGGCAGAGATGAGAGCTGGAGAGCTGTGGGACTGGGCGAAAGCTGATTGAAATAGCAGCTCTGAGGAAGATTAGAAGCAGTCAAAGATAAACAGAACCCATGAGATTATTCGAGCATCGCATGCTGTAATGGTCCACATGGTGGCTGAAGTTCTCCCCAGGGGTCTGTATCACAAAACTGCAGGTTTTCCTAAGTGATTAGGAACACGGCTCTGTCACGTTACCATGGTGACACCCAGAGCAATTAAAAGGGAGATCTGAAGTGCTGTATGTTCCATGCCTGTGTATTCACGATGTGTACATGTTAGGGGCAGTACATCCACACACGTGCACACGTGTGAGTGCATGCACATACAAATCCAATTCCAGATTCTTTTGCTGGGGAGGAGTCTGATTCTAGTGCTGACTTATTCTGAATCTTGTTCATCATTAATGGGTCATCTGTTGAAGGTAGAAAGATAATCTATCACACAGACATTTTCTTTGTAACTATGGGCCTCCCTGAGGCAAAGTTCTCCCTTCTCAAGACCAGTGGTGAACTATAGGGAGGAGGGACATGCCAGAGGAAATCAAGTGGAGTACTGTCAGAAGAATTTTTCTCTTTTTTTTCTTTTTGTGAAGTCTTGAACTTTTGGGGGACCAAGTCAGGGGCAGTCTTCATTGTGTGTGTATGTACTATGAATTCCTGATAGGAAACACTGTGAAGAGGTAAAACAAAGCCTCCCCCTCTTATTTTCATTTTGGTTAATGGAATCATCTGTTGTCCAAGCTGAAGTTCTTAGTAGGCCCTGCCTTTGTCCTCCCTCTTGTCTCTAGCATCACCAGCCTCCCAGAGGCTCAAGTAAGCCTCAGATGTCCTTGTCTTCTTCCTTAACCTTACCCCCAACATTTAGTCAGTCTCTAAATCTAGCACAGAACCTTCTAAATCAAACCTTTTCTCTCTGTCTTCATAGTCACAGTCTCCGTCTTTACAACATTAATTCAGGCCCTCATCACCTTTGCAAAGATAGTGCAGTAGCCTCTTACTGGACTTCTCTAGTTTTGCTATTCCCTGAGCTATCACCTACACTGACACCAGAAAGATCTTTCTAGAACAGGCACAGTCTAGTCATTTTACTCACAAAATGCTTGGCAGAGCATTCATGATGGCAATCCCAACTATTTTCTCCAGTAAAAATTAAGAGACCAGCTGAGGGGAGCATGCCACTAGAAACTTAATTAAAATTCAACTTGAACCCCTGTGTTGTGTTCTGAGGAAGGTATACCATTTGCCCCAAGATTTTTCCTAATTTCTTAGGGCTTCTGTAGCTCTGGGTCTAAGTTTCCTAAAATTGCCTTATGAGGTTAATGTGTTGCATTAAGAGCTTGTTACAAGGAAGAGACACTATGCTAAATGTTTCATATATTGTTCTTATTAATATTCATAATAGTCCAATGACGTTGCAAATGCTACTTTATGGATAAAGTAACAGGCTTAGTGAGAAACATACCCATAGATACCAGACAGTAAATGGAAATAAAGTAGACTGCTGTATCTGACTCTATGCTGCCACCCTTCCTCTTTTTAAATTTGTTCATCATTTATTCATTCATCTATGAATGAAAGTTTTGTGTGTATCAGGTACTGTATTCTGAATGGGCATAGATATTAGGAAGAACAGGAAATGACCTCTGCTCTTAAAAAAAAAAAGGACACATTCACTAGTTCATTATGGCACCTCAAGAACAAAGGCTGACCTGATCCAGAATACTCTGATCTTCAGGGCCCAGCTCAGAACGTAAAGCCTTCTCATGGCCTTTCACCTGGCACCTAAGATCATCCATAACCTACCCCCTTTTCTCCACCTTCATCTATTCACTTCCAGTGAACCTCCTAACTCTTACATACTCCATTCTGTTGGTTTATTGTAAAAGTCATGATGCATTTTTGCATAGAAAACAGAAAAAAATACATCATGACTTTTCTGGTAACCCAATAGTTGGGTCCGTTTTCTCTGCAAATAAATACATCACTCCTACCACTCTGCCATAATCACCCCAGTGTGTCCCTGCAGAGAGTATTTTTGCCTCTCTTGGTCCTGTCTATTCGGCACCCATCTCAAGTCCCACCTCCTCCGAGAAGCCTTCCCAGGTGACTCTTGGTGACAATGATCTCTTCTGGTATAACAGAGTTTACCCATTTTGATCCTCTGCTGTTTTCTGTTTGACCCTCAAGCAATTGCTTTGTTGCCAGGCCTCTGACCTCTTAGGAATCCTTTGCAAATTTTCTGTAGAATGTAGCTCATCACAGGCTTAATTGGTTAGGCTGTCAGTTGGACAAGGCCACATTTGGATCCTGACCTTTCTGTTAGTCGTGCATTTTAGGACATTTAAGTAACCAGACCAAGTCTTAGTTTTAACATCTATAAATGATAACAACAATAGGGTCTGCCTCAGAGTTGTTATGTAGATCAAAGAATGTAACATTTTAAAACAAGTCAAGAAATATACATACACTGCACATACAATGGGGGGGTAGGGGAAGCTAGCTCTTAGATGATAGTAGGCATATTGACTTTTAGATCCTTTTAGATGAAGTCATGAAAAATAAAGTCTAGGTAGCATCAAAATCTGGAGCGCTAGAACTCTGAACATGCAAATGAAGGACAGTATATAAATGTGAGCAAAGCTCCTTATTTATGGTCTACAATCATTTGGAAGGCTGACACGAGCTATGGACATAATACAGATGTCAGCTGGGTCACCTTGTTTGAACCTTACCTGCTTTTCATAGATTTTGATAAGTTCAATGCTGTCTCTGCGTCTTCACTAAATTCCTTGAGTATTTGTGAATTTCATGGCTCTGGGCTCCTGGTTCTGTTGAATTCCTTTTTTGTATCCCATATCTTGTCAGCCCTTTGTTAATTTCCATTAAGTGAATCATACACAGAGTTTTATTAAGAGTCTAGAGAAGATTGCTATGGGGATTTCTATTGCAGAAATATAAATTCTTAAAGCCTAATACTAGAAAATTCTGTCCCTAAAAGACTGAGTTGCAGCTTCCCTCCTAGTCACCTGATCTGTCACTTCTTCCTACCACCATTCTCACTATTATATTTAGAATTCTCACTATTATATATTGAATTATGTAGAATTCTTTCTAAGGAATTTTTAGCCAGTTGCCTTTACTCTTGCAAAATCTATGCTCTTAGCTTTTTTTTTTTTTTTTGAAAATTATCAAGTTATTTTTTCCTAACAGATTTGGTTTTATTCCTTAGAGGGACTCTGATCCCATCTACTAATAATATAAACCCATCACTCTTAAAGTATTAAATTTACCTGTCCTAATCAGAACACTGACATTTCTGCCACTATCTTACCTAGAGCACATGGACCATTTTGACACGTCAGTAGAATAAGGAAATGATCAAGATGAATGCTACCTTATACCAAGCCATATGCAACAACTGCACAGTTGAAAGATACAAAAATAATTAAATCTGCTCACAAGCAGTTAGGAGATACAAATCGACCTCAGGTATATGGGCATGAAGATACACTAATCTTCACAGTAGATCACACAAACCCAAGATTTAAATTTGTTATCAGTGTACTCAGAGGAGTGTATTATTATCTAGCCCTCAAGGAGGAGGATGAAGAACTAACTGCTAAGTTCTCAACTATTTTAACATATCAACAAACCTTTGTGATGTCACACAGTGTTTTAGGAAGACAAGTGGATGAGCTGGGTGGTTCTAGCTCAGTCTCTCCGAAGGAGGCAGCAAAATGCTGCTTGGAATTGTCATCTGAAAATCTTTCTTGAGCTTGAGTATCTACTTCTAAGATGACTCAATCATATGGCTATTGACAGTTGGCCTCATTTCCTTGGAGATGCTTGGTAGAAGTTCCTAAGTAACATGGGATTCTCAATAGAACTACCTGAGTGTCATCACACCATGGCTTTTTGGCTTCACTGAGACTGAGCGTGTGTGTGTGTGTGTGTGTGTGAGAGAGAGAGAGAGAGAGAGAGAGAGAGAGAGAGAGAGAGAGAGAGAAGGGAGAGAAGCAGGAGAAAGCAATGTCTTTGAAAGACAATGATCATCTCAGAAGTCTCATACTGTGGCTTCTGCCATATTTTAAAAGAAGTGAGTGACTAAATCCAACCCAGACTCAAAGGAATTGGAATTAGATTCCACTTTTTACAAGTAATGTCAGAGTGAGGACAGGTCTAAATCCACTGTGATAATACCTTCAACCTCATAGGACCACATACAGGTGAACTTCAGATTAAAACTGAATAAAACATTGCAATATTTAGGGAATGCTCTCTCTTACCCCCTCTTCTCTCTCCCTCCTTTCCTCCCCCCCTACATCCCCCCGACTCTCTTCTTCCCACCTCCCTTCGTCCCTCCATGCAAGTCCTCAGGGAGTTCTAACCCCATTCCACAGAAAATATCTGACAGAGATGGATAGGAGACAGGATGGAGAGGAAGAATGTGAATGTGGGGCACGCCAATTTTTAATATTCTATGCCATCCAGAATTATGTCAGAAACAGAGTGAGATTAATTAGGGAATTAAGTTTCCTCTTTTCTTGTTCCACTCATTTCCCTCCCCAACGCTTCTTCTTAGCCACGGAGGCTATCAGACGACACGCAGGGTTTTTTCCTTCATTATTCTTAGCGCTAAGGACCCATTAAGCTGCATCAATGCTTCCAGGGATCAAACAATCAATCATTCTTTCCCTGAAACCAGGCCAGAGTGATCACACATTTTGCTCTGCTTTATAAAGGCTATGGTTGGGGAGCTAGCACACACATGATAAAAATACCTTCCAATTGATGTGCAGCTATTATTAGAGTTGGTATTTACTTAAATGGTTTGTGTCACCATATTGCATTGACTGTATTTTGTCAAAGAAAATGTTTAACTCCATAAACAGATTTCAGTTTTTGACGCGGGTGAGCTGCTCTGATTTACATCTGCAGTGTACAGACACTATTTCCTCCTCCTAGAAAAAGTACCCCTCCTGGTTTCCCCTTCAATTAAACTTTTCATTTAAAGCAAAGAATTCCAGTTTTTAAACCAAGTTCTAAATTCAGAACTCTATATGTTTTTTAAAAAATGATCTAGTAGAATAGATGAATTCACAGGTTTGCCAGAGACATTTACTGTGAGTATTCAGTGCAACAAGATCTCAAATTAGAAGCAGCTGGTCAGAGGAATTTTTTTAAGCAATGACTGCGCCGTAGGATTCAGTTGTAATTTCAATGATGAACAAAGAGTCGACTCTATCAGAAAGGTAATGCTGACCTTCCCACATGAACTCCTTCATCAGGGTTCCTCCTGCATTTAATGCCATTTTTAAATGGAGTTAGATGGTGACTAAGTGAAAGGATCATCAAGTTGTTCCAGATGTGAAATCTCACTTTTGAAAATAGGGACTGACCCCATGCAAATAAACCCATTGTGAATCACATTATGAAAGAAAATCAAAAGGGCAGATTGCAAAGGACTTATGATATCTTTCTGGAAGCTTTTCCTGGCCCCTAAGGCCAGTGTCTAGAGGGGAGCTAGGGGTACCTAGGGGATTATCTGAGGGAGATAGCACACCTGCAGATGGCACCACCAATGAAATCTGCGGAGTGGAGGCTCAGTATCTATTTGGAAAGTGAAAAAACTTAAATCATTTAAGAGAAAATTAGGTCATTTTTGAGCTAGGTCCTAAAAGATGATATATTATGTTCTAAGTGATACAGAAGAGGCACGAAAGCAGTTCTGCCAATGTGTAATGTGATTGTGGACCCTACATATAAATCAGGTATCTTGGAGAATCTCAGTCCTCCAGGAAGCAGGAGGACATGTTACGACTCTTGGAATAATACGAACACTTTATAATTTAGTAACACCTGCCCATACTTCTCAAATTTCAAACCTTTGAAAACGCTTATTATTTAAGTTTCTAAGTCTTGTACACCCTCCTTAGAAAGTAAAAAAATACAGAAAAAAATCAACCATAGTCATTTACCTAGGAGCAGACATTTATAAACCTTTTGGCTTATTTTTCCCGGTACATTTTAAGCAGCTGGTATACCACAACAAGTAAACCTTTCTGTCCTGCTTTTCAGAGTTTAAAAAAATACTATTGTGACTAAAAAGTGACACTTATTCATGGTAGAAAACTGGAGAAAAACTAGGCAAGTATAAAGCAAGAAAATAAGTCTATCATCTCATCACCTCACATAAACAGTGTTAATATTTTGGTGACTTTCCCTTTCTGGAATTTTTTTTGCCCCTGGTGATTAACAAACCTGAAGATTCATTTGAGAGAGTTGGGGCCATTCCTTAAGTGTCCAATTATCATTTAACCAAGGTTTGAATTAAAGACTCCTGGGAAAAAGTCAAGTAGTGTAATAAAATTTAAGTGGATTTCTTTTCTCATGACCCTTAAGCATGGAAGGAAGTAAAGTATTATCTGGAAACAAAGATTTCTCTTGAGTTGTAACCTGCCAGCTCTGCTCACATGGGAGGTTTTGTGTCCCTGCTGTTGGAGAAGGGCTGGATCAAGGACGGGACAATATGGGACCACAGGACAGAAGGACAAAGATGGGGGGGGGGGGTAGCAAACCAGGAGGTATGAGTAAATGTTCAGGGCTAAGAGGCAGTTTGAGATGCCACCAGAGCTGCAATCCGCGACTCCCACTCAAAATGCTTCTGCTACCAAAAACTCTACTTAGCTCATAAAATTTATATTGAATAATAAAAAAAAATCTCACTAACCAGTGGCCCCTGTTTTCCTCTCAGGGGATGCCTCCTATTTCTGTAAGCTAGGATCACAAGGATTATTGCCAGGAGGAATTAAACTCAAAGGTCTCACAAAAGCAGAAATAGAAACCAAATGATAATTATTCTGGATCTTATATTTCACTGAACTGCAGTCTTATTGAGCTAGTTTCCAGGAGGCATTGTGATAGAGAAGAGTCGCGAAATCTTTTCTGCCAGTGGGTAATGGGATCGCAGGTAGGTCTTCTATTTTGAGTTCAGGATTTATTGACTGTAGTGTTGGGACTGATGATGCCTTCTCTGCAGAGATAGTGAGAGGCTTAAGTGGGCTGACAATGGCAAAGGGCCTTGCCCATCCAAAGGAGTCAATGTTGTTCCTTATTTTATATCCACCAACTGCCTCTGGTGAGAGCGGAGTGGTGGATGGTGGGGCAGTGGCTGTGAACCTGTGTTGTTGAGGGTTAATTTTACCAGGGAGGGTAACTGTATTTTTTGTTTATTTGCTTACAGCAGGTCTGTAGAATTGGAGGTGGAGGGAAAAGAGAGAACTGAGATAGGGAAGAGGCTTTAAGTTACTGTAGCAAAAGAAAATGTGATTAGAGTTGAGCATATCTTTATTAAAAAGTCAAGGAACATTTAAGCATATAAAATAAATAGTGACAGTCCCCCTACCCCACCCTACCCCCACCACTATTACCTGTCATGTGGATAAGCTTCTAGAATTCTTTCTTGAACTCTTTCTTTCAATACATGCACATAAATACATGCACTGTTTCCACAGCTTTAGTCAGTATTGTGATAGACCCCATGTAAGTGTGCCAGGGTGGCATCTCAATTTTTTTTAAGATTTTTGTTTATTTATGCACACAAGAGCCAGGGAACAGGCCAGAGGTGTGGGAGGTGAGAGGATCCACCAGAGACAGAGTGGGGAGCAGAACAGGCAGATCGACTGAAGTACATTGCTGAGGGGGGCAGCGGGCGAGACAGGAGAGGTTTGCTGCGCCATGTGGGTCCCCTCCCTGACCGGGGCTCGAACTTGCACTGCAGTGATGCAGAAACTTCACAGTGCAGCACTCAACTCCTTTTGCCACCAGGGAGGCCCTGGCGTCTCAATTTTAAAACAGATTTCTGTAAGCTGGATGAGCAATGATGTACGTAACTGATCAGCCTGAGCAACTGTGAACAAAGAAAACCTTTTGCTTTCATGAGCCTCAATAACATCATCTATAAAATGGGCAACAGAACACCATGACCACCCCACCCCATGGCGTGATTGTGACAGCAAGGAGTTGACATACATCATACTGTTTCACAGGCTGTCAAGCAGAGCGTGCCACTGCCTTTCGCTGAGCCTGTGACACTGGGTAGGAAAGGAGTGGAGCCTAAGCTCAGCATGTGCCTGTTTAATGTCAAAGCTCCGGGCAATTCAGTGATAGGTGGTGACAACTTGTTTTATACTAACTATAAATATACTGAATGCCTTAGGATTCCAATTTTAGTAAGTTCTGTACTGATACAACTTCAAAGACCTTTGTTCTCTTATTTTTCAGGGTGACCCTTTGTTCATATAGGCAGAACCCATCTGATCCAGAAGGCTCTTTTTCACTAATAAAGGGAAATGGCAAGGAGTGATTTTCCTGTTAGCTTTATGAACATAAAACAAATGAAGCAGGGGTCCTTGCCAGTGCCCTTCAGAGAGGTGGGCTGGGAGTGCATCTGGATTACTTAGTAAGTGGCTAATGCCAGTGAGGGGTAGGCAGATGGTCAGATTTATAAGGGTCCTTTGTGTGTGTGCTCTCTGTTCTGCAATATTGTAGCATCTTGATTCTTAGGAAGGCAAGGTTATTCCACCCCTTGACAACAAGATAGGCTTGACTTGGTCTTCATACAGGCCTGAGCCCTGTCTCTACGTCACCAGCTCATTTGCAAGTGGTAGCAGCCTGTGCCAGGCCAGTGTTTCCTTCTTGGATTTGGCATTTAAAAAAGATTGTGACACAAAACCAATGCCTTGGAGTTTAGGAGGGGTGGGGGTTCTACTTTATTAAGATTCTACTTTAGGTTCTACTTTAATAAGGAAATATGTCCCATATCACATTATGTTGCTAAAATCCCAGTGTCACAAGAAAGGATATTTACTGTGGTTAGACTGATGTACTAGAAGACTATGGTATCACTGTGTTCCCAACGACCTCTATGAACCACAAATGCAGACCAAGTTTAAGGTCAGGTTCAAGTGCAATGTGAACTGAAAAGAAGAAATTTGGTCATAAAACAGATTTCCCTTGGAGCTCATGAAGTAAATTCACAACTTTGATTTTACCCTGGATAAAACAACAACAACAAACAACAAAGCTTATTTATACAATACTACAGATCATCAAAATTTGCCAAATACCCTAAGTTGAAGCTCCCTTGTTTTTTCTGCTCTAGTTAGTGACTCTTTTCTGCATCTTACTAGCTGATACCTGGGGAATAACTTGAAAATATTTTGGGGTTTTTCCATCAGAAAAATGTTTCTATGAGCAAAGAACAGACCCTTCCATTTATCAGGAACAGTTTGGGCCTCAGAGCATTCTGCTGGCACTGGCCACGTTGGTTTCCTCCTGGAGCTGTGGGCCAAACTCTAGCCCACGTGCTATTTTTTTCACACCAGCAAAGTTTCCTTAGCTGGAGAATTCCACTCTTATCACAGATTTCAAGACACAGCTCTGCTGTAATTCTCAGGTGTAGCATTTGTTCTGCCAGCTCCAGGAGCAACTTTCAACCCCATGGCGCCACTGTCCCTCAGAGTGAAGAAGACAAACCATCCCATTGATGGTACACTGATTTCCACTTAGGGGACAAAGCACATCTTGCCAATTTCAATTTGAATTATCCCAAATACATTTGTAAAACTCTGTGCCCTGAATATTCCGTGATGCATAGAGTAAAGCAAAAGCCCCCACATGGCATGACTAACAAAGGCAGATGCGAAACTGCTAACAATGAAAGCAAACACAAAAATAAAACAGCAGGCGTCAAGTGCCATGTCAATCATAAGAGAATGTTTTTCGCATCTAATCATCAAAGATTAAAGGCTGGCTATTTAAGGAATGGCAAAGAAGGTGCTCTTTAACAAACGATTGATGTAAAGGGAAAAGAGTGTTGCAAATGTCGAAAAAAGATTTGGGTGCAAATACAATTTCTCCTGTGAATTAGCTGTGTCTCAGAGGGCACCAATGTGTTTTCTCAGCCTCATTTCCACCATCAGTAGATGGAATGGTACTACAGCTTTGCACCCACTGTCAGAAACTAGTGAGACTCACATGAGATCATAAACATGTAGTCACTAAATATTTGCATTTCTGAAAAGATGCCATTTGAAGGCGCATAGGTTGCAACTAAGTTGAGGTGACAGAGGCATGTGAGAGGTGGGGCAGCTTGTACCTTCAGTCTTATCTCCCACGTCCATTTCTCGGTTGGGTTTGGTCAGCTCATCAGGCCTTTCCAGTGGGGTGCCGGAGAGACTTTGGGGCCTGCTGTTGAGAGGTGGAGATAATCAGGGCCCTGGGATCCCCTGTTGCTCACACCCAGCACCTTTCTTTGTTATTTTTAGGGGAAAATCAAATGTGTCCAAACTTGAAACAATAATTAATTGAGTTAGCAGCAGGCTTTGTAATGGGCAGTTGGAGTTTTGATGAGGGAAATGTTAACAGCTTTGAGATTCTCTGGGGCTTTAATTGGGGCTTGGAGTGGGAAAGTAATAACCTGCAAAGGTTTAGTTCCAACTCTGTGAACCATGTTCCAATTACTTTTGGGCTTCACAGGGAGGAAGAGAAGGGAAACGCACAGAGGCAATAAAAGAGAAAAAGAAGGGGAGACACTCCCAGAAGCAGCAAATGCCCCCTCTGAATTGGCAGAACAAAGGAGTGTCATTTCCCTCCTTCCCACAACTCACCTGTGTCGCCTGCTCGGTGTCTCTGTGCCATGCCCATGGCTGACTGAGCAACCGCAGTGCCATGGGCTCTGGGACTGTCCGCGAAGGGCACCCGATACTTGTCTTCTCCAGGAGCCAAGGCCACTGCTGAAGAAGTCAGTGGGATGTGGGCCTAGAAATGCAGTCCTCAGTTTGGGGGTCTTAAGGAAAACTTAAGAAGAATGTTCTCTGCCTTGCCCCTCTGTGCTTCTTACATCATGTTCTTGTGGGTGTGATCTTTCATCCATACCAATAGTTCCCAAACCCAGTCGCAAATTAGCAGTCACCCTTGGGGCCTTTATTTAAAAAGCACTGATTCTCTTCTGTCCTCTCCCTGCCTGACCAAACAGAAAATGTTAGGACTGAGATGAAAGAATTGAGTTTTTAATCAAAATTATTATAACATTGAAGTATCAGAAACCCAAGTAAGAGTGGCCCAAAGTCCTAATCCAAGGGCATGTGATTTTTTTCATGTTAACTTCATATTTTAAATAATAGCAGATAGAATTAAAATCCTACAATTTTCAATTGATACTATCACATAAAAGTTTTTCTCTTTCACTCTAATAATTTCTTTTTATTTTACTTCCCTACTTCCCATCCAGATAACCACTGTTAAACCTTATGTTTTCCAAAGGACCTGACAGAACTAAACCAAAACAAACCCTAGAAATCTAAGTGTAGAATTGAGGTTACCAGAGGGAAGGGTTTGGGGGAAGAGGAGAGGAAGAAAGGGAGAGAGGGGACCCAATGGTTTGGGATAAAGAACTCTGGGTGCTTTGGTGATGGCCGTGCTGTGGTGACATATATTTGAGGAGGTGGGAACCTGTTTCCCTAAGTCATAGACACTGTCGTAAACCCATGTTTACCTCAAAACAGAAACAAGAAAATGTTTTCTTTCACACATCTCTGTGCTTATACGTAAAGTGCTACTATACATATGCCCATCTCTGACCGTTGCTTCTTTACAATATATATACTGTATATTGCTTTTTTCATTTAGTACACCATGGAGAGCTTTCCAGGTTCCCAGGTATAGACAAATTCACAGTGCATAATATTCCATGGTATATTAGTCAGTGTCCTCAGAAAAACAGAACCAACAGAAGATATAGGTGTGTATAGCAATATAAATCTTTACCTCTAGAGAGACTGATTTTAAGGAATTGGCTCAGGCCATTGTGGAAACTTGGGTTGTTTAAAAATAGGCAGGTTAGGCTGGAGACTCAGGGAGGAGTTAGAGCCTGAGTCTAAAGGCCCAAAGCAGGCTGCAGCAGGATTCCTTCTTGCTCAGGGGCAGTCAGTCTTTGCTTGATTAATGCCTTCCCCTGATTGGATGAGGCCCACCCACATGATGGAGGGTAATGTTGACTCATGTGCCACCTATTTATTTTTAATTTTAATTAGATTTATTTAATTGTATTTAACAACATTTATAGTCCCCAGGGAGTTCCCACCACCATTTCACCTGTGCACCATCACTTCAGTCCCTTGTGCTCTTTATGCCCTCCTCTCCTCCCCATCTTTGTCTTTGCCCTCCCCCTCCCCCCACCCCCTACCATGTTCCCTTTGGTCTAGCTTTAACATTTTGATCTTGTTGAGTTTGTTTGTTTTTGGTTGTAATTGCCCATTTCCTTGAGTTTTCACTTGTGTTTTTTTTCTTCTTTTTTGTTGTTGTAGTTCTTTCACATTCCTCCTAAAAGTGGAACCATCCAATATTTTTCTCTTGCCTTCTGACTTGTTTCACTGAATATAATTCCTCCTAGCTCCATCCATGTTTCTATAAATGTCCCTAGTTTGTCATTTTTGATTGCTGAATAGTATTCCACTGTGTATATGTACCACATCTTCTTGATCCAGTCATCTACTTTTGGGCATTTGGGTTGTTT
>JAGFMF010011397.1:3411734-3510364 GCA_019455555.1 Galemys pyrenaicus | reverse complement strand
GCTCCCTGCTCTCTGTGGTGAATCCTCTCACCTCCCCCACACCTCTGGCCTGTACCCCAGTGCTTGTATGCATAAATAAATAAATCTTAAAAAAAAAAAAAACCTCTGTTTAATTTGCATTCCCACCAGCAGTGTAGTAGAGTTCCTTTTCACCACATCGTCGCCAACATTTATTGTTGTTGGTTTTTTTGATGTGTGCCATTCTTACGGGTGTAAGGTGGTACCTCATTGTGGTTTTAATTTGCATTTCCCTGATTATGAAAGATGTTGAGCATTTTTTCATATGCCTGTTGGCCATTTGTATGTCCTCTTTGGTGAAGTGTCTTTTAAATTCTTCTACCCATTTTTTGATTGGGTCATTTGCTTTGATATTTTTGAGTCTTGTGAGTTATTTGTATATCTTTGTGATCAGTCCCTTGTCCGTTGTTTGGGGTGCAAAGATTTTTTCCCAATCAGTGGGGAATCTTTTCGTTTTGTTTCTTTTGCTGTACAGAAGCTTTTTAACTTGATATAGTCCCATCTGTTTATCTTCTCTCTCATTTTTATTGCTTTGGAGGATGCATCTTTAAAGGTGTTTCTGAGATGTATGTCTTGTAGTGTTTTACCTATGTTTTCTTCTATATATTTTATGGTTTCAGGTCTTACATTCAAATCTTTTATCCATTTTGAATTAATTTTTGTGCATGGTGTAAGGTAGTGGATAGTTTCATTTTCTTGCATGTGGCCAACCAGTTTTGCCAGCACCATTTATTGAATAAGCTGTCCTTGTTCCATTGCATATTCTTTCCTCTGTCAAAGATCAGGTGTCCATATATGTGTGGTTTTACTTCTGAGCTTTCTATCTGGTTCCGTTGTTCTGTGTGTCTTTGTTCCAGTACCAAGCTGTTTTAATTACTATTGCTTTGTAGTAAAGTTTGAAGTCTGGGAGTGTGATACCTCCAATCCCCTTTTAGCCAAGAGAGTTTTGGCTAATCAAGGTTTTCTGTGTCTCCATATGAATTTCATCAATATTTGTTCAATTTCTTTGAAGAATGTCATTGAGATTTTTATTGGACTTTAGATTTTATTGGAATCTGTAAATTGCTTTTGGTAGGATGGCCATTTTGATAATGTTGATTCTTCCTATCCATGAGCAGGGGATATCTTTCCATTTCTTCGTGTCTTCTTCTATTTCTTTTAATAGTGTTTTATAATTTTCTCTATATAGGTCTTTTGCTTCTTTTGTTAGGTTTATTCCCAAGTATTTGATTTTTTGGCCACAGTTGTGAGAGGAATATTTTTCTTGATTTCTTCTTCTTCAGATTGGTTGTTTGTATATAGGAAGGCTACTGACTTTCGTGTGTTGATCTTGTAACCTGCTACTTTGCTAAACTGGTTGATTGTTTTAATTAGATTTTCTACAGAGCTTTTAGGGTTTTCCAAGTATATTATAATGTCATCTGCAAATAGTGATAGCTTTACTTCTTCTTTCCCTATTTGGATGCCTTGTATGTCTTTTTCCTGTCGTATTGCCTGGCTAGGACTTAATAGTAGGGTAGAGACTGGGCATCCATGTCTTGTTCCTTATCTTAAGGGAAATGCTTTCGGTTTTTCACCATTGAGGATAATATTGGCTGTGGGTTTGTTGTATATAGCTTTTATCATGTTGAGATATAGTCCTTCTAGCCCAAGGGTTTCAAGAGTCTTCATCATGAATGGATGTTGAACTTTGTCAAATGCCTTCTCTGCATCAGTAGATATGATTATGTGGTTTTTATCCTTCCTTTTGTTGATGTATTAGATTACATTGATTAATTTTTGGATATTGAACCATCCTTGTGCCTCTGGGATAAACTCCACTGGTCATGATGTATTATCCCTTTGATGCATTGTTGGATTCTGTTGGCTAGGATGTTTGCATTGGTGTTCATTAGAGAGATTGGCCTGTAGTTCTCTTTTTTTGTGTTGTGTTTATTTGGTTTTGTATTAATATAATGTTGGCTTCATAGAATGTATTCGGTAGTATTCCTTCTTCCTCAATTTTTTGAAAGAGTTTGTGTAGGATAGGTCATTTCTGAATGTTTGATAGAATTCATTTGTGAAGACATCTGGTCCTGGGCTTTTGTTTTTGGGGAGTGCTTTGATTACTGCTTCAATCTCACTGCTCGTAACCGGCCTGTTTAGGAGTTCTGTTTCTTCTTTGTTTAGTTTTGGATGGTTATATTGTTTCAGAAACTTTTCCATCTCTTCTAAATTGTTGAACTTGTTCATAGTACTACCTGATAATTCTTTTAATCTCTTCTGGGTCTGTTGTGATATCCCCTCTTTCATTTGTGATCTTATTTATTTGTGTTTTTCCCCATTTTTCCTTTATTGTCTGGCTAGAGGTTTATTTTGTTTATTTTTTCAAAGAAACAACTTTTGGTTTCATTTATTTTATGGATTTTTTTATTTCTATTTCATTTATTTCTACTTTAATTTTTATTATTTCCTTTCTTCTAGTGGTTTTTGGATTCTTCTGTTGTTCTTTTTCTAGTTCGCTAAGTTGGACAATTAGATTGTTTGTTTCTTTGAGTTTTTTCTTATTTGTTGATAAGAGCCTGGATTGCTAAACACTTCCCTCTTATTACTGCTTTTGCTGTATTCCATACATTCTAGAATGAGGTGTCTTCATTGTCATTCAATTCGAAGTATTTTTTAATTTCCTCTGCGATCTCCTCCACAATCCATTGGTCTTCTAGTAGTGTGGATTTCAATCTCCATGACACAGGTAGTTTCTTGTCTTCTTTTCATGACTAATTTCTAGTTTGATGCCTTTATGGTCAGAGAATATAGTTGGAATGATTTTGATCCCACTGTATTTGTGGCCCAGTATGTGGTCATTTCTAGAGAATTATCCATGTGTATCCATGTGTAAAAAGTATATTCTGATTTTTTGGGGGGTGTAGTGTCCTATATATGTCTGTTAAGCTCCTGAGTTCTAGGTCTTTATTTAGGGCTCTGGTTTCTTTATTTTTTGTCTTGTTGATCTGTCCATTGGTGACAATGGAGTGTTGAAGTCTCTTACTATATATGTATTTTCTTTAATGTTTTCTTTCAGAGATGATAGTGTTGTCTGATATATTTTGGTGCTCCTTCGTTTGGTGCATATATATTGATGAGTGTTATGTCTTCTTGATTTACTGTGCCTTTGATCATTATGTAGTGTCCTTTCTTATCTTACCCTTTTTAATTTGAAGTCTGTTTTGTCTGATATAAGTATGGCTGTTCCTGCTTTCTTTTTTGGCTCATTAGCTTGTAGGATTGTTTTCCAGCCTTTTACTTTCAGCTTATGTTTGTCTTTTGTGGTTAAATGTGTTTACTGGAGACAGCAGAAGGTTGGCTTGTGATTTTTAATCCAGCCTGCTACTCTGCCTTTTTACTGCTGAGTTTAGTCCATTTACATTTAGAGTTAAAATTGATATGCTGGCATCTGTATTTACCCTTTTGTCTTTTTGTGGTTTGTTTTCCTTTGCCTTATCATGTTCCTCTTATTCATTCTTCTGTTGGTTTTGGTTTTACCGCTCCTTGTAGTATTTTTTTGGAGTAGGGGTTTGGTCATGCTGAATTTCTGGAGTTTCTGTTTGTCTGGGAAAGTCCATAGTTTTTCTTCATATATGAAGAAAAGCTTTGCAGGATGATTTGTGGTTGGCATTTGTTGTCTTGCAGTTTTTTGAATATGTCCCTCCATTCTCTCCTTGCTCGTAGTGTCTCTTCAGAGAAGTCTGATATTAGTATGATGGGTTTCCCTTTATATGTTAGCTGTTTCTTCCCCCTTGACAGTTTCATTATTACCTCTTTGTCCTGCATTCTTGGGAGCTTTACTAGTATGTCTTACTGTATTTCTCTTTCTATCATAGAAATTCAAGGTGTGTCTTGCTTCTTGTATTTCTGTTTTCATCTCCTTTTTTAAGCTTGGGGAATTCTCTTCCACTATCTTCTTAAATAGATTTTCATTTCCTTTAATTTGCTCGGCCCTCTCCAGAATTCCAATAATTCTTATATTTCCTTTCTTAATGGTGTCTGAGAGATCTTGTAGTGTTTCTTCATTTTTTTTCCTTTGAACTTCCCTGTCCTTTTCTATTTTGGTTCTTTGTATTTCTGTGTCTTCGAGAGTACTGATTCTTTCTTCCACTTTGTCCATTCTGTTTCCACTGCTTTCCTTATATTCCTGCAGTTCCTCCACTTTCTTTTTTAATGACTCATTTTCATTCTTCAGCTCATTAACTATTGTTCTCATTTCATCAATTATTTTTTGTTGATCTTTCTGGTTTTGCATCGTGATTGATTCTAAATTCTCTTTTTGATAGGCTGAGCATTTCTTCCACATTAGTGTTGTTGTATTCTTGTATTTGGTTTTCTTTTTGTGGCGTGACTTTCCCCTGTGGACTTACTTTGTTATTTATATTTTTCCTTCTCCCCGTTGTCTGTTTTCTAATTTGTTTTATTTGTTGTGATTTTTGCTGGCACTGGCAGGCATCTCTTCGGGATATTCTTGGGGAGTTCCCTGTCTGTGTGTGGGTCCTGGGGCCACCTATTTAATGCAGATCTCATCCAGAAGAATGGGTGACCAAGCAGCTGAGCATGGTGGCTCAGTCATATTGACATGTAATTTATTATCACACACAGTATGGTGGTATTGCCATTCATTCATCCTCCAAACTATTTCTCAATTAATAGACTTTAAGATCTTTTTTTCCCTTATATCTTTTGTTTCCATAAACAATGCTCATGTATCAACATTCTCTTGTAGACTCTCAAAAGAAAGATTGTTTGGTCTAACGTTATTCTCACTTGTAAATGGAACAGGCGCTGTCAGATCACCTCCAAAAAGGAGTTTTTATTGCTTCAAGTAAATGCTGAGGAGCGTTCTGGCCTAGTGGAGTCAGCTCCAGTCTTTAAGAGTACAAATTAAAAGGAGTACTGTTTTCTTCTTGTGTCAAATGTGAGGATGTTTACAAGAAATTTTCTCTAAGTCTGAGATCTTAAAACCTTTCAGAGACCTTAGAACCTTTCACATTCTACTGAGATAACTGAGGTCAGCATATCTGCTAATTGATATTAACATCTCCACTGCCCACAGACGTGAAAGGCTGAGCTGCCTTATATCCTGACAGACCCCAGCCAAGGATAGCACAAGTGCCTCAGTTTGACTCGCTGTGACTGCCAAGCAAAACGTTAAAATGTTAGTTTTTTTTTCTCTCCTCTGTCCTATTATTTCCCTTCCCTTTTATCAAGCAGGGAATTTAAGGGTGCAGAAAGCTAAAGAAGAAAGAAGAGGTGACCTGGGAAATTTCTCATGGCCTATAGAATTTAGGTGATTTTTGAAGTACTGAGAGGAAGAAGGGGAGTTGCAAGAGTGACAAAGAGGCAGAAAAGGCAAGGAAAACAGTCGAGATCAAGGGATTTCCCCCAAGGCAGGGACAGAAGAAGAGAGAGGGCTAGAGGTCCATGTGGTGTTGGTTTTTTTTTGGAGTCAGTGGGTTTGGAGTGTGAGGTCCTTGGGTTCAGGTGCGTTTCTACACAAGATGGAGACGTAAGTTGTATTGAAAGTGTGGATTTATTAGGGAAAGGAACAGAAGAGTAAAGGACATTTGCAAAGACACAAGCGGGCAGAAAGAGCTGCACCTTTTTAAGGGCAGTGTTAGGTTTTATCCTCTTCTTTTGGTAGGGAGGGGCTCATCTTTGTGAGCGGTTAGATTGTTGCCAATTTTGGACAACTATGCAGAACCAGAAAGAGAACAGAGATTCCACAGTGGGCAATCTCTGTTATTTTTCCCCTTACATCTGTTCTCCCAGTACTCCCTGCAGCATCTGATACCTGCTTGGGTCTTAGCCTTGTAATAAGGCACTGGCTCCTAGGATCTTGATTTCGATAGCTGGGTTTGTGGTCCTGTGCACCCCCTCTACCCCACCTCCTTGTGTGAGTTTAGTCTTGTGATGCTTCCTTTAGGTTTTCTACTCTTTTCCTCCATCACTAGAGCTACAGAGGTCACATTTAACTGCCTGGCTGAAAAGGGAGGCTCTCAAGGAACAAGGGCTGAAGATGATGCTGTGGGAGCTGGGACCTTTGGCTGCCCCCCCCAGAGTCTGTGTTCCTAGCGACATCGTTTTTGGAGATACTGGGTTCGGAGAGTGAGGTCCTTGGCTTAACTCTGGGAAAAGTTTCACCAAAGCTCTCCTTTCAGTAGCACTGCTGAGTTTCTCCATGACACAGAGACATTAGCTAATCCAAAGGAGCAGGTTTATTATGAAAAGGGAGAGGAGCTAGACACTTGCGTAGACACAAGTGGGCAGAAAGAGCTGCCTGAAAGGGACAGTTTTGCTAAGAGAGAGGCCTGCATGGACGGGCAGGTGGCCTCGGGAGAAGAGCGGCCTCTGATGAGGGAGATAAGTGCAGAGAAGCCCCGGCAGGGTACATACAGGTCAAGGGCAAGCAGGAGGCTGCTGCCCTGCAGAGGAGAGAGTTGGTGACGAGGGGCTCCTGCATAGGCACAGGCGGTCAGGACTGCTGCCCCATGCCAGTGCAGAGACTGCTCTGATACAGTCTTCTCTTGGGAGGGGCTCATTCCTTTGTGGGATTATTAACTGCTGTTAAATTATTTCTAGTGTTGGCGGCTAGGCATTTTTCTCTATTGCTTTGACAAGGTCAGTTGGGAAGGACCAGTAATTCTTTCACAATGGCCCTTGATCTCCACATCCCCACCTCTAGTCTACACCTCAGGATTCTTTATTTTCCTACATAGCTTATTTAACGACTATGTTAATTACCTTTACCCCTCTCTCCAGCTTCGGGCCTTGAGTGAGGTAGCTTCTGGACCTGAGATCCCTCCTTTTCAACATTCTATTTTTGCCCTCCATTACTGGCATAGCATCCCCACCCAACCTTGGTTCAACTTACGACCCCAGAACTATAATACTGCTTTAGGTCAAGACCCAGGACCCCAATATTGACAGTAACTGTCTTGCCTGCAGAATAAGAGACTTGGAGTAAACATTTAAGATACAGTTTGGTCTGTCAGCCGGGCATTGTTAATATTTTGGGCTCAGTAATTTTTCACTCTGGGGAGTCTGTTCTGTACACTGTAAAATGTTTAGCAGCATCTCTGGCCTCTATTCTTCAGATGCCAGTAGCATCTCCTCCCTACTCCCCAGTTTTGACATCAAAAGCATGTCTAATTGTGCCAAATGTTTCCTGGATGGACAAATGTACACCAGACAGAGAATCAGTGATTTAAGGCAAAGTAAAGAACGGTTGTATTTCTCAAGCTTATGGATAAAGAGTCTTATGAGCTACATGCACCAACACTGGTTCTATTAGTGGTGCTAACGGAAACCAACAGATCTTTCAAATTGGCCTTCTGGACAATTTGCTTGGGCTCATTATTTAACATTAGTTTTCATTCTGTGAATGGCTTGTGCGCCAGTGGACGGCATCCAGAACTGGAAGCACTGCCCCTTAGCTCTACCTGCAGTGGCTAATGGGCCAGTGAGGCATTCAGGATACGCTGAGCCCTTGCTGACCTCCCCCAAGCTGGGGCCTGTTGACTCCTGGCGGTGCCAGACTGTAACAAAAGTCAGTTCTGGAAACCTGGCTGCCCTGCGGGGCCTTTCAGTGGCACACTAATAAGCCTGATTTAGGTATTACATTACAGACATCAACCAACGTCATTGCCAGCGAGGGCAAATAGTTGGTGTCCATGGTCTTTCCAAGCAAGCAAATGAACCCGATATTTTCTCCGCCTCCTCTCTTCTCACTGAGATGATTCTTGGAGATAATCCACTTGGTTATCAGCGGACGTGAGCATAATTTGGAGGCAGCAGTCATGCCAGATGGCCAGCTGAATTTGGGAGCCCTGAGTAGATTGCTGAGCCAAATTTCTCATTCCCTGGAGGAGCAGGGTAGAGGGTGTGGATAGATGGGAAGGCCAAGGTTTTTGTTTCTGGAAAGGAAGGGAAGGCTGGGAGAGGTCGGCTTGAATGGCCACTGGCCTTGCCAAATATGTGTGGCATGACTTAGGTGAATGGTTGAGCAAACTTCCTGAGTGCTGGTGTGGACAGATGCTGGAGCTCTATGCCCGGGCAGCTGTGCATTGTTTCCCTGGAGGTCAAGGCTGCCTGGGTGGTTCTGACTCTCCTCCCTGACTCAGACAGCCGGGGTGACCTCTGGGGCTGTGTCCCAACTCGCCAAGCCCTGGAGCTGTGTGGGCTGGGAGGGGGCAGGGCTTGGAGAGCCGGGAAGGGTCGAGACTGGGGAGCAGTAACATGGATCTTTAGTGGGCTGACTGCTTTGATAAGCCCATGAGTAACTTAGATTGTTGAGTGGGAAGAAAAGGCCTATGAAACTAAGAGGAAGGAGAAGCAAAGAAAAGAGAGAGTGGAAATGGAAAGCAGAGGAGACCAAAATAGGTTGAAGGACCTTTAGAAAGTGACACACTTGGGCAATCAAACAAATGATAAATGAAAGGCTCGCAATACGATTATGGTGACATTTGAATTTAATGGAATGGAAAGGAAGAAAAATAGGTTTTTCACGGGAATGAAATGTGCCTACTTTATCATATCAATTTTTAAAATACGTATTTCTTTTTGATTGTGAGTTCATTATTGAAATACATCAGATTTTTCACCTTTTGTCTTGCAAACTAGGTCTTGGGGGAAAATCGCTTGGATTTTGGTTGTTTAAGTCACAGTTCTGTTACTCAGTATGTGACTTCTGCTCTCTGAGATTGTTTCATAATATGCAAACTAAATACAAAGCCTGATTCCTGAAGTATTCAGAAAGTCAAATTAAAAAAAAAAAGGTGTAGACTCTGTAGGATATATACAAAATGGCAATTAAACTTATTTACAATAAAAAAAACAATCTGTAATACATCCTTCAGCTTTCAGAATGAAAATCTGCTAACCTGAATAAGAGGTTCTCATGTCTAAAATGGCCCGTGATTCCTCATGATTCTCCAGAAGCTATTTAGTCTTAACAGCTTGGCCCACACAGCCTCCCATGTCTGGTTTCTGAGTACCCTTCTGGTCTCAGTTCTCTGTTGAGTTCATGTCTGAACTCAACAGGGCAGCGGTCCTAATAGATCTGCATTGCATTCTCCTAATGCAGTTAACACTTGCTTTCCACCTCTTTGACCTAGAACATCCCACTGGTCATGATGGCAAGGTGACGTTATCCAGTGCAGCCAACTCAGGGGCCCACAGGGGCCAGGCAGGAACATCAGCAATGAGTCCGCAAGTAGGAACAGGGATGGACAAGTGGGACAGTTACTACCTGACCTGGCAGAAAGGGCCACAGTACTGCAGATCGCTAAAAGAATTCCTCCAACCAAGATTTTTATAGGAACTTACCTTAATTTTTAAATCTTGACAAGGAATTAAAAAAATTGAAAACCAAGTGTTGTCCAAGAACATAACACAGGTCTACATCCCATTTTCAATTCCTGGCCTTATCTTTCATGTATATTGAAACAAAATGAAAACCAACCATATAGAAACTAAGAAATATTGTTAATAGCTGCCTCAGTTCTTTACTTGATCAGATCATTCTTGTCCTTCAGAAGCTATGTAAGCATTACGTCTTAAAGGAAGACTCCCTAGACCTGCCTTCTACCTACCACTCCTCCATCACACCATCCACTCTGACATTTACTTGGTCCAAGTCATCATCACATCTCCTGATTACTGCATGACCCAAGATGGCTGCTGAAGCTCCAGTCATCATACTTGTATCCAGGGAGCAGGATGAGGAAAGGACATGAAGTACAGGGTGCATCCTCCCATGTACCTCTCAAAGGGGTTTTGGAAAGCTTAATCTATTTTTTGTTTAATAATTAGATTTATTTCATTATATTTGACATCATTTGTAGTCCCCAGGGAATTCCCACAACCATTTCACCCATGCACCATCACCTCAGTTCCTTGTGCTATTTTTGCCCTCATCCTGATCGCTACCCCACCCTTCCCCCCCCCCCTAAATGATCCCTTTGGTTTGTCTTTGACCTTTTGTTCTTGTTGTGGTTTTTTGTTTGTTTGTTTTTGGCTGTAATTGTTCATTTCCTTGATCTCTCTTTTTTTTTTTTGTAGTTGTTGTTCTTTCACATTCCTACTAAAAGTGAAGCCATCCAATATTTTTCTCTTGCCTTCTGACTTGTTTCACTGAATATAATTCCTCCTAGCTCCATCCATGTTTCTATAGATGAATCTAGTTTATCATTTTTGATTGCTGAATAGTATCCCATTGTGTATATGTACCACATCTTCTTGATCCAGTCCTCTACTTTTGGGCATTTGGGTTGTTTCCAGGTCTTACCAATTATAAATAGTGCTGCAATAAACATGGGGGTACAGGTACTCTTTTGGATTGGTGTTTTTGTGTCCTTTGGGTAGATCCCTAGGAGTGGAATTGCTGGGTCATATGGTAGCTCTATTTTTAGTTGACTGAGGCACCTCCATATGGTTCCTTCCATAGTGGTTGGATTATCTTGCATTCCCACCAGCAATGTAGTAGAGTTCGGAAGGCTTAATCTGAACTTATATTTCACTGTCTAATCCTAACTGCAAAGGGTCAGGGCAATGTATAGATTTTGTTGTAAAGGGAAAATTGGTTATTAATTGGGAAATTATTGCTTTCTTCCATACTTGTTTTCCTGCTTCTATAATCATTCTTACAATTTTCTCTCAACATTGTGATAAATTGGATGATATTGCCCTCCACAATTTAAGTGCCTTTAATATCTTCCACTGTCCTAGGATAAAACCATCAGTTTTGTAAGGCCTAAAATGCCTGTGTGAGACTTGACACGAGCTCCTCACTTCTGCACCTCCAGTCTCATCCTCCGCCATCCTGTTGTCATTCTCTGCTCCACCTTCATGGGCATTATTTTGATTCTTTGAACTCTCTTCCCTTTGTACCGGATATTCCCCCCGCTTTGATTTCTTTGCTCCCAACTCACTGATGCACATAAGTGTTGGCTGAAATGTCACCTCAGAGAAGCCATGCTTAAAACCCCCATGAGAGCACTCTGCAACCCCTTTCTTCTTGGCTCACATTCTCTCTTCCCCACCACCACAGTTCGGGCACCATGTTGATGTGTGTGGCCATCTCTGATGGGCTGTTTTCCAGTCACGAGACTGTGTAGGACAAAGGGTCATGTTGGACTTGCTCCCTTCTGCATGATTCCAGTGCCTGCTAGATTAGAGGCACTCCATAAATATTTATTGCCCAAATCTCTTATTGGACTTAAATGGGTAAAGGGGAGACTCAGCCACATATCTGCTACCCTCCAAACAATCACAAAATTGTGTGAATATAGGGTTATATCCCGCCCAACTAGTCATTTATTAAAACCTAAACACACCTCACCCTCTCCTTTCTTCTATAGAATGGTCTTTCCAGCCATCCAAGGAGTGGGTTGGATGCATACATTTGTATACATTTTGGGAAACCAGTTCTATCTGTAACCACCTTAAGAAAGAAAAAGAAACTGAAAAAAACTAACAAATACAACTTCTTGAAATCATTTTCCTTTAAATCTCTGCCTCAAAAAATGGAAAGAACCAGGAAGGCAATTCTCAAGAGATGTACCATGTGACTTCATTTGTGAATTGAAGGTGAAAGGCACTATTTAAACCAAGGACTGGCAGTGAATGCAGCTGGGGCAGGGAGCAGCCTATCAATTATTGATATTTTTTCTTTTTCTAAGTGTGTGATGCATGCCATATTGGCTCCAGTGTACACAGTAAGAGGGAAAAAGAATGCTAAGATTCTCTTATTGGCCAGAGTCCTGAGATTGGCTTTTTGCCTCAATTCAAATGGGACCTTGAGAATTTAGGGTGACGATCTCTGACCAGATGAACTTTGGCAAACTGTTGGAGGATGGGGGGCCCAGATGTCTTGACCCAACAGCAGATGTCAACACGAGGCTGGTCCAAATGAGTGCGAGTTTACGCCTTGCCTTCTCCATGGGAGACCTCAGGAGATAGTATCTACAGCCTTACGCCAGATGCTAATCAGATTATATCCAGATGCTCTATAAACATTTGTCAGCAGTTGAAAAGACCTATTCTAATTGGGGAAAAATTACTTTTTCCAATGCTGTAGGTAAAATGGACAAATAAAAATGTAACTCTGTGGTTCTTTAAATACACCCTAAAGTGTTTTATTTTCCTTTAGCACATAGAAAGTCCAGGTTGAACAAATACTGTTGGTGCTTGCAGGAAAGCTGCTTGGGAGAAAAGAGTGGAGAGAGAAAGGAATCAGGCAGCTTTTCCAGCTCCTGGTGCTTCCAGAGATTTTTGTTTTTGGTTTAGTGTTCCATCACCTGTTTCGGAGATGATCTAGGTTTCAGTAAATCCTCTTTTTGCTGCTACAGGAGTTCCTAACGGCAAGCATAATTTGTTCCACACTGAAAAATACCCCAAATGTCTCCTAATGCACTAAGTGCCGAGCTTGTGTTTTCCAACCAAGGCTTTGGTGTCCATATGCACTAGGCAGGGGGCAGTGAGGAGACGTCCTTGAACTGTGCTGTAGACAGCTGTGAGCTTTCAGGGGCTCACAGTGTAGCTGCTGAGACAGACCAGTAAACAGGAAATGACAAGACACGTGGGAATACAACGATAGAGGAAGATAAAGATGCGATGGGAGCAGAGAGGGGCTTGATCCAGCCTGGGAGTAGGAATGGTCTGATCGATTGTCAGGAAGAGGAGACATAGAGGAAAGGGGACCTTGAGAGTAGGGGACACTGTACTTCAGGCACTGGACGTGTGCCAGGCCATGCTAGGTGACCACGTCTATATGATTAGAGAATAGAAACTGGATTAACATTTGGGGGAGATAAATAAATTTTGACACCAGACAGGAGATCTCAGGGTCAATGGCCCCAAAATCAGGGAAAAAACCCCAAAACTCTAAATGTAGAACTCAGGAATATTTCAAAGCTGCTCGTTCCTGGGCCCTCCCTGGTGGTGCAAGGGGTCAAGGCACAACACTATGAAGCTACTCGCAGCTACTGCAGCACAAGTTCGATCCCCGGCCAGGGAGGGGACCCACATGGCTCAGCAGACCTCTCCTGCCTCACCCACTGCTCCCCTCAGCAGTGTGTTTCAGTAGATCTGCCTGTTCCCAGGGTGGCTTTGCTTGGTGAACCCCTCTGGCCAAAGTGGGGGCTCTCCATCGCCTTGCCCCGCCCCACCCCGCCCCTGGGGCGGAGGCCAGACAACCTCCCTCTACTCTAATTGTGCTGCTCTCTTGTGTTCGCTCTCAGCTTAGGGACCGTTCTGGCTTAGGTCTGAGCTCTGACTCATGTAGCTTATAGGAATCCATGTAAAGCCTGGATCCTACCAGGTGTTCACTATTAGGTTACTGGAGGACAATTGCTAGGCTGCTCTGCTGTGGAACTTGGGTATTTGGTGTTTCCTTGCCTTGGGGATTCACATCTGGCCATCGTGGTTTCATTAGATGATTCCTGGTGGGTTATTGGGTTCCCTTGGTTGTACCACCCTGGGCCCACACGTGGGCTCTTGTGCCTTGAACGCTGCTGGGCTAGTGCGCCTTCCCATGCCTACCTACATCAACCCCATTTGGGCAGGGTGGGTTAGTAATTCGAAGCTCATTTGTCTATTTTGAGTCTAATGCCTAGAGGAACCCCACTTTGGCTAGGTTTCTGGCTGGAGATGTTTAACATATAATGGTCTATCACACCTTCTCCAAAGCCAGTGGTAGAAACCACTGCAGGAAACTCACTGGCAAGTCAAAAGAAGTTCACGTAGGAAACGGCTTCATTAACAATGAGTTTTGGCCACAGGGTGGATTCCCAGCAGGGCTGTTTGGAAGGGGAATTGTGGAATTAACACAGGACTGAGGTACTTGGACCTGATGCCCAGTTTTTATAATTTTATACAAAATAGCTACATGAAAATTTTGAGAAGATCGAAGCAGATCTCCAAGAGAACAGGAAATCTGACCATTTCTTTCCCTCAATCTGAGAATAATGCACACAGTGGTGATCAATAAGATCAATAAGAACATTGATCAATAAGATCAATGTTATAGCTATTCAATGAGGTGTTTTTCTTCTGCAGTCTCAGCTTTTTTTTTAATGGAGGAAGAACGTCTTCTCCAGTCCAGCAGGGGGCAGCACGCGATCAAGGGGCACATGGTCAAGGGGCCCATGCGATCCACACAATCTTTTCACAGTTTCTTCAATTCTTTAATTTGTTCTTTAGTCCATTTGTTTCACAAATACTTATTGGGCACCTGGTCTGAGAATGTACCGAGTTTAGAGGAATAAATGCAGTGGTGAGAAAAATACACGTGTTCCTAAATGTTAATTGTAGACCCACAATTCCCCAAGACCATTGTCATGGTTGAAAGCTTTAACCAAAAAATTTACCACAAAACAATCATACAACTAATAAAAATACAAACAAAGCCAGGCCTCTGACCTTCAGCAAACCTCTTGGTCCTCAAGGGACTCATACAACCAGATTGTCTTGACTAGAAAAATCCTCCTGAGGTCATCAGAGAATGACCTCCCATATATTACTCACAGTAGGTGGGGTTACACTGTAGGAACAAATTCTCTCTGAAATATCTACAGTTTAGTACAACAGGCTGAACTGTTATGGTGGCTCCTTCCACACAGTGACTCAGAGATCTGGTTGCCTTGACCTGACTAGGTAAATACCAAGGGGCTGTTCAGGTATGTCTTACTTCCCCTCAGTCCTTTGGCCAGCACTACTGACCTACCTTCTCATGTGCAGGGGCAGGAGCGGGATGCCCCATGGGTATTCAGTGATCAGTAACCGTCTCAGACACAGCTGTTCTTTAAACAACCCTGCCCCCCCTCCCCCCCTTCGTCATTTTGCAAAGTTAAGGCATGACTTTGAAACAGTTGATAGGTGAGCGTTAAAGGGCAGGTTTTGTAAATAAGTGAACCAGTTTCTTTTCTGGGCAGTTTACCTGGGAATAATTTTAAAATGAAATGAATGTAGGTGGTTCCCTTCTTTGGAGGTCAGAGGACCTCACCACTGGCAGATGCAGGCCTCTCTTCTTACCAGAAGAATTACATCTTACCCTGCATATTTTTAGACGGCAAGTTCTGTTTTTCTACTCAGGTCAAAAGAAATAAGAGAGGGCCCTCCCTGGTGGTGCAGGGGTTAAAGACATAGTACTATCTCCAGCCACTGCAGCAGAAGTTCAATCCCCTGCCAGGGAGCTAACCCACAAGACACAGCAGACCTCTCCTGTCGTGTCTGCTGCTCCCATCAGCAGTGTATTTCATTACATCTGCCTGTTCTGCTCCCCACTCTCTCTCTAGTGGATCCTCTCACATCCCCCCACATACACCTCTGGCCTGCACCCCAATTCTTGTATGCATAAATATTTTTAAAAATCACCTTCAAAAACCTCTAGAGAAAACTAGATTGTGTAACTCTAGATTGTGTAACAAGTTAGCTTTAATATTTCTTTTAATATTTATATAATAATTTTAATATTTTTTAAATCTTTATGGCAGTAAGTTTATTTTACCTCTTATGTATAAGCCTTTGTAAACCTTTGTCCACTGGGCTCCTATTTGTAATAAATATTCAGTTAATTGTACTTGAAATATTACACTGACATTTGCTTTTGCTAGATTGACTTTTTGTTACTCTCTGGATTGCATCAACTTCTTTGTGTTTCTTCTGACACGAATGCTTTTATTAAGTAGTATTGTAACATCTCATTTATTTCTAATTCAGCTGCAGATTTCTATTATCTACTAAGTGTGTCCTGATTCTGTCCTGGCTTGCTCAGGCACATTTTCCAATAAGCAACAGTGTTGTAATTAGCACTTAGACCCATGAAAGTAGTGTGTTGGAATATAATTTACTCCACTTGCTAATATAGGTTCATACCTGGGTAGCATTTTCCAGATCAATATGGATTTGATGATTCTTAAACCATCACTTCCTCTGATGGTTCTTTCATTGTATCATAAATCATCTGATTATAATTCAATGGCATGAATTCTTGACTTCAGTTTTTGCATGTATAGTTGATAGTACTTGAAATGTTGGCAGCTTCATTATGGAGTCCGAGGGTACTATCAAACTCCTTGAAATTGGAAAACACTAGGCATAGCTGGAGTTTTAAGAAAATGTCAATTTGGACAAAATTCACTAATGCAAATCTGATCACAATCACAGACTGTAATGAGTGAAACGTTACCTTGCAGCAACTCGTTGTCCAGTGGAAAAGAACCTCCAGGGGAGAAGGAAAGCAGGAGCACAGCTGGGAACCCAAGCACTCAAAGGTACGAAAAGCAAGTCCACATGCTCCCTCTTTCCTTTTAATTTACAGAAGCAGGATTTTTCAGGAATCTTCCTTTTGTTGCTCTAGAGAAATATTGTACCCAAAAGACTCTCATGAGGTACAGGTGCCGTGGGGAAGAGTAGACCCGCACTTATAAGATATGGGCCATTCAGAATTCCAGGGGAGCCCAAGGCAGAGGAACCTAGTTCTGAATTCTGGGAGAGGCTTTTTATCCTGAAGGAAGCATGTTGAAGCTGAGCACTGAGGAATGAATGAGAAGTAGGTCGTCAGCTGAGTAACAGGCGGAACAGGATAGATTGGGTGTGGGTGTTTTATGTGGACAGAAATGTGTGTGCCAAGGAGAGAGCAGGATGAGCACTAGAGAGCTCCATTTGCTTGGGCCTTCACAGCAAGTGTTTGTTACGTGTGCATCGTGCAGAGCTTTCCAGCGGTTATGGTGTGTGTTCGTGTCCAGACATCTCTCAGATAAAATTAATTGAAGACAGAACTAGTCAGCAGGTTATGGGCCTTGAACAGAGAACAGATAGAACAGCATTTCTAGAATCATCATCTTACATGTGTTAAGCCACCAGCTGGATGGAATTCACAAACCATGAAGTCAGAGGACAGAGACTGTGAGCTTTGGGATGCCTGCAGCTTGGGAGGAAAGTAGTTCACCCGGCGTCAGAAACACTGCAATAAAGAGGGACACTGGCTCCTAGGAAAAAACAGGGCACAGTAACCTGGCTAATTTCAGAGCAGGGGAGTTAGAAGACAAATGGGTGATAAGAGGTCTGTGTAATGGGTGTGTTGGGGGTCGAATTTGAGAAACAGAATTTAGGGGGAGATCTGGCATCTATGTGCATATTAGTGGGGGCACAGCAGCCATGGAGAGATACTTTTTTAAAGATTTATGCATACAAGAACTGGGGCACAGGCCAGTGGTGTGGGGGGTGAGGATTCACCAGAGACAGAGTGGGGAATAGAACAGGCAGATGAATGGAAATACACTGCTGAGGGGAACAGTGGGTGAGGCAGGAGAGGTCTGCTGCGTCGTGTGGGTTCCTTCCCTGGCCGGGGATCGAACTTGTGCTGCAGTGCTGCAGATGCTTCATAGTGCAGTGCTTAACCCCTTGTGCCACAAGTGGGGCCTCCATGGAGAGAATTTTTAAGATGCTTGCAGAACATTAAGAATTCTCCTCCTCTGGGATTCCCTTGAGAGATAGTACAGCTCAAAATACTGGGTATAGATTTATGTTTTGGTTCCTGAATTGCTTCTTTGAATATGCTACTTTGCTGAGAATGAGCCAACCGGAGTCCTTGTGTTTGGGAAGGGGGTTGCAGAAACTTTGCCATGAGCTGGTAGCTCCAATTCAGTAAGTAGAAAGCAAATGATATTTACAAATACATCCAATAGATAATCCTAGTTAATCCCTACGAGGGTTACTAGGTAGTTCCTACAGGAGATACATTTTAGGGGTGTCTGCCCCACCCATGACTCTGTCTGAAACTATCTCTGCACCTGTAGGAAGTAGTGTTGTGCCAGCATGCCAGCCCCTTGGGGTCCCCTTTCCTCCAACAGTGAGTAGACTGGAGCAGGAATGAGTTCCAGTCCAAGTGGGGTCAGAATGGTTTCCTGAGAATAAGGAGTTAGATGTGGAAGGTGTTATGGAGAGCCACATATATCCAAGAGCTCCCCAAAGCTGCAAAAGCAGAGCAACAAAGGGAGAATATTATGCAGATAATTGAAGGGTGGCAAAGATAACACACTGGAATCGAATGCTTCTGGACCATTCGTGTCTTTACTTTTCGGGTTCCAAACCTCCTCAAGGTGTTGCCTGAGGCTCTTACAGAAAACAGAGGAGCCCTCAAACAAATTTTCTTTTTTCACTTTTTTGGCACAAGTTAGTTTGAATTAAATTACTTAAAATCCATGCAGTGTGAACTAAGACAGTCTTCCTTTGTGGCTCAAATTCCACCTTATTGGCTTGGCTTTCTAGTACTTCTGGTCCCATCTATTTGCTAACTTGTTATGTACTTGTTAACGGTACAAATGCCTGATGGTCTGCTTTATCTCTAAAATCAGCCAGCCCAGCAGGGAGACGAGTATTGGCTAGTACTTGTTGCGAAAGCTCTTACATCATCTCCTTTATCCTTGGTTACATTTCCCCCTAAACTTCTGCCTGTGTTGCTTTTGCTTATTTATTGCCTCATTATGAGTTTTCCTTCTTGGGTTGTTGTCTGGACTTCTCTCTTGGACAAAATCAGCTGTACTTAGAAGTTGTACTGATTTTCCAAAGGGGCTAATGGTTCTCATTCTGGGCTCTAAGTAAACTAGTATCTGTTTACGCCTGTGACCCCTGAACATTTGAGAAGCTGACCCTTCCAGGCTGAAGCTCGGTTAACACAAGCTGAACTGCATCTAGCCCATAAGACTCATAGAAGATGGAGAGTTTCCCATGTGAGAGAGGCTCAGAGTAGTTTTCCACAAAGGTTATTTCCTGGATATGCCACAAAGTCTGAAAGGTTACTCCTTTCTTTTCATCTGTCCATTTTTTCTTTTTTTAATATTTATATAGATTTCACACACATATGTACTTCACATAATATATATATTTCACATGTGATATATGTATGTGAAATCTATGTGATATATAGTGAGATACAATATATATGTATCTATACATATATATGAGATACAATGATATATATGATACGATTGTTCATTTTTGTTCAAGGTTGCCTTCTGTCCTTTTCATGTATAGAACTAGACTTTTTACGCCTCTTCCTTTTGACACTTCTTCAAATTTTGTTTGAGTATCTACCATGTGTTAAGGTCTAGAACACTGCTGAAAAGACAGACAGGAAGGAGCCTGACCCTGGTGCAGTACAGGCTGTAATGGGATAGAAGATTAGACTCACAATTATAAAGTAGGGGCCACATGGATGCTTATGAAGATGCAGTTTTTCAGGTTCTGCTGGACACCAACTGAATCAGGTTTTCTAGGGAAGGGGCCAGGGACTGTGGACACTATCTAGGTAATTTGATGCATGAAAGCCATTGACTAGGAGCCAGCGGTAGCCATTCTCAAATCTAAACATGATTGTTAGACTGTATTTCACAATATATCCCTCTCCCCCTTCTTCAAGGGAGTAACAATATACTCACTTATCAGAAAAATTAAAGCGAGTTAAACTACTTTCTTTTGATGAAGACTCCTAGGAAAAGGCGAACATATCTGAGCTCCTTCAGAAGTGGATTATATACCTCAGGTCTCTCCATCCTGACCAAAGGCTTATTATTACATTCTTGTGAAGTAGATGGGACCAGGAGACAGGATGCTGGGAAACAAGCAAACCAACAAATGCTAACATAGATTTCTAAACATGTGGTTCTCAAACTAGCTATGTAGACCTTGTTGAAAAAGCAGATTCTGGGGTTCTACATCAGCCCCATGGAACCAGGACCTCTGGAGGGGGGACCAGGAGACTGACATTGTTTAACAAACTCTGCAGGCATTTCTTACATAGAGATTCAAGACTTCCAGGAATGTCTCTAAAACCTACTTAGTGCTCACATTAAAAGAAAGGACAGTTAGCATTCCTAGACCACATACCGATGGTATCTAGTTCCTGCAACCCTTTCTCTTTGGTTGTGATAGGAATGATGATGAGAATGATAACAATAGTAGCAGCGGCAGCAGCAACAGCAAGAACTAATGTGTTTTGAGCTCTCACAGGGGCAGACAAGGTGCCATAGCTTTACATCTGTTATTGCAGAAAATCCACAGGGTGCCTCCATTAGTCACCCATTTGACAGATACAAACTAAGACTCAGAGTGGGGAAGGGTGTTTCCCAAGATGACACAACTAGTTAGTGATTGAGACAGTATTTAAAGTGCTAAGGTGTGGTAGCTGACATTCACAATTCATTGTTCGTGTTTTATTAGGGTTGCCAGAGACAACTGGGTGCAATGACAGTTTTTGTTTGTGTATAAGGTGGTTAATATGTGAACCCAAAGTGAATGGGGTGCATGAAGGACCAAAATGGTGTGGTGAACTTGGAAAAGAATAACCGTGGGCAGGGATTGGGATCTGATTTGGGAAGGGGGAGTCCCAGGACCAGCTCTCCTGGGTCACTTAAGAGCTCCGTGTTCACATCCATCTTTGTTCTCAGACCTGCTCTCCACCTGCGCTTCCGCTTGTCCATCATCTGTTTCCTTACCCTTCCTTTCACCACGGTCTGTGGACCACACCCTTCCTCACTGCTCTCCCTACACCTCGTCTAAGCTTCTGCTTCCATTGACACTTGTCTCATTCTCTCAGAATTCCTTACATTCTGTAAAACATTTTTGATCGTTTTATATATGTGCGTGTATATATTGCAAAATGATTACCACAATAAGAATGGCTTTCATCTCACCTCAGTTAAAATTTTTTTGAGATGAAAACTTTTATCATCTAGTCTCTTAACTTTTAAATATACAGCAGCACATTAATTATAGTCACTGTGCTGTATGTCAGGTCCCTGAGTCTTATACCTTGTGGTTTCCTTCACTCATTTCACCTACCTCTGACCATAGGAGTTCTCTTTATCTCTTCTCTTTATCTAAGAGTCAATTAAAATTCCACACATAAGCATCTTAGTGATAGACATATGTGGATATATACACATATACATGTATATATATTTATACATATGTGTATATATGCCCTATGTACGTGTGTGTGGGTGAAGAGAGAGAGAGAGAGAGAGAGAATCAGAGACAGAGAGATTGATTTTCTTTTACTTACTCATCTTGATGGAGACTCAGTTTTGTTCCATCTCTTGGCTAGTGTTGGTTATATGAAGCCCTCTTTTTAATTTTCTGAGGAACCTCCATATTGTTTTCCGTCATGGCCACACGAATTTACATTCCCACCAATAGTGGACAAGGGCTCCCTTTTCTCCACATCCTTACCAATACTTGTCTTTTTTTTTCTTTTTGGTAAAATCCAAGCTAATAAATGTAAGGGTGACAGCTCATTGTGGTTTTGATTTGTATTTCTTGAAGACCTTTTCATGGTCCTGTTGGCCTCTTGTAAACTTTCTTTGGAAAAAGTGTCTATGCTTAAATTTTAAATGCCAATATTTTTTCCTTTATTTATATATATTTGACACAACGTGGTCCCTGTTTCCCACCACCATTTCACCAGTGCACCATCACCTCAGTCCCTTGTGCTCTTTTTGCTCTCATCCCATTCCCTCCCCCCTCCACACACAAAGTGTTTCTTATTTGTCCTTGACCTTGTCTTTTTGTTTCTGTTGTGTTGTGTTTTTTGCTTTTTTTTTTTTTCATTGCTATTTTTCTTTTCCTTGGTCCCTTATTTGGTTCTCTTATATTCCTCCTAGGAGTGAAACCATCTGGTATTTTTCTTTTGCCTTCTTATTTCACGAAGCATAATTCCTTGTAGCTCCATCCATGTTTCTACAAATGACTCTAGTATCTTTTTTGATTGCTCAGTAGTATTCCATCTTGTATACGTACCACATCCTCTTGATCCAGTCATCTGTTTTGGGCATTTAGGTTATTTCCAGATCTCACCTATTGTAAATAGTGCTGCAGTAAACAGAGGGGGTGCAGGTATTCTTTTGAATCAGTGTTTTTGTGTTCTTTGGGTATAGTTCCTAGGAGTGAGATTGCTGGACCATATGGACATTCCAGTTTTAGTAGTTTGAGGAACCTCCACACTACTTTTCATAGTGGTTGGACCAGTTTGCATCCCTCCAGCAGTTTTTCTCCACATCCTTGCCAACATTTGTTGTTGCTAATTTTTTTTGATATGTGTTATTTTCATTGGTGTGAGGTGGTAGCTCATAGTGGGTTTGGTTTGCATTTCTCTGATTACAAGAGATGTTGAACATTAAATGCCAGTATTTAAATGGCAGTTCAGATCCTCGAGAAGGGAATCTGATTGAGCCAGCTTACTACACTGTAGGTCACAAAGGCTGCTGCCTAGATGGAATTGTTGACTCCAGTCATTTTGCCTAAGCAGGAAGCGTGCAGAACAGGCACAGTAGTTGCCATTTCCAGTGCAACATAAATCTTTACCCAAAGGTTTTCAGAAAGCCTTAGCATGAAATAACTAGTCTGCAACTTCCAAGTCCTCATGGTTAGGGTAAGGGACAATATTTATAGCTTTGGATTTCTTGCCCAGTATTAAGTGACAGTTGTAAGCTCCTTCAGGGTAGGGATTTGTTTTGTATATTGCTGTATTTTAAGCACCTAAAGCAGTGCCTAGCTCAGAGCAGGTTGTCGATAAGTATTTGTTGAATGAATTAGTAAAGGATACTGCAGGCTCTTGCAGTTCTCAGATACTGCAGACTGCAATGGGAAAATGTAATTTATATGCTACTATGGTCCTGATTCCCAAATGATATTATTAACACCATCCTAACCAGAATATAGCCATGGCTAGACTTCTCTAGAGAGCCCACTCATTATTTACTTAAAAACAAATACAAATATTTTGGTCATCTGCTGGCTCCAGTTCCTTCCAGTAGCTAAAAATGAACTGTGTGGTGTAGTGAGGAGTCAGTTTGAGGGCTCCTCAAGCAACAGAGATGCTCAGAAGCCATAGCACTTTGACTGGTAGTTCATGGGTGATTTTATACCAGAGGGATAGAGTCAGCAACGTTATGGAGACTTATTTTAAATTGTGACAACATAAACTTGTCACAAGTTCTACCATCCTAAAGTATTCAGTTCAGTAGTCGCATTCTCATTGCCGTGTAACTAATTTCCAGAACGTTCATATTGCAAAACTGAAACTCTATACCCTCATTAAACAATTTATTATTCTCCTTTCCCCCTAGCTCCTAGCTGCTGCCTTTCTACTTTCTGGGTTTGTGTATTTGACTATTCTGGGTGTCCCACAGAAGTAGATTTGTACAGCATTTGTGTTTTGGGCTTATTTGACTTAGCACAAAGTCTTCACGTTTCACCAGTGTTGCAGCATGTAAAAATTTTCTTCCTCTTAAAGGTCACATGACATCCCATCGTATGCACGTGCTACATTTTGTGTATCCGTCCATCTATCAGTGGATATGAGTGTTGGACACTGCTATTATTCTTATAATAGCACCTGTTAGCTACTGTGAATGATGCTGCAGTGATCATGGATGCACAAATATCTCTTTGGGGCCCTGATTCCAATTCTTTCCGTAAGTATCTATGGGTGGGTACAACTGCTGAATCATAATGGCGATTCCATTTATTTATTTATTTATTTTTGAGAATCCAACATATTATTTTCCAGAGGCTGCACCATTTCACATCCCCACCAACAACGGTGCCAGTTTCTCTACAGCCTTGCCCACACTTGTTATTTTCAGGCTCTTTGATAGTAGCCGTCCTACTATGTCACAATTCAGGAAGGGCACGACAGGCATCCTGTGGGTAGAGGCCCACGATGTGCCTGAATACCCCACAATGCACTGGATTGTTGTCTGCCCAGAGAATGGCAAGGGGCCAAGACATCGATAACATCAAGGTTGAGAAAGCTTCACTTAAACAATCAGCTTCTTCTTTCATAGTAAATCTCATCCCCTGCCACAGGGGCCTCTCTTCTTCCTTGAGATGCCCAAGGGCAAAGATACGGAAAGTGAAGGTAGGCTGAGATGGATGGCAATGTTTCTTTTATTCAAATTTTATTGGAAGTTTACAAATGTATTACAGACATCAGTAAAACATCATATCCATTTTACAGGGCACAGATCTCAAGCAAAGTGTTCACAACAGTCTCTGGCAGAGCCCACACCAAAGGCCTGTTGTAGACCTTGACAAATAGCTGAGCACTCACCATCCAGCGCAGACCCCGGCCTGCCTCACTGTCACGGGTCCTTGGAGGTTTTGTTTACGTCGTACTTGGAATTAAAGTGGGAGATGGGCAGAAAAATCCCGTCCAAGAAAGGATGTGTGTAGGAGAGGGAAAACTGCCAAATCTGAATTTGCTAAGAAAAATGGAGGAGACGTGTAGATTTCAGAATGTTAAGTGTGGGTCTGTGGTAGAATCGAAATGCTTTATGGAAGACATGGAAATCAACTAGGTAAGTTTTAGGAGAGAACTTCCTGGTGAGTAATTGTCTCTGAAAAATTTGGAAAAGTTTCGTTAGCAACCTACTGAACCTCAATGGCTAAATGCCTACTGCAGTGAAGGGATGTCTCAGAAAGCTCCCAGGATAGAGTGAGACAGTATTTTTTTCTGTCCTGCAGATTTATTGTATCTAAATCACAGAAACGCTTTCCTCACGCTATATGACTTTCCCCCTCCTTTTAAGAACTCTTGGGGAAAGCAAGTTTTGCAACAGGAAGTAAGCTTATAAAATAGAATCGCTCCCAACGGTGAGTCATGTTTTATGGGTGTCCTGCGTTGACTGGGTTACTAGTATGAGAAAATGGAAAAAGAATCCAATTCTTCCCTGGTCCTAACCTCGATGACTGCTTCCAAGTGGTCATACAAACAAGCCCTGGTATCTGTGGAGGCCCCAGAGGGACCAGCTACTGCAGGCAAGGCAAAACTTTTGTCATTTCCAAGCCTTTTGTGCTTAAGGAAACGTACCTCAAAAGGCAGCAATCTGAAACTGCCTTCACCCCCGGCGGTGGCTTGGTGGAGTCCTGCACCTGGAATGCTACCTCCAGAAATCCATTTTCAAAGCCCTGAGGATGCTAGACAGTTGCTAGCAGCAACTCTTCTGGCATGAACTATTCAGATAACTGGTTCCATCTTCTGCTTTCCTGTGTCACAGATAGATCCTCTTTGTGCATTAGCATCTGGTTTCTGTTAGACAGAAATACACAAAGAGCACTTCTCTTTAGAATTTAAATATCTGTGTTATTTCTTGTTAGATGATGGAATTAGATGAAGAACAAGATGGATTCTTATCTGACCTCTGCAAAGGATGTACAGGAGGCAGCCTATAATAATTGGCAAGGAACAAGCATAGAAAAGGAGATTGGTCTTTGTTTAGGCTAAAGATGTCAGCTGCCTTTGGCAACCACAGTCTGAGGTCACAGGAATTGGAGTGTCACAGTTAAGTTTTGAATGATGCATCCTCAGTGGATGTTTTTGGCCCAGGATAGAAAGACAAAGAAGAATCAGTTGACAAATAAGATTTGCGATCAGACAAATATGATCAGTTCTGATCAACGGGTCTTAGCTGGTGAGAAGGTCACAGAGCTCTCTGAGGCTGTGTCCATGCTCTCTGGGATATGTATACAGTAACATACTGTGTTTGCCCACGTTTCAGGCATGCTGTCACTGACATCACCTGAACTCAGCAAGGGCGAGCGGTACCCAAGAAGCAGCTGAAGAAGAGGAAATTGAATCTTCTTGTGCAGGAGCATCCCACAGAATGGGAAAAGAGGATGAGAAAGAGTTGCCTCCAGGTCTCCTGTTAGAAACAAATTGCTTATTCACTGGACTGCTTCTGGGTGGAAAAGAAAAGGTGAATGTGGAAAGAAGGCGTCAATCAACACTAGGAATTCTCTTCTCAGACATGCAAAACCGTCAAGCAGGGCTCCTATTTCCCTCACTTCACACTTGGTCAAGAGGCCCGAACTGCAGGGCAGAGGCGGGTACTGGAATGTCATGCTCAGGGGCGCTCATGTTGCTAAGAAACCAGTACACGCGACCAGGAGCGGTGTGTATTGGCAGAACTGTTCAGGAACTGTCTGTGACTTCTACTCCTGGGGAAAGATCCAGTTATTTTGGCTGCAAAATTGAGGAGCAATGCATTGAGGAGGAAATGCACTGAACTCCAAAGCTGTGATGTTTATCAAAAGACAAGATGATGAGGAAAGGGAGGAAGAAATGGCTACATGGCATTACTTGGAAACTAGGTAAGATGACTTTTCTGGAGTACAGTTCGCTGAGGATGAAATGATTACCTAAGAAGAGGACAGTACAGGCCCCACTCACAGGCAAAACTTGACCAAGAATTGCTGAACTTTACCATGGAGGAACCAGGTAAGGCTCCTAAGTACTTGCCTCAGGGAAGAACACAGACTTGTTGGTCCGGGATTCTGGGATGCCCTGTGTAAATGATCCCTAACTGATCTCCCAGTGCAATGGCATCCTGCTCTCCCTGGGCCATGCACAAGGACAGGCTCCCCCATCATCATAAGGATTTAGCCCTCACAAAGCCTTCAGGGTTGCCTGGCTGCAAGTGGGGTGTGGTGGGGAGAAGAAATCTGCAGTGGTGCAATAGTTGGAGGCAATCTTGCTTGTAGACAATTTGACCCTGAGGCTTGTATCTCATTATAGCTCCAACTCTAACCAATTCAGCTGCCAGATTCTCTTTGGGCTGCTACTGAAATTGTGCATTTCTCCAGATCCCTGTGGGCACTGGTTATATGTCAGTTACTAGGCCACCTCCTCCTTTCTGCTGATGGTGGTTAAAGCCTCAGAGGGGAAATGTGAGAGGTACTCTGAAAAGGACAGAGTTAGAAAGCAACACTTATGAGGAGAATTTCTTTCACTGGATTCTGGGCCACAGAGGACAGATGTTATTTTCAGCCGTTTGCTAAGTTGAATGATCTACTTTTTTCTCTTCTCTTTTTCCAAAATGCCTTTTTTTCTCATTAATCAAGGAACTTAAGACTCCAAATTGGACTCGCCATAGTTCTACCAGAAACCTGCCACTTTAGTAGCATGATGTTGCACATTATTTCTTAATCAGTTTGCCAAGCAGTTTACAAACTTACTATACAAACATAATAGAGTTAATTCTCCAGAGGCTTGGATAATTAATGAAGCATTTAGATATGAAGATAGCATGCGGAAAACAGCCACAACCAACATTTGCATTGCTTTTTTAAAAAATCAGTGACAATGACAAATGTCATATTAATACCTGAAAAGCAAATTATTTTAATACATCCTGAATGCAGTGCCATTTCGATGTCCTTTACAGCCTTCCTTTCCCCAGACCCAATTGAAATGGTGTCTGAAAAGCCACTTTTCACGTATTCTCTCCATAAAAAAACACTAGAAAATATTAACTACTATACTGAAGAGACCACGCTCACCTCACCATGGCAGATGGTCACTGAGATACACCATGTACACAGCGACAGTACATCTCACTAAAGGTGGGTCCTCAGATGGATTATTTCAATGGCCACAATCTATTAAGGGGAGGAAGAGAATGGAAGAAAAAGCAAGCGCTTCATTTTCAACCGAAGCAAGGTAGGAAGTTTTATCTTACTATAAACAACACAACCGTTAAATGTCTTCTTTAAGCAGACCCACTTTGGAGGTCATCTTCTATCTGATCAGCAATTCCCACAGTTCAAAATGGGAATCCCCCTTTTGCATGATTTGCTTTTCAAAGCCACTAACACTGAAATTTCCTGAGCAGCTCGACTTACCTGTCACCCAGATACTCTGGTCATGGAGTGTGTTAAGCTGGATTCTTTCTACAAACACTAGGGGCTATTCAACGTGGTAGTCGGCTCACCTCTACTTCACTTCCAGAAGTTCTTCTTTGCCTTGCTCTTCCTTCATATTCCCCTTCAGCTGCTACCCTTGACCAGCTTTCTGTTTTCCAATTACTTGTTCCTTCTCCATGCATGACATTCCAACTAGAACACACGGTCACTCCAGAGCCCCTCAGAACCTTCCTGTCCCTAAATTCCGAACGCTGGAGTTCACTTGCACCGAGGACAACCGGTTGTCAGGCTGTAAGGCAGCAGTACGTCTGCCTTGGTAAAGGAAAGCAGATAATACAATCCAGGAAACATGAGCACCAGAAAATAATGCTACACTCAAAACAACGTCATGCTGACATCACACAACGGCACCACTCACAGTCACTTTTAGTTCCCCAAGGGGTAGATCAATAATAGTAAGCAACTTCAATGTCCCCAGTAGGGAGAGCATTTCTCACGGAACTCTACTGACACGGGTTGGTTTTTCTAATTGGCAAGAGTTACGTTTGCAATTTTTAAAAATATTACTATCACTTTGTAGAGAATAAATTCTACTGAGGGTGGGGACAGACTTAGGAATGGCTCCTTGAGGTGGAATGGAGCATAAGATGCTTCGGGTTTTAGAGTTCATTTTTTTCTTTAGCCACAAAAAGCCAAATTGAATAAGCTTCTTTGAAAAAAAAAAAAAAAGTCTCACTGACATGTAACAAATTTGTATAGAAAAAAAGGGGGGAAAGAGGTGGTCCTGGACCACCTCTGAATACGACTGAAAGAAGATGCTGGATAGGCATGCAAGTCTCCACTGAGTGCTACGATATAGAAATTCCTTTGATATTACAAAATACAAAAATATTTTATCAGAACTCTCATTTACATTGCATTTACAGTGGACATGTAAATAACTTAGTCTTGGCTAATAAAGAAATTACTTACTGGAAAAAGGGTCCTAAAAGTAAGAGAACCAGAGAGGATATAAGCGAGCAAGAAACAATTTGCCATCTTGCGAGTGGCAACAACACAGACGGGAAGGAGGTGACCTGGCCTCAGAGTCTATAGCATTTCCAAAGTGAAATGTGCAAATAATACTCAACATGCCAAGAACTGTGACTACCTACGAGTCAATCTGTGACCTTGCCTCCGTCAACGAGAGCATTTCCCCTTTTCTCCGCTGTAACCAAACCCAAAAGCGCTTTAACATTGAAAACAGTGCAAGTTTCTGAATTTACATTCTTACTCCCATCTTCCCCCTTTCCCTGACCTCCCTTCAGATTAAGAAATGATACAGTTTTTGCTCTTCTGTCTTTTCCTGCTGTGCAACTGTCCCCTGCCCCCTAGCGTGGAAGACTTGGGGAGGCCGTAGGAGCTGTATTTGTGCAGGAGCTCATCACTCGTGACATATCGCAGGCGGGCTGGCTGGGGGATCGGTTCTCCTAGGAAATAGCCCTCGTTGTCAGACTCCGAAGAGGAGGAGCAGGTGGAGCACCAATCGTACTCGGCGAAGTACGGCCCCCACCGGTCCCCGAAGGCGTTCTGCAAAGCCAGATCCGACACAGTCCGTGGGCACTGGCCATACAGGTCCCTCCGGGACCCCTGACCCAGGCTCTCCTGGAAGCTCCGCTGGCGCATGAATTGGTCGTAGTCCTCCCTGGCTCTTAGCGGGGGCCTTTCTTTTAACCGGGAGATGGCCTCGCGTTCGCTGGCCAGGTGGAGGGCGTTGTCCGAGCGCGAGCGTCGGGAACGCCGGGACCGGTGAGGTCGGAAGCGGCGGTTGTCATCGCGGGAAGTAGTTCTTCGGCGTGTGCGCTCGCTCATCGGCTGGATCCTCACGCCCTCCTGCCCCGGCAACTTGCTGCCTGCCACGCCCCCATCAAAATCAAAGCTCTGATGCATCCTTCCGTGGGACTGCAGGTCTCTGTACCCAATGGGGTTGCCGAGCTGATGGAGGTTTCCTTCCATCTCCTGGTACTGTTGGGCGGAGAGCAGGCTGCGGACCGACTCTGCGCTGCGGAACTGCATGGACGAGTTCAGCGTGCCCATGTTGCTCAGCTTCTCTGAGACGTTCATTCCAGAGTCTTTGCTGAGGTCAGGCATGGAAAACCGGGATAGGTGCTCCTGGCGCTTGGCACCGCCATCGGCAGAGAGACCTGAGGGACAGAGAGGAGAGGAGCACGGACATTACAAACGTGCAGAAATGGGGCGTCTTCGTCACTGCTGGGCCTCTGAGCCACCACCTCTACAGGAGAGCTGCCGGCGGTTGTGCAGCTGCGCACTGAACAGGGTTTGTTCAGAGAGCACGGTGGGGGGGGGGCTTTCCTTCACAGTGGGGGAGTGTCCCCCTACAGAGGGTACCTGCTAAAAAGCGCACCCACAAGCATGCATTTGGCTGGTTACTAAATCTTCTACTGCGCGCCCCCTGTGAATCTTACACATTTCCTGTTTAGAATTTCACTTTACAAAGTGCTCAATTATCTTTTTGATTTGATTCTCATAGTGTACAGGAAGCTACACAGGCCAGATATTTTGGATGAGGAAACTTTAAACTATATAATCTGGGCCTTTCCCAAGCAGCTGCTGGACAAGGCTGAGAATTGAGTGCCATGCTACGGGACCAGTTCACTCCTCTACCGCTAGCACAATCCTGCTTGGATGCTGCCCTAAGGCCCCTAGATCCAAAGTCACCTTGGGTACACATAAAGGGAAACTGTCAGGTTGCTTAGTAAATGGGTGCTCTAGGGTTCTAAGTGGGATTCTGGGGCAGTTCTTTCTCCTGGGAGGTGCTTTTAAAAACAAAGCAGTGGCCTCCCTGGTGGTCAGCGGGTTGAGCGCAGCACTGTGAAGCATCTGCAGCACAGCAGCGCAAGTTCCATCCCTGGCCGGGGAGTGGGCCTACATGGCACTGCAGACCTCTCCCACCTAGCCCGCTGCTCCCCTCAGCAGTGCATTTCAGTTGATCTGCTTGTTCTGTACCCTGCTCTGTCTCTGGTGAATCCTCTCACCTCCTGCGCCGCTGGCATGTACTCCCGCTCTTGTATGCATAAATAAATGAAAAAAAACAAACCACAAAATGGTGACCTTACTGCTCTCTAACAGTGGACCTGCATTTCCTAAGTGCTGCCAAATAAGCTCCTGGTGTCACTGAGATGAAAATCATTTTGAATATAGTTGGGGACGCTTGACTTTAGTAACTTCTATTCTACCCACCATAAAACAGCAGCTCCTAAAATGATTCATAAGACTGGACCAGGTGCAAAACAGTACTTTCCACTCATGACACACTGAAAAGATCAGGAATTTTACCATGTTGGGTCTCAGACGATGTCTTTGGATACCTTTGCAATATAGCATTCTTCAAGGAAATTCTTCCCCACCATTAGAGCCAATGATCACTACTACCCTGATAAAACTAACATTATAAACACTTTGGACAACTACTATTATCTACTAAAGCTTAATATGCAAATATGATCCATTGGACTATTTGTGTCCACTTTTTTGGTAGCCTTAAGTACTCATTTTTGCTGAGTATATGACCAGAGTAGATGTTCTATGACGCCTTATTGGCTATAAACCCAATGAAAGTCAGTTTATAGGTCCAAAAATTAAGACACTTATTTAGGGGAACATTCTCTATAATAGCCTAGATCTAGAAACAATTCAAATGTCAATGATCAGGAAAAAGGATCAGTAAGTCATGGCATTTTCTACTATTCACCGTTAAAAAGAACTAGGACTCTCCAGAGAAATGACTCTGTGGGAGGAATTCTAGAAGGAAAAGTGAGCATGGAACATCTTATGTCAAAAGGAAGGAAGCAATAAAACCGAAAAAAGGAGAGGGTGTATAAGAACACCTTGAAGGAGCTTCCATTAACCAAATCTGAGCAATTTGAGTGTTAAAATATTTAGAAGAGTAATGATTTATAAATCACTGGGGCAAAAAGGAATCCATGAGTTCCATACTGGTAACAGATACGATCAGCAAATGACTGTGGGAAAGAGTGGGCTCTCATAGGCAGAATGCTGAACAGAATGAGTACACACGAAGGGATGCTGGATTGGGAAGATGAGCATTTTGTGGACACTAGGGGCGCACAGCACCATCAGTCTCGATTTGGGGAAGGCTGTCCTCTTTGACCAAGCCCACAGCCTCCTGAGGGACAGACACGGAATGGTGAGGCAAGGAGGGGACATCTGCCTAACTAGCCCGATCGGCAGAACCAACCCTGGCAATCACTAGGGTCACAGATGTCGCAGCCAGATTGCCCATACATTGAAGAAGATCAGCACTTTGTAACCTTTGTAGGTGAAGAATGATTTGTGCAAGGGTCAAAGAATGTTCAACTCAGGTGGCAGGGAGAGGGAGCAAAATTTGATGAGTGAGCAGGAATTTGTCAGGTTTTAAGCATCTTCCCACATACTGCTTATTAATTGTAAAGGGAAATTTAGTAACTGTACTGTCCAGACACCAGACACCACTTCATACAGGGAAGTAAACGTCTCATCTCTGATGAGGTGCACCTGGACATCGTACACCTCCTGATGTGACGCCCGTATATATAGCCTTCCGGTCAAGAGTGTGTGTCCTGAATGTGTTCAGGAGGGAAGGTGAGAAAGCTACCAAATGAGGAATGTTCTAGTGAGAAAAGAAGATTTCTATATTCCTTATCTTTTTAAAAATAAATCTTTGGTAATGTTAATTCAACAGTGCGGGGGGTGGGGGGGACGCACAACAAACTTGTATTCTTAAAAAAAAAAAGTCCATCATCATTAACGACAAAGACTGAGGGAATGCTCTAGATGGGCACTAAGGAACCAGCTCAAATATACAATACCTTATCCTGGACAAGAACCTGCTCTGTAGGGAAAGCAAATTCTGTCAGTTTGGTTAATTGACAGAAATTGAAACATGGGCAATACATAATGCATTACGCTAAATTTACTGTGGTTAATGGGTAATTATGAGATTGTTAGAGAAGATCCTTATTCATGGGAAATACACATGTGGATGGTGATAAATGGCCGTGGTAGATGCAACTTGCTCCCGAATGGTTTAGAAATAAATTATGTGTGTGGAAGAGAGGGAATGGCAAAGGAAATAGGATGAAATGCTAACAAAAGGTAGAAGCAGTATATTATGATTGTTCCTTGTGCCATTTTTACAACTTTTCAGAAACTTTGAAATTATTTCAGAGAAGTTTCTCAAGGGTCTCCCTGGTGGCCTAAAGGTCAAGTCTCAGCACTACCGCCACAAAGGCCTGAGTTTGGTCCCCAGTCAGGCGCTGACCCACACGGCGCAGCAGACCTCTCCTGTCTCCCCTGCTGCTCCCCTCAGCAGTGCATTTCAGTAGATCCACCTATTCTGCTCGCCATGCTCTCTCTGGTGAATCCTATCACCCCCCCCCCACACACACACACACCTCTGTTCTGCACCTCAAATCTTCTAACAAAAATAAAAATCTTTAAAAAAACAAAAAACCCTCAAAATAGTATTTATGTAATGTAAAGGTGTTCAATTCCAGCGCAAATTATTTGGGATGCGGAGTGCTACTGACAACTAGTTGGGTAGAGGCCAGAGAGATTTTACTAAACATGGCACAATGTGTAGGACAGCCCTCACAACAAAAATCACCCAGCCCAGAACATCAACAATGCCACCATAAAGCTGAATGCCACACAACAATGAGAATAGCTACATGCAACGAGGATGACTCCCATAGAAAATACTAGACGCAAGCACATGTGCTATGTGAGTCCATTTATATGATGTTTAAGAGCAGCTAAGGCTGTTCATGGTTTATGTCAAAAGAGTTCAGAGTGGTAGATGGGGGACATAAAGGAAGCTTCCAGGGTGCTGGGAATGTCCTAGGGTACCACCAGATAGCAAACCTTGGCGATCATTTAACAGGATATACATATGTAAAAGTTTTTTGAGGTGTGCTTTTAGTATCTGTTTGCTTACCTTATATAAATTACACCTCAGTAAAATGGTGTAAAAATAAGACAATGTTCTCATTAGAGTCAAGTTTAAACTTTGGGCATGCCCGTGAAGAAACCATTCTGAAAAACATCATACTTTCCAGTCTTAAAAAGAAAAAGTTGGTTACTTGGTTAACTGTCAAAGCCGGGGGCATGGAGTCCTCTGGCTCTATTTTCCCTGCTGCTTATCTGTGATGTACACATCATAAAAGCTGATTTACAACAGCCTAATCACTTCCAGAGCCTCCCCAATCTGAAGGTGGAGATGGGAGGAAAGCAACCTACGATGATGAATGAGCAGCCTGAGCACATGAACTCCAGTAAGGAAGGGGGGAAAATTCCTCAAAAATCACATATAGAAACAAAAGCTACATAGGTGGGTGCAATGATCTTTGCCAGGCTTTCTACTCAAGCCCTCAAATGGAATTTGGGTGAGAACTAGTACTCTAGCAAATACTGTATTTCCAGACATGCTGTTTTCCTGGGTCTGTCTTTAATAAGCCCCCAAATCGGAAGGTACTACATGTGAACTGGTTCATATTTCAACAGGGGATAAACTTCTAGGGGGCAGCCTTAATTCTACTGGGACTGGAGCTTGTCCTTGCCTAGTGTCCGCCTGCCTCCTGGGGAATCCGGCATACCCTCAGCCAATGCCCTCTCCACCACTCTTAAGCCCCTTCCCCCCCAAAAAAAAGATAAGTGTTCTGGCAGGAGGACCCTGATGTTCAAGTCCAGAGTTGACTATCAGTTGTATCTAGATGTACGCTATCCCCCTAGGGGAAATGTGTAGGTGGGATTGAACATGTTGCCTGTTTATTCGAGAGACGAGAAATGTCTCTCTTCTTAATTATTAAATCAGGTTTTTCTCCAGGGTCTTCTTGCCCACATGGCATGAAGGGGATGGACAGTGTTGCCCAACTATGAGCACTAATTGTATACGTGCCTTAAACAAGGCAACTCTGTGACTTTCATTATTGGCAAAATTAAGAGCCCTTCTATGGATCTCTAGCCCCTCCAGTCTCTTAGATCACCACCTAAATGCTCTGAAATAGAAGTCAGGCTTATAGCTTTGTACTCACTCAATACATCGCAAACCCTCGTAAAACTTCCCTTTGCACGGCTGACTTCTGATCATTGAGGCCCATATATAAATGACACTTCTTCCATGCTGCCTGCCCTGATTGCTCTTTCTACGGTAGTAAAGTTGTCTCCCTGCCCACTGGTCATTCTTACTTTTGGCTTTTAAGATACCCACCCTGAATTTTTGGTTACGTTCAAATGCAGTTGAGTGGCTGTCCTGTGGGGGCAGAGATCTTTCCCTCCTTTGCTGCACGCTTTCAGAACTTGAACTTCCTGTTTCAGAAGTAAGGCAAATGGATCTTTACACTGCTCAGAGTTAGAAAAAAGTGTGCCCTCTGATGTGGAGCAAGCTGGGACTTGAAGACCAACTCTAAATCAGATGGTGGGATGCCGACCACGGGGAACAAAAATACTGCAGTTATATCTATCAGTCTCTCCGATGGTTCATTATACTGCCCACCATCTGGGGTTTCTCCAGTTTTAAAGTTGAAGAGTGTGTGGTTTATAATTAGCTCCTTGATCTGCAACAATATTTTTTGCCTTATTAATCACAGCTGTAGAGATTCTGCTTAAATTAGCAGCTTCCATGTCCCTAAGATGGAACTGTATAATCACAGCTCTCACCTCAACTTGAGAAACCCTTTCTCCTCTAACTAGGAGCCCCTTCCTACCTGGTGACTTGGGGCAATTTTTGAACCTCTTGAGACACATCTGCCAAATGGGTGTAATAACAGCATCTTCGTACCTATCTCCTCTCCCTCTCCTTGGCTAGTCTACTGGCTCCAAGAAGGTAGGAACTGAGTCTGTTTCCTAACTCCCACTTCAGTGCCTGGCATTCGGTTTGCTGGAAGCCAGTAAGCAAGGTCTACAAGTCCCCAAAGAGAGCAAGCATGCCCCAGGAATTTAATACCCAGGCAACTGGAAAGACAAACAAATACTTATTGAATACATGATTATATGACGGAAGGAATCCTACCAGACTGCACACATGGTGATGTTCCCTGATGATAAGCCACTGTTCACATAATTTGTGCCTCCAAACTGCAGCTGGGATCCCTTCTCTACACAGATGAAATTCAACTGTATTCCATTTGTCTGTGCAGCACGAGACTGTGTCAAATATTGCAAATTAAGCTAGTCCAAATTAAGCTAATCCAATGAAAGGGTACTCCAAAATGCCTCTCCATTCTCCTTTTCCTGCTGCCTGAGACATAGTGTGTGTTTGAGGACATCTGTGGCAGGCAGAGACTGCAAACTAAAGTCTCTGGATGATGACTGATGTCATAATCTGACCCCACTTTTCAACCAGTCCCAACACATTCTGGAGAACCTGGGAGAAGATCCCACCTGGCAGCAAAGACACAGAGCCCAGGTCATCTTCCTCTCCAGTGGGACTTGGCCTTATTAATAGGCAGAGAGAGGTTTTTCCTCTTCTAGTAACGCAGGCTTTGAGAGGTCCTAGCTGGTGGCTGCGGAATTCAAGGTTTGGGTTTATTATCCTAGAATCAGCATGGCCAGGCGCTGTGCGGATGTCCATAAACCCCAGGGGTGCAGGCTTCCTTTGGGAACTGCAGCTCTCACCCAGCAGAGAGAGGACAGTGTCGAATGTGGCTTATGGTTCTCTGTGGTTAAACATAGGTACAGTGAGGTGCTTTAAGTGACACCAGCACATCTGCCCAAACACTGTATGTCCCCTCACTGCAGTTAGATCTCATGGGACCAGTGACAGTGAAAATAATTATGCTCGGGGCCTGGCCGATGAGAAAGACAATCTTGTGTCTCCCCCCACTCCCTACTTCAATTCACTCTTAAGTGTAGAAGGTCTGAGCTCAAGACTCGAGAGAACAAAATCAGACTTAAATGGCAGTCCTTTGGGGACAGCTGTCTGTTCCTTATTTATTGCCCTTTCTAGTCCCATTTCACCAAAATAAAAAGGCACGAGAGGACAAGAGTTGTGTTTCTGCCAACTGGAAAGGTACATTCATGAAATAGTTCACGTTTCTGTGCAGTACAAGAAATATCTACTCGCCTTTGCCAGTCAGACCCTTGCAACTTACAGGATGATTTAACTCCCTTTCAGTAAGAGTTTCCCTACATGATTTTTTTTCCTAAAGCAAAGACATGAGGAAATAGGAATTGTTCAGAAGAGGATTTTGCAACCTTCAGCCCATGGGCCAAACCCAGTTCATCACTCGTTTTTGTAAATAAAAGTTTTATTGGGCCACAACCTCACATATTCATTTGCCTACGGAATAAGGCCGCTCTCACGAAAATGGCAAAGTTGAGCAGCTGTGACAGAGATTGATCTGCAAAGCTTAAAATGTTTACTCCTGACCCTTTCTAGAAAGTGCCTGCCAGCCTGTGGCTTAGAAAGTGACTGTGCCGTCTGTGAACTTGCATCAAGTCAGAGCACCCCAATGTCATGGGCTCTACACTGTGGGACTCAGACCAGGCAAAAAATGAGGTACAAGTTTATTTAAGTGTCTGTGGGTAGTTTGATCACGTCCCTTGGGATTGTTTTTCCAACCAAGTCAATTGATTTCATTAACACCCTGAACTTCAAATTGGCCACAGCTGGAGAGAACCGTCAACTGGGCAGTGAAGTGTAACCACCGTCACATGTTCCTTGGTGACAGGGCATGGTTCAGACAGAGTGTGAAAAGGGAGGCTGGGGATGGGAAGTCAGGCAGAGCAGGGGGAGAAGAAAGAGGGCGACCGTGAACACATTGAAGCTCTCGTCTAGTCGACCTGCCGCAATGGTTCCCTCACCAGATTCGAGACTCTGAATTTGCACCTGTACAGGGCCCTGGTGAGTCTGCAGCCCTAAGGAAGGGCTGTGGGGACTCGGGAACTCTGTGCCAGGGGGCAGAGTTTCAAGGACAATTATTTTTTGCAACTAAAGGTGCTTCTGTGCCAGGAGATGACATACCCTCAGAGACACCAGTCTGGGTGTCTCCCCCTGGCACTGCTGGCCTCCTGGGCAGGAGAGCTCTGTGGAAGTAGGCTGTCCTGTGCAAGCCAGGATGTTTAGCAGCAGCCCTGCCCTTCACCCACTAGATGCCAGTAGCACCTCCCTTCAGCTGTGACAACTCAAAAGATCTCCAGCTATTACCAACTTTCTTATGGGGGACAAAAATCACCCTGATTGAGAACCACTGCTGGCAAAGGTCCAGGCCTGAAGCAGCTCATGGAGGCCAAGGCAAACTACTCTGGACCTCCAGGAGCAGCAGTGGGTGAAGCGGCCCCATCCCGCACCACAAACGTAAGCCTGACCAGCAGACTATGCGGTGGTCTTTCAAGAGAAGGATCAGTGTTCTCCACGAGGTTGGGTGTGGTTTGCCTCCCAAATCAGGGGTCTGCAAAGTTAGATTTTCCCTAAACTCCTCTCAGAATCATCAATTCCTAATAAGTTGTCTGTCCCTCAGTAGGTTTCAAGAAATCCCCGTGGCTAAGGTCTTCACTGTCGTTTCCCATGTCCACTAGATAACTGAAATCTCCAGCCCCTGCTGCCTCCTCCATATTTCTTTGCTCTGGCCACGAGCCTGTCTAGTGGGTGCACGCACAGCAGGCCACGAGTGCCCGCAGCTGTGCATCTGCCGTCTGCTGCTGTGCGACCAGGAGCAGTGCTGGCAGACACACCGATTTCCTTTAGTCAGCTGCCGCCAGGGAAGGGAGGCCCAGACCAGCGTGGAGGGTGGGGGTGGGAGGGTGTGCACCCTGACTTTGCACCAGACCCCTAGCTCCACAAGCTCTCCTTCCCCACCCCCTAAGGAAGGGGCATTTCTCCATTCCTCCCCATTCTGTGAGACTGGCCCAAATGGAAAAAAAGACTTCTTTACAGCAGCTCCTTCTAAAGAAGACCATGACGGTTCTGGTTTCCCCAACAAAAGAGGCTTTGTTTTTCAGCATCATTCTATCTAGGGACTTGCCTTTGAACCAGCATGGGTGGGAAGTGATGAGTTAGAATAGTCCTACAATCGCTTCTCCTATAGACCCAGTACAGTCAGAGTCTAGCCTGGTCAGGGTCAAAACTCAGGTCTCTCTCCTAGCTTCTTCCCACGGACTTGCTCATTGACTTCCTGTAAAGTTACCCCAATAATGAAGAGATGTATAAAGTGGTGAAAGGAGAAGCCAGATATTTTTAGCGACTCGTGGGGTCAGTTTTAACCACTGCTTGCAGCTATGCCACCATGTGGCCTATGGCTGATCAAAAGGATGCGCAAAATATTCAGAGCAGTTGAAGACTGTTTGCTTGAGTTTGCTCTGGGCTGACACTGACCCCACGCTGCTTTCCAGAAACCAGCAGCCCAAGTCAACAAGCAGACCACACTGGAGTATTTGCTTGGGAAACACTTGACGACACACGGGGCAGAAGCTAAATGACTCTCGAGTGGTACAAAGTGGCAGCCAGGGATCCAGAGTCCTGTGTTGTTTCTTCAAGATTTTTGAAGAAGCCCTGTCATTGCCAGGCACTGTGAGCAAATGTGAACAAGACCCTCACCAGGAAATGACGTGGTGCAGTGAAAGCAGACGACTGAGTCAGCCATCCATGCTGACTCAGGAAGCGGGGAAGAAGGCACTGCTATGGCAGAAGGTACAAGGCTAGCTCAACGCAGACAGGGGGTCCAAAGAAGATTCTCTGGGGGATGGTTACCATGACACTTGAAGGGCTTGTGAAGGAGCCAGTTAAGCCAAGGTTGGGCAGGGGTTGGGAGAGAAGATAGAGGTAGAGGAAATGAGAACATTTTGTGCCACAGAAAGTTCTATATATTCTAAGGAATGACAGCAAGGCAGTGGCACTGGAGTCCAGTGAGCAAGGAGGAGAGTGGCAGGGCCAGGGAGGTGACATGGAGCCAAAAGGAGTTTCTGGTAGGCCACATGGTTTGGAGAGAGTGTTTCCTGTGTCCGCAGGCAGGATTAATCAAGCACTTGAGAGGCAGTTCGGTGAAATGAAAAGCACTGTCCTTGGTGTTCACCTCCCAGCTTTGCCTTCTAGCTGTGCCTCCTCAGAAGAGACTCTGAACTGTTTCTGTGACTCAGTTCCCTCACCTGTAAAATGGAAATATTTGTAGAGTCCACCTCATTAGGGCGAAGGTGAATGTTAGTGGGCTAACACACAAAGTACTTAGAAGACTGCTGTGAGAAGCAATCTTAGAAGGTGCAGTGAGGTCAGAAGGAATGCTGTCATTGTCCTTGGCCCCCACCTGTCACCTTCAAAGCATTTTTTCCTGAATGTCATCCCATATGAATTTTAGGTATCGTTATGCAATTTTTTCAAGTGTGTAATAGAGCTAGAATAATTTGCCTAAGGTCAAATAGGAGCTACTTCAAACTCCCCTGCTTCCTGCCTCTTATTATTGTGCATACAAAAAGTGGAAGAACTATGCAGGAGTGCTTCCAGGCAGAGATTCGAGGGACAGGAGGCAAACAGAGCAGTAAAGACCCATGACCATGTCCTAGCTTTGAACCAGCACCAGAGACTAAGCAAAATCCTTTCCATTTCATGAACAGTTCCTCACTGTACAATAATATACATACAATAGTATGAATAACTCTCAAAGAGGTTATATTAAGTGGAAAATGCCAGATGGAAAGAAGACATAGTCTGACTCCATTTGTACAAATAGTAAAAAGCATCAGAAAGGCCTTAAGTTAGGCTGCTAGAAGTCAGGACAATACCTGCTCTGAAGAGGAGAGAGGAGCATGAGTGAGAAGAGGTGTGAGGAGTTTCTGGAGTATTGGTCATAGTCTCTGTCTGACCTGGAAATTGGTACCACAAGGGCAAGCATTCATTAAGCTGCAACTTAGGACTCATGGACATTTCTGTAGCAGCTCTCTAAAATGTTCATTAAAAATGATCACCAGGAGGGGCGAGAATGTACTCATGATAATTTAAAAGGTGAATATATGTAACTCATCCCCTCAGTCGATGTGTTGTCTAGTACACTAGACTTTATGGCTACTGTGGGTCAAACTGCCATCAGAGACCACATGCTTTGTTTTGTCTGAAGGATTACATGTCCTTCTTTGTTTTCCTTCTCATTTATTTATATTGGAATGCATGCAGACCTTGGACACCTAAGGTCTTACCCCTGGACAAACTGCAAATTTATCAGGCCTGCCTGTTCACAACCCTTTCTTCCCTTTTAGGCACATGCACTTCCCACAAGCATTAGCAAGCTTCATAAGGGAATGTAGAAGTTTGGATGAAAGTAGCTTATGGAGCTAAGCAGTGCTATACAATGTACTCTTTTAAGCTTGGGATCCTGTGTCTCAAGATGCTGTTAGCTGGGAAGTGACAAAGTGTCATTCTTGCCATAAAAGTCTGTGAAGTCCTGTACGACTGAGACGATCACTGGACGGGCTGATGGATGAGCGGAGACAACGAAGCACAGGTGGACAGAGAGGCTTTTAAATGGATGAGCAGATGGTAGGAAGGGAAGTTGACAGGGTGAGACCAAATAAATGGAATCATGGATGAGTTAACGAGTAGATACAAAAGGATGGATAAAAGTCAACAAACAGGCAAAAGTAGATAAATGCACGTAGCAAAGGAGAAACATGGTTTGTGGGGTCTTAAAAAATCAACAACTTACAAATTCAAGCTATAGAATGAAACTCTTAGCTAAAAAATTAAATTTTTAGGCAATCATTGATATTTATATTAATTTTTAAATGATGCTCTTCATTGTATCTCCAGTTCAGGAGAGGCAAGGCAGTGTACGTGCATCTGGTTGATGAGAAAGTGAAACCAGAAAGATGAGCAACTTGCCCAAGGTTATGAATGATGATGGGGTCAGTGGTTGACACAGGGTTTGTGTTGGCTTCCAGATTTCCAAAAACCGCTTTTTCTTAAACTTTAGCAGGCATATGTGTTAACCAGGGATCTTAAAATGAAGCTCAAGATCCACTGTATCCGAGGGTGGATCCGAGACTCTGAATTTCTAACAGCTAACCAGGAGATGTTGATATTTGTGCACAGCCCGCATTTGAACAGCAAAGGTCTGGGGTGATTTCCTTTATCTCATGAACTGGGGAGAACTTGTTTTCCTTTGTTTTTCAGAAGGTGGCCAGGAAGGTGTGTATCATAGAGCCCAACCTGGGGTCTCTATCTGAGCATTTAGAGCTGAGTAATGCTCCCCACAGGGCAGGGAACCCTTAGAAAGAGGGAAAGCACGGCCTTAGTCTATCCTCTTCCCTCTTCTCATCAACAGATGTGAAGCTTCCAGCAACCTATTACCAGTTCCTGACAAGAGACCCAGCAGTCCCTGGAGAACATAAAGACACTGCATCCTGCCATGGAAACTTCCTTTCCTACTCTCAGTCTCCAACTCCTGTCTCAGTCAGCCTGTGCCCTTCACCTGGCTTTAGGAGGCAACTTGAACTTGGTGGGCCTCACCTGCTGCACAGCTGGAAACCGCTTCCCTAGGAGAAGCCGAATCTCCAGTCCCTCAAGATCTTCAAATTTCTCTCTCTTCCCACCTTGACAATCCCGCAGAGATTCAGCCCAAGAGGTAAGAAAGCTTTTTGAAAGCACCCTCTCTGGATTATATGAAAAAGGATTCTGTAGGGAAATACATTTGGCAATTTCTGAAGGACTTTTCAGACCTTTAACTGGCTTGAGTGCAGAAGAATTTTCAGAAGATGGTAGAATAACTCTTTCCCATACGTTGACAGTACAAGTCCCTTCCCTACCTGGCTCCATCTTGACTCAGAAGGACACATTTTGGGAAATACTGGTTTAACAATATCAATACATGTTAAATCCAGACATATCTGTTTTATAATGTCTATCCTTGTCACTGCAAAACACCTGCCCAGCAAGAGTGGAGCTTAAGGCAAAAGAAAATAATCAGTAAAACTGATCCTGTTTTTATTTACAAATTTTGTATTTTGTGGATCATGGATTTTTGCCTGAATTTTGATTCTTAAAATGCTGTGTTGAAATATGACTTATGAATGAGTTTTGGGCATCTCTAATTGATGGACCGATGCCAGGTGCCTTCTTGCCTCACCCTGGTTCCTTTCCCCACCAGACCATCCTCTCCCCAAGTAAGTCAAATCTCTCAGCTTCACTTGTGGAATTCCAAAGACTGTGTATTTACTACAAATTGTGCTTCCCAAGGGAACGGGAAAAAAAAAAAAAAATCACTGGTCTGGATGGCAAGAGACTGCAGTCCAGTCCCAACTCTGCTACAGAATATCAGAAAGACCTTGAATAAATCATTCCTCCCCTCTGACCCTCAGCTCATCTTCTCTTTCACACCTGCTTCCAGCTTAGATTCTGTGTGATTTTTTTAAAAGCCTTTCAAAAGGGTTTGATTTTCATTTTTATTGAGATATAGCTGACACTATGTTCCAGGTGTACGACACAATGATTCAGTATTTGCATATACAGACTACTTGCAACTTATGATGATTCCATTTAGTTTTTTTGAATTTAAGCTGATGAGAAAGTGATACACATTCAGCATAAACTGCACAGTGAATTTTGATTTCTTCCTGAGCTAGCGACATGTAGTACAGAACTCGCTTATGAAACTGGGCAGTGGTAGCATGTCAGCCACATAATCACAAGGGTCAACCACTGATAAGCGACAGACTGTTTTTTCGCTTCAGTAGTGTATTTGATAAATGACATGGGATAGTCAACCCTTCATTATAAAATAGACTATTTTAGAAGATTTTGCACAATTACAGGCTACTGTAAGTGTCATGAGCATGTTTAAGGTAGGTTAGGCTAAGTTATTTGGGTGGAGTAGATGTATTCAATGCATTTTTGACTTACAAGTTTTGATGTGTTGAGCAGGATGTAACCCTATTGTTAGCTAATGAAGATCTACATTTTTTTCTTGTGATGAGAATTTTGAAGATCTGCGCTCCTAGCAAGTTTCAAATATACAGCACAGTGTATTTGCACTGTGTATTTTTTACTCAATTGTGTCAACTAGTCACGCTGCAATCCATGACACCCCCAGGACTTAGGTATAGCTGTAACTTTATATCTTTTGACACCCTTCACTCATTTCTGTGAGAGTCTGTGATTCTGATTATCTCTCATGATCAGATAAGTTTGGAATACTGTAGAGGTACCAGATCAGAGCCTGAATTCCCATTCCCTGGGAGATCAGGTAAGTCTTGATCAAGGGGGTTAATAAAAAAGGGAGAAAGGGGAGGTGTAGAGGTGTTGCCAGAGGTCAAAATTGAAACACCCCAGGTATTGGGGTGCTGGTAGACAGTGAGAAAACATTTAGGACTGGATTCGTTGACAGGAGAAAAATGTGTCTAAGTCACTTTTCATTAGTCCAAACTGATTGCCAAGTCTCAAGTAGATCACGTGGTACCTGATGGACTGCCTTTGCCCCCAGAAAGTCCTAACAGAGCTCACTTTAAAAGAGAGTGTGGTCTTGACACTATCTGTGTCAGAATCACCTGAAAGGTGGTTTCAATGCAGTTTCCCAGATCCTGTTCCAAACCTACCACCAGAACTTGTCAGAGGGGGTCACGAGGATCTACATTTTCCACTGTCTTCAGTTGATCTTAATAACCATCGACACCCAGCGCTTTGAAGTAATATATGTGAATAGGGCCTGAACACCAGTTCCCCGTGCTCGATGGCAACCTAGGGATTCGGGGAGTGAGAAGCTGTCAAACTTTAACCGCCTCACCAGGGCCAAGCAAGGTGTGAGAATTCTGACCCACCAAGCCCCAGGCTGCTGTCACATGCAACATTTCCAGAACAATTTGTGTTGCCCTTCCTGCCAGACCTTGGCTGGTGAAGACTGATGACTTAATTCCCCGATCCCTGTCACTAAGTGAGGTTTACATGCCAACCAACCAATGGTGGATGGTACCCCAGCTCCCCTGGAAATTGTTCAGATGGCTGTCACCTGAGAAACCCATCAGGATGCTGGAGACTGGTAGAGAGGGAGGGGTTTTACTTGGTCTGGCTCCAACTCTTATGCCCGCAGAGCTGCTTACCCCACTAAATATCAGAGCAGGTGGGAAACCATACTGGGCATGCTGTGTAGCTTCCATCCTTAAGCAGAATTTGGTGCTATAGAGTATCCTGCTTAGAGGCCCTAGTATTTTGATGGAAGTGCAAATGTATACAACATAGAGGAGGGCAATTTGGTAGTATCTATGGAAACATGCTATATATATATTTATATATATATATTTACATTTATATTTTTATATTTTCCATGATCCAGAAGTCCCACTTCTGGGAACTTATGCTATGGGAAAACTTGAAAAAGCACACAAACACAAGTAAAAAGATGTTCACTGGAACACAAGCTGTAACAGTGAAAACAAAATGAAGAAAAAAAAAAAGCAAGTGGGCAGTGATAGGGATATATTAAAATAATGATGGTCCAATCATACCCGAAACACCATACAGCTTCAGATGGGTTCAAGCTTTGTGCAGCCACAGGGTGAGACCATTGCATATTAAGGGAAAGACTAATTACGAAATGCTATAATGACATTTGTTTGTAATTATGTATCTGTTATTGGAAGCCCAGAGACAAATACCAAAGGAATAGACATCTAGGGGTTGGGAAGGGAAACACAGGACAATTTCAACTTATATATTTCTATAGTTTTATAATTTCTAAAACGCTATTTTTGTCTGCTAATTGGAGAAGACAAAAATTATATGGAAAAAGATGGAAGCCCACCCCCTTTCCCGGGAACGAGGAGCAAGCTACTTTCTCAGGGCTGAAATGGAGCTGGGGACAAGGATAGTAAGCACAAATTCTATCATTTCTGAGGCACTGTGAGGAGCAGTGTGAAAATTAATTCCTCTCCAAATCTTATGCTAACTTATTCAGAGCTATTTTTTTTAACGGAAAAGATCTGGAGTTAATCGAGGAGCATGAGAACCAGGGTGAGTGGTTTCAGAGGTCCACCATCCCATCTCCACCCCAGACCTCTACAATGAAGCTCCGAACCCACATAAAGCACCTGCTGCCTCCACAGCTGACAAGAGGTGTGAACCCCAAGGACAGTCCCTGTGGCCATCATTATTGGCCAAACATGGTCGTGACAGGCAGTTTTGTGCAGTGGCTAAAGACTCTGGATGTCTCCCATTAGAGATGGGATCCTGAGCAGACCTCTTAATCTTGCTAAGCCTCAGTTTTCTCATCTGGAAAATGGAGCCTCATTCATTCACCAGTTATTTCATGGATGCCTCCCAGGAGACAAATACCTGCTCTAGAAGTACTCCAACAGCTAGGGTGACAAGCAGCAAATCCAGAAGTACTTCTCTGTCTTCACGCAACTTTCAGAGCAGTAGGAAAGGTAGACAATAAAGGGAAGGAAGACAAAGTAGGTACAATATGCTATGTCAGATGGTGCTATCTGAGTGTTACAGATAACATTCAGTCAGAGAGGCGGGAAGAAAAGTCTTCTATGGGGTCTACATCAGGCAATGAGAACTGATCCAAGCCCACACAAAGCACAGTGTTCTGGATACAGCCCCTAACCCACAGTCACGATGCAGTAACTAATGTCATCACCGCCGCCGCTACCATGAACACCACCACCGTCTGCTCGCCCTCCAACCCCTGCAGCCAGCACCAGTCCTGTGTGTCTTTCTCCACTGCTAGTTAATAAGAGGTACTCTTTTTAGTTTTTACTTTAAGCAACAACTGGTATGGGGCAAATTTTCATAGCCAACCTCATTTGATTCTCATGAACCCTCAAAAAGTGGATATTGTTACTCAAATTATTTTTCAAAAGAGGACTCTGAGGCTCAGAGGCGTTGGGAGTCACCCATAGCACACAGGCAGCACTCACATCCCCGTTGGTCTCACTGAGGTTTAAGGTCTTAATGGCAGAGTACTTCTGCCCCCAGGCCCAAAGACCACCTCTGCCACCCCAGCTCAGACAGGCTCTGCCTTTCTGAGGGCCTGGCAGCTGACCCCACCTACCCTCTGCTGCTCTTCCTGCCTGCTGAGCTGTGCCCGACCTTGCTGCTGAAGACAACCAGTAAAGGCAAATTTGGAATCAGAATCTGTTTGCTTCTTGGTCCTGGCTGGGATTTCAGGCCAGGGAAGAGCGCAGCAGGCAGCTATTAAGCTGGGACCCTGGACGAGGGAGAAGAGGCTGAGTGGGAGAAGATTGATTCAACAGCTGACGTCAGACCTACTCCTCATATCTTATATGATGAAAGAAGTTCCCCTTCTTTCTTTTTCATTGTAGTATGTAGAATTTGTGGCTTTCCCTATAAGAGGTAGAGTAAAAAGGAGAGATAGTGGAGCAAACCGGTCGGGTCTGAGAGTGCCTACCTGCCTCCTCCTGCAGGTGAGTTCTTGTAGCTGGTATAGCATAGAAATAGAAATTCTCCACAGACAAAAAGGAACTCGAAGGCAGTTCAAATTGCTACCAATGTGTTGGAGTGATGTGACAAACCTGAACCCAGGATGCAACCAAAGTACAATGTGGAAGGGTTATGTTCCCCTTGCCAGAAGAGAGTTATAGAGTCAAATAGGACAAGGGCACTTGAAAAACTACATTTGGGGGCCTCCCTGGTGGCACAGTGGGTTGAGTGCTGCACTGTGAAGCATCTGCTGCACAGCGGCACCAGTTCGATCCCTGACCAGGTTGGGGACCCACATGGCACAGCAGACCTCTCCTGCCTTGCCCGCTGCTCCCCTCAGCAGTGTATTTCAGTAGATCTACCTGTTCTGCTCCCCATGCTGTCTCTGGTGAATCCTCTCACTTCTTGAGACTCTGGCCTGTACCCCAGCTCTTGTATGCATAAATAAATATTTTTTTAAAAAAAGCACATATGATATTTTAAATACCATATGATGCTTCCAAAAAACATTAATCAGATTTTATTTCACAACACAAACTAAAAAAATAAAAGGTAGCGTAGTGTTTTAGGGCTATGAGAGGGTTCCCCAACCATGGCATTATTCAGGGCCAGATAATTCTTTGTTGTGGGGTGGGGCAGTTTAGAATGTTTGACATTAGAATGTCATCTCTCCTGCAATAATCCATGGTATCTCCAGACACTGCAGCATGCCCCAGGGACTAAAATCACCACAGCTGAGAAACGTGGTTCTGGTTAAAGCACAGGACACAAGTGTTGAGACCCGTTTTCAAGCCACTTGCTGTGTTGTGATCCTGAACGTGTTTCTAACATCTCCAAGTCTTTGGTTTCCTTATCAGCGAAATGGAGATGACATAAGCATTACTGTGAAGATCAACCAAGTAAAGTCCACATGAAGAGTTAACATAGTGTTCCACTTAAAGTGTCCCAGCTGTTAGCTCTATTTAGGACGGTCGATCTTTGTTGCCTTGGGGATGTACTCTAGTCCCTGGACAAGAGAGTGGGAATACAACAATCAGAAACTCTGGGACCAGGGGGTAGGGATGTGAGAGTCTAGTCTGGCGTTTGGTTAAAAAGAGGACATGCCCTATTTAGAAGGTGACAGTACAACAAAACACCTGAGAAACACTTGTCTGAATCACTGCCATTGAACACAGAGCTGTAGAGGGTCTTGCTTATACTAGAGGAAGAAGAAGGGAGGCCCAACCAGCTTGGTTGGTCCATCTAAGCTGCTGAGGTTTTACAAGCTGAGCGTGCCCTGGCTGCATGCGGGGGCCATGTGGGCTGTAAGGCTATGAGGAAGGGAAGCAAGTCAGACAGGGAGGAAAATGATTCTCTGAGGTGCCGTCATCACAGTCAACAGAACCTGCCTGCCCATTTTGGCTTCACCTGTTAAATGTTCCTCTGGAGAACTCTTCCTATCAGAGACACACCCAAGCTTTATGTTCTCAGGCAGGATTAATAACTGATGTCACCAAGAGGCCCCTCCTCTTTTAAGAGTTTCCATTTTCTGGTGACACATACAGAGAAGTGGTTAAAAGCATAGACTGGAAATGTACTGTGATCCCCACTCATCCATTTACCAACTCTTTGATCCTTAGTTCCCTCTTGTCAAGATGGGTTGAACAGCTAGAACTGTTGTTCACTGTAGTTCCCTTGACCCTCCCACTTCAGCCCTTATATCCAAATGCTTGGGGCTAGAGAGTAGCCATGCCGCTGCTGATGAAATGTTTCTGAGTATTTACTGTATTCGAAGCACTGTACTGTTTTCTCATATCACTCTGTGAAAGTGTGAAGTATTCAGCCCCAAATTGTTTAGTAACTTCTCCATGGTCACAGAGCTGGTAAAGAACAGTCAAAAGTTGAAAAGGGACCTATCCAACTCTTGCAACTATCACCTTAGTGACAATTTAGGTGCATCGGGCAGGATTTGATAGCGCAAAGACATTATCAGAGAGCATTTTGTATGCTCATAAAGGAACACTGTCCCCTTAGGACGTGTGCTACTTCACAGAGAAAGAGCCAGGTTAGGCCCCTAGGAGAACCACAAGGAAATCATCCTGGAAGCTGGAAACATATGCATCCAAAGAAGAATTTGGATTTGCCTTGATAGAGCTACCTGTCTGCCCTCAGGAAGGATTGGAGAGATTAAAATATCTCCTCACTTATGCCAAATCCCATGCAATCTTGGGCATGAAATCCAGACATTGGTATTTTTTGACTGTCCCAAGATGATTCCATCTGAGGCCAAGGTCAAGAATGAGTGTCTATTTTAGCAACTACCTTACATCTTTCTAATGGCTGCACAATCAAACCCTTCTTTAAAAGAGATGGAGAAGACCTGGTAGCCATTTTCTTCAGAGTAAGTGATAAACATTAACTCAAATTTTGAGTTCCATGTTAAAAGGGACAAAATTGATGGCATCTAACGATCCAAACATATGATGGTTGAGATTCATAAGGCCAAGCCTCAGTCACCAGTCAATGAAATCTGTCTCAAATAGTGAACTGAATTGGTCTCCTCTTCTGACTTATCAAGTAATGTGATTCCCCCAGCAAATGACTTTCCCCCCAAAACATACATTCTTCTTGTTGAACTCCATTCCTAGACTATAGGAAGGGACTCTGAGAAAAGGTAGAAGGATACAGATCTTTGATGATTAGGTGAAAGCCCTCAGTAACTATGGCAACACTCCAGGGGTTGGGGATGGTAACTGCTCCATCTTTCTTCTTAATGACCAATAGATACAGTTAAGGAGCTCCAAATTCTGTTTGCCATGGCCAAAAATACTGGCTAATTTGTGCAATAAAAAAAAGAAGGGGATTTATGAATCATATGGTTTATGAAACCATATGTTTTCAAGATTTACTGTTTACTTAAGGAAAGGTTTTCTTTAACTAGGTTACATTTTAGTTGCTGGACTAAGGCAGTATACCTGGGGTAAAATTCAAATGTACTGCATATAGAAATCCAGAATGTAACCAGGTCAGAAATCAGCACTGAAAGGAAAAATATGCTACACAGCAAAGTAAGATCAACAGAAATTCACAGCTTTTATTTTACAAAACATTTTGGCTTAAATGGTAAGTTCTGCCATGCTTCCCAACACACGTGATATTTCTGACCTAATGCCTTTTTGTACTCTTGCATTTGCTTTCTCAACCCACTTTGCAAGTCATCTATCTTTTTCTACTTTAAGATACCCCACTAAAAAAGGGGACCAGGACAGTGAGTCTCAGAAGGATTCCAGGATGTTGAATTTGAGCCAGCAACAAAATGTGAGTGCTAGAAAGCTCTAAATATAGCATTCTCCCACCGGACAAATACATTCTCACCACACTGGCCTCCTTTCAGCTCCTGGAATATTGCAAGTTCTCTCTTGCCTCAGGGCCTTTGCATATGTTGAAGGCACATTTCCCTTTCCTTTCCTTTCCTCACCTTTCCTTTCTAAGGTCAAGGCCTTCAAACCCGAGTCTTAGCTTAAGTCACATTTCAGAGAGCTTCTTTGACCATTCTTTTATGGAGTTAGCCCTCAGTTTCCCCTACTCTTTACTCTGCTCATTAGATAATTGTGTGTGTCATATTCCCAGCTAGATAAACCATTTTGTACCCTGCTCTCCTCTTTCACTATGGCTTCCAGTTGAGTTTGATTCATGGGAGGAGATCAGAGGGCAGCAAGCGAGAGAGGGTAGGGTATTCATTTCTCCCTTTGCCAGGCAGCAGGTTGGCTGCTGTTTTCTAACTAAGGCCTCAGCTCTTACCCATTGGCCCTCCTTCATTAGACTTTCTTTAATTACCCTTTGAATGTGCCATCTGTTTCCTGCTGGGGCTCTGACCCACACAGGGACTGGGCCTGATTTATTCACCAATGTACACTTGGCAAACAGCAGAGAGCCTGGCACATGGTAGACGCTCAATAAATATTTGCTGAATAAATGAATATAAAACAAATCAGAATCAGAATTTTTTTAAACGTCTTTCTTGTCTCCATCCTATTTGTTTCCAAAAACTCTAGTACCAAACTCTGGCACAGAAAATACATGAGAGCGTTGTTGGGAGTGTGGGCTGGTGTGGGAATCACACCAGCATGGCTCTCTCAAATCCGGTACATTAGAGAAGCATTTTGGGAACACCATAAAGGCGGGTGTGGCATCTCATGCAGTTTCTGCAATGAAGGTGCACAATATGAGGGTCAGCTGGAAAGGAGTGATATTTACATCTCAAAGATCCCAGGAGGACTCTGGGTTCAGCTGCTGGATGACAACAGGGATAGTGGGGGGAGATGACGCTTTTGTGAATCCATCCACTGAGAGTGTTTACGGTTCTCCTTTGGTAGCAGTCCCAGGGATCAGAGGAAAACTGGAATAATTATGACCCTTGATCTGATGTGCTAACTCCAGTACAGTTGGATAAAGGTGATTCACCCAGATGCCTCTATTCCCAGTTCACACCACCTCGTCCCCCAGTAAACAGCTTCCGAAGGAAAAAACAAAAACCAAAAGCACCTGCAAAGCTACCTATGTTTTGGGCAGCCCTTTTCCTGAGTTAAAATGGAGCCATAGAGGACAATTCTCAGGTGATAGGAAGCCCAGCCACCCACAGGCCATGGGTCACTCAGGAGTGATGAGATTAAGTTGTATAAAGGAGAGCTCTCTGAGCTCAGTCAGGCTGGAATTCTCTCCCTGCTGGGGGGCCTGAGCTTGAAACAGATCCACAGACATGGACCTGGCTGGGCTCATTTCTGGAGCTGATAATGATCTCAATGGGAAAACTTCCAATGTTGTATTCTCCCCATTGTCTTTCTAGCTCCAGGCCCAGAGATGGGCCTGTTTCTCATCCACAAAGAACAAATTAACTCCTATAAACAGTGGCAAATGGGAATTGTCTGAGAAGTTAATTGATACTGGGGGAGGGGGGTTCAGAGAAGGAAAAGCTGAGGTCTGGGAGCTGAGAGTTGGATTTCTCACTTGGGGAGGCAGGGCTCCATTAGCATTAATAGGTGTTACCGGCCATAATTAGGCCACAGATTCTGGTCACCTCTTTTAACTCAGACAAGGTGGGAAATCAAGATTCAGGGAGAGAGGGCTCATCTTTCTGGCTGCAAGCATTCCAGAAAATCTGAGCAACTGAGGTCCCCAGTTGGGGGTGTCAGTGAGGGTCTGAATCACTGACATCTACAGAAGCACCAAATCTCATGTGCATCCACGATCTCAGGCCCCTCCTTCTGTCCTTATTAGAATGATTCCTGAGTTCCATTCAATCTTCCTTCTCCCTGGTAAGTGAGCAATGGACTGAGACAGAGTTAAAAAGGAAGGTAGCGGGAGGTCGGCACTCTGGGGCACCTAATCATAGGAGTAATAATAATTCAAATATTGAGTTTGCCATGTGCCAGGCAGATAATTAAGTGTGCTTTCCGCATGTTACCTCACACTTCACAATAGTCCCGTGTGGGAGACACTGCCGTTTACTCTGGAGGAAGCTGAAGGACTGAGCGACCGAAGCCACTCACCTGAGTCACACAGCCTGAGCAGCTTTAGAATTTCACCCAGGTCAGTTTGACCCCAGAATGCTAAACCCTAATGTGCACTCACAGCTGCAGTTGGGCCACAAAGGCAAAAGGGCTCTTTCAGATGCAGAGGGGGTTTCTGAAGTGCCTAGCAGGAAAGGCCCCTTACATGACCTCATCCTCACCTCAGATGTGGTGCTCTTCGGGGAACACTATGTCTTGAATGAACTCCACTAACTGATATTTTATGGACTCCACACCCACCTCCATGCCAAAGACATCCCAGGCACCCAGGACCACAACTTCCATCATGTCATGAGCCTGCCATGACTCTTGACTTCCTGAAGGGGGGATTGCTGGGAACTAAGGGTGGAGTCGAGCAGCCATGCTGGTGTAGATCAGAAGGTGTGGGCCTGAAGAGGGCTCGTTTGTGCCTGCCTGCAGCATGCACCCCAGGCGCCCCACTCGAGTGTTACTGGTCGGACACGGACAAACAGAAATTAACGTCTCTCTCTGTGCTCTGCATCTTTTCATTTCCCTTGTAAGCAAACCTTTTATTGATCTGTGTGTGCCCGCCTTTGGGCCTTGTTCTGAGCTTTTGGTAAGCACAATTTTTTTTTAAAGTGTGCAGGGGATGACTCACAGCCAGGTCATCCCATTTCCCTTTGGGGTTGCCCTGTGACAGTTGAGTGGCTTCGAAGACGACTGATGATCTCCAGAGCAATTCTTATGTCTAGACCAGGCTTTCTCAACTACTGCCTATGGAGCAGACAAGTTTTGTCAGGAGGAACGTGCTGCCCTGCACTGCAGGACGTACAGCAGCACCTTGACCTCTACCCAGAAGAGGCTAGGAGCACCCTTGACCCTCAAGTTGTGACAAGAGAAATATCTCTGGACACCGCCAGTGTGCCCTGGGTGACAACCGCCACTTTATCCGCCCCTTTGAGATCAACTAATCAAGACGACACACAGTACAACAGTGTTTGAGTGTGTAACTCAGTCAAGAAATTTCTCTTCTGATTTTTTACCTAGGATCCAGTATAGCCACAGATAAAGAAAGAAAAAAAAAAGTTATTTTAGGCGTTCTCTTCTTTCATCTAGCTATGAGCTCAATCTGCTTCCAAGAAAAAGACACAAGTAAAACTTGAACTGGACTTTTCTCTCTTTTAAAACCAGCACCACTGATTTGAAAGACAGCCCCTGCAAAATCTGCTCTTGCCAGCATGAGAAACCCTGGCAAGATCGGAACTGCTTGCCACTAGGCATTATGGAATCATGGCCAGACACACTCTCACCAGAAGCCCAGCATCAGAATCGGAAGTCCCCCCAGGGGTCCCTGGACTGGTAACCGCAGGGAGGTCGATTTGAGCACAGTGATTGGTGCCAAGAAGCTAGGAGCCCTTAGATTTTACACAGCTGAGAGTCAACGACTTGTTCTTAAAAAAGACCCAGAGAGTAGAAATGCACAGACAGGTAGCTTTTGCTCCTTTGTATAAGGAGCAAAATTAGGGTTTTTGCTCATTCCTTGTGCATGGAAAAAGCAAGAGGTAAAAGACAAGATGGGAGCTGGATAGCCTACAAACTGGAACACCAAATGCTTGGGTAGCCCGAAATTAGGAAAGGCTATTTGCTCGAACAGAGAAAAGTAATGGGGGAAATATGCCCACTTTAGCTAAATGGATAGGGAATTTAGCATGACATCCTAAAGATGCTAAAAGGTTTTGTACCAAAGGAAACACTAGGCTTTTTCTCAGTCATTTTGTGTTGAAAGACATAAACTTTATCTTCTAGATGGTGCCCCGCCTGTTTGCTCAGCCTGATTTGTGACAGCTGGCTCCCAAGTCATGGTCTGGTTTTAATTTGGGGAGGCCAGGCTAGAGGAGATGCTTGGCAGAACAGGGCTGGGAACACACAAAAAAGACAGACCGACCAACCGACACACACACACACACACACACACACACACACCTGAGTGCTCAGGGATATTGGCAAAAAAATGAGATAGGCTAAAGAGAATTCATCTAGGTTAAACACTCAAACAACAAACCAACCAACCTCAAATTCTTAAAAGACTCTGCTCACATGGCCTTTGATTTCTACATTTATTTGATACTGGAAGGAGCCACAGTTGAGAGTGGCAGTGTCCACCTTTCCTGCTGTATTCAGTGACAATACTCAAACCAATAAATGCATTGGGGAGTAGCCGCTTTCTGATTTAATCTCTACTATGTAATTAGGGAAAATACCGTCACATTTCAGATACCAAGAGCTTGATCCACTAAGATGCTATTTATTTGTCAAAAATTCTTTGATGTCAGGGATATCTTCAGAGCTTTTTAGAAGTATAACCTAGAACATATATATCTTTAAGTGGGCTGTTAGACTTGGGGCTAAGAGAGGATACAAAGGGGCACTATAGGAGAGATCAAACCAGAGACATGGCGGTAAGCTTGGTTAGTAGGTGAGACGTCTTCATTTCTCTAACTCGATGGTCCTCAAACTTAGAGGGTCTAAATGTTCTCTGGGGCACTACTGGAAATGCTGGTCTCCAGGTCTGAGCGCTAAGAGAGTCTCTTTGCACGCCTGGGATGGGGTTCAAGGACTAGCATTGTTGATAAGCAACCCAGATGAATATAAGTGGCCCCTGGACTGATGGAATAGATGGCTGACTTTTTACACAGAGAAATACACTCCCCAACGCTGACTCTAGTAGCTTATATTGGGAAGTAGGGTTTTAATCACATTAAGTTTTCAATTTTTTGGAAGACATTTCGTGTGAGCAGATGAGGGGCCTTAAGGACAGGTGATGGTCCACCCAGAATCACTGCTAACCCTCACACCACTGCCAGAATACATCATGAAGAAGAGGCTATAGGCATTTTCCCCAAGTGGTCAAGATAAGAAGGTCAAGGATCTGGTTAGCTATTAAGCTGGACTGCTTAGAAGGCTGGTTATGTTTATAAGGAAGGAAGAGTAAACAAAGAGTACATTTTGTTGATAGAAGTTAATGGAAATCAAGATTTAAATACAAATCATTTTGGAAACTGCCTAAATGTTCAGTCCCAGAAGTGCAGTACCATTCATTCAACTGAATATTTACATAGTCATTTACAATGATGGCTACAAAAGCCATGAAAAAAAGCTAATGGCAGAACAAAGAAATTTGGGATGCAAAATTTTCAGTATATCTACAACTCAGTTGGGAAATAATAACATATCAGTATATAGGGAAAAAAAACTTGAAAATTCCCCCATTTGTAACACTAGTCAAGTGGTGAGGGTTAGAATTTTTTCCCATTGCTGGTATCATTTTTTCTTAATTTCTCACTTCTACATTTTCCTAGTTCCTCACACTTAAAAGTATAAATCACAAAACTTGAGTTTCAAAGTTATTTTCACATGAACAAGAGCTATCTCATTTCCCTTTGCGAAATTCCCAAAATTAAAGGTTCGAAGAAATGTGGAAACATTCTTTAAAAATCTACTGTATAAAAGTTTGTTCCAGTTTAAAGAGCCCATCTCATACCTTCCCTCCCTGACCCCGAATCCATTTTTCCAGTATTGCCTTTTCAGTAATAAAATGAATAAAATCAGCAATCTTTTCTCTCCTGTCAGCAGCCATGGTTACTTACTCCGGGCATAGATGACTGCTGGTGCTCATGAGGCTATAAACCAGATTTTTGAATGGTTATTAAATACCAGCCTACTGGAAGAATTTCTCTGGACCCAGATGTCAGTGAGACCGTGATGTGAGAGGTGCAGCAGCCACTCTGGCCTGGGTGCTACCTATTGGTCCACTGCTCCCAGTCTCTCCCTTCCTGGCTCCCTGACATTCCTGCTTCTCCATACACCAGGAAAATGCCCCAGAAAGAGAAACAGGGACGAGTGGATTTTCTCATGACTTCACCCTGGTTTCCTCTGGCCCCTGAGGTGTGAGTCAGGTTCAACAAGAGGGCACAGCTTCTTTGAGATGCGCAGAGGAAGACAACCCGTGGGAACAGCCAGAAGTTTTCCTGAAGGACTTCCTTAGCGCTGAGGGGGAGGGTTGGGCCCCACCCCCACCCTCCTTCCAACACAGGTCTCCATCTTGACACCTCCACATTGAGCTCACCACAGGGACCTATGCCAAAGACCGGAGTTCTTCAGAAAACTATGGCTAGCATATACTATGGGCACTTGATGTCAAATTCAAATGGTGGGCTTCTGCAGGAGGAACTGGATGACAGGGGCCAGCCCCACAGGAATGAGAAACCTACTCCTCAGTAGTACGCATCTGTGACTTTAATTTCTGACAGCATAGTCCCTCTTTGTTTTTGAAAATAGTCTCTTCATTTTCCTTTGAGAAACCTCCCTCTTCATCCTCAATCCCTGTACTTTTGATGACCTTGCCCTCCTTACCCAGTTGCTGTGTTGGCCATGTGACTCAGGCCTAGTCAGTCAGAGAAATTCCCTTCCCGCCGTTCTTCCCTCCCCCCCACCCCCATCACCCACAAGTTGGTTTTGTGATCCCAGTCAGGCAAATAAGACTCCATTCTGGGGCTGTGGATAACACTATTAAGAAAGAGCGTTTCCCTTTACCCTTCACCTGAGGCTACGGGCTATCAGTCTGGAGCTGCTCTGACAATGAAGCCAGATCGTTAGGAACAAGAACTAAATATGGAAAGATGCTGGATCCTGATGACATCATTTGGGCACCTGGATTCAGCTGTGACTGGAACCAAAAATCTGTGAATTTCAGTTACTTAAATATAAAAAAATCTTGTTGGTTTATACCAGTCGGAGTGGGATTCTGACACTTGCAAACCAGAGCTTTGGAAATGCAGTGGACAAAGACCATCCCTACGCATTTCCTGAGTATATCCCACTGATGCTGGGGCCAACTGAGAGAACTCAAGGTGAGTTCGAAAGTTGCCAAATCTATAGTTCCATCCTGGGCTGCTCTCTTTCCCAGTGAAAGGAGTGAATGCCAAGATCTGGGACATGCAATTTATGAGCACGTCTGAGGTGTGGCCACTCAAGTAATGGGGCGCCAGCTGGTTAGGAGGTTTTACCCAACAATTTAAATAAAGAAATTGGGTTAGAGGATGGCTATCCAAGTTATGTAGAGGAATAGGAGAAATGTTCCTTCCCCAAATTAAATATAGAAATGTTTTGCATTACAAGGATTAAAAAACATTTCAGACATTCTTGGTAAAGTGAGCTGTTCCAGTTGTTGCTTCGATCCCAGCACTGCTGTTTTCTCATTCTTTTCCAGTTTGCCAGCAAAGCTGAAACACTACCCGCTTACCCCCTAGCAATCACTCTCTTGGTGTTACACAACCAAGACTCCCTTGCCAAGGTGTGTAGGTGATGTGTGTTAAGGCATGGATGTGCTACAATAACACATACTGATCAGAGCCCGCAAGGACACTTCCAGGCTTCTATTCTGCTGTGTTTCTGCATACCTGGGCCAATAACACATACATTTTCAACCAATGGCAGCCTGGGTCAAAAAATAATGAGGAAACATTACTCCATTTCTAAGTATTCAAAGCAGTACTCTGTCTCCTTGGACCCTTCCCCTAGGAGCACTTTGCCAATTTCTTCTTGAAGTCACCATCACCTCTATCCTCTAATTTCAATCTTTGCCCTATTTATACCTTGGGTGCTGCCACCTTTGCCTCTTGCCTGGACTGCCAGGTCCTGGACTGTCTGCTAATGGGTCTCCTTTCTTCCAATAAAGTTCCCACGCCGCAGCCAGAAGCTTTTATTTTTAAAAAATGCATTTTGATTATTTTACTTCCCCTTCCTGCTTGACTTGAAATTTCAAGGTCTTCTTATTGACTTCGGTGGAAAGACCCAAATAACTAAAATACCCTAAATGGTTCTGCATTGGCTAGCCCTTGCTTTCCTTCCCAGCTTTACTGCTTCTTGTGCTCCATTCAGCTATGGGGCCTTCTTTAAGTTCTTCATACTTGCCATATATTCCTACCACAGGATCTTTGCACATGGTGCTCTTACTGCCTACAATGCTCTTTCCCTTATTCCTCAACCATCACTTTTTCAGTGATGGTTTTAACCTCCTGACTTAGCCATATCCAGTTTTGTATGTCCTCCTATCCCTATACTTAGGACAAATACAGTTTTATATGCTACAATCAGATGGTTACTATTTATAAAACTCCAGTGTTGCAAGGTGCACATCCATTTTGATGTAGCATTGTATCTCCAGCACCTGTTTAGTCTGTGTCTCTACTAACCATTAATGTTTGTTAAGCGCTGAGAGGGTATGCGGCACTGTCCTAAGTTATTTATGTAAATCTAATTCTCATAATAACCATACAAGACACTGTTTTCATTCCATTTCAAAAATGAGGATACTGAGGCACAGATCACACAGGCTAATTAAACCATAAAGTCCAGTTTCCAATTCTGGCAGACCAAGCCACACCCAAGTCACATTTACTGGTTGGAAGAATGAATGAACAGAAACTATCTTTCTCTTTCCCTCACTTTTAGCTACACCTGTTTCCTCCCTATTGGTTCCAGCTGTCTCTGACCCAGTCACTGATTCAGATCCTCAATGAATAGCCATATTCCCAGCCTCATCCTTCTATACCACAGCCCTTTGTAAGGCACCAGTTGACAGTCTCTAGTTGTGCTGTAGTTGGCCTCTGAGGCCACCATTCCCGAGTCACCTGGCCTACACATAGCCCCACCCCCTTTGTATTGAACTATAACCCTAACTCGCACTATAACCATTGGTGCCTCCTACCCAGGTCCAGCCTTTTTAGTATTTGTACTTGTCTCCATCATCTTTGCTGCCTCTGATCTAGCACAACACCTCATACTTCTACCTTTGCCTCCTGTCACTCAGCTTTATTTGACACTGGTGTTTCAGGCCTCCTTCTAGCCTTGCCAAAGCCAAACAGACACACCTACAAGCTGGTGGCTATAGGAAAAGGATTCCTTGTCCTTTCACATAGAGTCACTGTGCAAATCTGTTGGGATCAGAAAGAGGATATGTATCAGACAAGATCAAAGACTTGACAAAAAATCACACCAGGTTCAAGTCCTGGCTGTTGGAGGTGACCTTGGGGTGGTCACAACTTCTATGAACTTTACTCATTTGTAAAATGGGTATCATCATCAGAATTGTGTCACAGGGCTGATATGACGCTTTAGAGATGTTATTTGTGAAGTCATTAGTATGACAGGTCACAGTCAGTACTCTGTGATGATTACCACCAGTGATTTACCAGTTATTAGCATCACCTTCACTCACACACAGACTTTGAAGCGACAATGCTCAAGTTTGCATCTCACCCCATTCAATTGCAAGCTGTGTCACTTTGACTACCTATCTTCCTTGTGCCTCCCTTGTACCATCTATCAAATGGGAATACCAATGATACCTGTCTAACAGATAGTTCATATAAAGTGCTTAGAACCTTAGTACCTAGCACATGATGAACACCCAATGATCTTTCATGTCAGTGTCATCACTATTTCCAGTGCCATGATCATCGAAGTCCTAAGCTGCCTTAGAGATGGGCTCAGGCAATCACAGGGTTAAGGCACTTCTGTAGGGTTCCCATATGGTCGTGGTGTAAGCGATGACTGTGCCGGCCTGACTCACTCTGTGTGAGCAGGAGGGCCGGATTGTTTTCCAAGGAGAAGGGACAATACACTCCCAGTTCTAAACAAATCGGGATGTGCCAAAGTCCTGATCTGGGGCTGGCAAGCCATTGGGGCTCTGTTTTTCCAGATCTTTTCTAAGGAAAAATGCTGCCCACGAAAAAAATCATGCTGCATGCCAGATTAAACACTACAGGCTTATTTAATAACATAAGTTACTGACCACAGGAGGAAAAAAAAATCCATCATCCTGAAATCTAGCTTTCACTGGAGGACCCAGGTGTTTTGACTAAGCCTTTTGTAGGGAGTACCTTTTGCTCATAGATGGTGATTCTAGGCTATAAAGATCCACAGACAGTTCTGAACACCTCCTTCTCAAAAGACTCCTGAATTTTCTATTAAAATTCAAATGCGACAGTGAGAGTCAACTGCAAAGAGACCGACTTTCCAAGCCTTGTCAACAGCACACGCGTGGCGTGCATGTGTGGCGTGGGAGAGGACAGGCTATTTAGGGTTTGCGGCAGCGCTGAACCAAGGAGCCATACTTAGAATATCAGCCACAATGCTTCTCTGCTGTCGTGTCTAACAATTCCATGGAAACATGAGGGCACGAAATAGATTTCTTTAGTTTCCCATTTCACGTGCTGGTGAGGAAAAGAAGCCCACAGGCACGTTTTCAAACCTAAAAATGCAAACCTGCGTGGCTGATGGATGTTGGGAGATGTTAGTAGCCAAAGCATTCTTAGGGACTAAACAACTTGAACCAGTCTGTTTGGGAGGAGAGGGTGATCATAATGGAGAACTGAACGTGCCGTGGAGTCTATGAAAGAGTTTAAATGGTTTATTATTTAATTCTCACACAAACCCTACATGGGAAGAACTTTTATTCACTAAATTTCACAAATGAGGGAACTGAGCCTTATAGAACTTAAGCAATTTGTTTCAGGCCACACAGCTCCTACCTCTGCACAAGTATTCAATATTGAGGCATTAAAAAACCAGGGCTCATGTGAGAACTTGCAAAAATTGGGATTAAAATAGTGCCCATTTTAACAATTCATTTGAAACTTGAACTAATTAAAAGTACAGGAAATTTAAAATTCAGTCCATTGCTGTCAAGCTCTTGAAATGTGGCTAATGCAACTGATGTCCTAAAATTTGAATTCAAATTTCAACAGCCATATGTTCCTGTTGGCTACTGGATTCTACAGTGTTGATCTGAGGAATTTTTCTCAGCTTTATCAGACATGGTTCTGGTCTGCTTTCCAAAAATCTCAAACACAGATGGGTATTAGTTGTTCTGAACAAGGATCCAGAGAAAACATGGGGATCAATCCCCTACCTCTCTCTTCCTTAAGATCAGAAGACTAAGGTGTGTTCTTCCCATGTGGCCTTTCAACATACGCCAACCCCCAGAACTCTCGATTTCCTCATAAGTCACAGCGTGAGGACGGTAATTCAGAACAGACAAACCCAGGAACTATTGTTCTCAGACAATCACCAGCATCAGCAGGGAGCTGGTTCAAATGCAGGTCTCTGGCCCCACCACTGAAGCGGGGAGTCCATGTTTTAATCAAGCTGCCTGATGATTCTAATGAAGGTGGTCTAGCTTTGAGAAACTCTGCTTCAGAGGCCGAATTCATATGTATCTCCTGGCCTCTTAAATAATTATAGCACATAAATCTTTCGAGAATAGCACAAACTGGGCTGGGAGCCAGGCAGTCATCACTCTGCACTAATTGCTCACTTCTATGACATTAGGCAAGGTGCTTAGTCACCGAGGCCTCATTTTCTTCCTCTGAAACATGGAGGAAAGACTATTTATTTCTCAGACAGAAGAGGATACAGATGTGAAATCATTTGAGGAGAATGAAAGGTACAAACACACTGTAGAGTATCCTACAACTCAGACACGTTTTGCTTGTCTAGCAGAGAGTTTAAATACATTTCTCATTAAAAAAAAATCTACATTTAACTGCTTTGGAAAGACTGGTAGGTTTCATAGCATGGGGCGCCGATCAACTTGGCAGCCCGGTGTAACGAGCATTGCTTGACTGGGCATTGCTCTCATCACATTGCACAGTTTCAAACCCCTGCTTCACCTCTTGAATGCTGAGTGGTTTTAGGCAAGTCACATAACTCCTCTGTGCCTCAATTTCTTCAAGCTCAACAAAAGAACTTTAACAGCACTTCTCTCACAGTGGGTTTTGAGAACTTCGAATATTTACAAATTGCTTAGAACAATGTGAGGTATGCGGGAAGGTCTATATTGGCTGAATATGCTGCAACTATGAGCTGGGGCTGAGCGACGGCTGACCCTTTGCACAGAACTATATGCACAAGTTTATGCCAGTCTTCATCAAGACACGTCTAACAACAAATGCATGGTGTGAGGAGTAGACTTCCGTCTCCCTCCTCTGGTGCTCCGCGCATAAGGAAGACACACTCAGCAAGTCCGATAGCAGCACTGCTCGGGCTACCGTGTTGGAGAACCAGTTAATTTTCAATCCGGAGAACTGATACACGAGGACTATACGCGGCCCTCTTGAGCATGACGATACACAGCACATGCCACATGCAACTCTCCCGAGGTACGACTGGCCTGTCCCTGACCAGTAAGATGAGCCCACTCACGTGCGCCAGAGTGTCCAGCATTGCCAAAGTGCTGTAAGCCTCTCTAAACCTAACAATTTCAGTATCTATCTTGCTGCGGACTGATCCTCGGGCTACACTCTGAATGGGGCCATCTTAGAGAACACCAACATCAGTCTCGCATGCACACAAGCCAGCGGGCCAACTTGATGGGGGAGAGCAAGGCACATGACGGTCCTTCTCTCCACGTCTGTCCTTTACAGCCTGCCTGCCTTCTGTCGCTCTCGCCACATCCCTTATTTCTTTATGTATACATTCAAAGCAGCTCCCTTGGGAGATGCTGGGGTTCAGAACAGCCTTGGACGGATGCTATGGTGGCCTGAGCGGCACCTGCTTTTGTGAGAACTACCAGCAGCTCTCAGCTGCCCTTCCTGAATGGTGCCTTTGGCCAATAGGAGTTGCCTTGCTCCATGTCCACATCTACACCTTGACCCACGTCACTGCCAGCAGCCTGAGCCAGTGATGGGCCAAAATGGTGGTGTAACATATCAGCCCTTTGTGGGAAGGCAGGAATCAATTCCTCAGTATGACTTATTCTTTAGAGACCCTTTGGGATCAGACTGACACTGGGCTCTAGGGGAGACGTGCTCTTCCCCTGGCCTCTCTTTCCTTTGGCTCCCTTTCCTGGGACCATGCCCCCAGCGCACCACAGGCATTCGAACCCCCATCTTGGGCTCTGCTTAGAGAGAATCCAAATAGAGACATGAGCCACCCAAAACATGCGCTCACTTTCCTCAGCAACCTGTGGGAAGAGGCCACACAGCAGGAATAACATTAAGATCGTAAAGACCAGAACTGGATCAACCAGAGGCGACCCCTTTTTTCCAGGGGTACAGAACCTACCTGTTGTGTTTGAGAGGGCCAGTGATTCCATGGAGCCTCGAGGGGTCTGCTCTGTGGGCGTCATATCCTCAGTGTATTTCAGGGAACTGATCGGGTGACGGGTCCGACACTGCTGAGTGGACAGGCCACCTTCCTCCTCCTCCTCATATTTGGGGACCTGGATGCTGCCACGGGTTTCATTAAAGCTCTGACTGGACATGTCGCTGTAGCTCTCCTGGGATCTCAGCCTTCCTGGGTAATAGTCCTCCCGGCATTCCTTGATGAAGCTGCCACCATGCCCCTTCATGGCCAGTGAGGAGCTCCTTTTGGGGTTGCTGAAGTGCTTGGCCCACATGTCGGGCTGGGCCCCAGCCCCTTGGCTTCCTGGGCTGTAGGAAGTTCTGATGTTGCACTGGCTGAGGAGTTGCAAAGGACTCTGGGACTGATTCTGCTCCATCTTGTTCCCATAATGGTAGGGTTCCTCCCGGCTCCTCCAGATGGGGTCCCGGTTGAGGCTGGGGGTCTGGCTGGACAGACTGAGCAGGTCCATTTGCATCGACAGGGGGTCCACGTCGGCCGACAGTCGGTTGGAGCTCAGCTGCAGCTGGCTGTGCTGGTTCAGCATGGGCTCCTCTGTCTTGCCCTTGTTCTTGCCGATTTTGGCACTGCGCCGGGATTCCTTGGCCCTGGCATTCTGGAAGGCTGAATCGGATGAGTCAGAGCCATTGGGGTCCTCCCCGGCACTGCAGGCCCGTGAGCAGAATATCTGGCCCTGCTTCGGGAGGAATGGGCGCCCCAGGAGGGATTTTTTGCAGTGAGCACAGCAGAAACAGGTCTCAGTGGCATGCCAGTGTTGGCCATCATAGGTCATCTGACCTTGGTCAATCCCTGAGGAGAGAAGAGACAAGAGAGGCTGACGGGGTTGCTGGGGGCCTTGCAGTACTTGCAGTATGACATGAAAAACACAGTATCCTGCTCAGGGTTCCAGACACAATGCACTAAAATGTCAATAAACCAATAATCCCATCCCTACTTGAGTGTATACATGACATACTAAGAGAGTCTCCTTGTACCAATCAGCTCCTTTTTAACTCAGATGCTCTGACTACAGATAAACAAGCTCAAAATAGCCTGTCCATTAATCCTTCTGCCTGGAACACATTTTCCCAGACAAACAACAACAATACTACTAACAAATGATAAAGCACTGTTTTGCACTGTTTCAAATAGTCTGCATATATCAGCTCACTTAACCCCTCAAGTGTATGAGTAGGCTTCTACTATTTCCATTTTGTTTTCCCAGAGGAGAGAACAGAGGCAACGAAGGTCAAACAACTTGTCTGACAAAATACGACTGAAAATCGTAGATGAGACATTGAAGCAGAAAGCCATACCCCTCACCCTGACACCGATACAATCTCCCTCACTCTACTTCCTCCAAAGCCGGCTCTCCTGGGGGGCGGGGAGGGTCTGCCTCCTGTCATTCCTCGCCCTTCCTGCACAACCACATAGCTGCATCTCCTTATTGGTGCTCTCCCCTACTAAATGTGCGGGGTATCTCCAGGACCATGGCCTGGTGCATCAGAGCGCTCGGCATATGTTGAATGGATGAATTCCATCCCGTCAACAAGGTAAACCATTCCAGGAGGTACCCGTGGACTAGCTCAGTGGAGAAGACAAAAGCGGATCTCAGTTCTTGGTAGGGAAACATCTGCTGGCACTGGGACCCAGCACTAGTGAGTCAAGAGCCTTATCTCCCAGTCCAGTGACCAGTACAGGGTGGGCACATGGCCAGGGAGAGTGTAATCTGGGTGTGCTGCTAACACTGACACAGGGAGGCTGTCTTTTGATAGTAGTTGATAAACTGGCAGAAGGGCAGCCAGGAGCTGCGGGGCCCCCTCCCACTAGGAGAGCCTGCTGAGAAGGCAGAGCTGCAGTTTCTGGGGGGTGGGAGGGGACTTGCAAGACTCCTGATCTTGGATGATAAAAGTCTTTCCCGAAAGGTTGCACTTATGTGAACTTTCATATTTAGTAGCTGAGCATTCTGAGCCTGGACATTCCAGAAATACCGTCTAGAGATTTGCCTAGAAAGGCAGTAAGCAGGAAACTGGGGAGGAACCTTTCCTCAGGAAAAGAGAAGGGCAAGAACAGAAGGTGAACATGGAGTAGTTTCTCAGCCCCTCTGGTGCTCACCGCTCCCTACCTTTATGTCCAGGCACCCAGGGAGAGAGGCATAAGGTAAACTCTTACCCTACTCATTCCTTTCCAAACTAAGGCATCTCTTTTCTTTTTTTTTTTTTTTTTTTAAAGATTTATTTATTTATGCATACAAGCACTGGGGCACAGGCCAGAGGTGTGGGGGGGTGAGAGGATTCACCACAGAGAGCGGGGAGCAGAACAGGCAGATCAACAGAAGTACACTGCTGAGGGGAGCAGCGGGGCACAGCAGGAGAGGTCTGCTGCACCATGTGGGCCCCCCCCCGGCCAGCAGCAGGGATCGAACTTGTGCTGCAGTGGCTGCAATTTGCTTCGTAGTGCGTTGCTTAACCCACTGCGCCACCAGGGGAGGCCCTAAGGCATCTCTTTTCTCTGGGAGTCTGACTCTAGGGACTAGCAAGATATTTAGAGGGATAGGAGCAGCCACAGGGCCATGAAACCAGAGGGACTTTGTGAATGAATTCCCTTTCAGCACTGGCATTCCAGAAGGAGCAAGCACTGACTAGGGTGGGCTAAAGATTGCTGACCCACACTTCCTCCTCAGCCTCCTGGGAGGAAGTAGGGCAGCAGCCCAAGGAAGCCAAAGTCTACAGCAGTTAAAACTGAGATTCAGGACTCAGAGGAGTGTATGTTCATATCGCAGCTCCACCTCATTTCAGCTCGTTGCAGCGCTGCTGAAGGCTTGTCATGTTCATACTTCTGTTCTAACACTGTCTGGCTGTGAAACTCCAGGCACGTGTCCTTACCATTCTCTGCCTCAGTCTCCTTTGCAATATAAAGGGGAGAAAAACAGTAATCAATTCACAGGGACGCTGCAGGGAGTAACTGAGTTGGTATCCAGCCACTGTTTAGACTTGTGCCTGCCAACCATTCTGCCTGCTCCTTGTATTTTGCTTAGGTCTTTTTTTTTTAAAAAGATTTATTTATTTATAGATACAAGAGCTGGGGTACAGGCCAGAGTCACAGGAGAGGATTCACCAGAGACAGCATGGGAAGCAGAACAGGCAGGTTGACTGAAATTCACTGTTGAGGGGAGCAGCAGGAGAGGTCTGCTACGCCATGTGGGTCCCCTCCCTGGTCAGGGATCGAACTCTGCGTGGCTGTGCAGCGGATGCTTCACAGTGCGGTGCTCAACCCGCTACGCCACCAGGGAAGCCCTTACTTAGGTCTTAATGCCTGTCTCCCTCTTTGCTCTGAGGGCCACTGCCTGAAAGGAGGCTGGCTCTGTGTTCCCTTCCCATTGTCCTTTCCTTTGTTCCTTCCACCTTGTCTCCAGCCAGCTACCCTGGGTCCTGGCAGTGAGCTCCTTTTCCGCACAGCATCCTGAGCACTACAGACTTACCCACTCTCTAGAAGCACACAGGCAGCCCTGTGCTACACAGCCTCTCTTCCCTGCTTCTGCAAGGAAACATGTGCAAACGCCTCCACAGGGCCCTAGTTCTGGGTCTAGGGGCCTCACAGAAGGTTGGGTTGGGGTGGGAGAGTTGAGAGGAGGCTTGCTACAGAGTGGCCCAGCAGGCAGTGGAACGAGGTCTCTGATAAACATCACCAATGTCAGATGGTCCTCTGAACTGCTCCTGAACCCTAAACATCTGGAAAAGGGCTCTGCTGCGCCACATCTAAGCGTTCCTTTTTTATTCCCTCTCTAAGCCCCTGAGCATTTCTATGAGGGTGTGTGTGTCTACTGCTGCTTCAGCCTCGGTCTGTTTATAGGACTGTTTACTCTGCGGCACGCAGGCAGAAGTACCGTTGCCCTAGCAACAGCTGCCTGATGCAGGGTCCGCTCTGAGTGGCTGCATAAATATGTATAAAATGGTCAGAGTAAAGCACCCAGAGGTTGTGATATGCATATAGACCAAGCATACCCTTTTGCTGTGGCAGGAAAATGACATTTTACAGAAAAGTGGGTCTAGGAAAAAACTGGGTACAGCATTTTCACTACAGTAGTGATAATACTGCAGGCTACAGAGATCCTTTTCTGGTAAAACATTCATGCCTTTTTAAAGATTTAAGGGAGACAGAGAAGGAAATGCCAATCAAAGCCTCAAGTAGCCAGAAGAAGGAAAGGGAAGAAAACAGAGGGGCCTTCTGAGAAGCACTGGCTGGGGCAGCAGACAGAGTCCTCTCTTCCAGGCCACTGAGTAAATCCAAGTGGTAGTTTCTGGAGAAGCTTTTAAAAAAAGACTTACTTATGCATACTAGAATTGGGGTACAGACCAGAGGTGTTGGGGGTGTTGAGAGGATTTACCAGAGACTGAGTGGGGAGCAGAGCAGGCGGATTTACTGAAATACACTGCAGAGGGGAGGAGCGGGCAAAACAGAAGAGGTCTGCAGAGCCATGTGGGTCACCTCCCTGGCCGGGGATTGAACTCATGCTGCAGTGGCTGTGGATAGCTTCATAGTGCTGCGACTTAACCCCTTGTGCCACCAGGGAGGCCCCCTGGAGAGGCTTCTGAGCCTCAATGGAGAGGGACAGAAGAAATAGAAATCCTAACCAGAAGAGGGTACCATCGCTGTAGGTAATTTTTCTGGACACTCACATCCAACCTGCAGCCCCAGAACCCACAGTGAGGGATCAATAAGTGCACACTTTTCTCCTGACACTGTCACATCCCCTTGCCCTTCCTCACAGCCATCTGTCAAAACCAAATTCCCCATTTCCTAGCTCTTAGTATAAAAAAAAATTTGTCTGTTTGACTGTTTTGATCTCATGAGAAGTAAGAGCTGTAGGGCACTTGGTTGAGTCATCAGCCTTTTGCGGGTGTGTGTGTGTGTGTGAGGATTTTAGGTGTTTAGGGGATCAGGCCACCCCCCTAGAGTCCATAAGAAACACTTTGGACAGCCTTGAAGGGACTCACACAGGGAAGGGCCTCTTGGAAGCAAGACTGAGTCTGGGGGAAGGGACTGCCCAAAGACAAAGGACCACAGAGCACACAGTAGGTGCCTTGTTCACAGAGCTGTATTTTTAATTGGCACACGAAGCTTTCAAACTACTAGCTGCTTGGTTATTTGAATACGTCACTTCTGATGAACCAGGGAGACAAAACCCATTTATTTTAGTTTCCGATAAAATCAGAGCAAAATGGGTTCCCAGACTGATTATCTCCACATCTCCCCACAATAGGTAAGAAGTTGGCAGCTTCTGAGCTGATTTCTTGGAATTGCATAAGCCACAGGAAGACCAGGCGGCTGGTCTCATAGACATTCATACACCGCCAACTTTTTTTTTCTTTTTTAAAGGGTGGCTCATTCTCAAGGTGCCAGATCAGGCAAGTTGAACGAAGAAGCCACAGATGCAGCATGATTTGGAATAATATTGAAGGATTGAATAAATTGATGATTTGCAACGGAAAAATATTTTTACCAATTCAGAGCAACTACTTCTTTGAGGGAACTTATTATGTACAGCTATTTTTTTTTCTTTTGTTTTTGGCGGGGTCAGTTGTTATTGATATATATTTTTTAAGACATGCTGATCAGAAACTATTTCCGTGACTGTCATTTCCTACCAAAGACTGTTTTGGCTCCTCCTCCTGCAGGCCTTTGAGTTTCTCCAAGGACGCTGTGGAAGACATCTGTTTACATTTTCCCTTCATATTTTCCTTCTGAGTACCTTCCCTCCTCCCCTGGCAATGAGGTTTTATATTGCATAGCTCCACCTTGGTTGGGGGCACTACAACTCAAGCAGACCAATAGCACTATTTTATTTTCTTATTTCCAAGGTGGAATGTATGACTAAAGCAGGGCCTATACAATTCCTATCTGGAGGAGCTGACTTGGATCCTGGAAAACACTGATACCATTCCTTTTGAGAATGCAGCGCCAAAAGTATATATAACCATCAGGCATTAGGGTCATCTTGGCTACCATGTGCAGAGAGCTTGTGCCCAAGTGATGCCAACAAGTTGAGAAGCAGCACAGAGAAGAAATCACACTGTGTTTGAGCCCTTGATCTATCCCTACCTGAAGCCAGAAACACCAAGAAATTCCCCTTTTCATTTAAGTGAGACTGGGTTAGGTTTCTATATCTTGCAACCAAAAAGATTCTAACTTCATCAGATACAAAAGAGCTCCAGGAAGAACAGGGCAGAGCTGAATGCCAAGTATTGCCTCACCTATGTGTTGGGCACAAGTGTCGCAATATTCCGCATACAAAGACTCGAAGCAGTGGCAACAGTATGGTCTTCCCTCCTTCATGATGTAGCGTTGGCCACCCAGCACCGTCTCACACTCGAAGCAGCAAAAATGTTTCATGTGCCAGTGCCGCCCCTCAGCTTCTGTGCACTCATCTGCAAAAATGATCTGGAGATGGGGAAGCAAAGTGGTCAGTGCTGGAGACCCGGTCATGTGTTTTAAAGGAAGAAATTTCTGTGTGTCCCAAACAAAAAGGATAGGAAAACATATCTCATCCAAAAATTATTACGTATGTCTTTATATGTTCATTCTAGGTCTGTACTAGCCCCCACTTTTGGGTTTGCCTAAAACACAAGTATCATTTTTGGCCTGGTTAGTGATTAATTTAATCAGCTTTTAATATGAGAAAGACTACTCCATCCTGAGGAATGTAATTCAGGCCCCAAAGCTCACAGTTTGTGGACACCTCGAATATACCTATCTGTTTCACTTGGTCCTAGCCACAGTATTTTAAAGAATGTCATATAAACATCTGGAATTCTGGCTTCTCTCTTGAAAACAAAATATCTGGCAGTGCTTGGTACACAATAAACTAGAGTTGGGAAGAGGGGTTGGTGCTTTCACATGAATATTAGATTCCCTCGTTGCTCATACACTTCATCACTCACTCTGGCCTTATAATGAATCACCTTCATTTACGATACCGTCTGAGGACTCAGAAGCATTTGTGTTATAACCCCTAATGCAGAGTTTTTTCAATTTCAAAGCACAGATTTAAAAGTGTAGCGTGATAACAATCAAGGCAGTGTGGTACTGATCTGAGTATGGACAGATAGGTCAATAAAAAAAGAACTGTGAGTCCAGAAGTAAACATGGACATTTATGGCCAACTGCTTATTGACAAGGGTGCAAATGCTTTCAATGAAGAAAGAATAGTCTCTTCAATAAATAATGCTGGGACAACTGAATAACCTCATGCAAAAGAATGTGAAATGGTACCTGACAGCATATACAAAAATTTACTCAAATTAGCTAAAATTAGTAAAGAGTTAACTCAAAGAACTCAATATAAGAGCAAAAAATAAAATGCTTACAAGAAAATACAGGTGTAAAATCTCATGAAATTAGATAGTTACACAATGACTTAGATATGTCATTAAAAGCATAAGCAACAACAAAACAGATAAATTACACAGCATCAAAGTTAAGGACACTTGTGCTTAAAAAATCAATATTAAAAAATATATATACATACATATATATACATACATACATATATATATTATATATATATAGCCCCACAATGGCAAAAGTCACTTGCAAATCATATATCTCCTAAAGAACAGAATATATAAACAACCTTTCCAATTCCACAATAAAAAGAAAAATCACCCACTAGAAAAGGGCAAAGTATTTGAACAGGTATTTCTCCAAAAGAGAAAATATACAAATAGCCATTAAACATATGAGAAAATTTTTAATATTATTAGCCATTAAGGAAATAGGAATTTTATGTGATAAGAAAAATTTTCAAAGCATTTAAATCATCATATTCTATTTGCAATTAAATAACATAAGGTCATAGAGTGAGGATTAATTTCTAGTTGTGGCAGCTGAAGCATGGAGGGAAAGAAGCTGCCTACAATCACAGAATTGGACCTATATTAGCTTCCTGACTACCTGCTGGAGGATCTCTCTGGAACAAGACTACCACCATTAGAATCCCGAGTTATTAAGGCTGAACAACTTCCGCCTAGAAGAGTGAATCTTACAGACAGCCTGTAAGGAAGAAAGACCCATATAATAAAGAACCCTGGCTGAAAAGGGTATTGTTGTTTTTAGGGTCCCATATTACTGTTTTCATGGTAAGATAGAACCAAAAATCTACTCTGTGTAGGAGGAAACTCTTGCCCAAGAACATTTCCCAAATTATTTCCATAAAAGTATTCAAGGTTAAACATTTCCTTGTGGCTCTCATCCTTTAGAATCACCAGATTTTCTATTCTTTCAGCTAATAGATCATATCTGAAAGTGCTTTTGGTAGGAGAAAACACCAGTCATGGGTCTTGCACTCTATTTTTTAATCTGGGATAATAAATTCAAGTTTCAGAGCATGGGGCAGAGGTGCCCAAAGGGAGTAGCTATCTCCTCCCAAGTCCTCATTAAAACTTCTGTAAAGCGTAAGAAAATCAAAGTATGCCACTGTCTTCTCAAACCAATCTATCCCATCAACTCTTGAGAAGTGGAATTGTTTTAAGGTATAAAGACACAGTACTACTGATGATTACTTCCTGGGGTTGGGGGAGAGTCCAAAGATGCACCTGGTCTCTCCTTTTGAAAGCATTCTGAGCTGACATGGGTATCTCCTCAGCTACAGAGACCACCATGTTCTGTGGAGGAGGCCACAATCCTGGTCATTCTAGCAACCAAGGAAGAGTAGGGCTTCTCTTCAAAGGGTCAACATAAGAAGAGTTAACACTGGCTTTCCACAGGACAACCTGTGGCATAATTGAGGGGTGATGGAGGGCGACCCGTCCCCCAGAGTGTGCTCTGACCTCATCGCAGGCGGCACAGCGCGGCTTCAGGCACTCGGCATGGTGCCTGCCACAGTATATCTTCCCATCTTGGTAAAAGTAGATCAGATCCACCAGGAGCTCGTTGCAGACGGTGCATATGAAGCACGGTGGGTGCCAGCAAACGCCGTGACCGGCACGAGATGCGAACACAGCGATGTCTCCACCGTTAATCTGCCCTCCACACTGTGAGGCAAGCAGAAAGGTCAGTGGGGACACCCGCCCCCGTCTCTCAGAGCCGCACCTGAATGACAAACGACACCTACCTCCACCAGCACTCATTTTCAAACTATTCACTGTGTGGTGGGCAGGTTTTCCTTACTTCTCCCCACCTCCCTTTCTTAGGGCCTACACACAAGATGAAGATAAAGTAACTGAGAAAATAAGGGCTCACAGAGGTGGGGAAGAAAGAAAAACTTGGTTAGTGTGTAACATACAGGAACTCTGCAGGCAGGCGGCCAACTTAGAGCGAAAATCTCCTTCTCTCAGATACTCCAAACTCCATCTAGAGGCACAGCCAAGGTTACCCCCCAAGGAATGGCTGTGCAGTGGAGGTGGGAAAGGGGTCTTGGAGGCGACTGGGAGAAGGGGCGAGGACTGTCTAGTAGGGGGAGAGACTACATAAAAATGCACCCACTTTCAACTATTTTAGTCCATGCCTTTCCCACAAGTGTGTAGCCTGCATCCCCTAATGTGGTTTTATAGCCTTGACTGAAAAGGCACCACTTCTAAGGTCAGACTATGGGAAGAGCTTCTTCCCTATCCCTCCCGTCTGCTCACTCATTTTCTAAGGTTCCTTGCTCTATCCAGAAAGGAACAAGGCAGAATCCATGATAATTCATGCTTCTGTGTGTTGAGATAAAAATAGACAGGATGTCTGAGGGAAGAGGAAAATGAGGGAAGAGGGTCTGGGGCAGGAACTTCTCTGGCTATGGCACTGGCAGGAGGCTCACAGCCTCAGGCCAATAGGGAATGGGCTGTGGGGATCAAGTCTAAAGAATAGCGGAATGGCCTCCTAACCTTTACACACCATATACAGACACCAGATGGAGTGGAATACTTCATAGAAAATGGAATAAAAAAATCTCATGGGACTGTCTCTTGGACCTCACTCAAATGAGGGGAAAGAAAAGAAGGACAATATGTAACAGACCTTACTACCCCAGTCTTTTGTAACAGGTGTAGAACTGGGTGGGGTATGCATACTATGAAAAGATAAACAGGTATAAAGATAAACTTCTCTTACAGAGAAGACTAGGAAGCAGAGAAGGAAATTTGACTGATTATAGCTTAGATGGCTGCCACATGTGGGAAAGCCTAATTGGCTATTTGTGATTGGTTAAGTTTCTTTTTCTCTGATTCTAGTACTTTGATTCTGACTTAGTTATCACATAGGAAACCAATGCATTACTGCCACCTCAAGGTCATAACCTCCTTGTTTAGTTACTTTAATACACAATCCCATTTAATTCTCACCAGAATTCTATGACACAAATATCTGTTATTCCATTTTGCAGATGATGAAAACAAAGAAAAGTAACATGGTCAGGATCATCTGGCAGAAACATGAATCAAATTTATGTCTTCTTGCCTGCATCTTCTCGTCATCATGAAATATTTGACCTTCCTTTGGCCTTGGATGAGTCTAGCCCAGCTGGTTCAAGGAGACAGGCAGAAGAGTGGCAGAGGTTCTGCACTCGACCCTGAATCGGGGTAGGATTCGGTCCTACCCCAAATCACACGTCTTTGTCAGTGACCACCTCCATCTCAAGGGAGGGCATCAAGGATCAAGACGCACGGCTAAATCCCCAGTCCTCTGGCTCTCCTAATTACGTAGTGTCCCCACTCCATCCACCTGAACCTTCTCACTCCATCCCCTTGAGATCTCCAAAAAGGACCACCCAGAGGCATTCACTCTTGAGCAAATAGCTTTCTCTTAACTGATCCAGCTCACTTATCTTCAAAACCTGGATGGGTCCCTGTAGAGCTCAAGGAGTGTTCAAAGAGTACTAGGGCTAAGAGAAAGGTAGCGTCAGCTGGAGGGCTTCTGGCAACTGAGAAGTGCGATGGGAGAACCGAGGCAGTTGGAGTCCCACTCTACTTTCTTTAAACCCTCCACTACTGTGCCCTGAGCGTTCTACAGAGAGAGTGAGAAAAACAAATCCAGACTCTTTAAATCAGTGAAGTCATTGGGAGAATGCAGGGGGACTTTGTTTAGGAACCCCTAAACCCAAGGACCACCCCCTTTGATGGCACTAGTCCTGGGATGATCCTGGGAAAGAGGCTGACCTATGGTCCAGGGAAATTATTTCTATTTAAAGGATTCATCTGAAAATATTATGCCATCAAGTCATTTCTCTGCTCAAATCCTTCAGTGGTTCCCATCTCCTTCCATGGCTCATACTATGATTCGGCCTGCCCTGAACTGACTTTATCTGCCAGTTCTCTCCTTTTATTTCCTTTCCTGTCCACACCTGCCCAGCTCATGGTTCCTTGAGCACAACAGAAATGCTCCTATTTTGGTCTTTATCTTTCCCTCTGCCCCCAAGATCCTGCAGTTCTTCTGTTTCATTGCTCAGCACTTTCTAGGTCTTCCCTGCTGTATTTTCTTCTTTCTTTCTCTCCTTTCCTCCCTCCTTTCTTTCGTTCTGTCTTCTGAACATGACTCCTTATAAAGGCAAGGACAAGTTTTTAATTCTTTTCCTCACTGCTCTCTCCACAAAGCCTAGAGCTGTGCTGAGCACATAGTTAGCACTCAGTGCAGTAACTGAATGAATGAGTGAGTGAAAGAAGGCTTCTTCATTCCCCAGCATCCACACTCACCTGCTCACATATAGCTCCTGTCATGGTGACTGGGAAGGGCCTGACATTCCCACGACCCAAGTTTTCACGCTTCCTCTGGTTGCTGAATAGCTTCAGCTCCCTTTTCTCTTCCTCATCCAGAGAGTTGCAATACCGAACCTGCACAGACACAAGGGTGGCAAGGAAGAGGTCACTCAGGCAGCTCAGGATTCCCAAAGTCAGTGTTTCAGGAGTTTTCTCATAAAAGATGCTCCCACTTGGTTTTAGAGATCTTGCCTACATGCGTAGGCTTGGGCTACTGAAAGTGAATCTTTACGGTCAAAACAGCTTACTAGGGGCTGGAGCCCAAATATTGGGCAGTTCAAAATCTGTCACAGTTCTTTATCTTACTCCCCCACCCTGCTCACCATGCTAACAGCCTAATCATCTGGGACAACTCTGGTATGAGTCAATATCTGGGAGTTTTTCCTTCTTTCAAATTGACTGTGGGGTCCCCAGACCATCATTTTCACGTGCCCATGTAAGTGACGGTTGACAGCGCAGGATAGTACCCGATACATGAGCCAGAACAGCTGTCGATGTGTTTGTAGTGTCTGTTCTCCAGCCTATTTTGGGGAGAGGGGGAACCAAAGCCTCGGAGATGGTTCAGGGCTACCTGGATTGCTTCACACAAGTCCCTGTATTTTTTTATCTATGTGCAGGAGAGAAAGGGCTGCCTGCTGGGTCTTCACTAATATGTCAACTCACATATTTTACCTTTTGTTAAACACAGAAGCATGGAATTAAAAGATGAACGTTACAGACTTTCCAACTTCATTTTGCCCATTCTCTCCCTTATTTATGTACACCTTGGGAATTTTATCATAGTTTTGAACTCTTTACTTAGTGTCTTAAAATTGACTTCCCCACCCCCCACTTGAGTACATTTACTGAAAATGAAAACATATTATGTCTATAAATAGAAAACCACTATCACCTGCAAAAAATAGGGGACCATAAAATACTGAGAAAACTGCCTTCCTAGGTTCTAGTTGGTGACTTTTGCTTGTGAAATGAAGATTTTAATGCTGTTACTTAAAAGTGAAGCTGGTATGAGTCAGAGAAGAGTGAGCACCAGATCACAGTTTTCCCCCAGACTAGTCACTCGCTCAATTATGAGGAATGAAACACAATTTAAACAGGAGTGACTCTCTCATTATGTGGTTTGACTTTATTTACTACCCTATCCATGTACCCCGTGAGGGCATATATCCACCATACTTCAGGAAAGAGGGTCCCACGCCTACCTCCTGTCTTCCTTTAGAGCACTCTGGGCATCAGAAAAGGTTAATGGATTTGCGGAGAGGGTATGCCACACAGATGCTAAGGGGGAAAGCTTTAAGCTTTGAACTGGACTGTTAGATCCTGATTTGAAAACCAGTGCAACTGTACATATATCAAAATTGTCTTATGAGGGCAAAAAAGAAAATGATCAAATATATACTTTAGAATCACCCTCTGTCCTCAAAAGGTTTGTATCAAACGGGCTAAAGCAATCCACTGGGTCATGTGTAAGGAATTTTCACCAACAGGAAGAAGGAATTTGGTCTCTTTTCATGAAACCACAGTTAACTGTAAACAGAAGAAACCATTACAAGAGCAGAGAAAAGCAGATCGCTTTCCTGTATCAAGTGAGTCTCCATGTGGCTGTCCCAGAGACAGAACTACAGTGACCTGCACAGCCCAGAATATTACCTTACACCGCTGACATTTTATGGACATGCTTTTAAAGAAAGGCACACCCCTCTTGCTTGTAAAAACCCGCATTTTCACTTCCAAATTAGTTAACTGGGCATCGGGTTACAAGGCTTGCACTCAGCTTTAAAGGCGAAAGCATTATTTGTATTTGTTTTAGAAAGCCTGAAATAAGCAACAGGAAAAGGGAACTTGACTCTTTCTAGGCAGCCGCTTCAGTTTTTAAGCTTTTTCTCCACTTAGATTTATTTTTGAGGTTTCTGAATTGTTCTTTTTTTATTCAGGTATGGGAATATAAAGACTAAAAAGGCGTTTGCTCATTTCCCCTGGATGGAGCTTGTGGGTGGTGCAGTTGGTAGAAATTTGGTGTCTACCTTTCTCCTTTCAGTTTAAACTGATGTTGCTATTCAAAAGTTAAGTGGACAGTTCAATTCTATAGGATCACTATTTTTAAAAACCAGACACTTTAAACATTAATTTGTAGTTTACAAACATAAACCTCTCAAGTGTGACAATCTCTCAAAAGTGTATTTACAAATTTCCCTTTCTGATCTACTTGGCTTCAAAGATAAGAAGTGCCTTCATCCAGAGCCGTGCTAGGTTCAGAACAAGTACAGCCTGCAAGTCATCCTTTCAATAGCACAAACGATGACCTTGGCAACTCGGACGGACGTTAAACAATAAAAACCCAGATGTTCAGAGCTGCAAATCTGGACATGTAACTTTTATTGCAGTGTAACGTGGAAAACTTGCAAACTCATTTAATATGAAATGATGCTGAAAATTCAAGAGAATCACAAAGTTTTTTCAGGTTCTGAACTGGCCCAAGGAATCTCAATCATCTAATGTACTTAGGCAACCAGCACATTCTTTTTCAACTGAGAAAGCCTGGACTTTAGCTTTAAAATTTTAGTGCTCCCTGGTTACCCCCAAATAGCTTCTCGGGCCGGGCACAGAGGCGAATCCAGTCCGTAATGACAGTCTGCTTTTCGGTAACTCTCTCCTGAAGAGGTCCAACAGTTCCTTTTGGCTCCAATTAAGGAAGCTAAAACCTAAAACAAATTGCCAGAGTTTTTCTTTGGGGAATCTCACTGGTCACAGCATTTTGATAATGAAAACGACTCACAGAAGGTTCTAAAGGACATCTTCGTGAGCCCCCGCGAGCCCCTTACCTCATTGTCGTGTGGTGGCAGCTGGTGTAATAGCTGTTTGATTCGCAGTTTCTCTCCAGGACTGTTGACATAAGGGACTTTCTCTTCTGGGAGACAGCTATAGTACTGGTGAACCTGATGGATGGAAAGAACACAGATCACTTGCCTGTTACTCCAAAACTCCTGACCATTCGCACGTCCTAGGAAGCTGATTTCCAGAGCAGGCAGGACACAGTCTACTTCCCGCTGTTCCCACCCTTCGTGAAACTCAAGAGCCTAGGAGTTTCTTCTGGCAGGGAAACTCATCCTTATAGAAGAGTCAGACAGATCAACTCTTTCTTGGCACTTTCCCTCTACGAGAAAGGGAAAGCCAGCGAACTTTCCTAGAAAAAAGAGAATTCGGTGAACAAGTTGGTGAAGCCGGAGGGTAGGGCTTTCTCGACAGGCTCCCGGAGAGCTGACTTTACCATTTTCTGTTAGTCTCCAGCATACTGTGTGCCTCCGGAGCCAAGGGGATGTGTCACTGCCTGCCTCGGCACTGCAGTCAAAGCCAGCCTTTGACTCAGGGAACTCCTGGGTACCTCAGCCTCCACCTACACTAAAAGCCCTCCAGGTTTTGAGCTCTCTGTAGGGACAGGGAGTAATTCACGTCTGTCAGAAAGAGTTACTAAATCTGTTATATAGCGCATGCAATTAAAAATCACCAATGACATGAGTACTTCTGCGCATCCTAGAATGTTCCTGCTTACAACTGTTAGGCGATATTCTTGCACTTTCTGAGCTCGTTCAACCCTAACAGTGACTTGGGAGAGTACCAAGCATTTAATTTTATCTGAGGAAAAAAAACTATTTTTTTTCTACACTCAATTTACTTGGAATTACAGTTTTGTCAGTTATAGAATCAACTCTCATAATGGTGAAAAGAAAACAATATTCTACCATGCAGCTGCATGCAAAACTAGGGGAAGAAAAAAATTAACCAAAGGAGAAGGTAGACTCTTACCTAGGGGCGGTAAGAAACAAACAACATTGGAAGAAAAAAAAAAAGCAACAATAAACTGAAGCTTAAAACCCACAAGCTCCAAAGATGACCTCATGGAAAATACTTTTCAATGATCTCTTCACATCATGAGCAGTTCCTGAGGAATAAGGCATGCACTTTATAAGACAGAGAAGACAGAAGGCTTGGGGCTCTAAATTCATCTTATTTGTTACAGTCCACAAACTTGTCTAACCGTTGAGTTTAGGGAGCTTTGGAATATGAACACATGTTTTGGGAATGCTGGAGTGCAGAGCTGTGAAGGCTCTGTCTACTTTGATCTCTAGAAACAAAGTCAAAATTGTTCCAAGGAGGGGAAAAGTTTTGCCGTGACAAGGTCTTTAAAAAAATGTCAAAGCTATCTCTATATGTTCTTAGCAAATGACCGTAGCCATTCACCAGCATGTGTCTATCATGTTCTTAATCAAACCCCAAAGGCAGGCAGAAATAGACTTCCTGTCACAGACGCGCATGCGTTCCAAGGGCAGGGCCTCTGTAACTGCTCTCTAGAGCACCTGGCAGGAAGCCCCATCCTGGCATAGGAAAGGGTGGCTCCGGGTTCAGAAGGCAACCGATAGGCTACCAGCACTGTCTGAGAAGAAATGAAGCCCATGAGTTTGGGACTAGCAGCTGGCAATGAGCTCACAGAGGCTGGCACACCATTTCCTGCCTAGGAGAATCAGCACTCGATATGCTTCCTCAGGTAAGTGCCAGGTAGAAAAGCAGCCCAGCCTCTGAGTCTCAGGAAATGGGCTTTGCCTCCCAACTCAAAGGATTGCTTATGGAAAAGTCTTGCTGTAACACCATCTCGTCATTCTTACAACTCCTATTACGGTTATAAAGCCATTAAGGACAAATGCTAATATGAAATGAATCATGGGTACTTGTTAGTGAAGAGGCTAATTTAACTTCAGTTGACCCTCTCAGCCCCCCTTCTCTTTAAAGCCCAGAGCAGATATATTTCTGAGAGCCCTTCAGAATCAATAGCTGGAGCCAAGGTTGTTCTGATACTGCCTGAGTCTGACCCTGGTAAGAACGCTCTCTGCACCTTCAGCAGCACAGTCAGGTAGCTCTGAACCCCCAGTCATGGCTCCACCATTTCCCGTCTCTACATTTCTGAGCAAATTTCAGAATACTCATAAGTTTGGAGTAATTAAATGAGCGTGGAGGCAAAACACTTGACTCTCAAAAACAACAAGTAACGTGTATGTATGGGAAGAAGTATATTGTCCATTCTGGCACCTCCAAATGAACAATACAGATGCTCCTGGCCTTCTTTCTATGTTAACACATAGGGCACCAGTCAGCCTATAGAGTGAGGCCAAATCCTGGGAGCCACCACCAGTCAGTTCAAGCAAGAAGGTTGTAAGGACCAAAATGCTATTAGAGCTTGCTTACTTTTGGGGGAAGAGGGAAAAAGGCAAATTATAATAAAGGTGTGGTGTTCCTCAAGAAGCCCAGCAGTGGAGTTAGGCCTCAGGAGGAAAGAGACCTGCCCCTAGAAGGTCATGGTGAGGGATTTCTCATCTCTCAAAGCCCAGTGTCCTCTTCCTGCCACCCAATTCTTCCTCTCTGCAGATCTGTTCGTCTTCTCAAAGTGTAATGTTTCCCACAGCACTTGCGTTTACACACCTCAGTTCAGGAAAGTGTGATGGACTGGTGTTCTTAATTCCAAAGTCCCCAGAAAGGGACCCAGAATCACCGCACCTGGGGCAAGGTCATGCCCAGAAACTGGATTGGTGAAGTTGCATACAATTTCAAGACTGGAGGATAAAGGAGCCCCCCAATGACATGACTAAGGAGGAGGCAGAACTACATTTGGGCTGTCAGTAAATGCCTTGGTTTGCTGAGGTCCACCTCAAGGACTCCGAATTCTAAAGTTAACAGAGGCAGTCACTACTCTTTGGGACACAGCTCTGCCTTTCCTGGCTAGGTACCTTATTTTGCTTTGTATGGTTCAAGCCCACTGGTCACCACCACTGAAAATGTATCTTTTCTACCAACAGAATGTGTTGAAAGAGTTTCCCACAAGGCAACCAATAATTTGGTGGATAACTTGAAAGCTTACCTAGTCAGTGAGATGCTCCATTATTAAAACCACCCAGTGAATATTAATTAAAAACCTACCAAATCACCCCCATGTGGCGTGGCAGGTGATCTGACTTGTTCTGAGAAAGGAGAGTGAGTCTGGTCCTTTACCACTCCCAATCATCCACAAAGCCTGTTAAAATTTAGGAGCAAAAAGAAACCCTCTCTTATTGGCTTCTGTGTCTTTCCTGGGATTTAGGATTTGGACTTTTCAATCTCTTCATGAGTAAAGGAGATAAGGAGATTAGCAGATGGATGGGAACGAGGGAGAAACCCTCCTCTTGAATTTCCAATCTGTCTCTGGCTGAACAGAAATGCTACATGCATTTTCCTCTGGCATCCTCTACAATAAAACTACTGGATAGCCCAAAACAAACACCAGGAGAACCAACGGTAAAGGAAAAATATTTAGTACATTTTCTGACACTACAAAAATTAGATTTGGCACCACCCCTGAAAATCCTGCAGACTGCTCATTTCAGTCCAAACATGTTTCACTTGTAAATTTTTATGAGTAAATAAGCAATTCCAATAGTATTTGCCAATGATCATTATCAAGCTATTACCTGACATACCGATAAGTTAATGTTCCTCCTGTGTTTACCGAGTCTATTTCTCTAAAACCCGGTCCGTTGGCGCTACTAGAAACTTTGTCCATTTACATATCCCCAGATATAGGTGCCCTGTGATTCTGCCCTGAGTGCAGCCACGTTAGGTCCAGTTCCATAGAACAAAAGAGAACCTGAACACAGTAAACCAACTATGAAAATGAAATAGCTGAAGGCCTTTATTTAAGGTGTTGCTCCCAACAGCGAGGTTTGGCACGGGAACTTTAGTGTGTGTCAGACGGATTGTCAGAGCTTTAGTCAGTGTACAAATACTGTCTATAAAGCAAGGCCGCGCCCAGTTTGAAAGACTGGGCTTGTTACAAGGAACTGCACATTTGACAGCATTTCTGCCTGGGCAGAAATGGAAGCCAGAGAACTGATGACTCCAACCTTGAGAGAAAAGTCTGCTAATAAAAAAAAAAAAAAAAGTGGGCAAAGCACTTTATTTAGAGTGGTGGTTCTCAAATGTTAGCTTATATCAGAACCATCTAGAAGGCTTGCTAAAGTACAGATTTCTAACTCAGTAGGCCTGGGTGGGGTCTGATAATTTGCATTTCTAACCACTTCTCAGGTGTACCCCGGGGACCTCAATTTAAGAGTTTTTGCTCAAGTGCTTTCCCTCAACAACCAACCCTGGGAAGTTGCCAGGAAATTCTGTGATGTCTATTTTCTCCAAGAGACCCAGGAGCAGTAGAGAAAACTTGTTCAGTCTCACTCAATTGTGTAGTTATCTCCTTGCACACCTACATATATACTCAAGAAGGGGGATCCCACAGCTCTCACAAGAATTCCCAAGGCAAAGTGCTCATTTTTGGGGGGTAGGAACATTTTCCATGTCCAAGTATTCCTTTCCTATTTCATTAGCACTAGAACTGAATAATGCGGTCAAACCTTGGTTGATCTTAGAATCAATTTTTATTTATTCTCTAAATGAACAAAGGGTCAATGACACATTTATTTACTGAGTGACTTTTAGATCTGAAGTGTTTTTAAGTAAACTACTTATGAATCTTCCTAACATTTTAGAAGTTATATTAGAAGCTCAGTTTGAGCATTACTTAGCTAAAAAAGGGAATAGCCATCTTTGACCTTGGTTTGCTCTACCGTCCCCCTTCCTCTTAGCTTTTCATGGATTCCTGACTTTTTTTATTAAGAAAATAAGAAATAAGATGAAGAGGCAAAAACAAAGAAAACCACCAGATTTTCAATATGGCAAGGCCACAGAAATAAACATATTTTCCTGTTATGTTCCCTATACAATTAAGAGCATATGGTCCAAAGCGAACTGACAGTAAGTAAAAATGATTCAAACCAAATTAAGCAGTCTTTCCATGGTATCATGGCATGATAGTATAAGGGAATTGTGGCAGAGATGGTTACCTGCTCACACCCATTTCCCTTTTCTTCTTTAATAAAAACAGTATCACTTTGTTTAAAGCATCAGTCTGCACAGTTAAATCTTTCTATAACTCCCTAGTTGCTACATATGACCATGTGAATAAATACTGACCAATGACAAGTGAGGACGTGACTTTTGGCAGAGCTCTATTAAAGTAGACAAAGTAACTGGCAAATACCCTCTTTACCTACTCCTCCTTCCTCCTGCTTCCTGCCTGGAATGTAAGCACAAAGGCTTGAGCTCCAGAAGCCATCTTATACCATGAAGTGATCTTAAGAATGGAAGTTATCTATTATACCACTGAACAACTATACCACTTCTGGATTGTCCATCTTTGAACTTCTTTTACCAGTGAAAGAACTATTTCTTCATTAACAGTCTCAGTTACTAGGAAATGAATGCAATTCATAATACAGCACTGGCTCTGATGCAGAGCTATAGCAGGGGGCTTTAGAGGGTCAAAAGGACAGTGACCAGCAGAAGACTGGTCACCGCGGATTCTGCACCTGCCTGTGCAAAACTGCAAGTCTACTCAGACTCAAGGAACAACAATGGGATTTCTTTAAAAAATGGGGGAACAGCCTCCCTGGTAGCACAAGGTGTTGAGCACACACTGTGAAACTGCCACAGCCACTGCAGTGCGGGTTCGATCCCTGGCCAGGGAGGGACCCACATGGCACAGCAGACCTCTCCTGCCTCGCCCGCTGCTCCCCTCAGCAGTGTATTTCAGTCGATCTACCTGTTCTGCTTCCCACTCTGTCTCTGGTGAATCCTTTCACCACCCCCCACCTCTGGCCTGTACCCCAGCTCTTGTATGCATAAATAATAAAGTAAAATTTTTAAAACTGTGGGAAACACAGTTGTTAAGGCCACAAGTGTCAGGTTATTTTACCCCAGATTGCGTACACAGTGTCCAGAAGTCCCAAACAAAAGGCTGCTCACCTAACATGGTGCTGCCCCACCAATGAGGGCCTGGAGCTCATGGCTGCCTGGATCCAAGCAGCGGGCCAGGATCCAACTCACTGCAGCTGGAGGTGCTCTCAGGAGGGGCTGCTGAGATGCTGCTGCAGCAACCGTCTGAAGGTTGGGATGGACAGCACTGGATACTGGACCAAACAGCAATGGAGGTGGCGGCACCAGGAGGCAGCAGGAGATGATTAAGAGCATTTAACAGCTCTCAGTCATGACCCGGACACAGAGTTCCGGTCGCTTGTCAACAGTTCTGCATAGCACTAGCTGGTAGTGGTGGTCACTGCTGGTTACTAGTCTTACAGCTCTTTGTGGGTTGTTGGCCCACACTAACAACAAACAGCTCTTGGAGGCGCCAGGCCTCAGGCCCTAGGCTTTTTGGTGATGTGAAAGGCAGACCAGAAGGTGATGGCCCCTGACTTCTGCAAGGTTCTTTGGCTTCTTTTTTTCCCAGAGGTCGGCTGCTGGATGCTTCTTTCTTCATTGGAGATCAGGAACAGAGACCAGGGTCCCCAGGAACAGACTGAGTTTCCCCACAATCAAGTGCAGCCAGTTGGCTCGTGCCCTGCCTTATATCCTCTTTCAGGGTCTCCCACCTCCAAGTCTGATTGGATTGTTTTCAACCCTGCAGCCAATTGGACCATAACAGCAATCAGCTCATATAGCTTGTACCTGATCTGGGCACCAAATCTGAAGGCCTCTCTACTGCCTGCAGCTGGAGGGAGCTGGCCTGTGGGGCCCATGCTCCTCCCTACAGCCCTGATCCAGGGGCTGCATGCCCTGGGGTGGCATGGTAGGGGAACCACTCCCGTTCACCATCACCATGGCCTCTGTCTGTGGCCTGAGCTTCAGTGGGGCCTCTGGTGGCGGTGGTAAAATGTCTGCTACTTGCTGCTGCTTGCACTATCTGCAAGCAGCTTCTGAGGCCAAGTACTGGTGTCCTGGTCTGGTTTTTCAGTTAAGTGTGAGCATACTCCAGAATCACTTGAAGTCCTTATTAAAGATTATTCACATTTTCATCTCTCTGGGTTCTGAGAGGAGCCTAGCATTTTGCCTTCCTAATGAACAACAGCTCACACTGTATCAGAGTATAGTACCAGCAAGGATGGAGCAGGTTTTCCATGCTCCAGGCAGATGGCTGAGAGTCCTGGAGCCATCAGTGGCTTTTTCAGGTTTTTAGCGATCTTTCTACACCATTTATAGTGAAGCAACCAGATGCAAGGCAGGCAGGGAGAACTGGGAGCTGGGGGCTGGCAGGCTCCTGATGAATCGTCACTCTTTCTGGGCTACCCTGGCGTCCTTCCTTGGTCTCTTTACTGCGCTCCACTGCCCCGGCCTCTGCCGCCACCCTTATAGCCTCAGTCTCTGGCTCAGGTGCGCCCACTTACGCATGCCCACACCATGCTTCAGGTACCGCCGTCAGGCATGCGTATGAGACCACAGGTGTCGATTATAGATGCTTATAGTGGGAGGGCAGAAAAAACCCGATCACTTCCATTTACTCTACAATGAGAAACTGGCTTAAGAGGAAGTGAAACATGACTTGACAGGTAAAGGGAAAAATTCCTGAAGTGTAATCTTCAGTATGGGCTGACCCCTTTAGCATGTTTTATATAAAAACCCATCTTAGCCCAGAGACTAACTAGAAGATTGGGCCTTTATTTCACATTCTCCCTCTCCTGCAGTTTGAGAAGCTTGAAACCTCCGTTAATCTGCCTCAATTCAGGGTGGCAATATCTTAGAATATGCCTGTGTCTCAGAAGACAGGTGCGAGAGCCAGGAAAGGATGCTGCCTGAATTTGTGGCACGTGGCGGATTTATGAAAAGCGCACACTAGTTCCCAAATGAGAACAATCAGGTAGCATTACAGCTATTAGCAAGTGGTGATGAGCTGCTTCTCAGGGCCCCTTTGTTCCTTTTGCCCCTGCTTCCCAGAATTTCATTACCCCAGAATACGAGAAAAGTGTTGTTAAGCGACATCTAAGTGGTAAAATCACAGTTCCCTTTTCTCCTGGAGACTCACATTATAATTTTAATTAGTTTACTCAGGAAGTAATTTAGGAAATAACAGTCTAAAGCCTAATGTCGAAACAATGTCTGCACCATGCTTTAACTCCCTTAAGATTAGAATAAAAAAATCAGAAAGAAAAGTTCCATTTGGGGACACTTTGAAAAAAGAATATTTGAAAGACCCCTTTCTTTCGGAGTGAACCAATGACTAATTCAACAGCTATCCAGGACAGAAGTAGGTTCCAAACAAATCCAGAGTCCAGCCCCTTCTCAATCTTTTTATGTCTAGCCAGGACTAAGGGCTTGCAGGAACCAGAACAGTTTCTGGAGCTCTGATTCTCCCAGGGCCTCTGTCCTCTTAGCTTCTCTATTCAGCATCTGAAACCACCTTATCTGAGTATAAACAGGGTGCATTCACTGCTTGTCCTCCCGTGATGACTTCCTATCCCCTTGTGTTTTAAATCGCATTCCTCATAGGATCCCACCTTGCTGCCTTGAGATCAGGCTGACATGTGCCCTCCCCGTCCCCATCCCATCTTAACCTCAAAACCCTCCTAAGTCCACGTCCACTGGTTTTTGAAAGTGTCTTACTGTATTGTCTGCTAGGTAAATAGCCAGTAGTTTGTTTTTATCGTTCTGAAACTACACATAATTCAAACGCCTTCCATTTTGTTGAAAATGGATGTATTTCATCTTTTCTATGGCTGAATAGTGTTCCTTAGTATGTACGGATTTGCCACATCTTCTGGATCCAATTTTTTTTTTTTTTTGTATTGACTACTGCTTCCATGCCCTAGTTACTGTAAATAATGCTGTTGTGACCATTGTAGAAGAGGTGGTATTTTGTGTTGATGGTTTCATAGTCTCTGGATAGCTGTCCAGGGACAGCAGGATATCAAGGGATGATAGTGGGAAAAAGACATCTCTGAAGGACAGATCAGAGACACTTCAGCAACTTCACTGTGATAAACAACACAAAAATACCCAAGCAGATATTTCAGAGAGCATGTATCAGCACAAGAATTTGCTTAATTGTTCCATCCAGCTTTCCACAACCTAAATTTACAATTATGTCCCTACCTTGTCTTTCATTTCCATTGCTGGATAGACTTGTGACTTTTTCCTAAGAAGAGGACTCCATGAAAGCTTTGATTTCCAGACCTGAGAAAAGACTAGGAAAGCACCAAAAGCAGAGACTGATTGGGGCTGTATCTCCAATAACTACTGCTGCAAGTCAAAGGGAAGGAGCTGTAGAAGATTTGACTGGCTACAACTACCTCCAACACCTGTGACCTTCCTAATAGCTTTTTTTTAAGATTTATTTATTTATACATACAGAGCTGGGGTACAGGCTAGAATCCAGGGTGGTGAGAGGATTCACCAGAGACAGAGTGGGGAGCAGAACAGGCAGACTGACTGAAACACACTGCTGAGGGGAGCAGCAGGCGAGAAAGGAGAGGTCTTCGAAGGTCCCTTCCCTGGCCCATGGCTGGGATCAAACTCATGCTGCAGTCGCTGTGGTTTGCTTCAAAGTGCGTTGCTTAACCCACTGCGCCACCAGGGAGGCCCCCTATTAGCTTTTAAGCAGCAGAGGGAAGGCTGGAAGTCATTCCTTCCTCTTCTTCCTGCTCCTGCAGAAAGATGGACATTCCCAGGTAGAGTCCTTAGACAGTGCCTTCCCTGCAACATCGCCTTTGCAACCTCCCTGCCTGAGCTGCAGGCTGAGGCCGGATGCCCATCTGCCTGTATTTCCTGTGAGATCCAATGACCCCCCAACTGTGGGCACAGCTCTTGTGACTCCTACCTCCGCAAATGCTAGGAAGGTCTGCAGCACCTCCTCCCTTATGCCCCTGACCTACCGGGAATGTCAAGAGGAACACCACTGGCTCCGCTAACTGACACTGTGAGGCAGCTTCTCCCCACCTGGAGCAAGAAGAAAGAGCAGGAAGAGGAAGACCCTGTGACCAGCACCACCAGGCCCTGCACCTGTTCTGAGAAAGACCCGGAGCTGCTGTGCGCCCACTGCAGGTTCTCCTGCACCTACCAGGGTCACCCACTGAAGCTCACATCACAGGAAGGCCACCCAGAGCCCCTGCATAAGCATCATGGAGATGCTGAAAAGGCCTTTCACAATGCAAAGGGTAATGAATTATACCTTGAATTTGAACACTTAAGTGTTTCCTGGAAAAGGAGCATGATATCCTTTGTACTCCAGTATTGAGGGAAACATCAGGTGTTTACCAAAAAGTCACCAAGAGCAAAATCCAGTCGACAGGCTGTGGCTTCATTTTAAAGGGTCCACGTAGTGAAATCATGGGGAAGAATTGCAGGGACCTGGGTTACTGATGGAGACTGGGGTGTCCGCCCCCAGGAGAGATGTGTACTAAACTAAAGGCCCAGCAGCCTTTTCACTCAAATTCTAGGAAGAATTTGCAGTCTCTCCCCACATTATGTTGACTTATAGATCATGGTCAGCAAGTATTAGGTCAATTTGGCTCAGCTTTGTCAGACTGCTCACCACAGTATCACTATCTCAAAAGATAGGAACACTCATGTTTTCCTATAAAGTAACAGAGCCAAAGGCATTTCTCATCCCAAGGCATTTAATTTTCCTGGGCTGTCCTGAATTGGGCGGGATTTGATGCTGGCAGGTTTTTTGGGCAGTAAATATCAGAGGCATAGGTGTGTGGTGCTCAGGTTTGTACAAACACCCTTTCCCCAAAAATGCTGTGACATCACCATCTCCAAGCAATGGCTGCTGGAAACTTCAGGAGCCCACAGGAACAAGCCTGGACTCCAGAAGAGTATACATTTGATTTGGAATTTTTCTGGACTATGAGTTGTAAGAGATGTCTTTTTATGATTTGAATACTAGCTCTGATTTCTGCACTGTCATGGATACATTTACAGAAGAACATATGCCCTGTTTTTCTTGGACTTCTTATTTACCCTTTGCCATAACTATAAGTCAAAGATGATTGCTGAACCCCCTGCAAACATTATATATGCTTGTTTTCTTCCTCTGTTCAGGGAAAGTGCTGGAAACAAAGAGTCTGCATCCATTTTTGAGGGAAGAAAAAAATGACATGGTTGATTATCACTATATTCTTCATGCACAGTTCTACTATATAATGGTCCCCCTGCCCCTGCACTCACCTCAGGGCCTGTGTACTAACCATTCCGTTTGCTGGGAGCATTCTCCCCTGATATTTACATGGTATCACTTCTTCTACTGTTTGCTCAATATTCACTGTATTGACCTTCTCTGACTACCTTAGGAAATCGCTCCCCTCCCCACTTCTTACTTTCTAGACCAGTGCTCTCAACTCAAGTTAATATTGGACCCCAAGGAATAACTGGCTGCATTTAGAGACATTTTTGGTTGTTAAAATTGAGAGAGGGGCATGTATGACTGGCATGTAACAACAGAGGCTAGGAATGCTGCTAAAGTTCCTAGAATTCATAAAACAGCTTCACAGGAATGAACTCGTTCAACATGTCTATCGGCTGAATTTGATAAACCTTTAACTGCTGTTCTTCATTTTCTCTCTGTTCCTCGCCAGAATGTGACTTTCTGGGACTCTTCACGATATATGCCCAGAAGAAGATTTTGCACACAGTAGGTACTCAACAAATGTTTGTTGAATGAATCCATGTAGTGTTCAAACCTCATCTTCCTACCTTTCTAGTTTATTGAAGGATTTGGACTGGGACTTGCAGCAAAGGGATACATAGGTAAGGTGAGTAAAACTCACTGAGCTTCCCTTTCATTCCATCTTGTCACCAAAGATTTACTGGCATGGAGCAGATGAAGGAGACGTTAAGGCAAGAATAAATGGAATAAATGTCTTTAGAAGAAAGGGACAAAAAGAACTTTCATTTGCATTTGAACCCAAAGTATTTCTTTCAGGTTAAGTCAACTTAGTCTGAACAAACTGAAGGAAATCACCACTTCACATCCATTACTTCCTTCGAAGGTATACTATAATTCAAACATCACAAGTTGTTTTGCTCCTATGAATTCCTATGATATTTCTCATATGCTCACTCTTTTTCAAACTTTTTAGTTTTAAATATTTTTATTTAGAATATTAAACTTCAATGTTTAGTTAGAAAATACTTTCCTTTTAGTTTGGAGCATTATCTGACAGTTGTTTATTTTACTCTGTCTTGAAGAAAAGGAACAGTAACAGAAGAACTTGGAGTTTAAACATCTCCCTCTAAGTTACAATTATACAGACTCCCCCACCCCAATTTAACCCAAGTACTCTGTGCAGACTGTCTACACATTTGCATATATGCTCTGCTTAAAATTCTGCAATGGTTGCTTACTTTTTTTGGTAACAGTTTCAGCATTGCCTTTAGACAAAATACACACATACATATGTATGAAAGGCAGGATGATGGTGCTGAACAAGAGCTCTGCAGTGTTTGGACTCTGGAGTCACACTGTTTGGGTTTGAATCCTTGATTGTGCACTTACCATCTGTACACAGTTGGGCAAATTACTTTAGCTCTTAAAGGGTCAATAGCTCCATCTGTAAAATGGGGACAATGTTTGTTGAATGAATCCATGCTGTGTTCCCACCTTGATATGTTCCTAGGAGGCTGGAAGGACATGATATAACCAGCTCTGAGATAGGCTCCCAGTGAAAGCTCTATACTTCTTACCTTTGAAACAATCTCATATATAAGTATATGCATTTATTTATTATCACAATCTAACACATAAATCTGTAAACATCTATGTTATGGACTGAATTGTGTATGTCACTGCCCCAAATTTATATGTTGGTTGTCTGAGATAAGCAGGCAATAACTACTGTACAAAGTTAAAATATGTAAGTCTTAAGAGACAAAAACACTACAGAGGTTGAACTAAATAAGCCAAATCCTCAATTTGTGACATTTGTTAAATTCCCATGGTGTCAAAATCCCACTATGGCTAAGTTTAAGCCACCAATGTGACATCCCTGGGTGGGTGTTGGGCAGAGAGGCAAGGCAGCACACTGCCCACGCACAGTGCTTCCAACAAGCAGATATAAGAATCAGGAGCTTAGGTAAGAATGAAATAATGGAAATTAGTTTTGAATACTTAGTATTGTTGTTTTTAATATGGCTTATTTAATTTTAAAATTATATAATTAAAATTTTATACTTAACAACTGACCTACAACTGTCCCGAAAACCAACAAATGATACTGTCTGAGTTGGAACCATCATATCACTAACAGAAACTAACACAGGGAGGGCCCTTAACATACTCATTTTCATTGGGAAACTCTCTTCTAACAAGTAAGACAATAAAAACAGAAAAGCTGTACACAGCTAAAGAGCATTTAAAGGGTATGATGACAACCTCTATCTTTGATCGTTCTAATAAATAGGTTAAGTCAAATTATCTACCTCAAGTGACATATGTGTCAAAATATTCATAGGTCACCTAGTTTCTTCCGTACCTCCTCTCCATCCATTTCCTCAGAATTTTGCCCTTTATTTATATATCTTTTCCTATCCTCCTTTCCTGCTGCTTTTTAAAATCCCCAGATATAATATAGAAGTGAAAAACACTTAAGTTCACATATGTAACAAGCAGTGTTTTCTCCTCTGTAGTTAAAAAGGATGAGAGATGAACATATCATGGGTCTCCAGCCAGATGAGCATTATTATTGATGAGTATTATTATTTTTGAAAATAACAACAACAACAGAGATTAGAATTAGACTTAGCTGCAAGTGAAGCTAGGAAATGTGAACCTTAGTTGGGCGTCTTGTCCAATGAGGGAAAACTCAGGTTCTGCTAGCAAGAAAGAGGTGACACCAGTCTGTGTCCCCCTCAAGAAATACCTAAGTTTGGAATTACCTCTTACCTATGGGAACTCCTTAGGAGTTTCCTGTACAACACTCTGTCCTGTTTTAAATCACTGCTTTTGAATCTCCATTTTACATGTAACATAATAATTTCATTTCCCCCCTCTATTATCAGGCAGTACAGATTGTCAACCTCATACAAAACATAGTGAAGAAAGAATAGAAAACAACAGGAGAAATTTAAGGACAAATTCAATGTTTCAGCTGCCCAAGGTAATTCATAATAACATATGCTATAACTGAAAGAATTCTTTCTGAACTAGACTGGAGCTTTCTGGTCCCAAAACATTGTTAGAAACCCATTTTAAATAACAGGCGACCTTTGTTTAGAATCAGCTCATAAGGCAATTTCATTTCTGCACATTATACTAACTAAAGAATGTGAACTGACGAAAGGATGAAAATGAAACAGCTCATTTCTGTTATGAGACAAGTACTCTTGACCAACTCACCAAGTTTCAATTAGATCATGAATACAACTGCAAGAAATTAGTCTGCCTAATTATGAGAAGCCAAAAGGTCAATGAAGATAATACCTTGGCCTGCAGGTACAAGGTTAGATATGGCCATAAAACTCAAAACACCATATGTTATGCTAATTTAGAGAAGCAGAAAGATAAGAAGTTTGATCCTAATCAAGCAAGCAAGATTATGCCACAGTTAACAATGCCCATCAAAATATCACTGACTTTGTACTAGTTGCTTTTTAATTTTAAAATATTTCATTCTGATAAAATATGGACACTATAAGATTTGCCATTTTAGAGTGTACAATTTAGTGGCATTAATTACATTCACAATGGTGTACAGTCATCACTACTATCTGTTTCCAAAACTTTTTCATCACACCAAGCAGAAACTCTATCCACTAAGCAAAAATTCCTCATTTCTCCTCCTCCCAGAACGGTAACCTATAATATACTTTTACCTAGTCAAGATATTTACCTAGTCAAGATATTTCACCTAAATAGAATCATACAATATCTTTTCCTTTTGTGTCTGGCTTATTTCACTTAACAAAATGTTTTCAAGGTTTATTCATGCTGTAACATTCCTTTTTAATAACCAAATAAAATTCCATTGCCTATGTAGACACTTAGAAGTGAAATTGCTGAATCATATGATAACTGTAAGTTTAACTTTTTCAGACTCCATTAAACTGTTTTCCATAGTGGCTACAGCATCTTGCATTCATACTGGCAGTGCACATGTACCAGGGTTCCACATCTTCTGCATTCTCAACAAATTTGTTTTCTATTTTTCAGAACACAAGCCATCTTAATAGGCATAAGGAGGCATCTCATGGCTTTGAATTGCTTTTCCCTAAAGACTGATGATATTGAGCATCTTATCACATGCTTACTGGTTATTTTTTATGTTGTCTGGGGTGATAGTTATTCAAATCCTTTGTCCTTTTAAAAAATCCTTTAATTTTGATTTTGTGCTTAAGTTGTAAGATGCACACATGCACACACATGCACACTCACTCATAATACATCTTTGATATGGGCAGACAGAGACACAGGTGATAGAGACTCCATATTGACACATTTCCGTGATGAAGGCAGCAGAGAAGACGAAGTTGGGAGCTTAACATTGGCAGTAAATGCTTTTACCCAGAAGTGGTAAGAGTTATTCCTGTGTACATTCATTGCTTAGATCAATTCAAATCATACTCTATCTCATACTGATGAAAGACTATCCAACAAACATATTTTCTTCATTAAACATCTCCTCACAGGCTTCTTGCCCTTAGCAATACTAGATAGCGCTTCTTCACTAATTTTGGTGGCCACCTGAAATGGCAAAATCACTAACAGAGCATACAAATGCAAAAAATGTAGCACTAAATAGATGAAAAAAAGCAAATTTATTGTATGAGAACTGAAAAAAAAGGCAGACCAGTGCCCTGTTTGACCTCAGCTATTGATGTGTGTGTGTGTGTGCGTTTGTGTGTAGAAGAACTGGGGTGTAGGCCAGAGGTTCAGGGGGTGAGAGGATTCACCAAAGACAAAGTGAGGAACAGAACAAGTAGATTTACTATAATACACTGCTAAGGAGGGAGCAGCAGGTGAGACAGGAGAGGACTGATGTACTATGTGGGTTAGCTCCCTGGCTGGGGATTGAACTCAAGCTACAGAGGTGAAAGCGCTTAACTAACCCTAGGCCACCTAACCTTCCCGCGAGGAAGGCCCTCCCTCAGCTGGTAACATGGACAGTGGTGACTGAAAATTTTCACTCCTTTGCACGTGCCTGAGAATGACTATGAGAGCACTTTCAGTACTGATTTTTGGGTTACAAACCAATTTTGACAAACAGGCAAAGTTGCAAATACTTAATCTCCAAATAATGAGGATCAGGTAAATTATAAACTACTTGACCTATTCAGGAGCAAGGGACTAAGCCACATATAAATTTTAGTCTGACTTCAAAGCTCATTCTCTTTCCACTTTACCCCAATGTCTCCATAAACCAGTCAAAGGATTACATTCTGCCCCGAGTATTTGATGAATCAGTGACCAGGATAGTCACAGTTAATTCTCCAAGCTTGTGATTTCTCTGAATAATGAACAGGCAGGAGTGCTGTTTAATCACAAAAGCCACATGGGCCAGCAGGAATTCCAAAGAAGGCAGAAATCAGCTGCATTATTTGGTAATGGCGTATGCTTTGAATGTTTCATAGTGAGGAGCATGGGAACTGTCAGACTTCACAATATTTTTTTTTGCCTTCAAGGTCTATGCAAGAGAAATTAATATGCTGAGGTTCATCCCCCCACAAATGGCCGTGTGGTCCTTGAAGCAACTGCTCTAATTCCTGAAGTATATTTAAAATTTGAATTTTATTACTTTACTGTATGTATTTTGTGGTTTAAAGAAATAACAAAATTTACCAGCTAACCATTGTTAAGTGGCATCAAGCACACTGTGGAACAGCCATCCCTACCGTCCTTCTAGACACTTTTATCTTTCCAAACAAAACTCCACACCACTGAGACACTCCCTCATCCCCTCCCTGGCCCCTGGCAACCACCAGGGACAGAATTCTATGAATTTGACTATTTGAGAAGGATTTTTATTACATACAGGGACCAAATGTTCTTCTGTGGTAACACTTCACTGAAATTATGGTGAACATCAGTTGGGGGGAAATATGAGTCAGGCAAGTTATCTACACTTCTCTTTAGTCCTTTTAGAAGCTGTTTTGCATCTGTTTTTAACAAAATATATAAAGGTTACGGGGGAGACACTGGACCCAGCCATTAGAATCTGTAGCAAGGAGAGGATATGGGAACTCAGTTGCTTGTGGTGTGTTTTCACTGAGAAGACCCATGAGCTAAACCTCCATAGATGACAGGGCATGATATTTCTCCTGAATTTCAAGCTTAGGAGTATTTTCAGTATTTTACAAATCACAGAATTTCCATTATATGGCACCTCTTCCATGACAGTCATGACAGTTTTCTGATTATTCTAGGAGTGGCATGAGAAGTAACCAAACTTCTTAGTCAATATCACAAGAGAAGAGAACTCAGCTAGACTCAGGCCCACATAGGCAGTTCTGCCAGGTGCTCTTGATCACCTTGACAGTCTCAACATCTAGTCTAAAACAATGCTCATCCACTTGCTATCACAGTCTCTTTTCTCCCTGCAATCCCGGCACACCCCACCCCCCCAATCCCAGAGATCACTGTCTTATGGTTAGCCAAAGACACTGCCCAGCTGGAGTAGCACCCTTTAACGATCTTCTTTCCCGTTGTTGCCTGTGCAACTTTACCCTTGTTCTAGTTATCCTATTGAGAGCTTCGCGAAACCTCTTTTGGAAATAGGCAGAAAGTGAATGAAAAAGAAAAAAAAAGCCATAACTTCACAATACTTTTTGGAAGTAGTACCAAGAAAATGTGGACCTTTAGTATCAGTTCTTTTTTATGTGAAACAGAGGGAGCAAAGATGTAAAAAATACATATAAGGATGATCTTAAATTTATTAATGCTTTGATGATTTTGATTTAAAGATAAATTACCCAAAATTATATTCTACTTAGGCTAAAGCAATTATAAATTCCAGGCAAGTGGCTCACTAATATATTGAGATAGAAGGTATTCAAGGTGGGAGGGAAAATCTTCCATCAGTGATTGAAGAAATTGCTCTATAAAGCAAATCGCATAAGGACCCACTACATTTGGAAGACAGAAATACTGAAGAACTGAATAGTTGCTAAAATTCAATGAAGTGGGGAAGCCAGGCATTAAGTACATGAAGCATGAAGACCCTGAGGCTGTAGGAAACTTGGGGGATTTGAAAAGTGGCAAAGGATCCAGTGTGGCTGAATGTTAAGAAATGGCAAGTAATCACTAAAAGAAAAAAAAAAATGTATTCTTTAGCTTTCATGAAAGCAAAGAAAAATGAGAGAAACTTGGAAAACTTCACTAAATTAGAAGTCAAGGAAATAGAAAATGTAGAATAGATGTAAACAGAAAAAATCTTATCTAAGTTACAATGAATATAAACATACTCATCAATGAAAGATAAGTTTGTACTGAAAGAGAAGTACAATATCCATCATGTACTGCTTACTTGAAACCATAAGATTGAAATAAAGGCATGAAAAAGTATTGTTTTAAAATAAGTAATTGTTAATACAGTAAAATAAATGAAAAGCAAAATAAATAAATGAAAAGAAATGGTACAAAGAAAAACATCAAAATATGCAATCATAAAATTCTAAATACCAAAAACTATAGCCTCAAAATACATAAACTAGAAACAGGAGAAGTAAATCTATAAACACGAAAATTTTTAAGATACCTTTCTCAAGTACTGATAGATCAGAAAAATAAATTTATAAAGCATTTAACTCATAATTATTGCTCATGAACTATTACCTTTCTACTAACAATTTGTAAATATTACTTTGACTATTCTTACTTTATATGGAGAAGAAAATATTTCAAATCCTTATTTTCCAAATGCAGAACAAAACCTAGAAGGTGCTAAGAAACCATTGATAAAAATGGAACTTTTCTGATTCTTAAACTCTTTCTGGCCTTGAATGTCCTATATTCTTGTATATCTGCCTGATTAATAGTTCTTAGGTATTTTCCTCTGATCTTTTAAGGAGAAAAGTGATCAAATATATCAACACTGCCCCCTCAATTCTTACTCTGTGAAACTCTTTAGGGCATATATGCAATTCTGCATTTGTTTCTCAAGTGCAAGGTTTAGATACCGTCATTTCTGCAGTCTTATTCCAGGAGCTCTTGTCCCCTTCAATATCTGGACAAGAGCTTCAAATCTACACTTCAGGTTTGTTTTCCCAGGTGGTCTTTCCAAGCAAAGTAGTTTTATACCAACTGGCCTTTTCAATCAACAATTCTAATTTTTCTTAAAGCCAGGTGCTATATTACTTGCCTTATTAGGCAAGATCCATTACTATCTTCATTTTATAGATGAGGAAGAATGACTTCACCAAGGTAAAATAACTTGCTTGAAATGATAAATTCAGCAGATTGTGGCAGAGGTAGATCAGGTCCCAGCTGTGTGCGACAGCACAGTCATGGCTTTTAATCACTACGCTTGTGAAGGGCCACACACGATTATATTTCCAGGGAGTTGATTCTTATGCCATGTTCATCATTCAGATCAATTTTTGATTCTCACACATCAAATAACATGAACGGAATTGCCAAGTGGCTGGCAAAATTAATTGGCTGGCATTTCAGTCCCTTTGTCTGCCTGCTTCTTTATCCAGGACTATGATGCTTGGAACCATTTGCAAAATGATGGACGAGGAAGGTGAGAACCAAAAAGGATTCAAAGTATTCACAATCTTCACCATAAGACCGGGAAATCACTTCTCTCTTTCCCCCACCAATCACTCAATTCTTCAGAGGATCGAGACACAACCTCTTTTCCTAATATGCTTTGATAAGAGTCAGAAAGGTTTCCCAGAAACCCAGGATTTTGGTGAAAGGAATAAAAAGCCATCTTTGAATTAGGCTAGTTAATGTTTACAGTCTCTCAGGCTGATGCCAGAATTGTTGGTTCCTAAGGTAGCCTTTCAAAGACAAAAGATAAAAAGCAAGCCCCAGTCTCAGAAGGTAAGAGTCCTGCATCACAATCGGGTAAATTGTACCATTTCTTTTTTTTTTTTTAAAGATTATTTTTTTTTTTAAGATTTATTTATTTATGCATACAAGCACTGGGGTACAGGCCAGAGGTGGGGGGTGAGAGGATTCACCACAGAGAGCGGGGA
>JAGFMF010011397.1:3346538-3411684 GCA_019455555.1 Galemys pyrenaicus | reverse complement strand
TCCCCTCTCTGGCCGGCAGCAGGGATCGAACTCGTGCTGCAGTGGCTGCGGTTTGCTTCATAGTGCGTTGCTTAACCCACTGTGCCACCAGGGAGGCCCCAATTGTACCATTTCTAATGTTAAACTAAGTGTCTCCTTCTTTGGGGAAATTCATCAGAGCCCAGGCAAACTTTAGCCTCTAACCACCCCTTTGGTCAGACATCAATCAGGACGCAAACTATCTAACTTTACTCAGCAGTCCTGATTCCCTTGTCTCCAAACCGAGAGTTCATACATTTATCCTTTTGGTTCAGGAAATGCAGGTTTAGAAATTGCATGGAAAATCAGCTTCCCTTCACAAGGTCTGATCATTAAGTTTTTATCAGTCTTTCTAATTGCCACAGCAAAAAAAGTTACCGCCACTATTTATTGAGTGCAAATTACAGGTTAGGTACTGTCCGAGGGAATTTACAGAGATGATGAAATGAGTCAGCCTGTGGAGCTGACATTTTAAGGATATCCATCTGGATGTTGATGAGTTTCTGTCTAAATCACCTTTTTAATGTACATTAATACTGAGAAATTCTTTGGCCATGCTTGGCCAAGAGGCTAAAGTACTTCCTGAGACAACTGTGGAACCTTAGGAAGACTGTACATTGTCATAAAGGATGCGCCTTCCTGTTTGCTAAAAAACAACTTTACTCAATCACTTTATTGAAGTATTTAACATATAATAAAGTATACATAAAGTATGCAATTTGATAATTTTTGACCACTTACACACACACACACATACACAAAAGCATTAGCATAATCAAGAAAGTGAACATAACTATTGCCCTCAAAGTTTCCTCTGTCCTTGTCTTTCCTTCCTCCCACTCCTCTTAATCTCTCTATCCCCAAGCATCCACTCATCTGCTTTCCATCACTAGAGATTAGTTTAAATTTTTAGAGTTTTATATAAATAGGGTCATGCAGTGTATACTTTTTTGGTCGGACTCCTTTCACTTAGAATAATGTTCATTTCCTAGAAGGAAAGTTCATTCCTTTTTCTTAGCGTATATTCTACTGTATATAATAGAGTATGTGAATGTAACATAATTTGTTAATCCATTCATCAGGTAATGGCAATTTAGGTTGTTTGCAATTTTGGGTATTAAATAGAATTCTAAAAGCAGCCATATTTAAAGCCACCCCCCACGGTATGGTCTCCTTTCATCGTGACAGCCATGCTGTAGCTCAGCAAGCCGGGATCTGGACATGGTCCTAGTGTCAAAGCTTACACTCTTGGACAGCGTGAGTTCAGAAAGATAGGTACTTAAAAGATAGAAGCCTCGGGAGACCATCACAAAGCCTGGAGTCTGTGTGGCTCTTCCGTGAAGAGGACTTTCTGCCTCAGTTTGTGAATGCCTCCATGCCACACAAAGGGAAGGGGAAATAGAGCAGTTGCCAAGCCCCAGGTTTTCCATGGCTATAAAAAATAGTCCCTGCATCACACCATGACTAAGGATTTGCACATAATCAGTACTAAGTATATAACTGCCAGATGAGTAAATGGCTAAATACATGAATGAATGAACGATGGGACAGGTACATTGATAAACGGAAGAAGTTAGTTACTACTTGACTTCATGGTAGATTTATCCAACATCCCATGAGTCTACTCAAAATATCTCATGAGTCATGTGACAAAGGAGATCGTCTTGATAGTAAATCAACTCTCATACCAGCCCCTGGGCTAGGCCGCTTAGTCAGGAGACAGCTGAGAACTCCTTCAGTCAGTCCAAGTCCTGAGTCCCATTCACAATCTCAAGAACTCCAGAACACACTGACAGTAAATGTCTTGTCTTGAAAGCTGGGAACTCCAATCTCAGGCCTCCCTTCCTGATTGAGCAAATGAGCCTTGGCTTCCTTGGGCCTCACACTCTGCACCTGAGCCTTGACTCGGCCCTGCTGAGGAAATCTGGTCACGCTGCTGCTGACTTCATCTTGGCAGGGGCTCTACAGCTTGGGAACTAGGTTCTAGTCCTGTCTCTGACAGCTCTGTTAAAAACAAGTTCATTAACAGGCAGTTTTATTGAATGCTGCACACACAGGCATATTTCCCATTGCCAGTGGGTGATGTCAATGCATTTCTGGAGCCAAGATAAACACCGCACACCGTTCAGGTGATGGTTTCCTGAGAACTATTCAGGAGCCAGCTTTGGGGCCTCACCTATCTCCTTCTTATGGCCCTGCCCCACTCCTCTTTCACACTGCAGTGAAAACACTGGGGGAGTGACAGGGAAGGGTAACACAAGAGATGCAACTTAGGAGGAATTTAATCCAGGCAGAGGGCATGTGTCTCGCTGCAGTCATGAAATTCCATTTTGAGCTCAGCATGTGCTGATGGAGTAATGAAATGAAGACGACACTGCAAATGGCCAGTGAGTCTAATGAGAGTTTTTGTGGGGTTTTTAGAGGTGCCATTAGATCGTGCATTCTCTCCCTATGGACCAGAACCATGCAGCTGGCCTAGAGAGATGAAGTATTTTGCCATTCCTCCTCCCCTCCCCCCACATCTACCAGCCTCTGTCCCTCTTAGTATAAATAGCTTCTCACGCAAAAAGAGCAAAGTGTCAATAGCCTGAAAGTGAACGGGAAAGCAGGGCGCCTGGCCCTGGCCCCAGCCCAGTGGTGAGTCACAGCCGTAGAATTCACAATTCCACAGTCAGGGACCAGAGCATCTTCTGGGTGTACAGGCCAAGGGGAAGGCTGAGGAAGCAAGACCAGGGAAAGATTTCAAAAGCATCTTGAGTTCTCCTTTGACAAAGAGCATATACTTAGGCTCTTTTCAGAGGACATCAGACAGAGGCAGGATGCAGGGCGGGCAGGGGTAGCTTCTGGGCATCACTGTAGCATCCATGGGAAGAGATGCTTCAGTGCCTGCGATGCCCAGTACTAAGGCAGCAACCATCTAATGGGGAACTGTCGGGTTTCAGCATCCCTGAAGCTCTTTAGAGAATAATTATTTTTGACTCAAAGCTATTTTCAATTAGGCACAAGATTCCTCGTTTTCCAGAGAAGACAAGCAAAGCTCAGGAACCCAACATCACTAAGAGACTAAGTGGTACAGCCAAGATGTGGCTCTGCATTGCCAAGCCTGGTTTCCATGGCCCTGCGGCAGGTTCTCAGTGGTGGCACACACTGGCACCCCTCTGGAGTTCTGGTTAAGAAGGCCCGGGGCAGGGTTGAAGATCTGTGCTTTTTAACAAGTTCCCAGGAGACACAGATGCCTCTGAGCAAACCTGGACTTGGCTGGGCTGAATCTGGGAAATTTTTCATTCCATGGAACAACTCAGCTATCACCTTCACAAAAAGACTTTTCTCATCTGCAGTAGATTATCTATTATAAATGAGGGACCAGCAAACTACAGTCTGTGTGTCAAATCAGGACTGCTGCCTATTTTTGTAAATAAAGTTTTATTGTGAAATAGCCCCACACCCATTCATTCACAAGTCTTCTAACTGATGACCTCTTTTGCTACATGTAAGACTACAACCTCAGAGTCCGACCTTCATGACAGAAACTGTTTGTTCTCTAAAGCTGAACAGACTTTACTATTTGGCTATTTATGGGAAATGTTGGCCCACCCTGATTTTAAATAACCTCATCCTTTTTTGTGGCTTTCACAGCCAGCATATCCCTGAAAGTTTCTTATTCATCCACTTGTTAACTTGCCTGTAGCCTCCACAGAACATCAGCTCCACAGGGCAGGGGTACTTCTTTGTCCGTGGCTCTGCCTCAGTGTCTGGACATATGGCTGGCACTCTACAGACGCTAGCTGAACCAAGGCATTCCCTGTGAGAGCCCAGGTACGTGAGCCTGTACCAGAACACAAGGGCCAATGGAGGAAGTAGAGAAAATATAGGTCTGAATGTTTGGGAGCCCAGCCAGGATGAAAGAATGAGAAGCACCGCAGGTAAACAGATTGTCAGTAGGGAAAACAAATCTCTGAAGGTAGGGCCGTGCTGCTTCCTGCAGTTATGGGGAAACTGGAGGCGGGGAAAGATGCATTCATTAGTCACCAAGAGCAACCTGAGATTTGGAGAAACTTCCCTCCCCTAAGCAGGAAAGAGCCTTGTGTGACACAGGCTGCTCCCTGTCCCACACTGGCCAAGCCGACTTACTTGGCTCTGAAATCCTGGGTGAATCACCAAGGAAGAGGGTGGGGTGGAGAAAGAAGAGTCCACGTGGGCATTGGAGCTGGGCAGATGACTGCCTGACTCCTGGCTCTCCCCTTTACTAGTGTGGCATCCCGATCAGGTTTCCCATCCCCTATGAGAAGCAAACAATTACACCAGAAAAGTGGGGGGTTCTGTATAGGAGTAAATGGGATTGTTTATTCATGGGACATGTTTACTGAATGAGTGCTATGTATCAGATAATATTTTAGGCACTGAACATACAGTGGGGAACAAGACAGTGATAGCTCCCTCCAACATGCTCAATTTTAGAAGACAGGGCATATGATGAAAGGAGGAGGCATACATTACAAGACAGCATCTACAATATCCATATTCAACATATGGACGGTTCCTTGGTGCTACCCTAGTCAACTATGGATGGAGAATTTTTTTGCTCTAGCCATATACCTGCAAGCAAGAAACTTCAAGGTGATGTGTGATGAGGGAAGCTTCAATTGCCCTGGGGACAGGACATCCACCCTGCCGCGCCCACAGATACCTCAGCAAAAGCTGCACAAGGTGAACAACATTCATTTCTTTCAGATCGTCCAACAAGGCTCTGCCCAAATTCTTTGTGCATATATGAGGCAGGTTCACTTTCACTTCTGAGCTGCATGCAAATGAAAACTTGAACTTCTACAACATGTCAGGTCCTTGTAATGCAGGTTTCCTCATGTCATTCAGTAGCAGCTCAAATACCACCTCTCCAGAGAGGCTGCGCCTGACCAATCAATCTAAATTAGCCAATCCCTCTGACACTTCAGCACATGTGCATGATCACAGAAGCTGTTCCATTTTCTTACTCATGTAGATTAAACCAGACACAACTTGTAAGGCACCCGGGACGATGTCTGGCACATGTAAGAGCTCACTAATTGTTAATGTCACTATCCTGAATGTCACTGCTCTTCCTTTTTAATCATAATCTCAAGTAATCTTGACTTGTCTCCTAATTTATATCTCTAACATTCCCCTTATAACTACAGTGTAACAGAAACCTTGGTTTGTTTTTGCACCTACACCCAGAACAGTGACTGACACATAGTAGGTGCACATTATCTCTGTGTATGTGTCATGTGTGTGTGTGTTGAATGACTGAATGAACAAAAGCCCAGTTGTGACTCCTTGTTCACAAACTTCACAACAGACTCTCTGATTCATTCCTTACATTCCCATGAGGGGGATACAATCTTGTAGAACGCTGACGAGAAGCCCATCCATCAGACACAGGTGCTAAAGAGGTTCTGAATGGCAGAGGCCAAAACGAGGAATCATGCCTCCCACTGACCTGCTGAGGCCCAAAAGGAGGTCTATAGGGACTTCTTTCTGGAAAGGCTCTTCTTTGCCTACAGGAAATGCCCCATGGGCACACTCCTTCCAGCCTGGGACTACGATATTGCAGGAAATCTCAGCATCAAGAAGGAGGGTGGCAGAGCTCATTCTTTAGCAGACAGCACCAAAGCTTGCTGGGGGCCCTGGAGAATTCAGTCAGATGGCTCTGCCTGGGCCCCTGTCCAAGTTGCTCTGGCTCAGAAGAGCCAGAATTTCACTAGAACAAAGTTGCACTTTTACAGCAACCCCCGAGCAGAGAACTTGGGGAAGAGAAAGGCTCTCGTATTGGCAGAATTCAAAATTAGTTTATTAAAAGCCTTGGAGAAGGCTTAGAAGGAATCCAGGTGGCTTAACTACCATCACTACTCCCTCTCCGCTGCCCCCCAACCCCTAGACCCCTCCAGTCCTAGCCTTCCTCTGTCCCAGAAAGCCAAATGTTCCTTCCTCCTCCTCTCATTACCCACTCAAGGAAACAGTAAGTAGTACCACCAGAATTTCACAAGGTCAGTTAGGAAACAACCATTTTAGTGAGCAACTTCTGTGTGTAATCATCAGACCAGGGGTCTTCTATATACTCCCTCACTTGGGGTCAGATGAGCCCTGTGGCCTAAAAGTCTGAGTATAGGTTCCAGGGTCAGATTATCTGACATTGAATCCACTTTTGCTACTCATTAGCTTATGGGATCTTGAGCACGTTACTTAGCATCTCTGATGCTTAACTTAGTTCTGAAATGGAGACAGAAATAGTAATTACCAACCATGGCTGCTATGAGAAATATGATAACGCGTGCAAAGTTAAAAACGGTGGTGTGCGCATAACAAGTATTTGATGAAAGCTGTGCAATTTTCTCCATTTTCATCAAGAGGTTAAACTGAGGTTCCTAGAAGTTGGACAACTTTTGTGAGATCAGAATGGGATGGGGCAGCTGCCAGATTTCCTAACTCTCAAAGGGAGCCTTTTTCCACTGGCCATGCTGCTTTTTTCTCATTCTGTGGCTCCCGGCAGGCTCCCTGAATTTGGATCAGGACACAAATGGAGTTTTATCTTTTCAACAAGAGGCAACAATGAACATTTCTGGAGAGGATCCTGGTCATCTTCCTGTCTCTTTAATATTTGTTGGGTGCCTGCCATGTATCAGGCATATTTCCAGGTGTTAGGGAAATCCTAAAGGACAAAGTGGACTAGATCCCTGTCCCCCTGAATCTTAAAATGGGAGAGTCAAATATTAAGCACATAATTACACCAATAAATATATAGACACAGTTTGATAAGCACCAACAAAGACAATTTCAGGGATTGCTACAAAGCATGTAACTGGGAACCGAACCCCATATTGGGAGTGTGGGGTGGTCAGATAAGTTCACTGAGGAGACACATTTAATTTAATACCTAAAAGATGAATAATAGTCACTAAAGAGAAAGCCAAATAAAAATTTTTATGTACTCCCAACAGAGGTAGTTTAGTTTTACAGGGTTCAAAACCAACTAATTCACCCCCATCTCTAGGTAGCATTGGATGATTTATTTTGCCACACATGAAAGGAGGCTTTGAAAGTCAAAAATTAGGCAATTATCCCTGTATCCACTCTTCATTCTTTGTGATAATTTGAAGTGAAAGTTGAATGTTTTGGAAAAATATCTAATTGTCATTCTTTTTGTGCAACAACACACTTAAAGTCAATGTAAAATTACTAATGTTTGGAGACAGAATATTTGGAAATATCTATATTTGAAAACCCTCCACAGGCACTTGGAAATACCAAAAACATCAATAAAAGGATTTTCACTCTGGTGAAACAATTTGATGGCCTCTTCAGATTTTTATGGATCACTGAGTAGAAGAACCAATAGAAAAAGCACGTCCACATGTGCCCAAAGACATCAGTCACAGCCTTTCTGGAGGGCCACCTAACACAATGAAATGAAAACCTTAAAGAGGTTTACATGTATACTCCCCCTCTGCCCCCGATATTCATTTCAGCATTATTTACAGTAGCCAAGATATGGAAACAACCTAAGTGTGGATGGATGGATGGATGGATGGACAGATAGATAATGACTGAATATTCCTCACCTCCCCCCTACCCCCAAAGGAAGCCTTGCCATTTGTGACAGTAAGAATGGACGTTGAGGATACTATGCTTAGTGGAGTAAGTCAGAAAGACAATGTCTGATTTTACTTTTTTGTGGAATCTAAAAAATTCCCACAAAACCAAATTAATAGGTATAGAGAACAGAGTGGTGATTCCTATAGAGTGAAATGGGTGAGAAGGTAAAAACGTTCAGTTATAAAATAAATAACTCCTGGGACTACCACATACAGCATGATGACTACAGTTAACATCACTGCATTGCATGTTTGAAAGTGCTTACCGAATGAATCTTAGAAGTTTTCCTCACAAGAAAAAACATTTTTGAAACTATCTGTGGTGACAGATGTCAGCCGTACTGTGATGCCCATTTTGCAAAGCAGATAAATACCATTATATCACTTGAAACTAATGTTGTCAATTATACCTCAATTAAAAATTAAGTTAAAATTTTAAAAAGAAGTTTACACATGGTCACTCCACCTCCAAGAATGGTTCTTTTAGGAGAACAGGCAAGTTTAGAGGATGGTTTGCTGCTGCCGCCTTATTTAATATCAAGTTACCAGCAACACACATGCTCAAAACCAAATCTCCAGCTCAGGGTTACTCCACGGTGGTAGTCTTGGCTTTGGGAGGGGTCAACTGTCCTTTGCACAGGATCATCTGGTATTTGTCAGGACATTTAGCATCTCAAGCTCCCGGTCATTAACATGCTAGTGAACCCTGATGTCATTTTGATAACAACCCCTCCCAAACACATATTTCCAAATACCCCTCGAAACATTCAGAAACACAGTGGATAACCTACTGCCATCCCCAACTCTACACACCCATTCCAAAGTGTATAAAAAGCTAAATGGATAACATCGACATATTCTTGTCCAAAACAAAACAGGAATATACTCCTATATACATAAATACTTGTCACAAGTATGCAAAAAAAGGTTGGAAAACAATATTCCTTGGTTGGTGGGGTTATAAGTGATTTTTATTTGCTTGTTTTCTTAGTTTGTTCATATTTTCTTTTCTATTACAATGAGCAAAACTTCCTTTTATAAGAGGCAAAAGCAATTCTGTTCTGGAGAACAAAAGGTGAGTCTTCCACTACCCGTTCCTCTCACTACTCCAATTCTTGGTTTGACTTATAGAGGAGGGAGGGCTGACCCCACCCAGAGCACTGGGCTCTGCTCACCCAGCATGCCATCACCATATCACCACATTTTCATCCTGCCATATAATTTCAAGGAAGTTCCAAAGAGAGCTAGCTATAGTACCAGCACAGGAATAGGGTAGGGTTTCAAACAAATGTTTGCTGACTTGCATCCTTTCTTTTTGTCTTAATGGGGACAGAATTTTACTGACAAGTCCTCTAGGTTTTAACATCACTTACACCCATTAGTTCTCAACCAAGGAGCCCAATGTGTGAGAACGTCTGGTCAGCCCAATATAAGGGGAGGGGATGACGTGTGCTATTGGCATCTACTAGGGAGAGTCTAGAGGTGCTGTTCATCAGTCTACAAAGTGCAGGACAGCCCCACAACAAAGACTGAACCAGTCCCAAATGTCAACAGTAAATAGGCTGAGAAACCCTAGTCATCATTTACCTTTTACGTAGTTTCTTAAAAATTTCTCATCTTCCTGCAGAATGATATAGTATAAATTTGTCACCACAGAGTTTCTAGGAGACAGAATTGTTTGACTCTGAAGAGAACATGAAACCCTACAGACGACAACAGTTGTTCATCAGTGAGGACATTCTGACTCCAGCTCTCTGTTCTGCTACTACAGACAGGGCTCTCTGGATGACATGAAACATCTCGCTGGGAGAAAGCAGAAGTGAAGCGAGCAAACTATCTGATTAGTTTCCAGTCCAGTCATTAAAATCACAAGATGAATGCCTTTCCATTCTGGCCTATATTTGGCATTTTCCACACTATTTTAAGAAGATTGAGTTTTATAGCTAGTAAGTTCTCATGGAGTTAAATGTGCATATTCAGGATTACCTTCTTAAATGAGAGATGACTGCTGTTTGTATTATATTTAATTGAAGGCATTTCTTAGAAGAAATAGAATTATAAGAGTGTCACCTGAAGGTACATTGCCAACCTCATGATCAGGGAGTGAAATGAAAGGTTCCTAACAAAAATGAAAGCACATTACTTTCAACCCTAACCAATCTTTAGTATTTTGCCTCCAGCACAAAGCATTTTAATGTTCACCGTAATTTCTTGATAGAAAATGGTTTTTCTCAAATCAGAGACAGGTAACATGTTATTAAATATCAGAATTTTTATTAGGCAGTTAGCGTTAGAATACTTTCTACTCTTAGATTACAATAGATAACTTTTCAAAAATCTTCAACCCCATAAACAGTTCCACCAGTAACAGACTTCAAAATATCCCACAATTAAAACATTTGAAGTCCATTTGTCCCATGCAACATGTTCCCGTCAAACACCTTTAATATATATAGACTCGTATTTTATTAAGCAAATTGAGAGTTCTCCAAATAGACTGAAGAGACATTCTCTCTCCGGAGGAACTGTACAATTTCCATTTCTAATCGTCTGTGTCATATAGGCTTCAGTTAGTGTAGGGAATAGAGAAAACCATCAACAGAACAAGAGAATTAGAAGAGATGGGCATATCCTTTCATCTGACATAATTCAAACTACTTGCTTAATAGCATTAATCTTTTTTACCCCAAAACAAGTCAAAGAAAGTAGTTTTATGTTTCCCAAAGGCATTCATTTCAGATGAGTCAAGTGGCCTTTAAGGGTACCATCAAGCACTCACTCTTGGAACCAGTGAATTTAACCAAGGACCTACCTTCAGCAATCGTTTGGTCCCTGGGGCCAACAACAATTTTTTTTTTCCTGAATCTGAACATCAGAGAAGGATGTTTAAGATTTAAAGAGAGAATCTTCTTAAGAAAGGAATTGAGAATAGTTTTACTTTGGAGAATTCAGGATCCAGTTTAACACGAAGCAATGTGAACAAAAGAAAGCTTCTGGAAATGAGGTTAGCAAGAAAATGAAACAAGCTAATAGATGTTCCAGGTGTGAAAACTCACTGTTCAAGTGCTGGTGGTAGAATGGCGATGTCAGACATTCAGTCACCTGTCACCTCATCTGAGTTTCCAGGAACACTCAATCTCTCTTAAACTTATTCTTTAATAATATAATCTTGACTGAAAACAAAGGTAGTAATTAGAACCTCAGCCTAACAAACAGAGTAAAAACTCTTATTTCTCCCAGTTAACATTCCAGCAAAGAACTCCCTTCAAGTCTCCTGGAGATTATATTCTGTAAATGTTTCTACTCCACAATATTTTTTTTGTAGTAATAATTAGAAAAGAGATCACAAAGCAGAAGTACCTGTAGGATTTAATAAGGTAACAACAAAGGATCGTGGACACTAAGGTGATTTGGAGAGCTCAAACTCTGTCTAAAAAGAATGGTGAGCACTCGACTCCAAGGCCACCGTACCTCAGTTTTTCAAGACATAAAAAGGAACTTCCAAAAACTAATCTCATTTTTAAATATCAGTAACTACTTTGAAAATTAAAATAATATTTTGCTGACTAAACAAATCCTGCCAGTGAACCTGAGTTCACCTCTCAGTTGGCAAACTCAGTTTTAGGAGAAGAAAATGACAAATGACTAAAGACAGAGGAGATCAGTGGTTAGTGAGTTCTTGGGTCTTCCTTAATTATAAATAATTTTTCTAAAACATTATATCATACCTAAAATCCATGACTTAAAATATATAGGCCTTTTAAGCTTTAGGACATCTGTCAGGCATATGCATCTCTGGAGAAAGAAATTTTATGTGTCAGAGGAGGAGAATAGTGGCTGAACAGTTAAGATTCTGATATACATGTTTCTTAAAGATATACAGGGAAGATTATGAAAATATCCACCTTACAGAGCTTCTACACCAACATAAAGCTGGTAGAATAGAAGATTCCAAGAACCAAGAAATGTGAAGCTGAGGCTGTATATCACTGAGAAAAAAGCAGTGAGACAGAAAGAAATCAAGTTGATCTAATCAAGCCAATAAATAATATTTACAGCCTGTGGGCAGTACCAGATATTTCAGGAAATGCCAATGTCTTTCTTTGAAAAGAAAGGCCAAATTTAATATTTAAGCACAGCATATATCACTGGGAAGAATAAGGCAAATTCATATTTCCTCAACTCTCCTTTACAAGGAACCTTAACATGAAGATTCATGGCCCTTGGATTCCTCCTCTCCCTCCAGAAATAAAGTTTCACTATCTAATCTTTCAAAGCCAACATTTATGAGAAGTTTCTAGATAATCTCTCGGTAATAGCCAATAACAGCAATACAGTATAAATTAGCAGTTGTGATGAATGGAGCCACACAGGTTCAGTCTCACTCCTCTCCCTCATTTTTCACTTGGTCCCTGATATTGCAACCTAGTTAAGCCCCAACCCCTTCTCTCAAGCAGCAAAGTCAGCCCTTACTTCTGATCTGGAATGAGGAAGGACAGACAAGATAAAGAACAAATCAAAACCACAACTGCTCTCAAGTCAAGAACCGTACCTGTTCAGGCTTCAGACCTGGCGGAACCCAGGCATATTCCTCCAAGGCGCAGCCCGAGTCATCGTCCGAGGTCGAGTTCCTCTGGAAGTCAAACATGAGTTTGCTGACAGTCTTCTCCATCTCCAGGGGCATCACTGTCACCATGTGCTCCTCCTGAGGGCACTTGCAATGCAGGCAGATCTTCCTGCAAGCAGTAAAGGAGGCAGGTGAAAAGGAAGGCAGAAGAAACCATTTCTTCAATTGGCCTGCCCTTGGTTCCCAAACCGTAAACACATTCCTTGGCAACTGGCTTTTGGCAAAGCATCCATACAGCAGCGTCGCCCAGCCTGTCTGCCAGTCTCTGTAGAAGGTGTGGCACTTTAAATGTGCAAATGTTGCAAAGGTCAGAGGCCACCAGGAAAGCATGCTAAGGAGGTTTAAACATGGATCCTGACCTTTGTTTTTATTTTATTTATTTTTGTCTTGAAAAGAAAGGTTTATTTAGGAAAAAAGGAGATAAAGATTCCCAGGTAAAGGGTACCTGGGAGGGGCAGAGAGAGCCGTGACTTTTGCTTTTAAATCAACATCCCCAAAGTACTGTCAAAAACCTTTACTAGATAGAGTGCTGGATAGGTATATGATGACCACAATTCCCTTGAGTAGTAGCAATAATATTTTTTTAAAGATTTATTTATTTATGCATACAAGAGCTGGGGCACAGGCCAGAGTCGCGGGAGGTGAGAGGATTCACCAGACAGAGTGGAGAGCAGAACAGGCAGACTGACTGAAGTACACTGTCAAGGGCAGCAGTGGGCGAGGCAGGAGAGGTCTGCTGGGCCATGTGGGTCCCCTCCCTGGCCGGCAGCAGGAATCAAACTCGTGCTGCAGTGGCTGCGGTTTGCTTCATAGTGCGTTGCTTAACCCACTGCGCCACCAGGAAGGCCCAGTAGCAATAATAATTAATAGTAATAGTAGTACTCAGATAGATAACACATATGCTGACCAGGAATAATACCAGGACATTTGTAAAAACAGTATTTTGTCAGGATTTAGTAAAAGTTCCCTTGGCCTAGAATGGAAGTCATTTTCAGAAAGACTGTAGACGAACAAGAATTAAAAAATATTTTTCTACCAAACAAAACTGAAACTATGATCTCATGGGGAAGACATTTCACCTCCACTATAGATCCCCATAGGTTTGAAATTCTAATCAGAAACTGAATTTTTCCCTATGTAGGTAATTTTACACAGACACACACACACACACACACACACAGATATATATCACGTAAGTGAATTATTTCAAAAAGTAGCAGCCAAAGATAAAAACCTCTCCCCCAAATTGAACATTTCTCTTTTAAGGTTACCATCTGTTCTCTTTTCCATGGCTACAAAAATGATGAAGCAATAAAAAGTTTGATGTCAGTCACACAAAAGCATCTAGCTTCCACTGCTAAAATAAAAAAAGAGAAGAAAAAGAACAGAGGATGAAAATTTTAAGAAAATAATCTGTTCTTTGTGGACTCTGATCCTTATGATTAGTCTCAGAAGCACCTTACAAAGAGGGTGAAACAGCCCAGAATTCTAATCTCCACATGTGCCTAAAGGTTTTGATAACAGCTTTGTTCAGATATAATTCACATACCATAAAATTCACCATTTTAAACTGCACATTTCACTAACTTTTAGTATAGTCACAGAGTTGTGAAACCATCACCACTATCTAATTTTAGAAGATTTTCATCACCTCCCAAAGATGCGACTCATGTATTAACAGTAACATCCCACATTCTCTCCCCTCAGGCCCTCACAGCCATTAATCTATTTTCTGTCTCTACAGTTCTCAATCTTTTACATTTTCCTGGAAGTTTCATTTAAATGGGCTCCTACAATATGTAGCCTTTTGAAATGGCTTCTTCACACAGCATGGTATTTTCAAGGGTAATCTGTGGTATATCATGTGACGATTTTTCATTCTTTTTTACTATGTTCTATTATTTCATTTATGGCTATACTACATTCTGTTCATCCATTCATCAGTTGGTTAACTTTTGGATTGTTTCCATTTTTTTACCTCAGTGAATAACGCTGCTCTGAATATTTATGTATGAGTGTTTCGCAAGGACATATGTTTTCAATTTTAGGGGGTATATACCTTGGAATGGAATTGCTGGATCGTATGGGAACTATGTGTTTCACTTGTTAAGCAATTGTCTAACATTTTTCAAAAATATCTGAACCATTTTACATTCCCATCACTAATGAGTGAGTGCTCCATTTTCTCCACATCCTTGCCGTATTTGTTATCTTCTTGATTGCTGCCATCCTGGAGGGGATGAAGTGATACCTTATTGTGGTTTTGATTGATACTTCCTTAATGGCTAATGATGTTGAACATCTTTTTATCAATATATGCTTAATACAGATCTTCTTTGGATAACTGTATACCTAACTCCCTATTCCATTCTTAATTGTCAACTCTCTTTCTATTGTTGAATTATGAGCATTATTTATACAAATTCTGGACTCAAATCCTTTATTAGCTATATTATTTGCAAGAAACTTCTCTTCTTCAGTGGATTTTCTTTATTTTGTTAATGATCTCCATTAAGCACAGAGTTTTTAATTTTGATGAAAACCAATTTATAGTTTTCTATTATTGTATTGTGTTGTGTTCTAACCATATGTGAGAAACTACCATCTGACTCAAGGTCAAATATATTTAATACTATATTTTCATTTAAGAGTTTTATGGTTTTAGATCTTATATATTTAGGCCTAGTATACATTTTGATAAAGCACATATACGTTTGCATAAGGCACAAGTTGGGAGTCAACTCATTCTCATATGACTATCTAATTCTCCCAGCACCATTTGATGAAAAGTATATATATATATTTTTAAGATTTATTTATTTATGCATACAAGCACTGGGGTACAGGCCAGAGGTGGGTTGGGGTGAGAGGATTCACCACAGAGAGCAGGGAGCAGAATAGGCAGATCATCAGAAGTACACTGCTGAGGGGAGCAGCGGGCACAGCAGGAGAGGTCTGCCACGCCATGTGGGTCCCCTCCCTGGCCGGCAGCAGGGATCGAACTTGTGCTGCAGTGGCTGCGGTTTGCTTCATAGTGCATTGCTTAACCCACTGCGCCACCAGGGAGGCCAGATGAAAAGTATATTCTTTTCCCATTGAATTGCCTTGGCACCCTTGTAAAAAGTCAACAGATAATAATATAAGAATTGCAAGTATTGTAATTATGAAGTCTGAGTCTTCCAACTTTTTAAAAATTTGTTTTGACTGAGCCTCTAGTTTTTGCATCATAAAATATGAAATTTAGGTTTGGCTTGTCAATTTCTACAAAAAAATCCAGTTGGAACATTGATAGGAACTGTATTGAATATGTAGACCAATTTGAAGAATGTTGCTATCTTAATAAATATTAAGTCTTGTAATCCACTAACATATCTGTCTTTCCATTTATTTCAGTTCATTTAAAATTATTTCAAAGACATTTTGTAGCTTTTAGTTACAAGTCTTTTTTTTAGTTTATTCCTAAGTATTTTCTAGTTTTTGATGCTATTGCAAATGGAATTGTTTGCTTCATTCCATTTTAGAACATTAGTGTAGAGAAACACAGATGATTTGGGCTTTCGTCTTGCCTCGTGCTATCTTGCTGAACACACGTGTTCGCTCTGATAGTGCATTTGTGCGTGGACACACATTCTTAAAGATTTCCTATAAAAAAATCATGTCATTTGTAAACAGAGTTTTATTCCTCCCTCTCCAATTTGATGTCTTGTATTTCTTTGTCTTGCCTTATTGCCCTGACAAGGAACTCCAGTCTCCCTTTCCAATCTGATGCTTTGTATTTCTTTGTCTTGCCTTATTACCCTGGCAAGGAATTCCAGTACATTGATGAATAGAAGAGACAAGTGTGGATATCCTTGTCTTAGTCTTGATCTTAAGGGAAATCATCTACTCTTTCACTATAAGCTATTATTAAGCTGTGGGCTTTTAAATAAAAATGTCCTTTATCAGGTGAGGTGATGGTGCACTGGTGAAATGGTGGTGGGCATTCCACAGGGACCACAATTGATGTCAAATATAAATAAATAAATGAATAAAAATTTCCTTTATCAAAATTTGGTTTTCCTCCTTTGCTAGTTTCCTGAATTTTGTTTTGGTTTTTTTTAGGTCAAACAGTGATTTGGATATTGTCAAATGTGTTTTCTGTACTAGTGAGATGATCAATTGTGTTTCGTCCTTATCCTATTAATGTTTTGTGCTAGAATTTTGACACCAATATGTACTAGAAGGAGCAAAGTCAGTTTAATCCAGCCGTGTTATCCTTGTCAGATTCTCCCACTTCTTGCTTTTCATCAAATTGAAAATATCCACAGACTGAATGCACACCCAGATCTGGTTTGCATCTCCAAGCTCAAAGAAGTTTCATCCAAACCCTGACTGCAGCTAGTAAAAATAGTCAAAATTCATTTTAACAGTAACTCTTTAGTTAATCAGCTACTGTACAGAAGTCATGGGTATTGGGAAGCAGTCAGGATTTTATTTTCCCCTTCCAGGATTTTTATGCCTGTTTATGACTTAAGGGGGAAAAAGTTTCAATGTGCTTAAGCAAATTAAGGAGTTCTTTGATGACTAGTAGCTTTTACTAGAAAGCCATGCTTTTAAAACAAAATCCAGAGCAATTTTTACTAAATTCAGTCTTCAGAACACTCATCAAAGAAACTCATTTACTTAGCAATGCAAGGAAGAGCACATTTAATGCTGAATGGACATGATCTATTGAACCGGAGCTCCAAGCGAAGGAAATAGATGAGAGAGGCAAATTACAGACGTACAGAGGCAGATCCAGAAAGAGTGTCACTGGGTAGAAGGAAGAAAAGAATAGAGAAAGAAAGATGGCTAGAGCCAAATTTAGTCATTCGACAAATGACCTACTATGTGCCAGCCACTGCTTTAGGCACTACTCAAAACAAAGGACTCTTCCCTTATGCAACCTACATTATCAGAAACATACAATAAACATAAGAAATCAATCATGCAGTTTACTAAAGGTGCTAAGAGCTCCAGAAAGCCAGGGAAGTAAGGCAAGATAAGGGGGCCTAGGTTTGAGTGGGGGCAAACCTGGGCAGAACGTAGAGCATTTGACTTCCTTAGAGCTTAAGAACATGAGTTCAGATTTGCACCCCAGTCATCCAATGAAAGAAATACCATTCCACTTTCCAGAGAAAAAACAAAGGCTCAGAAAGGCCCAGAAAGTAAGCAATACCTTTCAAGTAAACCCTAAGTAGGCAGAAGAACAGAGTCAAAGTCACATCTATCTGATCCAAACAATTGTCTCTAGACACACCTGTTTTCAACCACAAACTGCCCTTTACCCTGAAAAGAAGTATTTTCAGAAAAATCAAAACCAAGGAGGAAAAAAGGGAAAGAAAACGAAAGTGTTTTATTGAAGACACAGAGCCGTTTGTATTTTTCCTAGCTGCCTGCCTTCCACTCCTCATTTATAATTAACAGGCACTCCGCAGCAAGGTATTTTTATTTGCAAGGAATTTTCAACCTTTGAGTTATTCCATGACAACCATTGAAAAGACTAATTTAATAACCTCTGCTTACAAATAGGGACCCCAAAATCCAGATGTTCAGAAAGGAGCAGAGGGTTGGGGGTAAAACCAAGCAGACTTCTCTTGGTCCTCATGTCTCTCCCCCGCTTCTGGCAAAATGCACCCAGCGACATACAACAGCTCTCTTTTGTACACTGATTAAAGCTTTTCAGGGATGTGTGGGGAAAATATATGATTTGGCTTTTTTTTTTTAAATAACAGACATTTATGAAAATAGAACCTGCTAGTAAAGCAGGATTCATTAAAAATAATAATAATAAACCCAAACACAAAAAGGACACGATGGTTTCATTCTGTCAGAGTTGACATTCTACCTGCACATAATTGGGTTTGTGAATGACAGGTTTCCGAGGAGTAGGAATGATTCAGAGCCAAGAAGCTGCATTCCCCTGCCTTCCTCCCCTCTACCCAGCAACAAACCCCATGCCCCCACCTCATTGCAGTTATTCATTCATTCAGTTCCACGTTCTGAAACCACAACTGCTCTGCCACAGAATACACAATAGTGGCAGGGGGTGGCTCTCTGCTTAACTATTTCTAAGTGCTCTGGTCATCTGTGGCAGTGACCAGACCCTGTGGAAAGTGACTAACAATTTTTGCCAATGAACTTACCTACCACAGTGTGAAAGAATACATTACAGATCGGGTGTGTGGTGGTGGGAGTCACATCTTTGAGAGGCTGACAGGTTATTTACAATACTGAACCCTGCATCATAATGTCTTGTTTTGTGTGAGAAGTGATAGGAGAAAGGAAAAAAGGGATCTTCTTGAAAACACGATTCTGACAAGTTCAAGTCATACATTGCAGAATTTTAGAACTGGATGGGATTGTAAACATCATTAAGTTTGCTTCATTTTTTAAAAAAAAATTCCTCTCTCTTCTTTCAACTGCCTTTTTTTTAATGAGGAAAATATTTTTTGCAAACGTGGAAACTCAACCTACAAAACAGAGCTTCCCAAGCTGATGTGAGAGGAGGCCCTGAGCCCAGGTCTCTCGAGCTCAACCTTCTCCCCAGACACCAGGCAATTTCATGAGCCAAAGGTTCCAAGGGTCCCAAAGACACAAGTTTGGAAACATCCCTAACTCCTTATGTTCGTTTCTAGTATTTACCAACAAATGAAACAGGTATTCAATAATTTGAGGTGATAAAAAGATGAAAAAAAAAGAGGTTGTCAATGACTTGAAAGACAAATAATCCGTAATTGTGAAATTCAGGATAAAGCAGTGATTCTAGCCATGGGGAATTATATCTAAATATGCATGTGTGTATATATATATGTATATATTTATACACACATAATATATACACATATATATGACGTGGAGATGCTTGGGAAGTTTGCTTTGATAGGCCAGAGGCAGGTCCATGAGCACATGGCCTCCAGTATCCGGGTGATACTGAGGCATTAGGGAGAGCACCTCCTGCGGCTAGCTCTTTAGTGAAAGGGAGCCTGAAAACTACCAACATACTGAGGGTCTCAGCTATTCTGGGCAAGGTATATATTTTCAGGCTACTTCAGGGGATGTGTGTTATACAGTATAACACACATCATGCAGTGGTATAGGCCACCTATCACGCAGCTGGTACTGAGAGCATCACCTGTGTGAAAAGACACAGGTGAGAAGCAGGATGTCAGTCACCCTAGTGTTTTCACATTGTCAGCCCTTCCATCTGTCTTCCCGTCTATGGGCTTCTCTGGCCCAAGTCTATGGCCAGACGAGGTTCCGACTACTTTTACCCACAAGGTCAAAGGGCAGACAGTTTACAGAGTGGCCTAGTCCCAATACAAACCCAGCAATTGATGAGAAATGTACAATGTTGTGGTCAATGTGGCAACGTCGGAAGCAGCCGAGATCAGGTGAGGGAATATACACGTGTGTAAAGAGGAAAGGCTAAAATAACCTAAAGTTCTCCATTGTTTTTGCTAGGTACCAGATGTGTCTTAGGTATTTAAATTCTTCAATGACTTCAGCTTACTAAAGTCAAAAGAATAACTCCCTTTATTCCTAATAAGGGGAGAAGGGAAACCTTTGTCTCCTTACACAAAAGTTATTGCTACCTTATCATTTAAAAAAAAATTGGCAAAGCACAATTAATGTAGGGAAAAGTCAGGACTTATAGATAAGCAAGAAGAAGAAAAATATTTCAAAATACTCATGATCCCAGAGATAATCACTGTTAAACAGAAACAGCTGCTGGTCCTCTTTCCCCTTCGTATTAAGAAATTGGAGACCAGAATTTATTCTACATGTTCCCCATCAGCAAGTATCAAGAGACAAGATTCTGGTCTGGAATGATAAGACATGTGCCAGAGCCACCCACACAAGCACATACAACACTCAGCAAATAGATGTGAAGCATCCAATCCAGATAAGTGGGTTTGTTCTGATCTGGTACCCTGCAGCAGGCTCGGAGAATTTATTTATGTAGCATGGGAGATGCTCGCAATGTGGGGGTTGCATATATATACTTCAGGGTTTCACAGAGTTTAGTTAGGTCCCTCAGATAAAGCACATCTGAAAATCAGATTTCAACAGCTATAGACTTTCAATTTTCTGTGCAAGTGGGGAGAGGCGGGACATGGATAATTTAAAACCATGAAGACTTGGCTTTGAATTGCATCTTTGTCCTTCAGTCACATCCTCTCAACGTTGCCACATGTAACATTACTTCAAACCACCTAAAGGATCCGCCCTGGGCAGGAACCTGGCTTTCTCAGTCTACTCTATTGCCCAATTTCTTCGAGTTTCCATGCAAGCACCAACTTTTCACAGGCATGGAATACACCAGCCTAAAACAAGGCAAATCTTATCCTGAATTTTCTGCCCTGTGAGAATAAGATTCCCAGATTTTCAGAGGCAAAAATAAGTGTTTAGGGTAAAAAGAGACTTTATTGAGCTGCTGGCTGCTCAGAAGTTAGTGAACTGAGAGACAATGGGTATTGTTAGCAAAAAAGGCAATTATCTTGCTCTGTTTAAGTGAGCCAGTAAGAACTGGAAGTGGGGTCTGCCTGCTCTATGATATGGCTGAGCTGTCAAAGTGGAGTTATCAGGAAGCACAGGATCTGTCCCCCCCCCCCACAACATTTTCAAGTCNGAACTGGAAGTGGGGTCTGCCTGCTCTATGATATGGCTGAGCTGTCAAAGTGGAGTTATCAGGAAGCACAGGATCTGTCCCCCCCCCCCACAAAATTTTCAAGTCCCACGGGTACATGGCCCGGCTGCAGCTCTCACCTCTACGCCCCTCACAAATATAAATGAAGAGTCAGAAAAGCAGGTGAGTGACTTTTCAGGATCTTGGCTGACATGAAGGGAGGGTTTCCCAGGAGGCAAAAGTCTGCCCCCAAAGGATCAAGAGCTCTGCCCAAGACCTGCTCTCCCCCAGGCGCTGACTTCTACCTCCTGCTGCAGCTTGTGCTTCTGTACTGGAGCATGGCAGGCAGGTGAGCGCAGCTGTATTTCTACCATTAATATAATTTCTTGCACTTATGGAGGACTTACAACATTTATGTTTATGTATTTTATCTCATTTATTCTCAGCATTCCTGTTAAAGATATTTTTCACATTTCACAGACATAAACATTTAGGCTATGAACTCATAAGCTACTTCTGCAGAGTAGAACCTGTGTTGCCTGATTCCAAGACCAGTAATGGTTTTATTACTTTGTCTTAAACAGAGTGGCCAAATTGTTCCACCTTCTTCCATGTATCTTTCTATCCCTGTATCCATCTCTGAGACCATCCATAACCTCCATCTGTATATCATGTCTGTTTGTTCATTCACCTTTCTATCCACATCCCTCCATCTACCCATCTCTTCCCATGCATTCAACTAAGAGCCAACCAAACCACAGTTACAGTTGTGTGCTAGGTGTTGCAGTAAGATACTAGGCATAAAGTAGTAATTAAGAAAGACAATATCTCTAGCCTCTTGGAGGTTAGAGTCAAGCTAGAAAGACAGGTAACAGTCAGGTAAACAGGTTAGATAAACTTGCCATTTACAGGTTATACTAAATGTCCTGATGGAAACAAATAGGAAGAGAACAAAGAATGAGATGAACATGAGTCAGCATAGAGTGGGGGTGTTGTGACTCAAAGGCTGAGAAGCTCTGAGAAAAAACTAAGGAAGAGTTTTCCAGGTAGAGAGGAAGCAAGCACCAAAGGTGAGGGCAGCTTCCCTCTGCCATCATTCTGGGGGGGCATGTGACCTACCTCACTTTCATCATCACAGTCTACATTGAAGATTGAGACCAAACTGGCCAAACCACTGGCTGTCCCAATGCTCAGACGTGGATGTGAAATTCAGGGGATGGTGCCATGTCAGTAGTTGTAGGAAAGTTTTTCCTTATCTTTAATTCCCTTCTCTTGGGAATTCCTGCATCCCTTGATACCCACATGTCAGCATATCCTGTTATTTGCAGGATTATTGGTTTCTTAACTCTTCCCCCTCCCCCAGGAAATATCTTGTTTTTTTTTCCCCTTTATTTTTGGCAAACACTCAGTTTAAATGAAGGACCCAGGCATGAACCTTGACACTTGTCATGTCTGGAAGCAAGATTTCTATCTCTGTGAGAAAGGAAAATTGGTTTCCTAATAAACACAGAAGCTAAAGGGCGGAGACTGTGACAGGGCCGGCTGGGTATAAGGTGGTGTGTGCCCAGAGCCAAAGCCCTGCAGCCTGGCCCTGCCCCCACCCTGCCTCTGGGCTCCAGGGCCCGGCCCTCTGCACCCAGAGGAGCTTCTGCCTCCCCGGTGCTGCCAACATTGGCCCAGGATAATTCTCAGGAGCAATTTATTTGCCTCCTAATCTGGTGATTCATATTTTGATAAAGAATTATACACAGTGCCCTACTTTAGGTCCATTTATTTAAAAATCTTTGAGCAGTAGAAAATAATTTCCTTAAAAACCAAAAAGACAAGGCTCCTGGGTGACTTTTCATGTTGTGAATATCTCTTCCTGTACTTTGATTTATGGTTCTGATGTCTCAGCAAGTGGAGGACAATGTCTCAGATTGGGTTTCCCCAGAATCACATCTTTGGGAGATATTTGAGTATAAAGAAATTTGGGAGGTGATCCAAAATAATCCTGTCCGAGAGCTGGAAAAGGGGAGCGGGGAAAGGAGGTGCCAGCACTGATGGGGTGATGAGCAGGCTGCAGCTCTGGGCAACTAGGACTTGTTTCAGGGTTGTTTCTATGGGAAAAGGCTCAGAACATAGGGGTTCTCACGTGGGGAACAACTCCCCACAGTGACTGGGTTTAAGGTCCACTCATGGAGCCTATGGTCTACCCCACATGCCAGAGAAGCAGGCCCAAGTAAAACTCACAATGCCACTGCAGCAGGAACCGTGGGTCACAGAACCCTGGAATAGGGATGCCAAAGTGGAAGGGGTGGGGGTGGGGGTGCAAAGCGCTCGCTACAGGCAGCTTCATTTATTAAATAGTGATTCACTGAACATTTACTATACACTGTAGGTGTTGGAGGGATTGATATGAAACAGCAAAGGAGTCTCTGTGTAATCGGGACACAAAGACAGAGCCACAAAGAGCAGACATGTGGCACAGTTTATGAGAATGTTCTTTTCTGAGGAGACAGATGTTGAAATATATACAGGTAAAGGGTGAGGCTTGCCATTTATTCTCATATGGGTCAGCAAAAACGGTTATGTGCACATGTGTCTCTGTGTGTGTGTGTGTGTGTGTGTGTGAGAGAGAGAGAGAGAGACAGAGAGACAGAGAGAGATGGGGGTGGGCAGGGAGTGAAGCAGAGAGGAGAAATGGGGAGAGAGTGAGCTGGAGGCACAAATGCATCAGAGAAATCTAGAAAGGCACATGGAAGTTCATCCTACTATTCTTGTAACATTTTCTGTCACACCGTAATTTTTTAAGGTCTTAAATGACAAACCTTGTTGTTAGGTACCTATTCATAGAAAACTAAGGTGTGCCAGGTACTGTGCTATAGATTATTCCTGGGATTTCAGAGTGCCTCCTTGAGGAAGCTGGACCTGAAGTCTGCTGAGTAAGGAGTTACTAGGCAAAAAGAAAGGGAAGGCATGAAGAAAGGAAGGCATGTTCCTCAGTGGTGAATAAAGGCACAGAGGTGGGGAAAACACAGTGTCACCCAGATATTGAAAGGAGTCCAAGATGGTGACAAGATGGCAGTTGGAGACACATACACACATAAATGAAGGCATTTTCACTTTATCTTAAAAGTGTTTATAGGCCAGTGAGGAATCTGCCTACCAAACACATAGCCAGCTAATTCAGTATCAAGATGAGTAGACAGAATGAGCCCTCCAAGGAGAGGAACTTAGCCACTGATAGTGTCTCCATGGCAACACTGCTACCTGCATCACTGCATCCCTGTGAGAGGCTATGGGTAGCTAGAGAAGCTCTGATTTCTTCAGCTGCCTTTCAGACCTACTACCCCACTAAGAATAAACCAAAATATTGAGAATAGTTACTCCCGAATAAATTCCTCCACATCACTTTGTCCACATGTTAACTGTGATTTTACAGCACGTCCATTTGCTTCACTGGACATTTAGCAGAACAAGTTCCAAGAGCTCTTCCTTTCCAAATGAGTCCTTAGGGGGAACAGTTCCTGAGGAAACGACTGTGAACTGAATTCTAGCACTCCTCACCTCTAAACTTCAAGGAAACGACTGCAAGATGCACAAAATACCTCTTTGTCTTTCTCTTGCATACCATCTGTTGAAGTACTTGTTTGTCTCTTCCTCTTCTGTGAAGGAATTTGGCTAAAGTCCTATAGATAAGATCTGAGGCATTAAATATTCTCTAAGTACTTAATAGCAATATATAGTACAGTGGATTAAGATCTTAGATTTTGGAGGCTCAGTGATTTGGGCTCAAATGCTAACTCTTAAAACACACAACATGTGAAACCTGATTATGGGCCAGTATGAGAGACTCTCTGCTATGGCGGTGGCGGGGGAGGAGGCATTAGTAAGACAAACATACAAATAAAAGTGGTCATGGTCCCTACTCTCTAGAAGTCAGTTTGTTCCCTATTAATGTTTTCCAGTCAGAATGCAGACAGATGAGCGGGAAACATGGATGGTGAACAAGGCCCTTCTGAAAATCTTTATCAAACACCTGGTATACTTGAAGGTATGCTGGACTGAGCCAAATAATTTGGTGACTACCCTTACCAAAGGGTTACTTATTCTTCACAATGCTTTTAGTATTTTAATATACTAAAGACCAATGACCTTTTCTTACCAAGATATAACATGGTAGACAAGTTAGTAGATGAATGACTCTCAGGACTAATCAAGCACTTTGGGCCTCACCACATGCTTTCAATTCTGGTACCTCTTTGAATTATCAAACCTTTCTACATTAGTGAGATGAGCATTGGATAGTACTGCCATCTTACAGACAAAGAAAGTGAAATTTGAGAAGTACTCTTGTTGCCACTACTAAGTGTTAGAGTGTCAAGAATTACAAACGTACATTGTCCTTAAGAGCTGGGGAAAGTAGTGTTTTTTGGTTCCATTCCTACGGTATGATTTCCCCAACATTTCTTTTTAAGAAAACATTTTCTGAGTGCATCCAGGTCCTCAGTTAAGCACTTTATCGAATCTTCAAAGCACAGTGTGATATGGAAAATATGATTACTATTCTCATTTACAGATGGGATCACCAAGACTCAGTTTCTAGAACTTACCTAAGCATTCTAACTTACAGCCAGAAGATGATGGAAATGGAAAAGCAAATCTGAATCCACCAGACTCCAGAGCCCTTCAGCAAACACCTGAATGCTTCAGAGACCCCTACAGAATGACTGCACCGCCCCCTTAATCCATGTAAAACAAGTTGTGCTTTTCTCCCTGTTCATCTAGAGGCCCCCAAATCACTGGCAAGTCATAGGAAATTCTTAAGTGGCTGCTTATTAATAATATTTTCAGTTTATATTAGGCCGCCTTTCATCCAGGGGAACATGGCCAGCTCCAAACACAGAGAACCACTGAAATCCAGCCATTTCTAGGATGCAGGCCAGCTGGCAACAGCATCCCTCAGGGGCTTGGCTTGTGGGGATTCTGGCAATGGTCACACCCTTCAAAACTTGACAGGGGCCCTTTAATATCTGCGCTGAAGGGCTCAAGGCAAAAACTTCCCAGAAACCCTTGTTCCTCAGTGAATGAGGCCAAAGGCTCAAGACAACCCCAGTGGACTTAGGAAATGAGAGCATCAAGAAATTGGGTGTTTACCAAACACTGAGACTGGAGGGAAAGCGCCTCAGTTCAGACTGAATTAGACACAACAGGGAAAGACGTTATTTGTAGGAGAGACCGGGCCTCAGTCAAGTCCAAGGGAAAAAGCAAAACACATTTCTCAGGGTTTCCCATAGGAGGAATGGTCAAAAAGACAAGATGCTGACCCCCTTCTCCTCGCTGGATCTATGGAATGATTTTTGTGGTTTTGTTCTAAGCCACAACGAGTTTCCTCCTTCTACAACATGGGGGACGGAGGGAAGTACACAGAAAAAAAGTAACATTTCCTGGTTTCATGTTTTATTGGAAAGAATTCTTCGATGAATTGAATTCACATGGCTTACAGGAGTCATATTTTGAAAATATTTATCAATTTGTTGTTTTCTCATTTGACAAAGGGGAGGCTGAGAGATACAGACACTCCCTAGAGGTACCCCTTGACCTGCTGGATGTGGTGATGCCCGTGCAATCTTTATAGCTGCTGCCAGGGACAGTCCAGACTGTGTACTTCCTTGGCGCCAGGGATGAGTCTTAGGCGTTTATTCATGACCTCTTCTCACTATTTCTACCTTTCTCGCCTATTCCCACACACCATTACCTCCTGTCTGGACCGTGGCTACATTCTGCCCTCTTCATTCCCTGCTTCTATCCCTGTCCTCTGGAATCCGTTCCCTACCAGCTGTTTGTTTTTAAAACAGTGATGCGAACACTCAACTCTCCTGCTTGAAAATGCCAATTGGTTTTCCACCCCAATTAGAATGAACAATAAATTCCTTAACCCTGGCCTACTGAGCCTATGTAATCTGGTCCCACAGTCTCCCTCTAACTACATTTTGTGCCGCTCTCCATCTTGCCTACCTTGCTTCAGTCACATTGACTTACTTGTCCTTTGAACTTGCCAAGGCCATTTCTCTCTCTCAGGATCACTGCAGTGGTTGGTCCTCTGTCTGGGACAGCTCAGCTCTCTCTGAGTTGGCTACTGATGTCACCACACCAAGAGCCCCTTCAAAAATAACTCATCTCCCTCTTCATTCATGCACCATTCTATCTCATTAAAATGATTTCCTTAATATATGCCATTATCAGAAATTATTGTACTTGTTGATGCATCTAGTCTGTTTTCCCACAGTAATTTAACTTGCATTAGGTCAAGGATATTATTTTATATCTAGAACAATAAACATTTGCTAGGTAGCTCTTTAAAATTTTGAATCCCTAATGCTTAGACCAGAAGATAGCAGACAGCTCTCAACCAGCAGGTTATGAACCCTCATTGGCATGAAATAAGATATGCTCAAAGTGTAGATTTTTTTATATATATTTTGCAATCACTGAAAATATGCAGTGTTGCGATGCCAAAAAATATAGAGTGTGAATCAACTACCTGATCAACAGTATATCATCAAAACCACAACAAAGGAAGGCTGCCTTCTTCCTCAATTAAATGCAAAAGAGGAAGGTTAAGGTGGAGGAGAATATATTACTGTTGAGAATGACCGAGAACTGCACCATAGCTATAGTGGGATTTAGTTCTGTTAAGTGCATTGCCAAATATCTGATATTTGAAAGGAATGACTTGAATATAAAAAGAATGAAAACCCCTGACCTAACCCAAAATATGTGTCCAAAAAGCTGTCAAATTGTTAAGTGAATAATAAAATAAAAAAAACACATGAGACAGAAAAAACAAGTACTCCATAGGCCTTGGCATCTGAGATATTAGACCTCAATTTAGTCATCAATAAAGTGGAAGAGAACCAGGTAATTCCAGCCAGCTCCACAGAGTTCACCATTAGTCACGGAGAAAACTGTATTTTCCCTAGCACAAGAGTAACTTTTTTTCCTATCCCATATTAACCCTTGGAGATTTTCATGTAGCAGTTTACAACAATCTTCCATCCAATCTAGGAGTTTTTAACCTTTAGGGTGAATTTATGCCTTTGTGAATCAAATCAAAGCTAGGATCCTCCGCCCTTAAAAATGAACATATATGCATTCATGGGAAATTTTGCATTTAATTTCAAGAAGTCTCTTTGTTGACTCTTTGGTACTCATAGATCCCAAGGGGAAAATGCCAGGTTTTGTTTAAAAGGGCTTGTTAATACCATTCCCCAGAGTCTCCCTGGTGGCGCAGCAGGTTGAGCATCACACTGTGAAGCATCCATGGCACAGCAGCATGGGTTTCGATCCCCTCGGTGGGGAGGAGACCCACATGGTGCAGCAGAAATCTCCTGCCTTGCCCACTGCTCCCCTCAGCAGTGTATTTCAGTGGATCTGCCTGTTCTGCTCCCCACTCTGTCTCTGGTGAATCCATGCGCCTCTGGCCTGTACCCCAGTGCTTGTATGCGTAAATAAATAAATCTTTAAAAAGAAAAAAAACTATTCCCTAGAGGACTGAAGACAGTGCCTATGTCTTGAAGATGTTCTCTTTCTCACTCTGCAACACTCTTTAAATCACTGGAAAACAGCACATGATAGTCCACTTAGGATGCTGAATCTACCAATTCAATGGGAAAGGATTTAAAACACTTTAAGCATGGCAGAGACACATCACACTGGTGTTTAGGCAGTTGGTTAATGAGCCAAACTGACAAAGTGAAGGGAAGGCAGGTTCAAACATGTTGATCAGTCAAGCCCTGTGATTAGGATGCATTCTACCTAATCATCTCTCAGAGGTCACTCAGCAAGAACTTAAGCTCCTATTGTTGAGAGAAAAACCTGTGGATTTTTTTTTTTTTGCTTTGCATTTACACTCTGCTTCCCAATGAGGCAGGTGTTTCAAAGTAGCCCAACCTGCAAAGGAAGCATGGGAGGCAAGGTCATTGTTCCAATCTGTGGCAAGTTTCTAGCTTGAACAGGTTTTCCAGTGACTTCTGAGATGATGAACTCAAACAGAAGTGGTTGACTTAGGAAATAACATAAATGATGTAAAAGATGTAAATGATGCCCTGAAACGTGACAGGTAAATCTCAGGGGAGGGCAACATAGCTGCTGAGCCAAGAGCAGCCACTCCATTTGCACTGGCCACCTTGCCCATGAATGGCTGGATTGCCCAGAGGATGCTTATAGGAACAGTGCACTGTAAAGGAGGTATTCCTTTGGGAGCATCAGAGCAGGAAAGCTGGAAAAAGACCCTACCTCACTGGTAATGAAAAGTGACAGGAGCTTTAAGAATGGTCACCGTACTAATAGGAACAACAGGATGTATATCCTAGAGAGAGAAAAAAATTATTAAAATCTTAATTAACTGAAAATTCAACTAACCCAAACACTCAATAAGCCTGTGGGTCATCCACTGTTAGGAGGAAAAATAAAATGCAGAGTGAGTGGAAAACAATTTCTTTTCAGCGTGCCTGAGCAATTAGTAGGTGTTTAATTCATATTTACTAAATTGAAAAGAGAACCAGGGCCCTCCTTGGTGGCGCAGTGGGTTGAGCAATGCACTATGAAGCAAACCGCAGCCACTGCAGCACAAGTTCGATCCCTGATGCGGCCAGGGAGGGGACCCACATGGCGCAGCAGACCTCTCCTGCTGTGCCCGCTGCTCCCCTCAGCAGTGTACTTCTGTTGATCTGCCTGTTCTGCTCCCTGCTCTCTGTGGTGAATCCTCTCACCCACCACACACGTCTGGCCTGTACCCCAGTGCTTGTATGCATAAATAAAAAAATCTTTAAAAAAAAAATAAAAGAAAAGCCAGCTTCCAGTGAGCTGCCAAGTGTACACCTGGCATGGAGGTTCCATTTCTTAGGCCAGCAATAACGGATGGGTACAGGCTGTGTGGAGAGGATTCTGAAGTTGTAGTGAGACTTAACAGAACAAGTGTGGGGATCACTGCCATGAAGTCTGTAATGGACGAGGGAGCCTGGGACCTGGTGTAGGTGCAGGTAGCTGCCATCCTAGTCCTATGCTCAGCACATTTCTGAAAACAGAGTCCAGATATGGGTACGTTTCCCTACTGAAGATTTCCTGTTATGGAGACAGAAGTTTCGCAGGGGCAGGGAGGAAGGGGAGTGGCTAACAAAGAGGACCAAGGGGGCGGGGGATACATTAGTTTATCCTGCCAGATCATAGTCCAGTGGGATGACAGATATCAAATTCAAATGCCACTCACAGTTAACCTCTTCCGCCCTCCACTCAAAACACATGTGCACTGGGCATTGGCATCCAGGATGCTAACTGCCATGGCTGTTCTATCCTGAATCACAAAACATACTCAGCTGTATAACCCTGCTTTTCCAACAAAGGTAGGAAAAGTGATTGGATATATTTTCCCCATTTGCCAAAAGCAGATCAAATACTAGCTGGGATTTAATCTTAAATAATAAGAAACTGTTAACCAGGACCTCCCATTCCTTTGAACAACCCTGTTAACTCCTTCCCTCTCTAGCTGAACTGTGACATTAACTCATATAAATGACAACAGCTTTTACTTTAAATAATACAACTGCATCTGGGAAACACCTACTTATTATTTCAGGTGCTCTAAATATTTACAAGTGTACATACATTAAAATGCATGCATTTATTTATATAATACATTTTTATAACACACACACATAGGATAAATAATACATTCCAAGATCTTTCGCATCTATCATTTCTACAAGCTGTGAAAGCTCCAGAGTCAGATGGCAAGAATTAAAACCCTGACTTGGCAACTTATTAGCTGTGTGGCCTTGAACAAGTTATTTAACCTCTCTGTTTTTGTAGAGTGGCAATGAGCTCGACCTCATACTGTGAGCATTAAACAATATACAGCTCATAAAATACTCAGCACACTGCTTGGCACAGAGTAAGCAAGCATTCAATGTTAGTTATTATTTATTTGTACTACTCTGCAGAAGGAGAAACTGAGTAACTGAGCAGCTAACTGATTTCTTCCACTTTTTTTTTCCAATAAAGAAAGCCTTGGAGCAAAAGCCTGGGCTTTATGAACTTAGTCAAATTTGCTTTTCCTGTTATAAAGGTGGCTACGAGGGAGCACCGCTATCACCAGGCAGTTAGTTAAAAATGCAGAGTCTGCGTTTCCACAGCACCCCCAGGTGCACACACATTAAACTGGAGAAGCCTCTGCAGGATGCATGTCTGTGAAGCAGCCTGGAGGCTTCGGAGAGAGAACCAGAAGCCCCAGCTGCTGAGGGTGTGCTTACTGCCCTTCGCTAGCGCAAAACAGCCAAAGGTCAGATGTGTTTCGGGGAAGCTCCAAGTCTTTGGAAATCTGCTGCTTCTCGCATTCCAGCACATATTCGCAACACGGAGAGGTCTGGTCCTGATAAAAAACCTGACCTTTCAGTTCTCCACCCCAGAGTAGCCAAGGGTGCAAATCACACACCTTTGCTGACAAGGCTGATTTCATTCTGAAAGTTCACCCTCATCAAGGTCAGGGCTGGAAGAGAACTTACAGATCATCTGATTCAGGGCCTTCATTTTAGGAATGAAAGAACTGAGGCTTAGAAAAGGAAAGCACGTTCTGGTTGGAATCTGCTGTGCATGCAACAGGGGGGTCAAGAGCCAACAACTTGGGCCTCGCTCTCTAGACTCCAATTGCTTTGCCCACAGCCGCAAGTTCGGTCTCAGAGTTCGGTCTCAGGGAGTTTCCTATACTCCTGCTTGTCCACCAAAGGTAGCTTCTCTTGGTCTGCAGGTTTTACTCCTCGTCTCATGAAACTTATGCAAGCCCAGCCCCATTCTAAAAACCACATTCAAAGTTAAAAAGTCACTATATTCTGCTATATTCTGTTGATGCCTGACACACTCTCTGGGATGTTTCCAACTTTACGGAAAGAGCAACCATGGATTTTCATTTAACAGCTGAATAATGAGTTCTCTCTCACGTGGGGAGCCGACCCATAGTGCCAAGATCAAGATCTTGAAGACAAAGAAAATATATTCACAGAGGATATTATTGGGGAAAGCGTAAGGAGACCTGGAACAGTGGACATCATTCGGGATTTGGACTATGATTACCCTTGGCTTACACGCAGCTTTGCTCTGTATCATCTGTGTAAACTTAGGCAGGTTGCTTAACATCTAGGAGTATTGGTCCTTCCATTCGTAAATAGAGCTAATAAGACCCAAATGCATAACTGCAGCAAAAACAAGGAAAGGCATGCAAAACATCTCTCATGTCAGCTAGCACACAGTAGGTGCTCAGTCTGTGATAGTTGTTCTATAATTCACACAAACACTAATCACTCAGTCTATAGACAGACCATAGACCCAAAACATACACTTTCATATACGCTAACAATTACCCTGGACCATGACTGACCCTGTGAGCACAGAAAGTAGAGCTGTTTCTCTGCTGAGTCCTGGAACTTTCATGAACAAGCATCTCTGTGGACTCACAGATGACGAATGGATGCCAAGAAAAGAGCTGGAAAAATGGCACCCAGCCCAGCTGAAATGAAATGCGAAGAATTCTGGTCTCAGTTACTTTTAACCCCAGAGGGGGCTGGATAATATTTTGAAGGCTTGAGTTTAAGGAGGTGAGGAGGGGTGGGACCTGAGGGCACCAGCACTCCCAGTGCAAGGGAATGGGGGCAACTCGAGTTACTGTCCCTCAGGAGACAGGCCAGCACACTGGTCATCAATGGTACAGCCTGAGCCAGCTCTGCTCCTCCTTGGAGGGGTAAATGGTGTCATTGATTCCCTCCACTGCCCTAGGAAGGTTCACACGCAGCACCTCAGATGCTAGTACCAGCAAGAAGGGCGAAACCACAAATCATCAATGCCTCCTCCTCGAGACGCGCCTGCTCCTCTGTGTGAGCTGGGCCCAGCAGCATAATCGCAAAGGAGGCCAGCTGCCACTTCCCAGTGCTACATCTGGGGCAGAGCCCTCTAGCTTCACAGCTTCTCTTCTGTGGCAATGCTCACAGAATTGAGTCTTTGTTTTGGCCAACTTGATTTTTACAGACTTTACAGCCAAACGTATGCTGGAAATTTACCTTCTATGTCAAATAACAGACTTGAAATTTTTCCCTTATTAATCAACACACTGTCCCCTGTTTTAATGCAAAGTAACTGACATACATAAGTATATAGATTGAAGGCATACAGAATGATAGGCTGATGTGGATGTATTGTTAATGCAATTTCTTTTAATGGTCCATGATGCTCTGGTGGGAAATACATGCTGGGGTAACCATATCTCTGTAGGCTTTTAGGATTTAAGATGGCTGCACTATGAGTTCTTTAGGACAGATGGGAGAGGAGGGAGAGGAATTTCTCTGAAGGAGAACAGAGGCTCTTGTCGTCTTAGTTTCGACTTCATTCAAAGGGAACCTTCAGTGTCACACTTTCATGGTGGATTAGAGATTGCTATGATATTCTCCCAGCTGCTTCCCCATTCTGCATTCCCTTCCCTCCCCGCCTCCTTACTCCTCCATCAAATCTCTCTCTCTCATTCTCTCTGTCTCTCTTCCCCCACTCCTGTCCTTCCCAACTCCCCGCCCCCCCACCCCCATCCCCAGGGAAATAACAGAAAAGCAAGCCTCAGGGTTTCAGACTTCAAACAAAGAACTGCTCAAACAACAGACCAAAGAGAAAAGAAAACCAAGTCTCCAAACTCAACTGTCCAGGTCCCCAGTGGAGATTATTGAGACTTATGTTGCTGGAAATTCAGTGTGATCTTATCCAACATTTTCTCCCTTGCTTCATTCAAACACACCCACACATGGAGAGAGAGAGAGAGAGGAGAGAGAGGAGGGAGAGAGAGAGAGAGAGAGAGAGAGAGAGAGAGAGAGAGAGAAAGAGAGAGAGAGAGAGATGGACATGGTATAAAAGTGAGAACATTCCATTAAAAAATCTTTTTTCAAATTGTGACATGAGCAAAGTGGCAAATGAAGAGCATTAATGAGGAAAACAGATGTGGCCAATGCCGGCCCAAGCTTCTGAGTCTGCAATCAGCCATATCACCATTAGTTACCTTATGATTAGCATGGCAATAAGGGTTAAGTAAAAATTTGAATGGATCTTCCAGTACAAAAGAGAAGTCCTTGTACAAATGCCACCCAAAATTCCCCAAAAAGTCTAAGGAACTGAGCATCTTGACTCCGGCATGCTTGAAAGCAACTGAGAAGAGACAGACCAGGGTTGGGGGATTTGGGAAACTGAGAAGAGACAGACCAGGGTTGGGGGATTTGGGAAAAAGAAAAAGATAATTTAAGAAAGGCAGGGCAGTGACTGGACTCAGAGCCCCTGGAATCCATAGGAAGTAGAAGCAGCACTAGCCAGGATTAGTCACTAGCTATGTCATTTAGGGTGAGCTATTTTTTTCTCTTTGCATTTCAGTTTCCTCTGTCAAATAATATTAAAATTACTACCCCCTGTTGTTCACAGGTTGCGATTAAATGAGAAATGATAAAAGTCATCGGCACCAGAAGGAAGTCCAGCACCTACTGGGTAGCAGGAGTTGGGTGAAGGCAGGAAAACCATCTTTTCACAGAGATTCTATGGGTTCAGGGGAATTTATTTCCCATTTTCACACAAGGAAACCAAAGTTCAGATCTCCCCTGAGATCACAGATACAATCAGTAGGCAATGGGTTATTATCAAGGTACAAATATAATTCTCCATGCAAAACATAACTTTACTAAAGACCCATGGTAATCAGGAATGATTAAATCCCAACTTGGAATGTCCTGCCAGATTCCTCCAGCTATTCACATTCACTTTTGATTAAGCCTCTGGATCCTGGCATCGGAATCTGATATCACCAAGATTTAAAGAAAGATGTTGGGAGGAAGGGGAGAAACAGTGATCAAACTGTGTGACTGAAGTATGTTCACTGGCTTTGCGGAAGAAGGGCACAAATCTGGAAAGATGCATTGAACTAGGCCAGCTTTCACCAACAGGGATGGGGACAAGGGCAGGTAGGCAGTGGAGCCCTTCCCCCCTCCCTTGACAGCTGACCCACATGCTGAAGTTGCCCATGTGGTGGTATGAATTTAGCCTTGCCACTAACCAGGAGCAAACCAGCAGATGAGGCACATAATTACAGGCCTTCATGGATGCAGAAAAATGCTCAATGTCTGCATTGAAAAGAACGAAGAAAAGGATGCTTGCTCATATGCAAAGTTGGAACAGAAGAGAAATGCAAACAGAAACCCAGAAATGCTTCAATTCCCACTTGGATCCCAAAGCTTTCTACATGTGACTCGTCAGGTGCCTGAGCCCCAGCTAGAGCTAAATGACTTTCATTAAACCAGAATCAGATCATTTTCAGGTTGACAAAATAAGGTAGCCTGGGATAATACACTTAGTTCTGTCAACTCAATCAACTGGGTAGGAAGTCCCTTTGAGTAGGAAAGGATTTGGACATCACAGAGATAGGAGATGGCATCTTTCTTGCTAACAAAACCTCTTTGCAGACAAATGTGATGTGATGTGATGTTAGCACGTTGCCTTTTCAGTGAATTGGTTTGCTTTTAGCAACAAAACTTATAATAGTGACAATGATACAAAGCTTGCAATAATACCACCACCAGCTAACATTGAGCATTTATTATGTGGTTAATATTGTGCTAGGTGCTTTTCATATGTTAAAACTTGACACCTACTACCTTGTTTATTTGCTCAATTGCTTTCTCTATTTTACAGACAGGAATTAGTGCACAGAGAGATTGTTCTCAGTATGTATCTTCAGCTCTGAGTCCAGAGTCTAAGCCCTATAAGTCTGCCCTATAAGTTCCCTTTTCATTCCATATGCTTTCATGAAAGCATCTCTGTTCCCATATTTCTTTTCTCCTGCTACTTTGCTGGGTAAACCCTTACAAACCTGCCATTTCAAACAATGCTATTTTACTATTTCTGACTATTTACAGACTGCAACACCTGATGAAACCAACATGTTTTAATTTTCACATTAAAAACAATTCCCGAGGGGATAGAACATTTGAAGGAAAACATAACCTTTACAGGCACTCAAAGGGGCAATAAAATCCAAGTTTCCAAAATACGGTAATTCTGTCGAAGTTTGTGACTTATTCTGGAGCCCATGACCCATCTGTGAAAGCTATCAGCAACCAGTGAGCCTTCTGGGAGGAGCAGGATTAAAGCAGCCAATTCGGCCTCCAGCAAGGAGGCCAAGTTGCTCCATTTAGTTTAAGTCTCACTGAGATGGTTTAAAACACTCTCTAGGAAGAGATGTTCAAGCACAGTAAATTGCAGTCTTGCACGCTGCAGAACTGGTCCAGGGCCGGCCATGTCTGTACACTCTCTGTGCACTGGAGCCCGCCCTGCCTGTGGTCATGGATGCATTGACTGGAAGCAGAACTCCCTCTCAAGGGAGGAATAATCTATGTGCCTAAATTAGACAAGAGCCACACTTGGCCCAGTGGATGGCATCGCATCTGGTGTGGATCACTTACCCTGGTGTGATCTGGCCCAGCCCAGATTATTTATGGTTCTTAAAAGTCTGGTTGGACCCCAGCGTAGTCCAAGATCACGTAACTAACAATAATGGGATTAAAAAAATCTGTATTTCATCGCAAGATCTCCATGGCAGATTAGTAATGCTATGATTGCTTTCCGGGAAACCGAGAGCAAAGAGAAGGAAGTATAAACACGCCTCCAAGAAATCTAATGTGGAGAATATACTGAGTCTTGTGTTTCAGCTAGGCTGTGCAGTCATTCCGGAGGTTTGTCACTATTCTGAAAGCACGAGCTAAAATTAAACCTAAATAATTCGAGAGCCATTTCTTCACCTGGAAGTCTCAGCTAAGTCTTCATCCCTCCAAGTCTCTGAGGTTTCTGACATCATTAACTGAAATAACCACCCTGCGTGAAGACTACCAGGTGCTTGGTTTTTAAACCCACCCCCCCCCCCTTTTTATTATTTTTAAAAGCTAGCTGCATCTCTTCTAGAGAAATGCTGTGTCTACAGCACTAAGATATAAGTGTCTCCTTAGGATACTCGATAGGCTGTGACATGTCACTTTGCAAATGTGGTTTCTAATAAGCATAATAAAAAAGGCAAAAGGTGCCAGCTGACCACTGAAATGCCACCCGCCAAGAAAAGGGAGCCCTGGTGTCCACCCCCAGTGTCCAGCCTCTAGCTGTAGCTCTAGCTTTCTCACCCTCCCTGGAAATCACACTGTTGTTTAATTTGTGAATTAGAGCATATTTCTTACTCACCTCCGGGAGGGTGCAACACCCAGCGTTGGTCTCCGAGGAAGCTTCCCCTGGTCCCCTGAGCTTGTCAATTGCCCCAGTTCACTTTCTCCCCAGTCTGGCTTCTAAGAACGCAAGCAGGAACGGGGGTAGCCAAAGCATCTTCTTGAAACCCTTCTCAAAATCTGGAGCCTTACTGAAGCCAGCGGTGGGCTTAAGCCTGCTCTTGCTTTCACTTGCAGAAAACAGCACTACTGGATCCAGACGCCGCTGGGGGTCTACGCAACACCGGAAAAGTGTGACTTTTACCCTGCCTTTCCATCTGAGCGCGTTCCTGAGCACCCCAGTTTCATCTTAACTCCCATTCTTCACGACAAGCAGAAGGAAGTCACAGACCCCAGCCTCGGCGTCATCAACTTATCCTGAGCCAGACCTGGGGCAACGAGTCAGCGGGTCACAGAGTCAAGATACTGAACCAGGAAATGTGCAGCTCAGCCAAAAAATAATAATAACTGTTGGCGGAGCTGCTGGAGGTGCCGGAGAAGTCGCTGTTGCAGTGCTTGCATCCTCCGCATGCTAATGAGGTCGTGACGTCAGCAAGTCAGTCCCGGCATCTGGACGTTCAGTCCCCACTGCCCAGAGCTGAGATTTATTTACATGTAAATTAGCCTCGCCTTCCAAATCAATAATCCCCAAGCCAGGGAGATGGGAAGAAAGCAACTGCTGGATGCAAAGGCCTTGGCTACGTACCCTCCAAAGGAGTACAAAAATATCACATGTAAGAAAGAAGAGCGGATTTAAAGATACGTTTCCTTTTCTTTTTCCAAGGCTGTACTCTTAGGAACCAGAAATCAGATTTGGACACGGTTCTCAACCTCAGTCCCTGTGTGGGATCATGTGCTGCACCAATCCGGGTGCAGTGCAATCAGAGCTCTCCCCCCTCATCCCCTCCCCAAAAGGCTGTTTTGAGCCTTCATATACCTCTACTTTCTTTAACTTTCATTTCAGGGTGTTTGCTGACTTGAGACTATGTCATTCTTCAAATTCTGTGCACCCCTGAAATAAAATGCATCCAAATATCAGCTCTCCTCATGTGCTTGGGTGATGGGTTAGTCAACCACTCCAGTCGCAACCACTTACACCAGCTTCAAGAGAGCAGAGGAGATGCCAAAACACAAGTCTGCCAGAGCCTCTGAGAGACCTCAGAGCACTTTGCTTCATCACCTCATTTTGCAGATCAGGAAATCCAGGCTTTGGGTGGATAAGGGCTTTTCCAAGTCACAGAGGGACTTCAGCAAGGATGGGTCAGAACCAACATTTCCTGGCCCTCAGACTAAAGCTTCATTAATTACCTTTGGGTTCAATTTCCTTCTCTATGAACCAACAAAGAGGCCTATGTAAGCAATCACGTAGAAAAAAAAAAACAAAAAACTATAGAGTTGGTAGCACTGAGTTCAAATCCTGACTGTTCTTCTTGCTAGTGATATGACCCTGGCAAACAACTTTTGTGGTCCTCAGTTTCTTCAGCTATACCATCCCCTCACTCAGTAAATATTTGCTAAGTCTCTACTCTGTGCCCCTTGCTCTTTTGGGGGGCTGGAGAGCAATATAGTATTTGCTCTTTGAACTCATGTTCTAGCACAATAAAGTAAAAATATTGAATAGAACTGTGGTGAGGATTGAGACAATATCACATTATCAATAAATAGCCATTATTTCTGATACTGGGTTGTCAGAAAAGTCTATGTTTTTGTTTTTCAAGAGAAAATGTGTCATGACTTTTCTGACAACACAATATTTTGGATGAAGTCAGAAATATTTGCCAATAAACATCCTAGCAGATGTTTATTATTTCTAACCTGTCTGAATTCCCATAGCCATCTCTTATTGTTTAAAATCAATTGTACTTCCAGTGCTGCCCATGTTTCCTGGACCAGATAAGAGGCAAGTGCAAGCCAATGCTCTGGGTTCCATCTGTGTTAAGGAAGCACTGTGAGTTCCTTAGGTGGAGAGTGAGCGAGGGGCCAGGGCCGGGGCCGAAGAGATGTGTTCTACCATGTGCAGAAGCGTCCCCAAGGACAACAGCCAGCACAGCTTCTTGCCCACACTCCCTGCCTGAAGGACCCCCTCTGATGAGCTCTGCTCTTCCAGCTGGAGTCCTGAGACTTCAAATGAATTCCTTTGTTGGATGAGGGGAAGTTAAATTATGTCTTTTGTTATAGGTAATTGTATTAATAATGCTTAATAACTTCTTTCAGAATGCTGCTGTGGTTCACAGCAGACCTTTCATGGTGAAAATCATGGAACCTGAAATAACTTTTCACTGACAGAAATGGAAAACAAGTGAGCAATACTCCACTTTAGTTCTTCACCACACAGAACGCAGAGCATGCTGGGAAGCAGATGGCTGCCCCAGATTTCAATATCCCTCAAACATGCAGTTTGAAGTCAACAATGACCAAGTGAAAACAGTGACATCTTACATGGTGTGCCCATGAAGTAGTCATTTCAACTTTAATATGCCCTAGTTTCTTCATTTAAAGATGGACCCACTATTCTCTGATGTACTTATGATCAGCACAGTCATAGGAGAAGCAATTTCAGAAGTGACATAGGAATGACTTATAGGAAGCTGGAACATAGAAAATGACGAGAAATCAATCTTCATTTGGAGTAGATATGACATGATGATCAAGTTCATAGGAAGTAATATAACTTGGAGCTGGAATGGTGTGCCTGGGTCAGATCCTGGCTCAGACATTAGCCAACTCTGTGATTTGGGGCCAGAGGTTTTCATCTATAATAAGAGGGACAATAATCACACCTACCTGCACAGGGCTATTATGAAGATCAAATGATTCACAATGTAAAGTACTTGCCACTGAGCTTTTGCACACAACAAACATTCAATTGTTCTTCGTAGTGCAATGGATGCTGCCTTCTGTATTAACTTTGGCAATAATTATCAATAGTTAACTGACTAGACAAAGTTCATAAGGTGGGATGAAGTGGGGAAATGTAACAAAACAAAATCACCCCCATTTCCAGGGCACAACTCAAAACCCCACCTAATGTGGATGAGCTAATGACATACTGTTCCTACCTGAAACCAAACTTTTCAATTGCTGTGACACTAGGGAAGAAAGAAGGAAAAATGACCAATGGGTACCAGGGTAAGCAATAGGGTAAATCAGCTGTGTTTCTGGGAAGCATTCATTCACATATCCATTTACCCATTAATTGAGCATCTACTATTTAATCAGTCACTAGATTAGGCTTGAGGGACATCATGGTGTACCAAGCTGTACACAGGTCTACCTTAAAAGACCTGAGAAATGAGAAAAAAGACAACTGGTCAAGCAGTTGAAATAAACAGTGACGTGTGCTATGATAAGGGCCCATGAAGAGTTCTCAAAGTGAAATGCAGGAAGGAGGATAACAATGACAAAGCACACTGCTAGTGCCCTGACAGCAAGTTCCCTATGAATATGGCTAAGTGGTGGAGAGACTGGAGATCCATGCATTATTCTCAAAGTGCCAAATCCATGGATCAACAATTCCTTATGATAATTATCTTCATCTTGAGACCATTCTAGCCAAGATTTCAGGCATTCTCTTGAATTCCCAAAGTTAACATTCCTATTTGATAATGATTTGGTAGGTTATTTTGGAGGTCTGGGAACTTTATTACCATTAATTTCAAGGGAAAATGTCTGAATATCACCAGATCCCTAAAATAACCTACTAAATCACACCAAATAGAAACATTCTATATTCATATAGTGGCGAATCCTGTATTAAATAATGTGAGGCAACAAATACTTTGGGAATTTCAGACCTGGTAAGTAGAAACAGAACTCGTACTATTTTTATAAGAACAGAATGAAATTCCACATTCAGGATAGCAAAATTTCATGGGAGGAAGGCTGGAAGAGAAGAGGCAGTACTATGAAACTATCAACATTTATTAGGGATGCATGCAATTCACTACACAATTATTGGGAGTTGAAGATGCAACTGATGGCCTTCAGAAGTTTCTATTTAGATAAAATATTTATATAAATGGCCATAAGCACATACAGTACATAGGAAGAGGGACAAGGAGGACAAGACTATGGTGGAGATGCTCAGAAATCAAGAAAGGTGTGTTTTGAGCCAGGGAAAATGTTAAAAAACTTACCTTTTTAGGATAAAAATAATTTATTGTGGGGAAGGCATTACTACTGAATATGATACTAAATCCAAAAGCTGTAAATGAAAAGAATTTCCAAGGTCAAATTTTATCCGTTAGAGGGGTGTTGCAGGCAGAAGAAAGAGTATGAACATGAGGTAAAGAGAGCCTGCGTGGGCTCTAGGGGCAGGAGATGACAGACACTGTGACTTAACTGCTAGAAAATCAGATCAGCTTTCCTTTCTAACCAGCGCTGGTCAAAATCTTGTTAGAAGAAAGGGCAACTCAAGGCTGGTTAGTTTACAGAAAAGGCTCAGGGATGACAGGTCCACGTTCTCCAAGGTGGAAGGATTTAGTCAAGACAGTAAAATGAACAGGTTTTAGCCTCCATTTCCATAGGCATAAAATAAGGAAGGGGCTATAAACAAAGTAAAAAGGGATTTCACTTGAACCTAAGGAAGACATTTGAATAATGAGGTCATGAGATCTAGTGATGACACCTCAGAGCACTGGTAGGGTTTTTGTCTTAGAAACATTCATCAAAGATGAATGTAATCCAGGTCTCACTGGATTACATTATTACCTTTTGGCTCTACCATGGTGAAATCATAATTATGAGGACTATTACCAATGTTTCAAGACACTCATCTAATAAAGTTCACAGGTTCATTTTACTTTATTTAAAATGTGATATATGTAAATAGTTTTAACAAACTTTATTCTAAAATCTTTATAGCAATATATAACTATGTTATAAATATAGCTTTAAATAATTTACAAGAGCAGTTTTCTGAGAAGAGATTTCAAAGTCTAGTACTTTTTTTAATAGGAAAAAGGAGGCTGACAAAGAATTCTTTACTAGTTGAGATAGGATAGGCTATGGTGAGGTAACAAACAATTACAGACTTTAGAGATTCTCATAGAGGAATGGCTGATTTCTAATTCATGCAAAGTTTACTGGAGGCTGGAAGTCCTCCAGGTACCTCCATTGCAAGCAGTGACTCAGGGATCCAGTTAGCTACCTTCCTTGCATCTCTATGATCTCAGCACATAATTTCCAGGTTATGGAGAAGAGAACTAGGGACACTTAAGTGCTTCAGCCAGGAGGCAAATGAATTCACCCAATTGGGCCTCCCTGGTGGCTCAGTGGGTTGAGTGCCACACTATGAAGCATCCAGGGCATAGCAGCGCAAGTCTGATTCCCAGCCAGGGAGGGGACCCACATGGTGCGGCAGACCCCTCCTGCCTTGCCCGCTGCTCCCCTCAGCAGTGTATTTCAGCTGATCTGTCTGTTCTGCTCCCACTCTGTCTCTGGTGAATCCTCTCACCTCCCGCAACTCTGGCCTGTACCCCAGCTCTTGTATGCATAAATAAATAAATCTTTAAAAACAAACAAACAAACAAATAAATAAATAGAATTCACCTCATTGCTAGGGGACTGGGGAGTATATGCCCAATATATCATGGTGAACACCGTATAGTCTACCACTGCTGTCAATTTTAATTTTTGCCATGTAAAAGCATTTAAAAAATGCAATATACTAAATCCATAATGTCTTATAGAGATGTTACTACTGAAAATATGGTATTAGTCCTAAATGAATAGTGGAGATCAAAGTTGTGTCTGTTTTGCTCCAAAAGGGAAGAAAAAACATGCTCTCCAAAAGGGTGCAAAGAAAACATTCCAGATTTCTATAAATTTCCAAGCAAAAATATCTCAAGAAAACACAGAAAATAAGTAAACCTGTGAAGCTTCTATAATACAGGTAAAGATAAACAAGGCACCCACCAAGGAATTGCTTTTAGGAAAAAGAAATGCTGAAAAGAAGTATTCAGTTTTTAACCACTTTACCAATTCAGACTTATAATAATATTCCTCCCACAGCAGGCAGGATGTTGTCATTCAAAGAACTGGGGAAAAGAGCTGAATTCAAATCTGGCCTTTTTACCTTCACTGCTTAACCTTAGTCACAACTGCCACTTAATTCTCCTAAGTCTCAGTTTCTCCATGTATAGTGGAAAGACATCTATCTACCAAAGGTTTGGGAAAGATCAGATGACTAATAGTATACAAAGTACCTTGTAGAGTACCCAACAAAGAGGTGGTGTTAATATTACCCCAAATTCAGTTCTGAGGGACATGAGCAATAAGGAACTAACAACCATAAATGATAAAATTGTTCATTATAAATATAAGGATGCCCCACCAGAACCCATTCTTGCTTGTCCATTTGTATGAGTCCATGTCAGAAATGCTTAGAAGGCCATGGACACATTTTTATATCTTGCAAAAAACAATCTCATACATTAAATGCAGAAAAGAGGCCTTGCTTTGTTCTTTCCTCCCATCTTAGCAGTCGTCCACATTTCATATGTTTTAATAATTCCTGATCCCAATAATCTAATGTATAAAAATTTAACATAGCCTTTTATCCTCTTTTAATTACATTAATTAAAAGGAAAATATGAACAAGCTAGCGTGGGCAAATCAAAATGAAAAACTGCTCAAGATTTTGCTCCCCCCAAGATTAAAAACTGCATCAATGATTAAACATGCTTACCAGTGCACATTTCCGTGAAAATATTGTTAAATCGACACTGTGTGCTCGCAAACATTACTTTTGTCTTAGACAAAGAAAACAGCACTTATTGTAGCGGATTTTTGGAACTACTAATTTTCATTAAATAGCTGAATAGAAACCTGGATTTTTTTTCTATGTGAAGGACTAGGAGAACAAGCAAGAATTGCACAGAAATGCTTTGGTTTCCCAGCACTTCCTAAATGGAGTCACTCAAGCTCCCAGATGCTTCTCTTAGGAGAGAACACTGGCAAAATGGAAGATGGAAAAAGACAGAAAAACTCACTGCTTCATAAAACAGCAACCTGGTAGCAAAAACCTGTCCTGGGAAAATCATCCTTGAAGACAAAATATCACAGATGTACAAACCAACATATTTTCATTTTGCTCAAGGACGAGAAAGGCTTGTGTGCCAGGTGCTTTTAATACTCTGTCTCCTTTACTCATCACCATAATCCCAAACTATAGCTTTTATTACCCCCTATTATACAGATAAGGACACTGAGGTTCAAAGAGGGTGAGGACCCACAAGGATTCACAGCTGGGATTTGGCCCTGGGTTGCTAACAAAATCCATATTCATCTTCCTCTAATTCAAAGGTTTTCAACCATCTATCCACTCAAACACCAGGTGTGTTCCAGTCAGGATGTGATATGTGGGAAATCACTTTTATTAATAACAGTTAAATACAGAAGGCTCCCAGGATGTTCTGATTAGGTTGATTTCTTTGCATAGAGCTTATAGGACTTTTCTAGATGTTTGTCCTTCCCTTTAGGAGTCTTGTCCTGGTTCATGGTTCTACACCCTTGGTAAGTGATTATGATCCATCCTCGCTGAATGTTAGTAGCTACCTGATTCATTTCTCTCTCTCAAACTAGACTGCATACTTTCTGAGGACAGACCTTCTTCCCTTTTAGGCTCACCTCTCATTCCAAGCATGTAGCAAAGTGTCTGGTCACCTGACAACTAATGAATACTTGTTAAATGAATATAAAGTTTGATGATTTTTCTTGTCTAGAAATTAGGGGGAATTCAGGATTATTCCCAGAAGGATATCTCTGCTCATTTGAAACACTTTTTCTGTTTAACTTCCAATATGCCATGTTCTCCTGGTTCCCCTCCAACCCACTGGCTGTTCTTCCTCAGTGTCTTTTACTAGTTCATCCCCATGTCCCTGGAAACAAAATGTTGGAATAGCCCCAGGTTCAGTCCCAGGACCCCAACACTTCTCTATCTACAGTTACTTCTTTCAGCTGGTCCAGGGTTTTAACTAGCGCCTCTTTGCTGACAACTCTAGGTCAGACTCTTTAATGCACTCGAGGTTTCTTTATCTACCTGTCTATGTCACACCTGCATTTGATGTCTAAACATCTTCTGAAAACGAACAAATCCAGAGCTCCCAGATCTCAGTTCCTCATATGCCCCACAAATCTGCTCCGTCTGCAAGGTTCATTATCTCAGTTAGTGGCAACTACATATTTCCAGTGGTCGAGGACAAACCCCTTTGTGTCATTCTTTCCACTTTTCTCCCTCTTGCCCCTGACATCTAATCTAGGAGTTAGCAAACCCCATCCCCATGGGCCAAGTCCAGTCAGCTTCATGATTTTCAAATACAGTTTTATTGAATGACAGCCACCCATTCATGTATTGTTTATGGATGACTATGCTCATCTTTCCACAGCAGAGTAGCTGCTACACAGACTGTACTGCCTATGAAGCCACACACACAGATCTCTTCAACTTACAACAGCGTTATCCCCCATTAAACCCACTGTAACTTGGAAATATCATTCAGTCAAAAAGCACTGGCCACACACTACTGTAGCATATCGGCTTGTTACCCATGAGAGCCAGGGGCCGACTGAGAGCTGAGGTCCTCAAACTGAGCATCATGAGAGAATATGCTGCATGTTGCTAGCCCAGGAAATGAGCAAAATTCATAATTTAAAGTATAGTTTCTAACTGCAGATTGCTTTCCCACAACCGTTAACATCAAAAAAATCCTGATGGAACCATTTTAGGTCAGGGACTGGCTGTATTTACTACCTGACTCAATGACTAGTCCTGTTAGCTCAGCGTCAAAGGCTATGATGAATCATATCCCTCCCCACCACCTCCACTCTTCACAACCTGCTTCAAGCTATCACCATTTCACTCTAGCATGGAGGTTTAAACCATCATCAGTGTTTCCTCCACCTGATCTGCTCCTGCCATCCCCACCAGTCCATTCACAAACCCGTAACCAGATTGATTTTCTGAAAACAAACATTTGAGCAATGTCATGTTTCTGCTTAAAACCCAGCAATATCGTTCATGCTGAGGTACAGGCCCTGAGATGTAGGCCTGGGTCTTGTCTGTGGAGACCCCCTGCTGCTTTCCCTCTGTCCGCTGCCCTTCAAGCACTGGTCCTGCAGCACACCGGGCACATGGCTACCTCCAGGTCTTTGCACTGACTTCACTCATGTTGTAGCTTATACACAAGCTTCATGCATTTATTACTGAAAACTATTCCAGTGTATGAACATCTATTTATTTATCCATTCATTAGTAGACACTGGGTTATTTCCTATTATGAACAATGCTACTATGAACATTTATGTTAAAGTTTTTTTGGGGGGGATAAGTGCTTTCATTTTTCTTGGGTTTCTGTTTGGGAATGGAATTGCTAGATCATATGGTAACTAAGATTTTAAGGACCTACCTAATAACTCTTTGCCAGGAATGAAAATTCAACTGTTAACACTGTCAGGGGTTTATTGTGTATGATGAGTTGGGTAAGTAAAATTTTTCACCAGATTTGGGAAGTTTTCTACTTTTATTTAAGGTTTTCCTCTGTACCTTCTGCTCTCTTCTCCTTTAACTGGTGCCATTACACATCTGTTAGTGTGCTTCACGGTATCCCACAAGTTTTCAAGGTTCTGTTCATTATTCTTGTCTTTTTTCTCCCTACTCTGCAGAATGCATAACCTTTATTGAACTACCTTCAAATTTGCAGATTCTTTTTTCTTCTAGATTAAATCTACACTACAGCCCTCTAGTGAATTTTTCATTCAGTTAATAGGTTTTAATGTACAATTTTCCATTTTTAATAATTACTTCATATATATTTTAAATTATTTTTATTGAGGTAACATTGGTTTATAATATGACCATCTTTACATATATATTTTCATAGATCTTTTACAGCTTTTGTCTGCTAAATCTATTTCAGGCCCCTCATGGGCAGTTTCTTTTGCCTAATTTTTCCTGGATGATGGAATCAAACCTTTTGTCTGTCTCATATTTTGTTGAAAACCGAACATTTTAGTTAATGTATAATGGTCAGTCTGGATACTGCATATCAACCTCCCTTCTCTGGAGACTGATGATGATGTTTGCTGATGTATTTATTTATTTATTTAGGGACCAGCTAGACAAGTTGAAGTCCCCTGCTGTGGTCACTTTCTGATGTTCCTCAGAGGGCAAGAGCAGTCTTCCAGGGTATCTGGCGGGTACCTCCTGGCTACCACCATACAGGAATATTGGTGTCACACCCAGCTGTTAGGCTCCACTAACTGTTGATTGTTGTGTTGTTTTTCACAATTTTTGAGAATAAACTGCTCAAAGGATGATCTGTGTAAAATAGGGCTCCTTTGCAAGGCAGGACACTGCCACTCTTTGAGGTTGGCCCTTCTAGAGTGGAATGATGACTTGGAAAGGAGCCAGATGGAAAAGGAGTCCCACCTGTCTGTCTGCATGCTCCCGGGGTAGCACTCCCACCACACTGATCTGAGCTAGGGGGAGAAGCGAGATGGGTGGGTCTTGGGTCATGACTCTATTGCCTCAGACTCACTTTTACCAAGATTTAGTAGATTTTCTTGAATGAATGTTCACTTACTGCATAGCCATGCAATAATGTTCCGAAACCTTAAATGGGTGTTTTTCCAAAATAATTTTCAGGGGCCTCCCTGGTGGTGCAAGGGCTTGTCGCAGCACTTTGAAGCTATCACCAGTCACTGTGGCATGAGTTCAATCCCCAGTCAGGGAGCTGACCCACGTAGCTCAGAAGACATCTCCTGTCTCGCCCGCTGCTCCCCTCAGCAGTGTATTTCAGTAGATCTGCCTGTTCTGCTCCCCACTCTGTCTTGGGGAATCCCATCACCCTCCACACCACTGGCCTTTACCTCAGTTCTTGTATGCATAAATAAATCCATCTTTAAAAAAATAGTAATTTTCAGCAGTTCAATGTTTGAAAGCCCCAGGGTTGTTTTTTAATCTGTGCGAGTCCATCATTCACACCTCTAGGCCTGTGTTCCTCCAACACCACACCCCACACACACTCCTCCAACCCCCTACCTACCCCCACGCAGGCTAAAGCATACCCTGCAGGAAAGCATGGGAATCCTGCCTAAGGACCTTCACCTGCCCTGAGAGAGGAAATTTCTGGGCTGAGAGAGAGCTGTCACTTTGAACACTGCTATTCAGCTACCATCTTGGCCAAGAGTCCAAACTAGAAAAAACAAAACAGGTACCAGAACATGAAACTCCAGGCAAAATGAGCAACGGACAGGCTCAGCTATGCACCAAATGGTGTTGCTTTTAGAGAAGCTGGTGGTGTTGACACTAATATGTAAGAGTATGAACCACCAGGAGAGACAGTGTCTGGAAGGGAGAGGAAAGTTCCTCTATGGCCAGGGAACTCTGGCCCACAGGCATACTCAGGTGGGATGTGGTCCCAGGGCAAGTCTCAACTGCTCCTTATTATTACCAGTGTGAACTGGGACCACCTCTTTTCTTCTCCGAGCCTCATCGAATAGTTTGCCTCGTGGACTTCCTGTGTTATATGAGATAACATAAGCACAACTGCCAAGTACACAGCAGGTTCTTAAGAAATGTTTATCGAATCTGAGTGTAAACACTCCATCAGTCATGCTCAGTACCGTGAGGCATCGAGTCCACTGATGGGGATAGCACAGTGTCCCCAGGCTGCGGGCGCCATGGAGCTCCTGACACTAGGGGTGCTTTCCATGCTGCCTTGTTTATTCTGCCCACTCCCATGACACCGCAGCACAGCAAGCATGAATCCTGCGGGTGCATCCTTGGGTCACTGGGGGACAGGCCTGGATGGATGTCATGCAGGCTGCTGGGGTGAATTATTTAGCATCCCTCTCAAGGTAGCTGCCCCTGACTCATCGGGCAGGAGCCACATTTCTCTTCCCTTAAATGGCACACACAGTGCCCTGTTGGGGGCTGAGGCTGGCAGTCTTTGCTGCTCTCATCACAGTTGGGGTGCTTGTGGAAGGAAGGGTTGTTAGGAGTCCGGCCAAAAAGAAGATAGATGGGGGAGGGGGAGGGTTCAGCTAGCTGCTCTGAGGGGATAAACATTACTGGCAACCAGGAACACCAGGAATGAAAGGAGGTTAGACTCAGCCAGGGGCTGGAGACAGCTGCTTACAAGAAATGGGGGCTTCCTGCAGGATGGGCAGAGCCACCAGGTACCACCCACAGATACCCCAGAGATCCTATTCTTTGACGTCTCTAGATAAGATGAGTGCTCTCAGGAGCACCTAGCGTGCGGATAGAGGCGGAGAGAACATCTGTAAGCCTGACTTACAGGTGACATTTACTAGGCATAAAATATCTAATTGAACCATCACAACCATCCTTCAAGGTTATGGCAATAACTCCCTTATCAAGCCTACAGATACTGAGGCTTGTGGAAAGCAAAATAGCTGTTAACTATAAGCATTCCTCCATTTTCTGGGTATTTCCTTTTCTTTTGATTTATGGTTGTTCTAAAACTCCCTTTAGCCACTGAATCTGTTCCTCCCACTCCATTCCAGGCTTGAATTGATATTACAAAGGACACATGGGTTTGTCATTTATGTGAGGGGGCACTATAGCCCCATGAGATGGCCAGGTCAAGGAGAGCAGCGGGAGAACAGGTTCTCCAGGAGTAACCAGAGAGTTCCTTGTGCTCCTCATAAATAGGGCTGGCTGGGATAGAGCCCCAGGGATGCACTGCAAACTGAGGAAATGCAGGAACGCCCTAGGACTGTGAGGGTTCTCAGAATTCTCCATGGTCCCTGTGTGGGCTGTGCAATGTCTCCGTGAGTCTGTCCAAGGGGTTCTACAGAGTTTATTCCCTCCCTTGGTCAACTTAGTCATGTCTGGTAGATGGGGTGCTTTGAGGCCACCTGACAACACTGCCTGCCATTGCTTGGTTCTTGGAGTGTGATCTTAAACTGGCAGCACCAGCTGCACCAGAGAACTGTCGACCACCAAGGTGCTCAGGCCCCACACAGACCTCCTGAGCGTGCAGGTGGAGCCCGGTCCTCTGCACTTCACCAAGCCCTTCAGGGTATCTGCATGCAGATTTGAGTTTGAGAAGTGGTGTCTAAGTCAAGTCTGAACTGCTGTATCGGAGCAAGAAAGGAAGAAGAGGGCCCAAGGTGGCAGGAGCCTCTGTAGTGTCCAGGATGAAATCTGGGGGTATGAAGGTGGACTTCGGCCTCATATGTGTTTCATAGTTCTGTGCCAGAGGTGGGGAAGTGTCTGTAGAGGGCCAAGAACTGTAATGCTCTGAAGCCATATGGTCTGTCTCTGTCACTACTCAGTTCTGCTGATGCAGGTGCAAGCTCTCCTGGACAACCTGCCAACAAATGGGTGTGGCTGCGTTCCAATAAAACTTTATCAAAACAAAACTTGCCCTACAGGTTGTGGTCTCCAGACTCCACATCTACATAAATTCAGGGAAAAAAAAAAAAAACAAACCCTCAAAGCTCTAGTCTCTCTGAGCTCAAGTGCCCAAAAGGCAGCGATTAGAGCTGGATGGGGCCACCCACATTCAGCTGGGACATTCTCCAGTTTTCTACCATCCATACCTATTCTGTCCAAAATACCAGGGTAGGGAGTCAAGTCACACTTATCATCTATTTGATTTTCATATTTATTTATACTGACATGAACATTTGTACATATATATGGGTATGTATGTATGTGTGTGTGTGTATATGTGTGTGTAATTCTAACACCCACCAGCTTTCAGTATTTTATAGAGATCACCAACCCCTACCTCAATTGTGTCTAAAGAACTTTACTATCACATCATTGTGATGCCTAGTTTAGAATTCTGGGGTGGGGGCTCCTAGTGTGATGTCCTTGACTCTGTAACTTGAGTAAGATTGTGACTCTAAGAGACTTCTCTTCCTCTACTGTCCAAAACACATACTGGACACGACACACAGACCACCCCCCTTCACTTGGATGAACAAGCCGGCGGTGTGGTCTGAGCAGGCCGTACAACAAGGTTCAATTGTCAGCAGCCTAAATCACAGCTACAGGTTGGCCAAGCAGGGGACAAAGTGTTTTGTTTTCTCCCATATCAAGTATCTAAACACTTCTTGAAATCAAAATGGGTAACATCCCACTGCATTTTTCTATCTCATACCCAAGAAAAGGGAGATCGTGGAGAGGAAAACTTCCTATACGTTTTGAAAACTTCAAAACTTCTTTTTCTCAGATCAACTGAAAGGTTTTTTGGAAAGCTCAGAATGCCCGGCATGGCTTCTAATCATCTTGTCTTTTTTCTACAGGCAGTTTAAGGACTGGAGTTCTTATTGGAATCATCTACCCTCATTCAGCTTTTTTATCCTCTTCCTCCCACCCCCACACTGACCCAATAAATAAATAATGCACATATAATGATAAGAATCTTTCCTTGAAGAAGGAAAGGGGAATATTTAATGTCACCTTCTTAGTGGTCCAGCTGGAACCTTGCATTTTAACTTGTTACAAGAACCAAGCACAGCATTTCCAACTACACATTTTTCTCGGGGGCCTTTCCATGAAGGAAATTCCTCCACCTAACCACCCCCACCTCTTTTTTCAGCTTATATCCTGTTCCCACCCTGTCTACACCAGAAAAAGTCTCTTGAAAGAAAATACATAAATCTTCGGCTTATCTGGGTGGTATGTTTCACAAAGATTCTTTGATTGGTTACACAAGTTAATTTTCCATTTACATTACAAAGCAACAATTTATTCTACAATAAAACTAGCCAACCCTGAGAGTCCATTTCAGCAAAGCCTTGGCCAGAGGCCAAGATTCCTGGATTCTTTTGCTTCAACTCCCCTCCTGCATTCACTGGACCACCACTACTTTATAGCAGTTTCTCTTTGGATGTGTTTCACCAACACTACCTCCTATGTAGCGAAGACACAAAGCACCAGTCTACCAATCACAGAGGTGCCTGCCTGCATTACAGGCAAAGCCAAGAACATACCTGGTCACCTGGAAGAGGAGCAGAAGCTGAGATGCTTATAAAGGAAAGCAAAACAATGACAAGAGAAACTTGTGATTAACTGATCACTTACTAGGTTCCAGTCAACCCAAGATAGGGAATGATTATCTCCATTTGAGGAATAAGAACCATGAAACTTAAAAGTATAAATGGTGGCCCCAAAGAAAAACATAAAGTGTTAGTATGGGGATTCGAACTTGGGTCTACCTTATACCAAAGTCTGTGCCTCTTAAATGCAGTGATATACTGAGAGGGGTGGACTGTGAGGGACATGGGTACAATGCTAAAACAAGGGCAGTTATTCCTCGATGATAGGATTTTTTCTCTTCTATGGACAGTGAGGAAGAGGGTGTTTCAATAAGTCACGTATTTCTGGGCTGTGCCTAGTACACGATTTCTTAATCTGGCAAAGTGCACAGATTGTGGCAGATAATTCTTTGTGTGGGGGTCTGTGCCGTGTATCTGTACAATGTGGACCAGCATCTCTGGCTTCTACCCACAAAACACCAGTAACAGCCTCTTCCTGGTAGAATCAATTAAAAATGTCTCCAGATATTACCAAATGTCCCCTAGTAGACAAGATAGTCCCTTCTGGGAACCACTGTTCTAGTAGTTTAGAAATTCTATGTCATATGCCATTACTGCCTCTGTGGGGACCAGATAAGGTAGAGGGTGAGAACATACATTCTGGTATCAAATAGACTTCTGTCACAATTTCAGCTCTGCCACTTACCAGCATTGGCTGAATTATTCAATCTTTTTGAGCCTTTCTGTATGAAACAGGGACATATAATAGTGTTCTGAGAATTAAAGGAGAAAAAGGTAAATGAAATCTGTGCAGTAAAAAATCCAATAATGTCAGCTGTTATTATTGTGGTTAGGGAAAGCAGATGTTGGAAGGTGTCAAATTTAATCACCTCATCTCTTAGATGAGTAAACTGAGGTTCAGAAATAGGAGTTATTATTCCTTCTGATTAGGACCTGGTCTCCTCCAAGAAATACACATTTTTAGTCACTGCCCTAGATCATTTCCATCCTATAAAACAGTATCTTTAAGCCTCCTAGTGTCTTGTTTCTGCACTACCCATATTCTTTCATCTCTTGTTAGTGTTGAAGTTTATGGCAGTCAAAATATGGAATGGATCAAGTTGAGTTTTTCAGAGAGGTACCTACCGTATGTTTGATGGAGGAATGGATCAAAGACAAAAGAAGACCAAGTGGGGGGAAATAAGTGTTAACTTGCATGGAATCACAGCAGCCCTTCCTGTCTTTGAGCAAATTACATTGTTTTGGTCTTGATATTCTGCTGAAATCAATCTCAGACATGTTATTCCTCATGTTGTTTGATTTTCCCTAATAAAAATGTTTCTGCCACCACTTGGTAACCACAGCTTGAAATCCTGGGATCTTAGTTCAAGTGAGAAAAGTCTCGACATGCTTCAGTTGGGACACTTATTTGTGCGTTATCATTTTAAGGGGAATTATAAGATGAACTAGCAGGAGATGTGCAGTAAATGGTGCAGTAATTAGAGTTTCTCACTTTAAAATGTTGGGAATAATTACCAAGTTATATTTAGAAGGCAGCTCTTCCTGACTGGGGTTGACATTCAGTTACCCTGGGTGTAGTACAGGTTCTGAATATTCTGATATTGGCCTGGTATGTCTAAAAGGAAAATTGTGGATGGCATGCATTTACGCATATGCATCTGTACAACCAGATATAACCTCATTTGTTCACCAACCAGACACAGAAGGAATATGCACAGTCCTTGACTCAACTAGATCACAACTATTTTGAGTTGTTGAGGACATACTGTACATATCATATAACCATGAGTACACAATCAGTGTGACATAGCATGCAACAGTATTCTCCAAATCCTTCAAAATTAGTCTGTCAAATATTGATCAATGTGCATATGTTATTTTTGTAATCAAAGATTTATACTGTAACATAGATAAAAAGCCTAAAAACATGGAATTAAGTTAGCCAATAGGTATCAATGGGGAGAATATTGGTAATAAGAGATAAACATAGAAGAATTTCTAGAAGAAAAATTGTGTTCACCGGACAGCTAACATGGAAATTCGTTCTTCCCACCCAATCGTCCAAAGCTTGCTTAAAAAAAGATTCAATTCTAACCCCTTAAAATATCCCAACTAAACTTCTATTGTTTTCAAGTATTTTATAACAAAATGATTGGGTGGTGGATGAGGTTGTCACCTCTACAGGGTATAATGGGTTCTTTAATCTGGGGAAACTGGAAAATAATGAACTAGAAGTCTCTTTGTAGTAACAGCTATACAAATGCTAATGACCCTCATCTCCCACCACCATCTTCCCACCTTGAGACAAAGCAGTCAAAGTTCTCATAAATCCATGTTCTACATGTTGACTGCAGCTTCTCTTTGCTTCCAAGATCAGACGAGATTGGGCGTGTTCAGGGTCCAGTACTCATAACAACAGACGATTTTAAAAAGTAACTGAGCACCTTAATATGGTGACATGTATTCAAGTAGATTATAGGAAGATGTACTAAGTGATTGCGTGGTTTTTGCCTAGTGATATAAACTTGCCTTCATCTAGACCAAATCACTCCAATCCAGAAAGGACTGGGGGAGATGTCTCTTTTGGTACCAAAGGATAATTCTTGAAAAAGTTTCAAATTCAATATCACTGGTGGTTAAGTATTTTCCAGCTGAAGATTCTGTACTTTGAAACTCAAATTTAACCTCTAGGCTCTCAGGTATAGAAGAAAGCAGGTGTGAAAGGGAGCAGATATATGAATAACCATGTGCTCTCCACTTTAGCATCAACCCAGGCATTTCTACAATGATGATATTCTCTCTTTTTAAGTGATATTTCACTGAGATTTCCCTAAGGAATGGTTCGGGCTCTCTTCAATACCTGTGAACACCCCCTTTTTCTCAGAAAACCTATGGACAAAATCATCATTTGAAACATTTGAGGGATCTTGGTGATGCTATTAAAAACAGAACTCTGGGGTTGGGAAATACTTCAGTGATTGCCTCAGAGAATCCTGACCCAACCTACAGCATCTCCACCACTATCTTTTAACATTAGAATATAATTCTCTTTATTTCCTTTTGATCATCTAGTCTCTCTATGTAATGATGTGTGTGGTCTAGATTCAGTTATATCAGTGATTCTAAAATTTTCATGGGCAACAGAATCACCTGGAAAGCCTGATAACTGTAGATTGCTGGGTCCCAAACTCAGGTTTTTATTAGTGGGTCTGAGGTGGGTGGAGCCTGAGAATTTGCATTTCTATAGAATTCTCAATTGAGCAGAAGAATGATACCACAAATTTGGGGATCACACATTGAGGACCACTAAATTTGATGCTTAAATTTGATGCTTAAAACAAATGTGTTAAGCCACTCCTAGAGAGTTTGGTTTAAGCCAAAGGTCTGATCCTCCCATGCTATACCCCAGCTTCCATTTCAATAAAATTTCTGGTACTCACATAAAGTTCTTGTGTTTCCCTGGATTGAGCTGCCCTTTACTATAGAAAGGAATTCCAGAAAGGAGGTCCATGTGGTTGACACTAGGTCTTGCACTTAGTCACAGGAAAGTCTTCATGCGGCCATCTGAAGTCCCTTTTTTAGGGATCGTGAATTTTTGATCATATATTTGAATCTCTCACTCTGCAAAGGACAATCCTGAAACTAAAACAGGTCATGTGACTTGTCCAAAGCAACAATGCCAGCTTAGCAGCACCTTGCAGACCTACTCTTAGAATCCAGGCTTCTGATGGTCAGTTTCTAGTACAGAATCCTTCTCTTGCGTGCCAGGATCCCTGATCATCTGATACATTTTTATTATCTACACCATTTTTTTTTCTCATTTGAACAAAAACCTCCTAAAATATAGTTTAATAATTGCAGCTATTACTATGCATGCATTTTAATGTGCACAGAAGATACAAGTGAGTTTTTTTTTTTTAAACAGCACCATCCTATTTATATTACCTTGCCATGTATTTATAGACTCCAGATTACCTTTAAGCATTCTGACTTTAAAAGAGTAACACTCTAAAGTGACTATTATTCTTAGGGAAGAAAGATGCTTTCTTTTGCAATCTTTTTTTCTTGCATCATATATAACCTCCTGTATCTGACTGAATCAGGCACTAATTGTAGGTGGATTCTTTTGATTCCATTGTTTAGTTGTGCAAAATTTTGCAGCAATGAGGAGCAAGGCACAGAGTTCTTTCCCTATACTTACTAACGCACTATTTCTAAAGTTGCAATTGTGCACAGGTTGAAGTACTGTAGGTCATAATTTATATAACCTGGGCCATAAACATGACATAGGATAAAATTGTTTTTCATCAAATGTTTATTGAGCAACTTTCTGCCTGCCATAGAGAGATGTCACATGAGATAGACATTTTGGTGGGGGATACAACTGAGCAAACAACTTAAATTGATTCTTAATGAAAAAATTCATTGAAGTAGGAGTTATAGCACAGAATTTCATCTTCTAATGGGCCTCAAACTCAAGTGGCTATGTAAAATCATTCTGAGATCAAAGTGACTTTGGGTCTGGACTGGTTTTCACCAGCTAGTCACTAACTGAAATATTGACCATGGATTCCTTACATGAGTCAGGAAAACTGACAGCTTCCTCAGAGTCTGCAAACCCTAATCCATGAAAGTTTAAAACCCAACATTCCTCTATAAAACTTATGTAACTGAAACTTTACTCACTGAAAAATTTTGCATGAGAAAGCTGAAGACATAATACTTCTTTTTAAAAGAGGCAGCCCACCATCTCACTCACTGGATGAAAATTAAAATGCATATTAGAAAATAATTCACTTAGCATCAGTTAATTTTTATGAGTCATTCCCACTAACTTCTTGCTAATGATCTGTCTTGGCAGAAAACTCTTTCACCTAACTCCTCTTCAATTTTCCTTATTCAAGGTAAGCATTTAATAATGAGCAAATGGCAAATAATTGGGGTGGGGTTGGGGGGGGGCAACCTTGCCAGTTGATTCCAAAGGGAAATTAACTCCCTACTCAATAAGTTTCCAATCAGAAAGAACCAGGGAGAAATTAATTAATGTGCAAGCAGCATGTGGTTGCTGAGACACCTACACATTCAGTAAGTTGCAGGTTAATAATTAAAGTCAGTCACATAAACAGCAAAAGGTCAACCTCTCTAGCTGTCAGGCAAGTAGTGATTTGAACCATAGATCAATCACCATTCACATCAAAGGAGTGAGGGGTGAAGTCTATGAGATAGTCAGCTGGGAAACCTTGTCCTTTCATTGATAATGTATCCCCCTTTTTCAAGAAACATTACCCCCACCCACTATGCCACATTGAAAACTGTGGCATATCTTTTATCCTGACAAACAGCCTGAGAAAACAAAATCAAACAATAATAGCAAACACTACAGAAAACATACTAGCATATGACCTTGGCTGGTCATAGGACTTAAGTGAAGCTGAAAACAAAGTGAGAATTTAACACTTAAGGGAAATTATTTTATGACTCCTCACCCAAAGACATAATTTAAGGTTATGATTAGGTACATTCCTCCTATTTACAAATTTTTACATTTTTCTACATGACAATTTATTTTAAAACCCTGATGATCTTTTCCCTTCTATAAAGTGAGATAATTACATGAACAATACAAGAAAAAAGTCAGCTGTATTAACTGTAATAAAGTTTCAAGGTGGGACCAGTCATAGTTGTGTTAAGTGGAAGCTCGGTGCAAAAGATTATCGCTCAACAAAGCACCACAGAACAATGCTGGTAACTCCATGGCTCAACCCCACCTGGCAGAACGTTAACAGTAAATGCCTTGAAGCCCTCAAGCCCTATATTATACCTCATCAGTTCTGTTTCATTCCCAGAACATTCAGATCATCCCAGGACAGAATCCGTCACATCTTTTGGGGGTGCTTTTCTACAAGTGCATTCCTATCACTCATACTATAATGAATGCTTCTTGAGGGCAGAGACAGTTTTGAGGACCACATAATGTACAGGCAGTCCTCCAGAAAGCACTACTTGTGAGCTTCCTGGTTTATAAATTGCTTTCCCATGGAGCTTTGAATTCAACTGTTCCAGGCACCTGAAGAGATAGATGAACTTTTTCCTCATCCATTTTCTTGAAGAGAAATGGACACTTACTGATTTGCTTAAAGCCTGAGAACTCTTAAGGAATAGAAATAGAATTGAAATCTGGATTTCAAAAGCCCTACCCTTTACCTCTCAACCACAGTATCACCAATCAGCAAGTTTTCTGGAAGGCTATGAGAGTCTACCCTTGTTACTGGGTTGCATCACACATTCCCTGGTGGAGATACATCTTGATAGCATGCTACCAGAATTCTCTAGTATTGCAACTTTGAGTTGTGTAGTTTACTGTTCTGGGGAGCTACCTGTGCTCCGCAGGGATATCTGGAGCATCCCTAGCCTCCATCCTCTAGATACCAGCAGCAACCACATCCCAACCCCCAAATTGTGACTATCAAGAATGTCTACAAGCACTGAAAAATGTTTCCTAGGGAAGAGGGGTGAGTGGATCACACTGCTTAGGCAATTCTGCCAAGAGAGGCCAAGTAAATCTAGTTTGTAGGTGGTGCATGACTCAAATTGCCCACCCAGAACATCCTGAACTGCTCTCCTGAACCACTGATTAGTCCAGGAGTGTGTCATCAAGGCAGGGCCACTTAGTATATGGGGTAAGAGAGTGGGAGAGGGGGCATCAATAAGCACGGTGGACTAGAGAGCTTCACTCCTGAGATCACGGTCCTCTTAGGTGAGAAGCTGCCATCTTTGGTGGCACAGGAGAGAGCCTACCTAATATGAAGGCAATATAAAGGAATGCAGATGAGAAATGAGAGAGCGCCTCTATTATGCCGAGCAAGAACATTTGTCCAAAAGTGCTCCATCCCCTAGAATTCCCACTTCCAGAGCCAGCAGATTCCCTCTTGGTTTATATTGTTTTGACTTGCAATTGTGATTATTGCAGTGAGGCCCACTATGGGCTTTCCTTCTAGCTCACTGTGGAAGCTAAAGTTGTTTTCCAGGTCAACAATATCTTACCTACTCTGGCATCTCCCCCTTCCCTGCCACATCCCATTTTACTCTATCACCAGGGTCATCCTCCTTACTGCTACTGGGCACACTCTGAATATGCTGCTTCCTCCCCCATTATCAGCATGCCTCACTTTCAGCAAGTCTATATTCAGCACATTATCTCTGGTGGGAAAGCTGTGGTCAGAAGGTCCCTCTTAACATTTTTGTTGAGAGGCAGCGTCCATTTTGCATGCACGCATAGCAGAGTAGTACAACGAGCTGTCAGAAGCAGGGGACTTGCTCACATCTGGGTGTCTGCTACTCATTGCTGCTCATCCTGATTTGCAAGTCTGAATTTTTCAATTTTCAAATCTATGTCTGGGTCTCTTCACCCAGATCAGGTTTGCCTTTGCTGCATAGTAACCGAGATGATGTAAGCTAATAACACTTCACTCTTGAATTCTAGTTCGTCCAATATCCCACAAATACATACTAAACTCCAAATACATGCCAGACTCTGGTCTAGGTTTTGGGGCATACATCAATGAACCCAGCAGACATCCCTCTACTCAATGTACTGTCTGCGGAGGAGTGGGGGGGTCTCTTAGCACTTTGTACATAAACATGATTTATTGCCTGTATGGTCAGACCTTCCTATGGGTGAACTCATATTTTAACGGAATGCAGTGGAGATATTAAAGCAAAGTCATTAAGGATGCATTCGAATCCATGCAAGCTGATTAAAAAAAAAAAAAAAGATAGGCCTAGCCTACACCCATCCCGCTGCTTTCCCCTTACCTCCAAGATGTGCCTGCCTTCCTTTGGAACATGACAGACTTCATTCAGACCCTGAGTCCACAAATGACTTGTGACCCTAAACAAGTCATTTAACAACTCTACATTTCTACTATCTCCTCTGTAAATGAGGGTAGCAGTAGTTTCATACCTTATAAATTTGTTGGAAGAATTAAATAAAATGCTTCACATAGGAAGCTTAACAAAATGAAAAATATAAGGCAACCAGACTGGGGACATACACTGAAACAACAAAACCTATAAAGTGACCTCTCATCAGCTTTTTCTCCCAGGAACGTGCATACTTGATCACCATTGGCTACGCCCACCCAGGTCAACCTCAAGCTAGAGAGGCTAGTTGGAAGTATACCCTCCCCACGTGTCGGTTGACTGGTGAAGAAAATTGAGTAAGAGATTAGCATCCCTTTGGCTGAGACAGTAAGAGCATAAAGAGTGATAGGTATAATCCTTATCACCCCAATGCTGAGAAGTATCCTTTACCTTTAAGAAGCTGTGTCCTCCATGGCAGGCTCTGTCTACTTACTGATCCAGCGCACCACGGTTTCAACACACACACACACACACACACACACACACACACACACACACACACACAGCAGGAGATTTTCTTTGAATGCTATATATCCCTTTCTTCCCCAACCAGGAAGCTATATGCATAATGGTGGGAGCCCAGGCACTGAAATCAAGGAGCTTGCATTGAAGATTTGACTGTATCTCAACAAGAAGCTTTTGCCTTCCTCTGAGCCTTGATTTTCTTACAGATAAGCCTCTGAGTTAGATCAGCGGTCAACAAACTTTTCTTTCAAGGGTAAAATAGTAGACATGTTACAGTCTCACACAATGGCCAGGTAGTTCATGTCGTCTGTCATGGTTATTCAACTCTGCCCTTGCAGAGCAAAACCCCACAGACAATGATAAATGAATGCACCTGGGGATGTCTCAGTACATTCTCATTTATATAAAGGTTGCAGGCTGAATTTGGCCAGAGGGCCACAGTTGGCCCTGGGTTAGATGGCCTTGCAAGTTCTGAATTTCCATAATTAAATTATTCTTGATTCACTTCCGATTTGGTTTTATAAAATCTCAAAGGGAAGAAAGTTCTCGGTTAAAACTGAGTTCAAGAAATAATAATATCTGCAGTTACTATTTAATAAGCAATTAGTATCTACATAGTATTGTCCTAATGACTTTATGTGCACTATCTCATTTGTCCTCAGGGCAATTTGTGAGGTAATAGCATACTTAGTCCATTTATAGGTAAAGAAATTGAAACTTCATCAGTCTAAGTAGCCCACTCAACATTATAAAAATGAGAAGTGGCAGAGCTGGGAGGTGAACTGTTGTCTGACTCCAAAGCCCTTCCTTAAAGCCACCGAACTGTGGAATCATCAGAGTTATTCAGAGACCTATCCTGCTGGTCGCTCCACCCCCTACCCTGGTTATTCTTCCATGAACCCTCCAGAAATTCACGTGAGAAACACTGCTCTTGCATGCCACATAAATTAAAAGGTTGGCCTAAAAATAACACTTGAGTTCACTACTCTAGATGATGAATTGCCTTTTAATGCATAATAATTGACTCCTTGACCAGCTCAGGACCTTACAGCAGCTGGAGTACCTACAGCATGCCTTATTTGGAAGCTACCACAAGACAAGATCTGCTGATGCAATCTGGAGTCTCTCACCCAGGCACACACAGCCCTACTTAAAGAATTCTTTAAACTAATAAGAAGAAAGAAGCACCAAGGACCTACATCTTACTGTGGTTTATCATGGCTAAACCATAAACATAAACAGAACTCTCAAGAAAGAGCAACCTTGGAAAAATTCAAAGGGTGCTTGGAATGTGCAGGGATCTCCTGGCTGATCGCATGAAAGGCATTTCAAAATAGGGCGCCTGCTGACGCCCCATCAACGCCTGTGCACTGTCCTGCTCTCTCCGACTTCAACAAAGTCTCCCCCAGCAGCTGACGATTATTATGCAGTCTCTTTGGGGCTGTCAAATGTATGGAAGGTCATAATAACAGAGGTGCATGGTTTGATTCAGCCACTGTTCCCCTCTCCGGCTTGGGGGTAGACAACAAAACCCTCCAATGGATTCTAGTGTCCATAGAAGGCACAGTGAAAATGTTAATGCAACAACTTGATTAATATTTAATGGCTTTTCCTTAGCTTGCTGATGCTATTAAGCAGGAGCCTCATTACAAAGCCTACTTTCGCCTCCTCTTTAATTTATGAGTTTTATTCCTTTACACTAACACACAGCCGGGTGTAGACAAACTAAACTCGTGAATATAGTCGAAAGAAGAACAGATGCTTCAATACCAGACAATCAAATTTTGGTGCAAATCACGCTCTAGCAAGTGACTTTCTGCCTGCCTTCCAACATGACAGACAAGTGTGAAGGACAGCCAGACTTCTCGAGAAACCACCCCAGGAAGGTAGATTAGCTATTCTCATGGCGATGGCAATTTTCAGAGAAACGTGAACAAAAGTTTCCTGTATCCATTTTTCACCTCTTAACTATCCAGGTCTACTTATTTATTTATTACTATACCTTATTATATATTTGACAAATAATTCATCATAGTGGATCTGCATTCTCCCTGCCCATGTACCCTCATCATTTTTTGAGCCCAGTTCAAACATAACCACCTCGTTAAAACTTTGTCCTTCCCTACCTGCTAATCAGACTCAATCTATCCTGTCATTGCAATTTCATGTGTTTTGTGGAAAGCGCTTTTATCTCAGCTATTAAAGCTTTCATCGTACAGGACGACACATATTACATACAGGAAGAAGGGAGATGAAAGATTCAAGTTCATCAACTTGGATTTGCCACTTATCGGCTGTGTGGTTTTGGGCAAGTTACTTGACCTCTCAACACTGTACTTACTTAACTTTAAAATAGATGTAACACTGGTAGCTCAAAGGACTGTTGTGAAATTAAATGAGATAAATGATTTGATTCTCAGTAATCACTCAAATATTCCCTTTCATAGCTAGATATCCATATGTGCACATACGCATATTCACATATAAGACATATGCACACATACATATAGACATGCAGTTTCGATGCCTTCTGCATACAGAATATGTAGAATCATGTAGATTATGTAGTATGCAACAAGGAATCAACCTGAAACCTCCTATCTACCTCCTCCCAACTTCCCACTCACCATAAGAAGTTGTGTAACTGGTTGGTCAAATACGAAGCCAGAGTAGTGAGTAGGGAGGGTCACCTTAAAAGACCACATGCCCAGAAACTATTTTCTTCTTCCCACATCCTTCCTTCCATGCAGCTTGCTAGGTAAAAGGACTTACACAAAATCTGCTAGCTTTCCACACACATGCCTGAGCTTGTGGGTCACTCTGTACTTGCTTCCTGTTCTCTGGGACTAGATGAAGATTTGATAGGAGCTCAAGATTTGCATTAATGTTTAGGGGGAAGTAGGAGACTCCATGGAGGCTTACAACCTAGCCCTGTGGCCCTGGTCCAGCCTTCACTGGGCTGTCCCTGAAAGAGGATGGTTGTCATCTTCTGTATAAGTAAGCCTGGGGATGTCTTTGGATGGATCAAAAGCATAAATCATCTCACTGCATTACTAATATTGAACACAGGCACCTGCGCACAATGCTTGAGGGCAGACACAGGGCAAGGGAGAGGAGACTTGGGAGTTAGGCAAACCTGGTTCAAATTCCCACTCTGTCACTATAAGGTTAATGGGGAAGACAGTAAGCTCTCTGAGGCTCATTTTCTGTCCTTGTTACATATGATAGACATCTAGGTACTTATTCCAACATATCTCCTGCCGTCTCAATGTCAGGATTCCAATGGCCATCCAAGCACACTAACAGGGAGTGAAGGGCTATGCTTCTCAACTTCTGCTCTAGAGCTGTGTGGTCATGTGCCAAGTTCTAGCCAAGGGGATGGTAGTAGGATTCAAATTGTCTTCTTCAAAAGAGTAGATGTGCACTTCTCCCTTTTCTCTTCTTGTTTCTTGGATGCAAATGTGGTGGACAATAGTGGGGACCAAGGAATAGCATTCAGGAAGGAAGCTTCTGCTGAGGTTGGAAAGGCAGGGACAAAAATAAACCTGGGACACAATGACTAGTAAAGTTGCCAGAGTAACCCTCAACAGTCACCTCTATACTTCGTTTATAAGTGAAGAAATAAATACCTAGCACACTGATGCCATTATGGAGCTTTTCTATGTCTTGTGCAGCCCAACTTAATCACTGCTGATACACAAGGTTCAGCAGTAATGGAAACAGAGCTATGCATGCTAGGCCACATCCAGCCTATCACTTTTTTCTGTAGGACCCAAAAACTAAGAGTGATTTTTAGAGATGAACATTTGTGGGCAATTTTATGATACAGAATAAAAGACTAATCTCTACCCATTCAAAAAGAATTCTATTCTCTCATTGGTAGACCTGTATTATGAAAAAAAAAAAGTCAATTATCATGTCTTGAATTTTTTCAATAAAAATCTTGTGAAATGTGTTTAGTCATTAACCAAGTACCTTCTTACTGTCTTTGATTTTGCTTCTTCACTTGAAAAACGTGAACTATATATACTCACTGGTCCTCTACAGCTAAGTGTGCTGACTCATGACATAGAAAAGTCCTAAGTATGCTGCTGGGCATAAGGAAAACACAAAATACATGACAGCTTTTATTATAATTAAGTCTACAAAAGAACTTGGCACAAAAGTTGCACAATTACTCATTTTTGTGAGATATTATAACCCTACCGAAAAGTATGGCTTAATTCTTTGTTGACTTGACAGATAAAAAATCTCAGATTCAACCTCACCCTTCCCAAGCATCTCTACTCTCTTTCCTACTTCTTGGTCACCAGGCAATCAAATAATAAACATGAGAGCATAACAAAGACACTTAGAATGTATTGTTTCCCATGCTTTTCTTCCTGCTCCATTTGACATAGATGTGTTTTTTTTTGTTTTTTTTTTTTTTAAAGATTTATTTATTTATGCATACAAGCACTGGGGCACAGGCCAGAGGTGTGGGGGGGGGGGGGGTGAGAGGATT
>JAGFMF010011397.1:3291869-3346488 GCA_019455555.1 Galemys pyrenaicus | reverse complement strand
AGAGGATTCACCACAGAGAGCCGGGAGCAGAACAGGCAGATCAACAGAAGTACACTGCTGAGGGGAGCAGCGGGCACAGCAGGAGAGGTCTGCCACGCCGTGTGGGTTCCCCCCCTGGCCGGCAGCAGGGATCGAACTCGTGCTTCAGCGGCTGCGATCTGCTTCGCAGTGTTGCTTAACCCACTGCGCCACCAGGGGAGGCCCGACATAGATGTGTTTTTAAGGCCATTTCACAATAATAACCAAAAAAAAAAAAAGTACAAAAAGGATGTGACAGAGGGACAAAATAGGCTTAATTTAGGTATCTCTGGAATTTTGGTAACTGGGAATAATGTCCATCACATAGTTTTGTGGCTATACAGAATTGACACGTATAAATTGCCAGTCTGGCACAAATTAGTGGAAACCAGGGCAAAATCACATATATGACTCTACCATTCACCACATGGTAGCAATGTTTCATCTATGACCTTCAATTTTGGCATAGGAAGAATCTCTCATGCATGCAACACCAGGAGAGTTGAAGCATGAGTTCTAACCTTTCCCAACAACAGGAAAATTACATTGCTGAGTTAAACCAACAGTTCCAAATCTTTTGGATAATGGTGCCAAATTTCTGGTTCATTCCCTGTTGTTCTGCCAGCCAGTGCCAAGTTCTTCCTCCACCCTCTGCCCCTAACCTTTAGATAGATACACTTTATAAGACAGTTGAGATTGTTTGAAATCTTAAATTTGGGATTACAAAATTGGGTTGTGGGATTAGTTCTATGATGGCACCAGATGGAGACGAAAGGGACATTTGTGGCATTCTAAAGGCAGTCAGGGAAGAAAAGGCCAACTTGGCACTGGCAGTGGGGGTGTGAGTAAATGAGTGAGATGGCACTGAGTGGGAGATACCGGAAGGTGGAGTTGTGTCTCTGGCTGGGTGTCAACTCCTTCAATATTATATATCCAGTCCCAACCCACTGGAAAGCAGGCCAAAGCAAAAGTATTCTGGAAAAGCAATGGGTAAAAGATTTTAGCACATTTCAACATAGGCATGGACAATGGTTTAGGAAGGTGGTAGGTAGGCAGAAAAGGAGTCTAACACCTCAAATGACTCATGGTCCTCGGTTATGAGATGTTTTCCATGTTGAAGAACATTTGAAGCAGACAATGAATTGGGGCTGTGGGGAGGGGAGAGTGGTTGATTAAATATATTGTTCATCTTTTCCCAGTATGATATGTCCCACAAAAGATATTTACTAGAGTGCCTGTAACAGTACCCTTTGTAATAGCCTCTAAGTAGAATTAACCACATGCCCACCAACAACTAAATGGATAGTCTACTTAACACTGTGATATGGTGATGGGGAATACATGGGATTACAATTGATGTCAAATATATATAAATAAAAAAAGTTTTAAAAAGTCATATCTACTTAATATATTTAAATTAAAAAAATAATTGAAATGAAGGATCCCAACTATAAACAACAATATGAGGATGAGTCTCACAAGCAGAATGTTGAGAGAGAGAAGCCATGTACAAAGCGTACATATAGTACAATTCCATTTATGTAAAGTATACAAACAGCCAAATCTATAATGTTAGGAGTAAGGATAGTAGTTCTCATGAAGGGGCTAGACGAAGGGACACAAGAGGAGTTTCTAGAGAACTGGTGACATAGTATTTCCTAATCTGTGAGCTGGTAATTTGGGTGTGTTTGGTTTGTAAACTTTCATTGAGCTGATCACCTACGATATATTCACTCTCCTATATGTGTAAATCACATACCAATGAAAAGATTTTAAAGACAAATGTGACGTATGAGAGCTCCAGAAATGATCCGTATGCTAGTTCTCAAAGGAGCGCTGGATATTCTGGGGATGGAGCAGTTCACCTCACTTCATGTGACACTAAGATTCAAAGAAAAGGGACATGATCGTGGAGGAGGTAAGAGTAACAAAAGTAAAAATATGTAATCATAGGAAGCTAATGTTTCTCTGTGCTAAGTATTATCTCATTTAGTTGTTATAACAATCTTATGAAGCATGTGCAATTAAATCACATTTCAGAATTGAGGAAAGAGAAGTTCTGAGGCATAAAGAAAGGGCCCTGACTACTAATTGAATCATTCTTATTGCTTCCCTCCTCCAGGGACTGGGACGGTGCTGGAAAACCGCTCTTGTTGACAAAGCGAGAACTTGACCCAGGTCTCCTGACTCTTAAATCAATATGCTCTGTGCTCTGTGGTAGACTAAAAAATGGTCCCCCAAAGACATATCTGTGCTAAGTTCTGAAACCTGTGAATGTTACCTTATGGGGAAAGGTATCTGTGCTGTTATCACTTTACATCCTTAAAGTTAAGGATTCTGAAATGAGAAGACGAGCCTAAATTATCTGGGTGGGTTCCTAATGCCATTCTATATGTAACCTTCTAAGGGAAAGGGCAGAGGGAGATTTGACACAAGCACAGAGAAGGCAATGAGAAGATGGAGGCAGATACTGGGGTGTTGGGGGCACAACCCAGGGAACACCAGGGACTGCAAGAGATGTGGAGTGGATTTTCTCCCACAGCCTCTAGAGGGAGGACGGCCCAGCTGACACCTCGATTTTCACTCTTCTGGCCTTTAGAGCTGTGAGAGAACAAATTTCTGTTGTTTTCAGCCACCAAAGATGTGGTAATTTGGTACAATATCCCTAGGAAAAGAATACACTTATCTAAGTATCATACAGCCATCATCTAAAGAAAGTATGCTGCCAAATGACAGCTCAAGTGCCTGGAAAGCATCCTGGGACAACACAGGGTGGGCACAATATCAGACAGGTGTCTATGCAGGTGGGCTTCTCAGGACCTGGCATATGTTGTATGTCTACATGGCTTTGAGAAGAGGTTATGAAGACACAGAATTTCACCCTCATAACAGGAGGATCCCATAGACCATCCTAGAAAGTGCTGCAATATGCCATTTTGAAAGCATTGATGAGACTCATGAGGAACCAAAGAACTAAAAGTTAAGGGTTATTACTTTGCTGAGATCATGATTACTTTTCTAAATTCCCCAAACAAGTCATAGTAGCTACTGGGTCAAGAGCTGGATTAGATGATCTTTATGGGCACTTTCCAAATCTCGTAAGCTTATGTGTAATACCAAAGGGTCCTAGCTACGGCAAAAGTTGACCATCAGTTATAGTCCCTAAGCTTTGGAAGGGACCCCTAACTCTTACTAAGTAGAGCCCCAGGCAAACAAAACTTCTCTTCCTGCAGTAAGAACTCAACAATCAGTTCAAGTAAGTAACCCATGGCTTATGGATTTCCTGAAATGCCTGTATCATGCTCTCTTCCAGTGAAGGATATCCACATCCCTTCTAATACTTGTTGGGGTTTTCTTCTCTCCCACTTATATAATACTCAGTCCTTTGCTCTGATTTTTAAATCAGTCCTTCGGCAATAACAATGAGCAAGAGCCTTCGGAAGTAGGAATGGGAGGAAGTCTGAAGCACTTATACATCCAGTCCAACCTTTGTTGTCTGGACAGGATTTTCTCCAGGAGATTAAAATATATACATGTTTACTGCCCCTTAAGTTCCAAAGCCACTTTTGGGAGTTGCAGTTGATCTTAAAAATCTTTGTATCCCAAGTCAATTCCCAGAGCACCAGCTGCATCTGATCAGACTTCCTCAGCAGGAGGGTTCAGAGGCTCAGGGTCTTCAAAGAGAACCATTAGTTGGGGGTGCAATTTTTAAAAGGTGATGAAACACTAATGCCTCACTTCCACTGCAGTAACACCTTCCTGCAAAGGGGTTATAGACTTCCACCAGGGGCAACCATCACTGATCTCATTTTCTAATTAAAGGGGAAAAAAACCCTAAGGCTTAGACATTAAGCACATGGATGAACTGAGGCCCCATGAGTCTTCTCATACTCCAGGAAGGAGAGAGATGAGAAAAGGAGAGAGAATAAATGAAAACACTTTGGAAATTTTTCATTAACTAACAATTTCTCGCAGTTGTTATGTCAGCCACTGAACTAGGTAATAGTCATTCAGCTCAAGTCCCAAGTAGCTGGCAGGTACCTTTGCTGGAGATTAGAGTTGAATGACAGTGTCCCTGAACTTAAAGGACCACGAGAGAGTTGAATAGTTATCATATTGAAAATCAAGTATTTTGCATCTCTGGATAAGAAAGTGTGTGGGTGGGGAGATGGAGAGAGGGGTGATGAGGCAAAGGCAGGTAGGAAGTCCTATTGACTGAATGGCATTTAAGCCAAGTCCTTGACAGTGATGAGAAGTTTCCAGCCAGGCCATGTTCTAGGGCATCCCAAGCAGAAAGAAGCAAGTACCAAGTACAAAGACCCAGAGGCAGGGAGGAGTTGAGAGTGTTGAAGGAACAGTGTGGCTGGAACAGTGGTACTGGGGTGGGGGCGTAGACCTCCCTGCAGAGGTGGGTAAGGGCCAGATTGGGTTGGAGGGTCTCATAAAATGGCCAGGTGCTTGGATTGTCTCCCTATGCAGTGGGAAGCTGCTGGAAGGTGTTAAATTGAGGAGCGACAGGAGCCGGCTAGAAGCATTAGGTATTTGGGAATGATATCCTGTAATCAATGTGAGAAATGATGGTGACATAAACTCAAGTTGTGGCTGGAGAAACAGTGAGCAGTGGTTCCAAATGGGATATCCATTTGGGATATAAAGTGGTTCCATTCTTCCTTTTTCCTGTATCTTCCAGGAGCTTTCTAGCCTATTGTCTCTTTCTCGCCATCTTTTTCCCCCTCCGGTTCCATTCTCTATATTTGTTCTGAGTTGGAATTTATATAGAACAAAATGCACACCTTACATGTAGAATTTGATCAATCTTGAAAACCACACATAGTCACGAAGACTACACTCCACCAAGACAAACAACATTCTCAGCACCCCAGGATGTTACCTCAAGCCTCTTCCCAGGCAGCCTTTTCTCCCCCCTCCCCACCCCACACCCAGTTTGGGCTACATCTTGAGGTGGAGCTGACTTGTTCCCATGAACTGGACATGAGAGCATGTGGAAAAGAAAAAGATGAACAATGCCAACAGCTCACAGCACCAGCAACTGGGTGACAGGAGACGTCATTTGCTAACCCAGCTCCTTGGGGAGAGGACTAAATTGAGAGTTGTGCTCTGAAGCATTAAGTTCCAGGAGTGTATTTAACATGTGATGAAGACACTGAGAGTAGTATAGGTAAGTCTGGTGCTCAGGAGAGAGTCCAGGTAGAAGATGGAATGGTAGTCCAGGCATAAAGCCAGAAAATGGATGCTATGAGCAAGAGAGTGAAAGAGATGAAAAAGGGAAAAGCAAGGAGAGAAAAGACAAGAGCAGCCTAACTTTTAAAGAACTAGTGGATAATTAAATAAATCTTAATAATAAAAAAAAGTAAAGAACTAGTGGAAGAGAAAGACTAATGATGGAAAATGGAGTAAAAGGTACGATACACAGAAGCCTACAGAAGAAAGCTGCGGGGAGGAGAAGAGATGAATTTACTGCTCCTGACAGAAGGCTGACAACCTCTTCCTCTCTTATTTAACCTTCCCTAGAATAGGTACCGTTATTATCCCCATTTTACAGAGAAGGAAACTGAGGCTCAGAGGTTGTAGTGACTTGTCCAAAAGCACACTGCTAACAAGAAGTCAAATTTTGAAGGTAAAAGCTTCCCCCAGGTATGTTTCACAGCAAATAGAACAGCTGAGATCGCAAAGGGGCTCAGAGTCACTAAGTGCAAAGTCAAAGTTAAGTTACTTTCTCTACTCCACGGCTTGGAAGCTTTGGTATGCTAGTATGAATTGTGATTCCTCAGAAGGAATAGATAGGATAAAGTATTTTCCAAAACACACAGACCTATATTTTAAAACCAACTGGCCAAACAGGGGCTCCTGAGAATACAAAGGGAGCCTCTGCTCAAAGGTGATATGACAGCATCTTAAAATGTGGTTTGAACAAAGCCCAAAGTGCTTCTGCAGATGTATGTCACTTGTACCACTGTATAGAAAATGGAGGGAAAACTTAGGAGGTTATGGGGTTAGTCCTGTACCACAGTCCTGCCACAATGAAGCAAGATAAATCAGTAGCAGACCATGTGCCCAGCAGCAAGAGAAATCAGGCTATGCCAAGGGGGAATTGAGCAAGAGTCCTGAGTGAGCTCCTCCTCATCTCGACCTCTCTTCTTCACACTCTTCCCTTTGCATTTGCTTTCCACAGGCATTTATTATGGTGGGGGGAGGTAACTCACGCAAACATGGAGGGCAAAGAAGGGGCAGGAGAGGACTTGAGTCATGGGAATTAGGGAAAGACGTCAACCATCTTGGGAGCATGAACCGTTCGTCATCTTGTGTATAGATCTTGTGTATAGATGAAGAAAGATAGTTGCAGTGGGAATTTTGGAAGGACTTACGGAGGAAGGTAGAGTTGCTTAAAGATTTCCAAAAGCTCAGTGACTTAAAAGCACCTCACAAAGAAATCAATCTAATAGTGAGCTGTCTTGGTTCAGCAGTTACAGAACTCAAGGCAAATTAGCGGGCCACTCCCCAAGAGTTAACACTAATGACTAGACCTCCCTAAATTCTGTCACAGTGGATGGCATAAGGAGGCCCCTTGTTGACCACTGCCAACTGAACAGCAGCATCTTAGAGAAGGAGCCTTTGGCAAAGAAACTTGCGGGGGGGGGGGGGGGTCACTAGGCCTTCAATATAATGAGAAGTCCCCCTGCCCCTATCCATCAAGAATATAAGTTTGAGGTTGTGGACCCTGGAGTTGAACAGTTCTGGTCCCCTACGTGGCCATTTTTAGCAGCAGTCTGACCCAGGGCATTAGGGAACCTCTCTGAGCCAACTCTCCCTCATCTGTGAGTTGGGAATGATCGAAGCACCTACTGTATAGGTCTGTTGTGAGGATTTTAAATGCTAATGAACAAAACAGCTAAGCACCTCTCAAGAGAGGGGTCAAGGTGCTACCTGGGAGCCTTCTTAAAATGCAGATTTCTGTAGTCTTACCATAGACCTAATGATACCAGCATTCTGAAGTATCTTCTTATCTCAGAGTCTAGTCTGAAAGAGACTGATAAAATAATCTGGGCTTGGCAAAACACAGTAAGTTAATAGCTAGCCTTCTGTTTGCTGTTATCATTTGTAACATGCTACTGTGAGACCTGCTTGCCAGGTCAACAGACTACTGCTCAAAATTTGAATTGATCTAAAATTCAACTCCACAGATATTCACTCATCCTCACAAGCTTGAATGAACTCTGCCTCAGTCATTGGCAAATGAAAATTTTTGTAATTACAGCAGCACAGGTGAATGAATGCGAGGTAATTTTTTGCCAATCTTCCCAATATTTATCAAGTAGTTTTGTTGAAAAAGCAGTAAGAAGAAAACCTTTAGCGATATGATAAGCAATGCCATATACATACTCCCTGGGGACTGGCATCTGGCCTGGGAGAGATGCTTTCCATGAAGGGAGACCCTCGTGATGGGGATGATTTCTCTACATAGGTTGGCTGTTAAAAATCAAATGAAAAGCAATTCTCGAAGGCCTCTGGGCTAAAGTTGCAGAAAAATCATTCATGAGTATTCCCAGACATTCAGTCCTACAGAACCTGCATCTGTCTGTTCCCTCCACCGCCCCTACACCTCCTCTCCTTCTGGAAGACGTCCAGATACAATCTTAGCAAAAGATGAGTCTTTCCCTGCTTGTCAGTCAGTGTGGCACAATATAAAAAAAAAAGTCACCATAAGCCTGCATGGTAATCAAATGCCAAGTAACCTGGAAGAAAATCCCTTGACATTTAGATTTTAAGAAAATAAAAAATAGCGAGGAAACTTTTTTGGAGCTTACATTTAAGCTTTCAAAATAATTGCCATGAAGTTTCATTGTGTTTAACTGAGATTACTGTCCTGTGCTTTGGTAGCTAGAAAGCTATTCCCTCTGCTTCCTCATGGACATCATAATATCACACTGAGTTTCTATTCCCCCAAGGCTCTTCTCTCTGATTATATGCCAAGGAAGTGCTTAATGTGACTGGGTACCCTTCAGGAAAGATTAAGGAAAATAGCAGGGGAAGCATAACATTTCTGAGATCTGATTTCCCAAATGATTACAAACAACAGATTTCTGTAAGCACAACCACACAAAGCAGCATGCTGTATTCCTCTGCTGTCCTTTACAATCTGAACTGCCCATTCTCTATGTTGTTGATGAACTTTAGGGTAAAGCCAACACAGAACCACTTTGTGCTCTCTGCAAACAGCTCCACAAACACCATAAATGTCACTACCAAATTAGTGTGCATTATAGTGCAAACCTTTGCATCTTACATTCTGCAAGACATCTGTGTCCCTAAGGATAACAATCCCGCTTAAAGGAAGTCTTGGGAAAAGAAGCCAAGAGCTTTTCCTGCTGAGGCCAGTGGGAGGAGGCCAGTGAGGAAGTGGGCTCAATAAAACTGTCTCAAAAATACGTTCCATCTTAAAAGCTCAAGAAGAATATGAGAACATGGTTTCAGTTTCTTAAGTGGAAGCACAACCCCCAAAACCAAAAGTAAAAGGTCTGTTGATGAAGAAGCTTGAGAGACTGGGAGAGGTTGACGGTATCAATGCGGAAAGATTGCCTGGTAACAGAGCTTGCTTGTATTACACCCAAAGCTGTGTACCATCTGAGGCTGATGCAGGAAAATACTCAAACTTCCTGGTAATTTCCTACAGACAGGACATTTAATCATCTCCAAGCCTCCACCGCAAAACACACACACATACACACACGCATACACACACACACAACTAAAGCAAATGATTCACACTCTTAAAAGGAATCCGCCTTCCGAACGAGAACTGTTTTCTGCTCTTGAAAAGCAGTCTCAATATGTTATTCTAACAAAGTGTTCATTTCCTCCAAACAGAAATAAAAGTCGCTCAAGGAGGACTTTTACTGATTTCTGTTCTGCATTTCTTGAAACTTCCATCCAGTCAACAGTTTCTCCTGGCAGGTTCTCAGAAACCCAGGGGTTGCTGGGTAGTCAGTGACTAAGAACACAGGATCATTTTTATAAGCCTCCTCCCCTGCCCCCCACTTTTTTGGCCCCATGGGAAGATGTTTTATAGTAGGACGAGCAGAATTAGCTGCACATATAAATTCTTCACTGCTCAGCTCACTTGACACCTTTATCTGAATTGCCCAACGGCTGGAAGATTTGGCAATTGATGATTTGGAAAGGAAAGGACCAAATCCTCCCCAAGTGGTATTTATTCTGTCTGTACATACAGGGCTGTGTCCATCTTTCTAATTACTCAACTAGTTGCACAGATAAAAACATCTGTTTGCAGAAAGCAGAGAACCCAAAGTATACAAATGATTCACACCACCTAAACAACTGCAAATAAAGGCTAGCCCAGCAGAATGAGCGCCTCTAAAAGCCAAAATAATTTAACATGGGCGGAAATGGAGTTTGGCAATTCATGCATCAGACTTGGCTCCGGTTTGGGAAGGCATTTCTTCCAGCTGCCTCATCTTCAAAATAAACAAACAAACAAACCTCTGACCCTCTCCACTGGGTTCCCAGATTCTTGCTTTAGGTACGTACATTCAAGTGAACAGATTGGAGAAAGAAGAGAAGGGGTTGAAAAGGCATCCTTTACAAACTTCATCTCCCCTCCCAGGCATTTTGGATTTAAAATTTTCTAGGGTAAAGCTACCTAGCACCCCAAGTTAGTCTGAGTCCAGAGTCAGCAGCTGAAAGGGTGCATTTGGAAACCTGGGGGATAAGGTTCCAGTTACCTCCCCTAGCTCCCAGCAGCTTTTCCTTCCTCCTGACGCCCCTGTGTGAGCTAGGAAGGCCAGGAGAGGGGGCTCTCTCCACCACCCCCACTTCAGAGAGAAGAAAGGAACAAATCCAGAGTGGCTTAATGACAGAAATCCACCACAGGAGGAAAGGAATGAATTTTAAAAGTTCTAGGAAATTAAGCAATAAGGAGTGTGGGAGGAAAAAAAAAAATTTAAAGCAGAACTTGCTGGAAACATTTTATATTTTTCATGTGTTAGAAAAATCAATGAGTAGATCATTAGCAATAACAACATTTTAAATATACAAGGAAAGGAATTACAAGAGAAAAAAGATGGTTTGAAAAGCAAATTCAGGATAGTTTAACTGTTTCTCCCAAAGAAGTCTGAATATAATAACATTAGCCCCGCTGATTATATCATTATAAATATTATTGGTTAATGAAGTGACTGTGCAAAAGCTGGCAGACAATCAGATCAAAAGGATGCCTAGTTTCTTGCCCAGAGTTCATGACCACCCCAAAGATGGCAAGGCACATCTTTCCCTGAGCTGAATTTCCCAGTTCAAGGTTCCTTTTCCATGGAAGAGTTGTGAAATCATGAACAGATTCACTCCAAGCCCCCTCCCTGAGCCCGCCCCGGGGGGGCCACTTACCCTGCTCAGTCCTGCATTGCTCTCAGCTGAGAAGCCTCCACTGGGTGAGGGAAGTTGGGGTGGGGAGGAAAAGAGGGACCGCAGACCCAGGGGTTGGGGGTAGGGCTTCAGCTAAGAAGCCCAGTGAGGTACTGGCTGTCCACTACCCAAGGCCAGCGGAGGCCCTGCAGGGGCTCCAAGCAAGGGGGGTGACATTCCCGGGCGGTGGCAGCTGCTCCCTGCGCAGCTCCGGATCCAGGAAAATCACTCAGGTCCTGGAGAGAGAAGCTTCAAGCTCTCCAGGCTGCCTCCCGGCTGCTTAAAGTGACGCCTCCCCACCTCCGGCTCTGCTTATTGGTGAAATTTCTGAGCCACAAGCCAATCCTAGGCCTGTTCCCAAATTGAGATTTCAATCAAGGGAGCTACTGCTTTAAAATTAGATAGGGCTGATTGGAGGGGGTGTGGGGGTGGGGAGGCAGCAGTGTTCTGCCACCTTCTGAAGCTGGACACAGACTCTCAGGTCCTTGCAGGAAGTGGTCCTGAGAGCCAGCAGTGGCTGGAAGAGCAATATTATACTGTGCAGAGCACAAAAGGATGTCAGGATATACTGGACCCTCTGCCTTTACCTCTCTGTACACCTCCTTCCACTCACTCATCCTTTAAGGCTCACTGAATTCATCACAGATGTTGGAGACCTTCTATTCCTGGGAAGAGCCCCCAAACTATGTGCTTGCATAGTTTCTCCATTATCTCCCCTTCCAGACATTCATCAGACTTTCACTTTTTTGCTTAATCTGTCCCTTCCTTTTACACTGTACATTCCATCAGAGCAGGGGTGTTTATACCCACCATCACATTGTATCAGCCCCTGCCTAGAACACTGTGCACTCTCAGTAAGTATCTGCTGAATGAAGGAAGGAAAGAATAAAATGATGAACAATCAAATATATTCTGTTGCCTGTAACTATACAAATGTTAATTAAGAGGTAGTATTCAAGAAGCCAGAACTGATTTTCAGACAAGACAGTGTTCAAATATGGTCTCCACCTCATATTAGTTATGTAACCTGTGCCTCAGTTTCCTCGTCCAAAAAGCATGAAATCTCCCATCACAGGATTGTTACAAAGGTTGCATTAGATCATGTCTGGACTAGAGGAGGTATTCAGTTAGTAAGCTGCAGACTCCTGAATAGTCAATCACTGTTGTTATTCCTGAAATCAAAATACAATTGCTGGAGACCAGCCCCAGGACTGGTTTGACTAACAGTTTGGCTTCCTGGTGAGTGTACAGTCATTCACGAAGCAGATATGAATTCAACTCCGACTCAGAGACAGGCTGGGGTAACCTATGAAACATTGAAGACTTGGGCACTAAGGAACTCCTAGTGAGCTGTGTGATAGTCAGGATTTTCCAGAGCAATAGGATCAATAGTTTATCTAAATAAACATACAGACATGAGGAGATTTATTACAGAGAAGGCCAAGAAGTTCCATGGTCTGCACCTGCAAGCCAGACAGACAGTGAAGCAGCGGGGGCAAAGGCTCACAGACGGGCCAGTGGTGTCTGGTCTGGGTTCAAGAGCCATGAATGGAGAAGGCACAAGTCTGGGGACAGGAGGAAATGGACAGAGCAGGTCAAGAAAGAGAACAAGAGAACTCTTCCTCCACCTTTTGGCATTGGATTTAGGCCTTCAGGGCATGGTGCCGGCAGCCCACATTGGAGAAGGTCATCTTCTTAGTCAGTTTACTGACTGAAATGCTAATGTATTACAGAGACACACTCACAGGTGCACCTCAAAATAATGTTTATCAGCTATCTGGGTATTCCCTAGCCCAGTCATATTTACACAGAATTAACCATCACAGGCTAGGGTGAAGGAGAAGATAGAGACAAGTTAATGAAGAGAATAATGTGAAATGATGCTTGAGTGAAGATATATTATGTATGTATTATGTATACGTATGTATCCCTGTACATACATACATACATAGAGTAGGATAGCTTTTACATCAAAACTACTGAAAACAATGTCTAATAATAATAGAAGGCATAGAGGGCCTCCCTGGTGGCGCAGTGGGTTAAGCGACACACTATGAAGCAGACTGCAGCCACTGCAGCACGAGTTCAATCCCTGCTGCCGGCCAGGGAAGGGACCCACATGGTGCGGCAGACCTCTCCTACTGTGCCTCTGCTTCCCTCAGCAGTGTACTTCCGTTGATCTGCCTGTTCTGCTCCCTGCTCTCTGTGGTGAATCCGCTCACCCCCCTGCACCTCTGGCCTGTACCCCAGTGCTTGTATGCATAAATAAATAAATCTTTAAAAAAATAGAAGGCATAGATATATTCGTATCATAAAACACTATGCTATTGTGAGAAAAATAAAAAGGGGTTAAGTGTACTAATAGCCACAGAATTCCAAAATATATTGCTAAATATAGTGCAGATGATAAAATATATCCCCACTTGCAAAAATAAATCTTTGTGAACTATGTACAGATATTTATACTATTGCATGAAATGCTCCTAGAACTATGCCTAAGAAAACACTAAAGGCTATTATATGTGACATGGTGGTTTGAGAACTAGTAGGTAAAAAGTGGGAAAGAGACTAATATTTCAACATATATCCCTGTGAATTACTTTAATACCTTACCAGAAAATTATAAAAAGCTCTGGTTCTGGCAAGATGGCAAAGGATGATAGCTTGAAAATTTTACCCTTCAAACACCTAGATATGCTAGATAAAATATAACAAAAATTATTTTAAGTGCTTAGTTCACTCAGAATATAGAAAGGAAAATAAAAGGGAACTGTAAAAAAAGAACAGTAAGTGTGCAAACTCATGCATGGTTATGAAAGAGAGGGGACGATGGTTCATGGCAGGAGGAAGCTTTGTCTCGATTCCCTAGGAACTAGGGTTTTAATACCCCAGTAGAAGAGAAAACAAGGACCTGTGAAAAAGAGAAGCAGGAAGTTGGAACATTCAGTGACGGCTGAACCTTAATGAACACATAGATGAAAAAAATTGTCCAACAGCCTGGTGAAACGTATTTCTATTTGTGTTCTAGGAGGAGGGAAAACTTAAGTTGAGACTTTAGAAACCATTGGCCTATGCCTTTGTGAGTACAATTAACAATACTTAGCCCAGGATGCCTCAGAAATGGAAAATTTCCCCTGGAGAGTCAGGTCTACAAACTAGACTATAAATGGCCCTGAAAATCATGAACTTCCAAGAGTAAATTATACAACACCTGGGAAACTGACAAATCAACAAATATGAGACTGGGAGGTCATAGACAATATTCTGAAAGAGAACATTTTAATCAGTTTTTAAACTGATTAAAAACATTAAAGTTAGAATGGGCACTCTAAAGAAAATGAGACATGATGCCTATCTCTCCCCAAAGACTCACTGAAATGAAATACCCGGTTGGTAGGTAAAATAGGGGGTTAGATACTACTGAAGAGAGACACAGATCTCAAGACATTACACAAATGGAAGCACAATGGGATAACAAGCTCAAAAACATGAAAGAGAGGCTAAGAGCTACAGAGGACAGAATGAGAAGGCCCAATATATGTCTAATGAACACCATAGAGAGAGACTAGATATAGTGAGAAGAGGCATTATGGCTGAGAATTTTCTAGGATTTCTAAAACTCACAAACCTCCAGATTCATGAAGCACAAGGCATTTTAATCAAGATAAATATAAGAACACCTGCATGTATTAATTATTCATAATTGAACAGTTAAAAATATGAAGGGAGGCGTGCAACAGTTTCATAAAGCTATGAGGGAGGTAAGCAGAAGACACTTAGTAGTAGAAGAGAAGCCAACCTGCAAGTTCACATTTACAGCTGGATTTTGAATGCATAGTTGTATATTTGGTACCCATGTAGCGGGCAAAATGGCTGCGATCTCCTGGGAATGATGTGTTCATTCAACTATCAAACAAAAGCAGAAATCAAAAATCAAAAGGGGATTATAAAACTGCCATGGAAACACGGAGGAAGAAAATTTCAACAGCCTTATGAGACTCCCAAAGGAGGTAATAATTGTGCTTAGAAAGTTGGTATATTTAGGAGAAAAGAGTTTAGCATTAAACCCAGTTTTTAAATCCCAATAGTAGGATCACCTTCACTTTGGGCAAGTTATACAACTTCTCCAAGCTTCGTTTATCTTACTATAAAATGGAATCCTTATTCCTTGTCCTCAGATTGTCTTGAGGTTTAGGGATAATATATGTACAGCACTTATCAGAATACCCATCCTATAACTGATTTTTACTGTGGGTAGTTATTACTATTATTAGATGAACTACAGTGTCTGAATGGGAAAAAATGCCTTTTGTTTTAAAAGACGACTTTCTTCTAACAGAAAAGACAGCCTATTTCCATGAAACTATCTTGAAGAATATTAAATGTTAGCTGAGTATCTAAAAAGGCATATTAGCATGCTATCAAAATATAACGAGTTATCAGATCTGGTTTTTTGTTTTCCCTAAAGAAATTTAAAATCTACCTCCCTAAAAATAACCAATAAAGGCTGTATGTATTTAATGTCAAATATGTGATTCTCTCCAGTGTTAAATCCAAAAAATGTGACAAAAGTTCATCAGATTCTTGTATAACAAGCTGAAAGAATTTAGAGGCTCAGAAAAGTATAGATGGACCCTCTCTAGTATTACTCACTAAGTTTGTGAACAAATCAGAGAATTGGAGGAGGGGTAACTTGCAAGGCCCAATCCATGATGCCAAGTTGCTGGGCTCAGTCAATGTGTGGTAGATAAGAACATTAAATGATCTAGCCAATCTTCAGGAATGGCCTGAATTAAAGTTGATGAAATTCAATAAAGGCAAGGATCGTTCACGCCCTTTGGAAGCTTTGAAAAGCAGTCCTGTGGAAGGAAATGGTCAAAGGCATGTTTTCTATTCACTCCTTCATGCACCATTTAACTGAAAAGGAGTTTGCCTTATAGACTGGGTAAATACCAAAAAACACCATGCCTACCTTCAGGTAGTGATCTGAAATTCTTTTCACTTGCCTAAACCCTCCAACATCCTTCTTTCTACCATACAATGGCTATCTAACCTTTAGAGACTTAACACCAGTGTTTCAGAGTGGTATATAGATTCCATCTCTTGGACTAACACTGATTTGTAGCGGCTTCCTGGAGTGCTGACTTGACAAGAAGTCTGAGGCTACATTTTGCAGGAAAGCATGCTGTGATTGATTAGTAATGTCTGTCATGTAGACAGAGAAGGAGTGACAGTACCCGTGCTAGAAATTTGACATCTCCCATCTAGTTCAACCCCCTCATTCCACAGATGAAAAAACAGAACAGATCTTTCTTCCTATGGCATTTTAAATTCAGCAACACTAGCAGGGGCAACCGAGGAGAACTTCCATATCTGAAATGTTGCTGAGAGAGAGGGAAAAAAAATCTATAGCTTGGAATATTTCTGATGAGCTTTTAAGATACGTACTGAAATCTTTTAGCAGCCTTTGTATTCTACAGCAAGCTAAATTGAGAAAGCTACTGAATTTGATGCTCTGGTTAGCTACAAAATGTTTTCCCCCATTCCATGACACACGTAAAAGATAATATTAAACATATAATTTAAGGATTTAAAATACTTTGTGGGACAGAAGTGTAAATAAAGTGAATATATTTCAGAAATACAAAGTAAATACATAGAGCAGCAATTAACATGTTAAGTGTTAAGAAAGGACTGAGATTTTTATCATTTTATTCTATTAAGTGGTAAAGATAGCATCAGCCAAAGAAAGGAAAAGAAAAACTCTTAATTTTCATACAGATACTTTATATCCTGGAGACTCTGTAACACTAACTAAGGAGATAGTCTGTCCCCGTTAAGCGTTTCCATGCCCAATCTATCAGCGCTCACAACCATCACCCAGCCTGATCTCAAAGAATCCAGGCTCATTTGCTGCAAAGGGACAGAACTGTATAAATGGACAGCAGATAAGCAGGAAGCCCAACCCTAGCCTGACTGCGATACAAAGAACAAATTGTAGTAGTAGCACTTGAGTAATATGCCAGCTCTTCTGACATGCCAACTGCAAATTGAATTCTATGGAAAACCAATTCCTTGAGAAATAGTTCTAATTAACCCAGTTACACAAACATCAATGAAATATTAGGGGGAGGCAGGAAAGAAGAGGAACAAAATAAGGAGAGGGAGGATGGAAGGGAAGGGAGAGGGAGAGAAAGGGAGAGAAGATAATGTGAGGAAAACAAGGAGAGAGAAAGGGAGAGAATAAATGAATAAATGAAAGGAACAGGATGTTCTGGGTTTTCTATAAAACCCCAAAGCGTATTTTCTTACTCAAGATGACAGAAACACATTTATATTTAAATCAAATATACTGACTGAACTGTCAAAGGTTTTGAGAGGAATGTGACCCACTGCAAATAATTCTGGTACATAAATTGGTCAGACTAGTTTTTCCCTCAAATAATCATTAATTTGCATGCCACTTTCAGGATTTCTATCAAATCTGCTTTTGCTAAGTACCATATTTATGATTTGTCATATTACTCACAATGGATAAAGTGTGGTACATCCACACAGTGGAATACTACTCAGCAAATAAAAGGAATGACTATATACAAAATGGATAAATCTCAAATGTATCATGCTAAGTGAAAGAAGCCAAACTGAAAAGACTATATACTGTACTATTCTGTTACATGACATTCCCGAAAGGGTAAAATTATAGTAATAGAAAGCAGATCAGTAGTTATCAAGGGTGGAGATAAGAGGTATCATAGGGTAGCAAAAGGACATGCTGGAAGGTGGTATAACTGATTTGTTTCTTGAATGGGGAGGCAATTACAGGACTATATGTATTTGTAAAAATTCATGAAACTGTAAACCTAAGAGTGAATATTATTGTACACAATCCTAAAATGAGAAAAACAAACAGGAAACCAAAAATTAAAACCATCCCTAGCGTCTTAGTGGTTTTAATTATTTCTTTAGCAAATGCTTTCTTATCACCTTACTTTTTATAAAACTATTTAACAAACTACTTAAAAAATAGTTACTTAGGAATAATAACCTTCCAAAAGCTGTGACACTGAAGTTGTTTTCTCCAATGAAAATGGAGATGATCAAGTTTTAGAGAAGTGGCACAGCTATCCCTCAAATGTGATCTCCTCCTTGATGTACTTACAAGGTTTAGAAGTTTTATATATATATGTACATATGTGTATATATGTATGTGTGTGTATGTATATATATGTGTGTATATATATATATATATATATATATATAACTCAATGTCAATAAACTGACTCTGTACCACCCAAAACTACTTCACATTCTGGGAATAACTATTACAGATTTGAAGTTCCATGAGGGAAGGGATTTGATCTGTCTTGTTTTTACAACAACCTCAGTACCTCAAAGAGCAGCACTTGATATTCATAAAGCGAAGGAAACAAACCATACTACAGCATATCTACTGTTCCAGGAGAGAAAACCTCTGGGGCAACCCAGTTCATTATCAGTCCTCTGACTTCTGGAAATCCTTTCTCAGAGCAAGCCAGCAGCCAACACCCCCCAAACGCGACACCCAAAAAGGATCATACAGAGTCAATCCAGCCACCCACCCTCTCCATGTCCTTCAAAAATCTGAACCTTATTTTCCATCAACCTCTTAACTGTTCCTCATGGTTTCAAATCCTTTTACACCAAAGCCACAGACATTCAGTGAATGCCAAAATGCGACACCCCAATCAAATTAGAAGGGGGAGTTATTTTCAGTGCTGTTAGGAAAGATATGGTTATGTAAGTAAACATCCGTGCTTTTCCGAGAAACATGTTGAGAAACATAAGACCAAAATAACATGACACCTGACATTTGTTTTAAAATATTTAGGAAGATAGGAATAACAGAGGAAAGGAAAGTAGGAGGGAAGGAGGTTAAGCGAAAGAAAAAAGAGGTAGGTGAAGAAATAGAGTACATTCTCGTATTTATTAAGTATATATGGATCCACTATACTATTCTTTCTATTTTCTTTTTACTTTTGAATATCTGTTTGAAGGTGTTCTTAATAATGAACTATTTTTAATTCAAAAGATTTTTTTTAAATAATGACCCTTAATTTTTTTTTAATGATTCACTTATCACACAAGAGCTAGGGTACAGGGCAGAGGCATGTGGGTTAAGACCCACATGTGCCATGTGGGTCCCCTCCCTGGTTGGGAATCAAACTTGTGTTGCTGTACCGCAGATGCTTCACAGTGTGGTGCTCAACCCGCTGCGCCACCAGGGAGGCCCCAAAAGATTATTTTTTAATTACTTTATTCATATTTTAACCAAGATAACATTGGCAGGACTGACCAGGGCAGAGGATGGTACGTGTGTGCCCTCCTTGTCCATGGCATGGTTCTAAGGTCATGCTACATTGATTCATGCTGAGTTGTCTACCAAAACCTGCTTAGCTTTAGTATTTTCCTTTTCTTCCACATCTCTCTTACTAGACTCCATATCCTTTGTTCTCTACCTGGGTAGTTGTATTTCTAGTTCCAAGCAGAGATCTATTCATTTTTTAAAAATTCAGTCCAGGACCTCCCTGCTGGTGCAGGGGTTAGCAGGGGTCAGCACTACCAAGATATCACCAGCCACTATGGCACGAGTTCAATCCCCGGCCAGGAGCTGACCCACATGGCACAGCAGACCTCTCCTGTCTGGCCCACTGCTCCCCTCAGCAGTGTATTTCAGTAGATCTGCTTGTTCTTCTCCCCGTTCTGTCTCTAGTGACTCCTCTCACCTCCCGCACCTCTGGCCTGTACCCCAGTTCTTGTATGCATAAATAAATAAATCTTTTTAAAAAATAAATTTCAGTTCATTATTCTTATTAATGCAGAAATTTGAGATCCTTAATCTGGAGTTTATTAGTTTCCAAGTCCTGACTATGTCTGTGCAAGGGATTATGTCAACTCTACAGATTCCTCGGTCACAACCCTAGAAATTCAAATTTATTATGTTTGGGATAGGACTGGAACTTGTATTTTTAAAATTTTTTTCAAAACCACACTAATATATTTATTATTTCTCCATGATGTCACCATGTAGGTTAAAAAATGTTAATGAAATATTGAACAAAATCTCTTTGATTACCTTTGAACAACTCCCTCCTCCAAATATTTATTTTTTCTCAGATTATAACTCCTAAATCGAAAAGGCTAACTTTCTAGTTCACAGGGGAACCTGATGCCTCTCAAGCTCAGTACTGAAGAGAATCTCTATAAAAGCTAATTTGTATGACATCTCTTTTTTGGGCACTTGTGGCTCTGTATTTTCAGACATATGACTTAGGAGGTATTTGTCCCATGCGGCCATGCTAACCTGGGTCCACTGTTTTATGGGGAAGTTCATTAACCAGGCATGTGGAAAACAAGGAAGTATTATGCAAATGAACCTCTCCCAGTTTCCTCCCACTCTGCCTGCATAGGAACTCTCAACTGAATCGTCCAACAGCCCCCGGGAGTAGGGAACTACAACAATCCCTGCTTGTCAGGGGAGGAGACTAAGGCACAGAAAAGTTAAGCAACCCGCCTCTAGTAACACAGCTTTAAAACCCAGGCAGTCCTGCTTCTGGTTACCCAGGATGCACCAAGTTGCATGTCTTGACCACTCCAGCCAGTAAGTACGACTGCTGGGTGTTAGTGACCAGAGACATTCAGCGGAGAGGTAGAGAGGAAACTAACTGTGGTCTACTTCTGTGAACTTCCCATGCACTCTGACTCACAAAAATGTATCCACCCATAGGCCCACCTTACACTCACTTACTGAGTATCTACTACATGTAAGGCATTATGATGATAAGCTCTGGGGTCACAAACATAAAACAGACAAGTTCATTGCAGAGGAATTCAGAGGCTGGTGGAAGAGAGACAGATCTATGTCAACATATGTATATACATAAAACAAAGCACGGTTGGTGCAGTCTGTATATGAATAAGAGAGTGACTTGGACCAGCAAAGATGATGATGCTAGCAGAAAGTCTCAAAGAATGAGTAGGAATCCTGGAGGTGGAAGGGGGGGAGAAACAGATTAGGCAGCTACAATGGTATGGGTAAAATTTTTGAGACTCAGAAGAGGCCCAGGAATAAGACAATGCAGAGAGATGATCAATTTTGGCACTACTGACTCTGGGAGGGTCAGATAATTACTTGTTCTGTGGAGCTGTCCCATGCAGGTAGGAGGTTTAGCAGCATCTGTGGCCTCTACCCCACTAGATGTCAGTAGCAGCCCCTCTCCCCCAGAGTACCAACAAGCAAATATATCTCCAGAGGTTGCTAAATACCCCTGAGCAGCAGAACCATCCTGCTGGCAACCTGGACCAGTGGAAAGCTGTGTTTGTAAAGGGAGAGGAGGGAAGAAGAAAGGAGCTGCCACCAGCTGAGCGCACAGTGAGGTAAGCAAGTTTGGGCCTAGATCATGGAATGAGCCAGTGAGTCAAGCCCTCAAATTAAATCACCATCTAGCCACGCTGAAGCTCATTCTTCTCCCTCCCCCCAATTCCAAGTTACATATGCAATCCCCATTAGAAGCCATTGTTTGACAATTAATTTGATCACCAGTTTGGCCATTAGAGGCCTTTTACCTAATCACGTGGTAGGTAGACTTCTGAAATGGTCCCCAAGCCTTCCTGGTCCAGGGTGGGAGTGACATACATTTTTCTCCCAGTTTTTCAAGCAAACATTAATCTACACATTGCTGTGAAGGAACTTAGCTGTAATTGAGGTCCCAAATATAATGACCTTAGAAGAGATTATCCTCAGTGAACATGACCTAATCTTCTGAGCCCTTAAAAACAATGGGGATCTTTTGAAGACCCCGAGTCAAAGAGTGAGGGGCATTTGACGTGGGGGCCATTCTCACTCCCCGTAGACACAGGTGGACGCAAGGCAGAGACCTGAATGTTGCTGTGAAGAGCTGACAGAGAAGGCAAGTGGGATCTCAGCCCCACCACAAGGAAGTCAATTTTGCCAACAACCTGAATGAGTTTAGAAGATGAGCAGATGAGAAGGCAGATGGCAGACACTTTATTTCAGTTTTGAGGACCTGAGAAGCCAACCACACCATGCCTGGACTTCTAACCCCCAGAACTGCGAAATAAATTTAGGTGTTATTGGAAGTTACTGAGAATTTGAGGTAATTGTTATACAGGACGAGAAAACTAAAACAACCTAGATCCCATAGTCCTCCAAGGATCCCTCAACCCTTTCTCCTCCATGAAGGAGCTCCCCACCTTGCCCCCACTCCATAAGCAGTGGGGAAGCCAGGTCATTTCAAGTTTCCCAGTCACCACACTCTCTCGTGTTCATCCTACTGCCCGAACTCTTCTTTCATGTTGATGAACTACTATCCTGTCTACTGAATGTTGTATGTTTTTGCTTGTCTATTTGTTCCTCCCATCCCCAAACGCCCAAGAATCAGTACTGGGAAGATAGTGGCCATCTCTTCAAGGATTTAAAGTTTTGTTTTAAGCAAGAACAAAAGGTCAAAGATAAACCAAAGGGATCACTGGGGGGAGGGTGGGGAAGAGATCGGGATGAGGGCAGAGAGAGCACAAGGGACTGAGGTGATGTGCACGGGTGAAATGGTGGTGGGAACGCCCTGGGGACTCCAAATGATGTCAAATACAATTAAATAAATCTAAAAAATAAAGTTTTGTTTTAAGGAGATAACACTGCATTATAATGGTATGTAAGTCTTAAGGTGTTATAAGTCAACATCTGTATGTTCATCACCAAAAGGCCAGTCCTATCCTTCACCATACAGTGGCTGTCTTCAAGGATACTTTGAATGTTTCCTAAAGCACAGAACAGAGTTAAGTCCATTGTGGACACTGAGTAAATCATTACTGATTGGTGGTCATGGGTCTCCACCTTTACCCCTCATAAGGGGAGAAGGGTTATTGATAGTACTGCCACAACTCACGTATTGATTGAAATGACTTGGATCAACATACAAAAAATTCTATGTCCATAATTACATGATATTACTATCTTTCAGGATTAAGTCATTAGTCAGTTACTATAAGCTAACTACCAGCCAAAAGTTGCAATGCTACTTGCATTTTTGACAGTCTTGCTGGTCCTCACCTCTAGATATAAAGTTTGAGGTTTCCAGTCACTGTGCTTGGAGATTAGTCTTAGGAGACAATTCGGGAGATTTCCAAAAAGAAGCCTTTTATTAGGCATTGCCCATCAAAGATTCTATCCTCTTCAGGAAGGATGAAAAGGGAATTTCACACTTATCCCTGCTGAGTTCACCATGGATTGAAAATTCAAAATAACTGAGCACATACAAAAAATTATTTTTAGTGTAAAAGTTTTCACCTTCAGATTTCTTTTTCAGGGTGCTTCTAGAATTAGAGCTCCAGTGATCTGAATTTATCAGGCAGTCTCTTTGCTTCCTTTCATTTCTGTAATTATCAGCATATCAATTTATTATTGCTTTGGGAATTACAATGCTTGGGGTTGAGTATGTCTTTAATTACGGACAAAACAGAGAGCTTGAACTTTCAACGCTGTAGTCACATCTTTCCTAGGGGGCATAAAAATTATCAGGATGTAAAATGTCCACCACACTCTGGTCTCATTCAACCTCCTAGTGAGTTATGCCAATGAGACCAGAGGACCACAAAGTCCCAAGAAGAACTGGGAAGGCAGGATTCACATTTGGTAAGTGTACACTATGAGAGATAAGAAATGTGATTCTGGAAAGTTACTGCTCATAGTAACAGACTTCCCAGATGAGACTGGTGAATGTTTGTCAGCTCTATCACCGCCCAAGTACAGCTTCCACTGCAAATACCAGTAAGTGATTGCAGCACTCTTTCCAGTTGGACCTGGAAACCGCCTTAGAATCCTTTTCAACACAACTCTCTTGGGAAGAAATCCCCTACTAAATGATCGCAAATTGGCCTGCAAGATACAGAGATCCTAATTGCCTCCTGTTGAATTTAACACACTGATTGTTCCCCCTCTACACCTATGTGCCAAAGCCATGTTTGTCTGTGGCTGACTTTTTTTTTTCCCATAATGAAGGAAAAGAAACAAAGAAACCAAAGCACATCATCTGCTGGCTCTATCCTCCTCACTGTTTCCAGAAATTAAGTCCCAAGAGCCACTCTACTTGGGTACTAGAAAGTTCTAAATGTTTTACTATTTGACTTTCAGAGCAAAAAGAGCAGGCCTTCTCTCAGCTTTCCTTGAAGGTTTCTCTTCCTCTGTCTTTTAGTGAAGTCCTTCGAAATTCTTTTCTTTTCTACCCTCTGCAGAGGCGAGTGGTTAAATCCCTGTTGGGTCCGGTGGCTCTATCACTGCCTGCAGGCTGATATTTAGGTGTTGGGTTTATGACAGGGAACAGAACAGACACATCTTTTGCCTTTATGGAGCTATATTCTTTTGTGATAGGAAAAAGACAATAAGCAAATAAAGCCATAACTCCTACTTAGAGCAAAATAAAGTCAAATAAAGGAACAAAGATGGAGAAGGCACACAAGTGCTGGCTTAGCGCACTCGGATCTCAGATGTTGTCTGCAGCCCAGAGGTCTCTCCCAAGGTTCAGACTCACATGTCCTCACTACCTTCTGAGTTTCTTCACCTGGAAATTCTACAGGCACAAAGTCACCATGTCCACCATGGAAACATCATTCCCTTCCAAGTATTCATCCTCAGTAGAACCATCTACCCCAACTCCCAAGATAGTCATTCTTAACCCCTCCTACTCCCTCACATCCAAACAGCTTAGGCAATGAGTTTAGAGAACAAAAGTATTATTTTCTGTACAGTTTCTAATACTATACAGAAAAATAGTAGATTCTATATGTCAGTACCTTCTTACCAATTTTCTATCTGTGTGACACTAAGCTACAATTCTCTGCATCTCAATGTTCACAACTATGAAGCATGTTATATGCTGAGTATGCTATATATAACTACAACATATATTATATTTTATATATTAATTTTAAGGTAATTTTAAACATACTATTCCATGATACTAAAAAATATTGTGATTATCATATGAGAAGAGGTAGGGGGTGAGAGCAATGGATAAAAGGGTTTAATTTGATGATGATGGCATTGTGATTTTGGTAGTGGGTGAGTGAAGTATAGACATGGATAGAAATATGAAACTCTATTTATTCCTGAAATAATATAGTTATGTAAATGAATAACAAATCTCTAAAATCTGATTTAAAAAAAAAAAAAAACACCCCCAAGCTGCTCATCCACCATACCTGAGTCCAGGCACTGTTTTTTCCTTCATGGGCTACTGCACCAGTCTTATCATCAGGCCAGAAATCTTGTCTCTTCTCTCATCTTATTCCAATTCCACTGCATATACTGTGGCTGGAATGACCCGGCTAAATGCTCCATATTACCCTGCCATTCACTGCTCAACACTCTTGTATGTCTTCCTGGTATCCTCAGTTAAAGGAACCCAACTCACAAAAGTCTTCAGGATATGGTCCATGCATATAATGTCAACATCCTTTATCAAAAATTTCCTCCCAGTTGAGCTAAACTGACCCGTTTCTCGAAGGTGCTCTGATTACATGCTCTCACTACTCCTGTTACCTGAGACACAGCCCAGACTCTTTTCCTGAGTGACACCCACTCTTCCTTCAGGTCACATCTGGACATCCTGAAGACTTCCTCTACCTGAGGGGATGCTCACAGGTGTCCTGCCTGTTGACTAACCCAGCTATCTGCATGTTATCTGGCACAAAATAGGTACACAATCAATATTTTCTGAATAAATAAGTCAATGTACAACGTCCAAATCAATTTGTGTGGTTGTAACCAATCACTGAGGTCTCAGGTGTCTTGACACAGCACTTCTCAGTCATGCAAGCCTCATAGGGTAGGAATTCCCCTACCTGGGGCAAGCCATTTATTCTAAGCCTCTGTTTCCTGATTTATAAGAAGAGAATGATAATTTCTGCTTTGGGGAGATGCCACCATGAGAAATAGAAATAGTGTATCAAAAGACCTTGCACTAGGCTCCTGCAAAGTAAGTAGCTCTGCAAATGGTAGAGCCTATTATTTAATTTTTTTTTCCTGCCTGCAAGACAGAGAACAGAAATGCTCTCTGAAATGGTTGTCATTTTCCAGAGGTCATCACAGCAAGAGGAAAATGGAAAGAATGAAGAAAAATGCATCCTCTTTAGGAAATGCTCTCCTTTGCTTTGAAGATCTCTCTAGCACTCTGGACTTGCTATTCTGTTTTTATTCTGAGTTCATTTAGCTTTAAGCTCACAGTATTTATTTTAATACACACTGCATTTTAACAAGTAGGTCAAAGCCATTTTATACTTGCAATATGATTACCATAGTAATCGCTGTATTTTATAACCTGCAAAATGCTCCCAGGGAGACCAGTAGGGACAGCTACAGTTTGTAACAAAAATAATAATTTCAACCCTGCAGAATAAGCTCCTCTTAAAAACTCTCTTGTTGCAAGTATTAATTTTTGAGTCTCCCACAATATTTGTAAATGGCAAATGCTAATGACTAACTGACTGAAGACATACTCAAGAGCTTTATCTGAGTATAGCTTTACTCTTAGTAGCTTTATGTTTGGAGAGTTAGTATCAATAATAACAATGATAGTTATTATATAGCAGCAGCTGATTCTCATTTAGTGCTTGAAATAGACTGTCTGCAAAAATGGCCTGAATAATTTCCCTACCTGTACTTATGCTCTTGAGTAGTCCTCTCCCACTGGCTATGAACTTGGTTATGTGACTTGCTCTGACCAATGAGGTTAGCAAATGTGACAGATGCAGAGGCTTGAAGAGCAATTGTGCAGTTGGGATTTCCTCTCTTGCTGCTGTGAGAGTCTTGTGACCACTACCATGTGATCAACCCTAGTTGCTATCATCTCCCAGATGCCATCACACTAAATACGCAAGTGAAACCATCGTTGACTATCCAGCCCCAGCCACAGGAGCCCAGACCAGACCTGCCCACCAAAGCGGAATCATGAGAAATAAATATTGAATGTTGTTTTTAAAGGGCTTTATTATGCAAGATAAGTTCATGGATGCAGAGTTTATATTGTATTAGCCATTCTTCAAAGTGCTTCACATAAATCAACTTATTTATTGCCTAAACAATCCTCTGGGGGCAGTATTATTATTTATTCCACAGATGAAGAAATCAAAGCACACAGAGATCTGGTAACTAGCTCAAGTTCATGCAGCCGGAATGTAATGGAGCCAGAAGTGGAACCTAGTCAGTCTGGCTTCCGAGTACCGGCTCCCTAAGCCACCCATACACGTAACTGATTCAACTCTTTCCATTTTTCTCCTATAGAAATATTTTATGTGATATTTATGAAAAGTCTTATTTCATGTGGATAATGATGGTTATGATCGAGACCACAAAATACTATTGTGTCCTAAGGAAATACCCTAGGAACAGAATTCTGGATCCTGAAAGTAGATCAAAAATACCCCCAGGGACTCATGCACCCGAATTCCATGTAAAAGTTCTCGGTGATTCAAAGAACCTTCAGAAATCAATCTTGAAAACAGAAACAATAAACTTCAACGAGACTTTATTAATTTAAACATTTTTAGGTCATGCACTTTCTCAGTTCTTCATACATTTTACTTTAGTCACTCAGATCACAAAAGCAATACAAGCTTTTAAAATAGAAAGTATAAAGCGTATAAAGTAAATGTGAGTCTGTCCCCCCACCCTTTTCTCCACCCTGCCAGTGTAACTATTAATAACTTAATGTGCATCTTTTTATACTTTCCTTTAATTATGCAAACATAGCTAGTAAAGTCTACTAAGGTACTATTCTTTAAAATACAAAATGAAAAAAAAAAACCAAGTTGACTATAAACTAAAGAGCATATTTTAACAGCTTGTCATTCAAAAAAATTTTTATGAAAGCCTCAGTTCATTATAATCAAATATCTAAGGCATTAACTGTACTTTAATCCTCCAAGTGAAAATTATTCCTTTACTTTACATAATCAACAGAAAGGTTAGCTTCTACAACACATAAATAAGAAGCCAGTCTTCTGCTCTTTTGGTCTAAAATAAATTCATATCTGAAAAACACGATCACAACTTGTCATTGCTGAAGTTCTCAGAATGGTCATTTTAAATGGCAATCCAGGAGGTCCAGATTCAAAAAACCATTAAAATCTCATTCTCACATACATACCACACTACCCCCCTACCCAAAGCAAAACCAGTAAATGCACAAATACAAATATAAGGGTCATTCCAGCCCAGGATAAGAGAGCACAGCTGAATGGAACAAATCCTCTTAGAAGGTATCAACATATAAGTAGACAACCATGGAAAGTTAATAAGCAAAGTTATTCACCTTTCAGAAAACCCCCAAATATCCAACTGTGATTTTTTTCAAAAACCCAACTTAAAAAGTTTCATTTATCAAAATATTTTTGTCCCAATGACAAATGACCTTTGTGGAGAATACATAAAAAAGTAAACACTGAAATGGAAATATTACATTTGTTTCGGTGTTGTCCCATTTCTCTTCCTCTTCATAATATTCTATTATAGAAAATGTGGATCAGATGGGGAGAGTAAAGATTCACTTTGGATTTCATAATGGCAATCTATTGAGAATAAGAAAGGAATGTGTTCCTACCTTGCTATTTAGATAAGGTAACCATACTGGAATACACTATATATCTTTAAAGATCCTCAAGTGCCATTAAAATTCAGAAAAGTTCTGGGGAGCAAAACATTAAAAAAAAATCTGTCTATTGCTGTAGAGTTTTTTAAGTCCATACTTAATTTATGACTCTGTACTTTGGTGGAAAATTAAGGGACCCTGATGAGATTACATTTAGCTTAACAGAGAAGCCACTACTGAGCTCTCTGGCTTTTAGTACTTTACCCATTTAAGACATCCTTATTGGGCATCTACTACATGCCAGGTAATGAGATGGGTCCTGGAATGTGAACGGGATGTAGTAGGAGACAGAAAGAATACCCACAGACGACTGGAAGAAAAATAGTAAATCAAATAACCATCCAATTTTTCTTCTTTCCACATGCCTAATTCAACTCCTCAACTAGTAAACAATAGGCAATGTTTAATAATTGAGCTGAGATCATGAGAATTCACTGAATCCATTCATTTGTTAACACCTCTATCTGTTGAGCACTGTGACAGGTGCTGGAGATACAAAGGGAACAAGACATTGTCCTAGTCTTCATGGGGTCCTCACATCAACAGGCAAAAACAAATGAACCCATGATTGGTGAGTCCCACAGAAAGGCCACCCACTCTGGATTTAGGGAAGAGATTTCTTTAGAGGTGTTATATCCAACTTAGTACCTCAAAGATGAGGTTCATCTTTGACTTTTAAATGGAATTCCTCTTAAAATGTTTCATTCCTAGCCAATGCTTCAAAACCTGCTTTTGTTGAGTGATTACCTGAGTCAGGTCTCTAGCACAATACATCCCCAATTTTAACATGCATCCCAATCACCCTGGTTCACCTGCACTTTCTGATTAAGCAGTTCTGGGATGGAGCTGAGATGCTGAATTTCTAACCAGTTCCCAGGTGACGCTGAGGCTGCGGGGCTGGGGACCACATCTGGAGCCACTAATGTATACCATTAGCCTCTAATACAAAAGGGCCCCTGGGCAAACAGATGTGCTATGTTTGGCTTCTATAGTTTTCCAGAAACTCTCCATTAGTTGGCAACTTGTAAAAACCAAGAGATTTTTTTCTATAAGAAGCAGGATTTTCAAATTCTTTAGAGAAATTCAGATCAGATACAATAGGTCTTAGATTTCCTCAAAACGGCAATTGGCCAGAGGTAGGTAGGGCCTGTGAATCTCTTCTATAATGTGGTGTTGTTCCACCCTACCCTACCATGACCCCAAACAAGCTCTCATCTTGATTGACTTCAGCCTACATACTTTCCTCCCCCTTACAGGTCTAGCATCTTGAACATGTTAACAACCCACCCAACACCCAGCATTCTTCCAGGAGCAGCCTGTACACCCGGCAAGAACCAGCACCATTAATTTAGAATAAGAAAGGACCAACGGCCTTTTATGGAAACAGCACAGGTTTCTGGTGCCAGACTCATCTGACTTGCCAAGTGCATGAACCGTTCCAAGGTGGCATTGTAGTATACCCCATTAGGGAAATAAGAGGGCATTTATGGACGATACGTGCATAGACAGTCAGATCACATGGCTGCAAGGCATGAAATACCAGCCTAGGGTGCAGCCCAGGAAACTCTGAATGGGCTGAGGAGCCTAAGAGCCTTTAAGATGTTAGCACCTGAACACATCTGGAAACACTGCTCAAACTCAAGCTTTGGCCAGGAGTGGGGGCAGGTCTTCACCTGGAGAGAAAGTGCCAGGTGGGTGCAAGCAGACCCGTGTCTTTTCATTGTGGAATATTCATCTGCACACTAGCACTGGCTATTTTTACACCTGAATGATGTCTCTTTGTTTGGATGAGATAGAAATGTTCCCGTTCACAGCTCAGGCCTCTACCCCTGCCGGAAGCTCACATGAGACACCCCTGCCTCCATAGATTAATAGAGTGAATGGGCTGATAAAATTTTTAGTATCAATTGATGAAAACGATACCAGAAGTCACTTTATTTTCTAGTCTTTCTGATGTCTGATACATCTGTCATTTCTCATGATGAGAAAGAGCTATTATTACTGTGGCAGAACTGAAATTAGAGCTTGTGAAAAATAAAACCGGGTAAGTCTCATCTGTTTGTTACTGCCACCCTGCATCTTGCTCATCATTCCTTTCCTTTAGGAGGATCATATTTATAAGGCTTTCTTTGATTTGAACCTATCACTACTGAAGTGTTAGACCAGAATTTAGCATTTTCATAGTCAGTGGTATAATCATTGACAGGAAATAAATGCTTCAAGTAGCCCGAGGAAAAAGTGTAGCATAGAGCACATGCATATTAATACATGCACATAACCATGCCGCACGCAGACATACTCATTTTGTGATAGTAAGAAGGAGCTGGGAGAACCCACATCCCCTTGACACACACAGTTGGGGAATATGACAGTGACCCACTGTTTTTTGGTTTGTTTGCTTACTGTATATCAATACCAAATTTTAAAGCTTTCTGGAGAATGGGTTTTGGCACATTAAAAATTAAGAACAGGACCTCTCTGGAGGCGTAGAGGTTAAGTCTCAGCACTAACAAACTATCACTGCTGTGGCCTGCGTTCAATCCCCCGACAGGGAGCTGACCCACATGGCATGGCAGACCTCTTCCATCTCATCCACTGCTCCCCTCAGCAGTGTATTTCAGTAGATCCACCTGTTCTGCTCCACACTCCATCTCTGGTGAATCATCTCCCTGCACCTTTGGCCTATACCCTAGTTCTTATATGCATAAATAAATAAAAAGCCTTTGGAATGATAAAAATTAAGCATATTCAAAATTGTTTTATAAACACACTGACCCAGGACAACCTAAAATGAACTAAAGTCCTCTCCAATTACTATCAACAATTCTTAATCACATAGCCCATAAGTGAATATCACTGTACTAACACAATGCAATATTCATTCATCACATATAGGACTAAATGATCATAAGATCATCTGATCCATGTTGGTCTTCTCTTCTAGAATATAAAGGCACAAATTAGCAGGGTCCACAGTTATCCATCACTGTAACCTCATGTTCCCAGAACACCTGGTAGACAGCAGGCACTGAAACATTCCTTAGGTAGCCAGATTAAATGAGTGGATAAACCTGGACTAGGAAACAGTTACTGACTTAAGGAAGCTGAAGCCAAAATAGGAAATTCATTCAGGGGAATACAGGTTCCTTATTACTGTATTTGTGGAATGCATTGGTCTGTTGGTTGGCTAGAGTTATACCCTGATACTTAGCAACTCGAGAACTGGGTGCAAACAGATTAGGTAGGACATTAAAAGACTCACTGATCAGAAAGTTTCCCACCCCAGGAGTCTAAGAACTAGAGTCAGGTCCTAATCACCACCACTGTGTGTTTCAAGCACCAAATTTTAATGTGGGAACTTGATTTTGGAAAAGTCAAAATGAAAGGTTGCTATTTCAAGATTCACTAAGTTATCTCTTCTTTTTTCAACCACTAGTGTCAGTAGTTTTTAAAACTCCTTGAATTATGGTGCATTCAAAAATCCCGAGCAGCAACAACTACATCTACTTTAATAAAGACTTTAAAGGTTGATTTGATTCTCATCTGCTTCTCTAAACAATAAGAAAGGGGTGCAAGTGGGAGTGCTGGAAGCGGGTGTACGGTTCAAACAAATTCAAATGCATGGTGGATGAACTTCTGAAGCAGTCATGTCTCTTGGTAGAATATGAAAATTTATAACATGTGCAAAAAGATGGGATGCACATCTGCATATATCATTTAAAATCAATCAGTTCTGCATATATCATCTGAAAGATTCTTTCTGTGTTGTCAAATGTGGATAAATGTACATGAAGAGGAGATAAAAAAGACTAGCTCAACCACAGCAAGTTTTAATCCTAACAATGAGCAGGAAGGTAATGGTTTAATTTCTTTCAAGAGAAAGGATTATATTTAATACCTATAATGCCATTGAGATAGATTTAACTTCTGAGGCCGCTAAGCATAAATGACCAAAATCATTCTTTCACCGATAACTACACAATAAATCCATATTCAGCAGAGAAACCTGGAGAGTTGTAGGTGTAAATTCCACCCAAAATTCTGCTTTCCTTCAAATGGCTGAGCTTGGCACTCCTTAGATTAATAGACTGGCAAGATATGATAAGAGTACTCTTCCTGCAAAGCTTCAGGTCTTAAAACTACATAGCTGTGAAGTACTTTTGTAACATAACTAATAAATAAATATATAAATAACCCTTGCAGTGTGCACCTGAAGTGCAATCCAGTGCCAGGAAAGCTTGTTCTAGTGGTAACATCTAAATCAGGAGCCTACGCAACCTACCACATGTCAAACGGCCAGAGCTGGAATAATATTTTCGTCCAAGAAAATGTCCCTGAAATGAATTATGATAATATAATTTAAGACCCAGTCATGTTTTCAAGCAATGAAATTCAGGCTAATGCTAAAATAATCATCTTTAGTCATTTCTCTGATACCAATTATGACAGGCTTCTAGACAGTGCTATGGAAAGCACTGGGCTCAACCATCTAATCTCTCTAGCACACAGCTAGGCATATATTAGACCCTCTCTGACTGAATCTGAACTTGAAGCTCCTCTTGAACATCTGTTTTTCTCTTTTTTTATATGAAAAAGCAGACTACACATTCCAAGTAGTCTCAATTTAACTGTAACACATTATAGGCCACCCAAACACATCACATGGATAATATTTAATTGTTCTGATTGTCTTCGATACCAAAGAAGTTTAATTACCTCCTGTTTTGAATTCAGAATGTCCTTAGATGTTATGACCACATATTAGTCAAGATATCTAAAATTAAACAGGTTCTTACTTTAATATCTGGAAAAGTTATAGTCCTAAGAGCATGCTTTTAAAAAGATTCCATTTTCCAACAAACTCCAAAGGCAAGAGATTTACATACCTTCAAAGACAAAGAAATACAACATCCAAGCAGCAAGTACTGTGTAGCCTGGAAGACAGTGTTACACTTTTGTACTCTCTAACTTGAATCCAAGGGCCACAGACTATCTGACCACCCACGTGAGTCATTTACAAAGTCAGTGTCATAGAAATATACACAGGACTCAGGTATCCCAGTACCATCAAGGACAAGAGTTCAATTCATGTCCCACCTGAAATTTCTAAAATCATCTAATAATCTCAAGGTAGCTAACCGGATAGCCTTCAAAATTGCTTAGGAAAACAAATATTTCCTTAGTGGATAAACACCTTTTAACCCTGGTAAGACTTTAATGATGTACAGAAATGCTTAAAGAACCAACCTCTAATCTTAATATAATTTTTATTAAAGAATCTGTAAGTACTTGATACTGTAATCATTCTAACAAGAGCAGTTGCCTTATTCAAATAAACAGGTTATTCTTGTACTGCAATTTTAAATGCCAAATTAATATAGATTTATTATTTTAATCATATTTATAAGTTTAATTTATGAGAAATACAAGAATTATTAAAAGGGAACAGGCAGGGCATTTTCCTTGGGGAAGGTGGGGCTTAAGACAGAGGACTTAAAAAGAAGTCAAATAGTCTGCATTAATGAATACCTCTTTAGATGTAAGGAATTTAATTACTTAGGTTACAAATGGGGACTGAATATTTATAAACATGTTAGAATAGTAAGATCTACATGTAGACCTTAAGGGAGAATTGGGTTTTTCCAGTGAATATTAAGTTTTAAAATCAAAGCGATCTCTAAATAATCTTTCCTTTAAACAGTAACTACCCTACAGTGACTCCAAAAAGCTCGAAAAGATCTCTGATAATAAAGTGGTCTCCAAAGCTAATTTGAAGACCACAGTGGTGACTATATCTGACTCCTATGTACAACGTAACATGACTTACTCAGGGCAAGCCCAGTGTGCTGGTGTTAATAGGTGCTAATAGGATATAAGATAGTTCTGTGCTGACCTCTGTATGTTACACAGCAGTAATCTAAAGCTATAGGTATCTTGACAAGACATAACTAAATTCTAGGAGTAGAACTTGACCCCTATGTCTTAACCACCAAGCATCCTATTCCAATAGAAACACTTTCTACAGGGGCCTCCCTGGTGGCACAGTGGGTTAAGCAACTCACTATGAAGCAAACTGCAGCCACTGCAGCATGAGTTCGATCCCTGTCCCTGGCCAGGGAGGTGACCCACATGGCGTAGCAGACCTCTCCTGCCTTGCCCACTGCTCCCCTCAGCAGTGTGTTTCAGTCAGTCTGCCTGTTCTGCTCGCCACTCTGTCTCTGGTGGATCCTCTTACCTCCTGCGACTCTGGGCTGCACCTCAGCTCTTGTATGCATAAATAAATAAATCTTTAAAAAAAAAGAAACAATATCTACAGGTCAGTGAATTTCAAGAAGCTTGCTACTCTAAGTATAGTCCAGGGACCATCAGAACTGGCATTGCCTGAGAACTTGTTAGAAATGCAGTCTCAGACATACTGCAGGTGATTCTCAAGGACAATAGAGTTTGAGAAACACTCTTCTAGAATAGGGATCAGCAAACTTTTCCGTAAAAGACAAGCTAGAAGGTAATTCAGGCTTTGCAGACCATATGGTCCCTGTTGCAATCTCTCAGCTTTGCCACAAAAACAACCACAGATACATGTAAATGATTAAGACATAATCTGTCTTCCCAACATTTTAATTAAAAAAAAAAAAAAAGATTGTGGGGCATATTTGGCTCAGGGGCCACAGTTTGACAACCTATGTACAAGAGTACAGTGGCTGCACTGTGGAGACAAATCATGCTCTGATTTGCTGGAAGACAACTGACCACATCTCCACTTGGAAGGTAGAATCCTTGCCTGGCCTGACTCCTCATCCATTGGAACAAGCAGCAGGTTCCTGCCAACCTCGTTAAACTCATTTTTATTAGTTATTTCTCAATCTCAACATCGTTTTACAGTGAGCCCCATGGCCAAGTGGCCAAAATGCCTTTTCCTTTTGGCACAAAGAAATATTTAAAAAGGGTTTCAATGTTCAAGTTCTTTGAGGATTAAAAAAACAATCTTAGCCTTGCTTTGCAGTAAACACAATTCTGTGACTGCAACTAACACATCACCAGACTGGGATACCTCAAACTCTAAGGAACTTCTGAGCCAATTACTACATGATGATTAAATGTTGGACAGTATTTCTCTATAACTGAACAATTACGTTCTGTAGACGAGCTTGGTCTTGCCCAAGGGAGCACCATTTACATATTTCTCAACTGTGAGGAAAGGCTGAGCATCTCTTTTCAAAATCTCAATTTTCTCTGTCAAATGTTTCCATGTAAATCTGAACACTACAGTTAAAATACAGTCATTGCATAATTTTATTCTCTTTCATTTTTCCTGTCACAAGCAGGAAAGGGACTACTAATAACTGGTTAGCAAACTCAGAGAGGAGGTCAAGGAGTTGGTTTCATGAAGGTGCCAGAGTCAAGCAGTTTTATGTCCCCTTCTCATTCAGAAAAATGTGGAGAAAGTAAAAAATGACATACTAGGCAAGTAGGGAAAGTGTTCATTATGGGCACTTATTCAGTGGTTACCACATAACAAGATACTGTGCTCAAACTTTCACAAGTATGATGCCTCTGATCTCACCACAGTGTTACGAAGGGAGAACAAAATACTGAGATAAAGTAACTAAGGCACAGGGAAGTCAACAGACATACAGCTCGTGGCGAAAGTGTGGACCTGAACTCTTGGACACAAGCGCCTACATCCTTACGGGTACTTCAACCTAGTCTGAATCAACATAACTCAAGGACTGTTTCAACAGGTTTAGATTATCCTCTCTGCCCTTTGCTAAAAGCAAGAGCCTCTACTTCTGACAATAAACTATGCTACGGTCCATGCTTTGTATGGCTATAACACCCTGCCCTGACCCCGTCATACTACATTATCAACTTTACTGTTTGCTTCTCTGTCTCCCCTTGTAAAAGTATAAACCAGGGTTCTCAACATCTGCACTACAGACATTTGAAGACATAAAAGTCTTTGTTCCAGGGCCCTGTCCTGTGCATAGTAGGATGTTTTGCAGCCTCCCTGGCCACCAGTTACCACTAGATGCCAGTAGCAAGCCCCACCCCCACCCCCACCTGACAATCACTGCCATCAAATTCCCTTAGGAGAGTATTTCTGTTCATGTCATTGCTTATTTCCTTAACAAATATTTAATCACTGTGTAACGTCTTTCCCCAGCTATATAGCGCAGAACATTGCAGCTGTGGGTTAGATGGCCCTAGGAATCCTGGAAGGAACTTTGAGCCTCAACTTTTTTCTTTCACCAACTTCAGAAGTTTGGTTTCCATGACAGAATCATCTTTGCCCTTCCATATTTCATCCACAATCATATGTTGATTTTATGCTCTTTCTCAGATCTATTCTTCCCATCGCCACTGTCGCTATGCTAGCCCAGCATGCCTTTCTTTGTCTGAATGACAGGATGAGCCTCCTCGCTACTATCCCTGCACCCTCTTTGTGACCCTCTGATCTATTATTTCTGAAACACCAAGCAGATCTTTTCAAAATCCCAAATCTATTCACTTGATTATCTTGCTGAAGGTTCTAGAATAGCTGTCCGTTACTGGTAAGACCAGGCTTCTTAACAGGAGCGATGGTATCCCCAATGGTCGACCCCTGCCAACCTCTGTAACCTCCTCCTCCTCCTCCCATCAGAGGTGGAGTTCCTTGAAAAGACCACAGCCTTTACAGATATTGTCCCACGGGTGCAACATCACCTCCCCTCCCCTTTTCTGCCCTCTCTTCTCTGTAGACCTTAATCTTGGTGTTGCTTTTTCCTGGTCTGGAGCAGGTAGCTCCAGCAAAGGTCACTGTGCATCCTAGTCACATTCTTTCCCAGCAGTCATCTGCAAGGCCTGCTGATAAATGTTAGTTGAATACACTACACTTGCATAATCAGTAACATGACAGCGAAATACCATTTGAACATATAGAGCTTTCACAGATGAGATGCACTGAAAGAAAGTGGTAAGGTATAAATTATGGAACTAAATTGCCCACATTCAAAATTCAGCTCTGACACTTAATAGCCATGAGAACTTAGATAAAATACTTAACCTCTGTATCTTAGTTTCCTCATTTGTAAAATAGGAAAGATTATCTACCCTCACATTATCCTCTTAAGTATATAAGGCTATATAAATCCTTCCAACAGTACATGCTGTTAAGAACTTGCTGCTATCATTATTGCTATTAACATTCATATCAGAAGTAGGATTTTTATTTTTGTACGATGGCCGAGGCAACAGGGTGATTTTTCCTGATCTTGGTACAGATGACACAGCAGCCACAACTGAGTTCTTTCAAGTGCTGGGTGAAGAGATGTTTCCTCACTTTGCAAATTCCTATGTCATCCCAAGGTCATTTTCAGGTAGCCTGAAAACAACTTTGCAAACAGCCCCTCTTCTATCCAACTCGGCCCATCTGGAGCAGACTGGAGGATATGAGAAGGCTCTGAGCACCTAGAGCCATTGGCTAAGAAAGACTGGACTTGTTGCAATGCTACTAAAAGTCAACCTCTCTAGAAAACCTAATTCACCCTGTGAACCTTTTCGACACCGAGACTATAGAGACACAAATCAAAGCAGTTTGCGTCCCCTTTTTCTTCAACAGATATTTTCTGATAGCAACTGAAGTGCCCGGAACTGTGTTGAGGGCAGCAACTGGCAGCCTCCCTGCACTGCAGGAGTCTGCGCTGTACATCACATCGTGATGAGTGACTCTGACTAATATCCTTTATGCTTATGAGGATCCATTGTGTTATTATAAGGCTGCCCTAGTTCAGTGATAGCATATTTCAGGGAAAGGAAAATGAGGTCTTTTCTTCTTACTTTCATGTGCAGAATCACCATTCCCAAAGCATAAATTTGATTCCAAATATAACCGCCAGTCAAGTTCCATTATGAAAAACTCCTGACGCATATGTAAGTCTAGAATGCTGTTGCCTACAATGAGCAGGCCATTGTTTGGCTGAGATTTGGAAAGCTGTTGTCATATAAAGATTCCCTTGTGTTAGGATTTGTCGTAATGGGATTTGGCCTATAACTTAAGTGAGAATTAGCAAAGGGCCACCTTTATTTCCTCAATCCTAGTGCCAGAGGGTACTGGCACAGGGACCAGGTTTCTTCTAATGAAGCAATTAATACTTCAAAATGATCCGCCTAAAACATATTTTATTGTTTTGCTTGTCAGAAGGTAGGATGAGTAATAAAATATCAAAAGGCAGCCAGATAAACATTAAGGTAAAGGGGAGAAAGGCTGTCAACAAGACATCATTTTTATTCCCTCTTTATGTAATGAAAAGGATAGATCACAACTCAAGACACTTTCTTTAAAGGCATTATAAACATCCAGGTTCTCCTTATACTGCATTACTTACAATCATGCTCTAATCTAACCCAGCTAGCAAAGCTTGTACACTAAAATTTAAGATGCTGAGTCTTGAGTAACAAACCAAGAGGGTGAGTCATCCTGCTACAACTCAACTGAAAGAGAAAAATAATTCAAAGGAGTAGCTAAGAAACTAGGTTGCAAATACCAAGAAGGGTTTTAGCTGTTCAGATTGAAGCTGGACTAGATGTTTAATGTCTAGATAAAAATCAAACACCAAACTTCAAACACCAAACTCGCAATCGATGGGCTACTCAAAAAGATTGAACACTGCGCGCTGGGGTTGTATATTCACTGTCCTCTGTACAGATTAACAATTGGCCTCATTCCTTTATTTTGGGCTGTCAGAAAGGTCATGATGCATTTTTGCTTGAAAGATATAGAAAAATACATCACTTTTCTGACAACCACATATTTACAGTTACTTCATTTGAAAAGCTTTCAGAAGGACAGAAAAAATTTTATGACTATAATTAACGGACACATTAAAATTAGCTGGACTTGTTTTCAGTGTTTCAGATATTCTGTACATATTTAGGATCTTTATAAATAAAGAATAACAAAGAATAAGCCACAAAGAAAAATACTAAAAGGACAAGCACAAGAAAGAAAATGTAAGCTCTAAAGAGTTTAAAAGGAGTAAGTTAGCCTAGCTATGTAGATTTTTAAAAAAGATTTATTTATTTATGCATACAAGAATTGGAGTACTTTGGCGGGGGCGGGTGAGAGGATTCCCCAGAGACAGAGTGGGGAGTAGAACATGCAGATCAACCGAAATACACTGCTTGAGGGGAGCAGCAGAGAGGAGAGGTCTGCTGCACCATGTGGGTCACCTCCCTGGCTGGGCAGTGAACTCATACTGCAGTGACTGTGGATAGCTTCATAGTGCGGTGCTTAACCCCTTGAGCCACCAGGGAGGCTCCACTATGTAGATTTTAAATACTTTTTGAGCTTGTAAATGCACTTCAATAGATTTATCTGAACAAAAAGGTCCATGTATACAAAGATTTGTGCCCCATAACATGTCTTATACCATTGTTTGTAGCAGTAAAAGCTTGAAAACAAACTTACATGTTCATCAGCATTCATTCAGGATTCACTCATATGAAAGTAATATTATCCATTAATGAGCATTTAACTCACAGAAAAATGTTTGTTAAAGCATTTGTAGCACACACTGGCTCCAAATGTTTTCTTGATGGTCTTGAACTAATAGAAAAAAATAATTTCTTGAGTTATCCTGTGCAAATGACTTAAATTTCAATAGACTTCCACATTCATTTGAAATTAGGTCTTCAGAGGACTTATTAAGGAGTTCCTAAAATTTGTATTCATAAATTAAAACTGGATTGCCTAGAGAAGAAACTCCAGGATTATAGAGTAAAGGGCCCCAAAACTCCATCACCCCACAAAAGGAGCAAAGACAACAGCAAAAACTGTTCAAAATCAATACGTCCTAGACTTGGGAAGTTAGCCAAAAGATTACAACAACCGTAAGAACATTATTTGGAACAAAAACAAACAAACAAACAACAACAACAACAAAAAAAAACAGGTGAACCTTGATAAGAAGAGCAAGTTTTATAGCATTTATTCCCAGCTTCCTCTCCTCATTTCTGCAGTAGTCCTAAAATCTAGAAATCCTACAGTAGTAGTAACTATGCAAAACAGTGCTTCAGTAGTTGCTACAAGGGGTAGAATGAGACTGGACACTTGCTACAATCTACCAGTCTTGAAGTTCCCCTAGAAAAACCCCATTTAATAGGGACTTACTTTCATTTGACCTAAATAAGAGCTGGCTCAGGGGGAAAAGCTCTATTCCCAGATGTTTGTTGAAAACATTTGGCAGCAATTATTTAACATCACAGATACTAAAGGTCTAATGCATTTGGGGGAAATAAAAGGTTAACAAAAACTTAAAAAACTCCAACATATTCCTAGAGCTACAGAAAGTCACAGGCCTACGAAGGGCTGTGCAAATGCCCATGAAAAATGTATGAGATCTCCTTCACCTCTAGCTGACATTTTGCACGAGCAGGAAAGCTAATGCCAAGTTTTAGACTGCATGTTATATGTGTATACCAACACACACACGGATTCTGAGGACAGAGGGGAAGCCCAATTGCTCCTATGTATTTAAGAATCTCTTTCCAATTATTATCTGGCTACTAAAATAACTGAACTGAGACCCCAATGAACACACAAGACAAGGAATACAGATATTGTATAATTTATCCAAGAAAGTCACTAAACAAACAGACGAAAACCAAATCCTTGGGGTGGGAAGGTACGGATGGTATTTCCAGAGCTGTTACAAGTAATTTCTAATATACATATTTTATTTTAAATTGAGACATGAAAGAAATAGGAAAGCATGACCATGACCCATACATCATAAAAAACAGTATTTTGTATGTATGCATTATGTTTGAAGAAAGTCCAAATGTAGGATTTACTGGACAAAGACTTAAATTATTAGAAATAATTACAAAGAATTAAAGAAATCAATGTCTAGAGGAAAGTATGTGAACAATGTCTACTAAAGAAAGACTATCAATAAACAATGTAAAAAATGACTCATTGAAATTCTTTAGTTGAAAGCATAATAATTGAAATGAAACATTAACTAGAGAGGCTGAAGAACAAATTTTAACTGACAGATAATAATCAGAAAACTTGAAGTTAGACCAATGAGATTATCTAGTCTGAGGAATATAAAGGAAAAAATAATGCAAAGAACAGATTCTCAGAAACCCATAGGAGACCATCAAATATATCAACATAAACATAACAGAAATCCCTGAGAGTATCGATAAAGAGTAGAAAAAATACAAGAAGCCATAATAACTAAAAAATCCCCCAAATTTGATGAACATTAATCTATACACCCACAAAGTTCAACAAACTCTATAGGATAAATTCAAATATATCTACTCCTAGACATAACGTAAACTATAAAAAGTCAAAAATCTGTGGAAGCTGATTTCTCATCAGAAACCATGGAGGCCAGAAAGCAGGGGGATAGAATGTTCAAAGTGTTTAAAGAAAAAGACAATAGTGCAAGAAGTCACCAAAAGTATCCTTCAAAACTGCAGAACTTAAGAAATTCCCAGATACACAAATATTGTGAAATCTGTCAGAAGCAGACCTGCCTGACAAACTATACCAAAAGAACTCTTTCAAGTGGATATATACAAAAGAATGAAGTTGAGTGTTTCTCTTTTTTTTACAGATTTATTTATTTATGCATACAAGAACTGGGGTATAGGCCAGAGGTGTGTGTGTGGGAGGAGGGGGGGGTGGTGGTGGTGAGAGAATTCATCAGAGTAGAGAGCAGAACAGGCAGATGTACTGAAGTACACTGCTGAGGGGAGCAGCAGGTGAGACAGGAGAGGTCTGCTGCACTATGTGGGTCACCTCCGTGGCCGGGGATTGAACTAGAGCTGCAGTGGCTGCAGATGCTTCAAAATGCGTTACTTAACCCCTTGCACCACAGGGAGGTCCAAATGTTTCTTACCATACATAAAAATTAACTCAAAATGAAACAGGGAACTGAATTTAAGAGTTAAAACTACAAAACTCTTCAAAATAAACAGAGAAATATGCTTGGCCTTGGATGAGAGAATAACTTCTTACACATAGAATCCAAAGCACAAGCAAAAAAAAGAATAGAAAAATTATACTTTATTGTAACTAAAAACTCTGTTTTCAAGGGATTTTATCATGAAAGTGAGAAGATAATTCATAGAATAAGAGAAAATAGTTGTAAATCATAATCCAATAAAGGATATTGTATCCAGAATATATAAAGAACTTTTTCAACTCAACAACAAAGTCAATAATCCAATTACAAAATAGCCAAGGATTTTAGTAGCTATTTCTTTCAAAGAGATAAAAATACCTAATAAGCATATAAAAAATTCCCAACATTATTTGTCAAGGAAATATAGATCAAAATCACAAGACATCATTTCATATACTAGGATGTCTACAATAGAAAGGACATGTTAAAAAATGCAAAAACACTGTTAGTCTCATACATTTTTAGTGGGAATATATAATGGTGCAACTGCTTTGGAAAAGTCTGACAGTTCCTCAAAACATTGAATACTGAGTTATCGTAAGACAGCAGTTCTAGCCCTAAGGATATAACAAAGAAAAATGAAAATGTATGTACACACAGAAACTTGTACACAAATAATGACAGCAACATATTCATAATAACCAAAAAGTGAAAGCAACCCAAATCTCTATGAACTAATCAATGGAAAAACAAAATGTGGTAAATTCATACAATAGGCTACATTATTCAGCAAGAAAAAGGAGTGAAATACTGAAGCATGCTACAATATAACTGAATCTTGAAAATGTTTGCTAAGTCAAAGAACTCAGTTGTATCTTATTGACTGAGCTTGTGCTAAAAGCAAACTTTGCTAAGCAGATGTGATCCAACTTAGCAGAAACCATCGATTCATCCATAAATACTATCAGGAATAAACCTCTGAGGGAGCCTGCTTCAGGATTTTTTGACACTTGCAGACTGGAGGAAAATAACAAATGTTTTGAAGCATGTTAACGGAATTAGTAGCAAAGTGTCTTGAATTTTGGTTTGCTCACGTTATTCTAAACAGAGATTTAGGACCTGATAGTCCTTAAACAAGCCAGTTCACCATAATAGATGAATCAATGCATACGCTCAAAACACTGTTTTCAAAGGCAATGCAAGAAAACACAGGAATTCTTCTTTCACTATTAGGCAGATGGTCAATTATGAACTAGCCTTATATAGGCATACTATTGCAGGGAAAGTTTAAAAGTTCAATAACTTGACATATGTTATTATAAGTATTCATCTACTTAAGATTTTTCAAATGCCTGTCATAAATGAAATTGAAATGGTTGAGCAGCTGACCACAACAATGACCGACCCTCATCGGGGTCCTGGATGATTTTTGGTCTTGTGACGCATGCATGCCAGTGTTGATGTATTTTGGTCAAGAGGGATAAACAGGAAAAATTAATACAGCAGGCTTTAGTTTAAACGCTGATTCCCATTATTTTATGCTAGCTGCATTGAGATGTTAAGTTGGCTCACTGCACACTTTGTAAAAATGACTCCAGACGAGTAACAAACTGAAAGGCCTCTGTCATACTGCATTCTATGCTGACTTTGTGGCCAGAATTTGTGATAAAAAAAATCTTTTTACAGTGACATAGGAAAATGGTGAAATTTCCTGAAGCATAACAGATCTTCAAGTTTATTGTGCCTTCTTCCAAAACTTTTATTAAGCAGGTACACTTGACAGTACTGAGGCTATCTGTTATGGTGCTATTTCAACTAAACTAGGTTTAGACCCTTATATATTTTTTGTCCATGGCTTTTTACAAAGCACTACTTTAACCACACATTCGGCGAATTTTTGGTTGCAAAACTGTGTCGTGACTTCTCCAACAACCAAATATGTCTTGTGCACATGTCTTTGAACTTCCAATGTTGTTTTTGCTCTTGGGAATTAGTGATGGCTGCTCATCTAACTAGAAGATGGGAGAATTAGAATCTAAAATTTGGGATGATGAGAATAACAGTTTGGAAAAAAACTATTTGCACATGACAGATTTCTAGATACATTTTGCTGCTAGTTTGATGTAACATTTATTGAACATTCTGATAAATATTTATTTTTGTAAGCCTAACAGTGATTCTCTGAAAGTCTGAGGAAACTCGACCAAACGACAGTACGAAAACACCAACATCTGACTGCTGAATGGCACCATGTGCATGAAATTATATATTTCAGGGTAGTGTGAGCTTTTAATGTTCCGTCTATTAAACATTTAAGTCACATTATGCAGGCTCGGCATTGACATTAGAACCATAACTTTCTGATGTTAGTAAAAACAAAATTGGCAAGTTGAAATTAAAGGTTTTGATACTCTTGTCTTAAGCTATTAACCAACCACTTTAAAACACTGATAGGAAGTGTTCACATCCTCAGATACTTGCTGTCTGAGTTTTTTAATTGTATTTTTTTTTTCAATGAATGTCTGGCATATTGCGATCCTCAAACATGTGGCTGGCTTTGTTGTTTTGGCATAAGCAGTGACTTGTATATTCATTAATAACATCTGAGCAAATTTCATCAGCAAACAATATTTTCATTAATAAATAAGGTTTAAAAAAATCACATAAAAATGAATGTAAACTTGTGGCATGAAAGACTGAACCTCAAGTCACTGTTGCTGTAGTAATTTGTTTATTGTATTAGTTTAGAAGCTAGCGATGCATGTGTTGTGCATATTTTGATTTTATTAAAATAAAAAGTGAAAGGCAAGCCAAAAAAAGTGAATTCAGTCATTTAAAAACAAGACCCACAAATTGCATGATTCCTCATATATGAAATACCCCAAATGGGCAAATCCAGTGGCAGGAAGCCCACTAGTGATTAGATGGGCTAGAGGACAATGGCAAGTGACGCTAATGGGTATGAGATTTCTTTTCAGGGTAATGGGAAAAATTTTGGATTTTAATTTGTCTTTATCTGATGCTTAACTAAAGTATCCAGATAGGGGAGGAGCAAAAGGTAGGGGAAAGGGAAGAACAATGAGAAAGAAGTACAATGGACTGTGGTGCAAGACTATGGTTATGGATGATTTACTACGGGTGGGTTCATCAGGGTAGCAATACCTGATAAGGAGCTCCTCAATATTATCGTAATTAAAAATACTAAAAAAGTGGCCTCCCTGGTGGCACGGTGGTTTGAGCGCCACACTGTGAAGCACTGTCGCACAGCAGTGCAAGTTTAATCCCCCGCCAGGGAGAGGACCCACATGGCACAGCAGACCTCTCCTGCCTCACCTGCTGCTCCCCTCAGCAGTGCATTTCAGTCAGTCTGCCTGTTCTGCTCCCCTCTCTGTCTGGTGAATCCTCTCACCTCCCACAACTCTGGCCTGTAGCCCAGCTCTTTGTATGCATAAATATATATTTTTAAAAATACTAAAATAAAGAGAAACATCCTGGAATAGTGGTGTTAGTTGCACAACTCCATGATTACATTAGAACTCACTAAATTGATCATTTTAAAAGGGAGAATTTCACCTGAGATCAAACACAGTTCAATTATTTTTTTAAAGTTGATCAGAATGAGGCAGGACTGACTTCCAGGATTACTAGTCAACTCTCAATTCTGACACTGTGTGACTGCAGCAAATTAAACTTCTCTTTGCCTCAGTAGCCTCATCTGTAAAAATCAACACAATGTCAGTACCTACATAAAGGGGTTGTTGTGAGGATTAAACGATTATTATTGGGGGACGGTGCAGGCTTTCTCTGAGCTTATGAGGAAGACAGGAGGGAAAGAGATGATGAAGCAGGTCTGCTTAGGAGAATATAACCCATGCGTGTCTCCATTTTTTGTGCTAAAGGAAATTGGGGGACTGGTTGGGGGGCAGGAAAGAGGGATCTCTGTGAAGTCACCATGGCAAAACCAATAAGCAAAAAAGGGGCCAGCTGAAGTAGGAAATGACATGTGTTTAGGCATGTCACCCACACGGCTATGACAGTTGTGCCTTAGAAAACATGGTAACCCATAATGAATCATAGGAAATTGGATGGCCAGATTTTCCAGGGATATTGATTAGTTGAGGCTGTAGGCAAAGAAAAATAGAGTAAGGGAAAATAAGTATGCTCAGAAATGTCACTGAGGAGTCGGCAATGGAGTTTCAGTCGAGAGGAAGGAGCTGCTGTTAATGGAGCCAAGAAGGAAAGGATTGATTCCATTATATTTCTTAAAAGAGAGGCTGAGCCTGACACAAAGCTTAGCTGTAGAGTAGGAAGATATAGAGTAAGACTGTTAATCCTAGAAACAAGGAAAATCAATGATGACATGTGTTAATTGTTTTGATTTTATTTATTTCAACAATTTCTCCCTGAACTCTTTTTCTGCCAGACCGTAACACTGTCAGATTCCCTTATGGAAGTCTAACTTTATTACTTGGGTCCACAAAATGATGTAGATGATAAAGGAGGTGACATTCTGGAGACAGCAACCTAAAGTAAGTATCTAATTTTTAAAAACTACAAATATAGCTAGCACATTCCTCCAAAACCCAAAGTAATAAATTCCCTAGAACAGCATTTGTGACATCATATGCAGATCCATTATTCCTTCAGTAAAAGCTTTCTCTAGTCAAAATGATTTATAACAATCATTACAGATGATTCTCTACTTTAGATATTTACAATACGTGTTAGCATCGCAAAGGCCTTGAAAAGCTCTGCAATTGAGGAAAATTGTATTTGTTTATTAAGTCAATGCTTTCAAGCTTATTTGATGACAGAATTCTCTTTCCCGAGAATATTTTAGAATATGATTGAAAACTGGATCCTATGAATCACCCTTCGAGACAAGGTACTCTGCAAAAAGCCAGCAGTATCCATAACATAAAGATGGGTAACTGGGATCCCAAGGTGGGAAGCAATTCTTGCAGTTAAATAAGGAAAAGATTCCATGGTGACAGCCCGTTCTGTTCCCTTTTGCCCTGCCAACTATATCAACTTCCCCGGGTACCACTTACGTGAAATGCTGTCCTTACAGGTAAGCACCAGACAAGCAACCTATACAGGCACTTCTGTCAGTGGCAACAAGGCAGGCACAGGTGACAGACGACCAAGGTAGCTGAGCACACTGAGGTATAAACACGGCATGCCATCATCTCACCAATCTTAATGCTCAACATCCAAGTCCTATTGGGTGGACAGCTCCCTCAGTAAACAATTTTTTCGTAGCTTTCAGTAACTGGATTAATCAATCAATTTTCATTCTGGGTTTCTAAGGCTAAGCCCTGTTCTTTGTAAAGTTTCTATTTTGTATTTATATCAACTTTCTTCCCCTATCCCCACAGGTGGTACAAAAGCTTGCAGTGGGGAATAGTATGGTCTGCCCTAACACACACTTCCTTTCCGGAGCTTTCTGCTCTAGTATTTGGAACAAGAAAGATGATGGGAAAGATAAGCGGTGCCTCTTTTTTGGCCCTTGTGGCAGATTAGATGGTGGTTCAAAAGTACCCAGTCTCTGGGGCTTCCCTGGTGGTGGAGGAGTTAAAGTCTCAGTGCAATGAAGCTATCGGCAGCTACTTCAGCCTCAGTTCAATCCCTGGCCAGGGAGGAGACCCACATGGCAGAGCAGACCTTTCCTGCCTTGCCTGCTGCTCCGCTCAGCAGTGTACCTCAGTAGATCTGTCTGTTCTGCTCTCTACTCTGTCTCTAGTGAATTCTTTCCCCCTTGCCCACTCCGCACCTCTGGCCTACATCCCCATTCTTGAATGCATAAACAATAAAAAAAAAATAAACGCCAAAGTGCCCATCTGTCCAACACATCTCCCCAGAAGGAGCATTTTCCTCCCCTCACTGATGCTGGGTTTGGTCATGTGACTCAAAGTAGCCTCTCAGCTGTTAGCCAGCATGACAACATGGAGTCACAGAGTACAAGCAAGCAGTGGCTTGCTCTCCTACACTATGTGCACTAACATGAGCAAAATTTCCCCAGGAAGCTGCTGTACTTTCTGCTGGGTATCAAGTTAAGCAAATGAGAACTCCGTGGGCTGCCATAATACAAGCCAGTTCAAATCCCGCTATGAAGTATAACACAAACTCACTCCCCCCAGTCAACGCACCCAAGAGAAGCTGACAGGAGCAAAGGAAGTGACCATTGTTATAGGTCACTTGGATTAGGGGTGGGTAGTTAAAGAGCATCACTGTAGGAAAAGTTAACAACACAGCTGGATCGCACACAGAACACACATAGCTAGCATGCGTCCTGCATGTACACTTGGTATGATCTGGTGGGGCCTCATGGCCATAGGCATTGGTGGTCCTCTTTAGGGATTTCAGCCACATCTCCTGGCTTACTTCCACATTCCTCCAGTGTGTGCACCTCCTGCCCCCCTATGCAGTCTTCCCGACAAGTCTGAAGTCTCCCCAATGGCTCACTCTATCGTCTTACATCAGCACCTGTAGGCACCTGGTGGGGATGGCGGCTACACTTTCCCAGAACTAGAGGGGACCTGGCCCCTTCGTGCCGGACACACTTTCCTCTTTGCCATACCTTTTTAGGTATGTATTAGGTAATAAGCTAGTGCAATGACTCTGCAGCCTGAATGTTAGAGAAGATCACCAGGCTTTGACCTAGCTGGAAGGTGAAGGGGACTGGCAGCAGGGACACATCCAGATTTTACACACAGCTTTCTTGGAACATCCTCCTTTTGGCTTTCGGAAGATGTAGTGCTATATGACCATAACTTACTTTGAAATTCATCTGCACAATCAGGGTGGTATCATGTGTGTACTCGTTTAGCCTTAATTGTAGGGGTTTTCAGTTGACAGACTGCCAAGAATGCACAGACTTGGGGAGTTCAGTTAGCACTCGATTGGAAAGAGCAATATTCCAGGGTCAGCTACCATATGCACACTTCTCTTAGCCCAGCCTAATCAAGGCCAACAGTTGTTAATTAGCATCACTGAAGCCAACACAGGTTCTTACTGGTGAAACTAATGACTTGTTAATTAGCATGATAGATGTTAGAAATAGGGTTTCACTGAGTATTTTCAAGGTACTTAGTGTGTATGAGAGACTGAAGTAGTCTACACACATGTCTCAGTGCTACATAAACTAGGAGTGAGAATCTACTAGGGCCTGTGTCCTGCTTCCCTTAGGGTGAGACCCTTAACTTAATCCCCAGTCATAGGTGCAACCACAGGGTTAGGTGATTTTCTAATGGAAGAATCTCAAGTAGAGGAGGCAGAATCCCAATTCCAGGCTGTTACTGAGCTGGCCTTAAGTGAACCTTTCACACAGGCTGTGATGGGAGTGTCTGCAACTGATGCTCTACCTTGGCTGAGCATGGGCCTTGCATAGGGAGATTTTTAAATCTCAGCAGCCAAGCATCACCCAGATAAGTGATATGGGAGTCTCTGGAGGGAGGGCCAATAGCAGCACCTCCTTAAAAACTCCCCTGATGATTCCAGGGTGTAGCAAAAAGGACCCCCACTACTGCAAGGTACAGTATACTGGGACTGCACCCAACTTGCAGAGTGGGTTTATGAGCTGTTTTGAGCCTGTTCTGCTAATGAATATTCATTTAGTAAATGTCTGCATGTGTGGGGGATTTGGTCCAAGGCCTGCTTTCATTAAAATCAAAGCAAGGTTACAGAAGAATAGCTAACGCTCACTGACTCTAACTTCTTTGGTAGCTTCCAAAAGAATCCAGAGTGATCAAACTGGCTTTGGTCAGCTCATAATAAGGGACAACTCCCCACTTCTCTTAAAGGCAGGAAAGGTGATAACAGCTTTTGGAAAACGCTCTTCTCCCTGAGAAAAGACAACTTTCTCTCTTTCCAGGTCTCATCGGCTTGGGTTGGAGTGAGGCTGGCAAGGCCCACTGTCTTGAAATGGAGCCCTCCGCCACCACTGGACCCTGGATGATCCCAACTTCCAGTGGCACATGCCATTCTTGTGCCTGCTCTGAGTCTTAGCCAAAATTCTGGAACAATGGAGGATAACATCTACAATGTTCCAAACACCATTCTATTATCTATCCATAAATGGGCACATACGAATACAGAATTAGAGGCCTAAGTCAATTATCTTGAAAATGCCATGATGCATGTAAACTCAATGCTAAGCTAATGATGGAAGAAACCTTGAAGTGCTAACCCCTGGTCTTTTCTTCCCAGTCTCTTGACAAAGACTAGATTGCTGAACACAGAGCTAATCTCCCCACTAAGCAAACCTACTCGCCTTGGGAAATCGCCTCTGTTATCACCACTTCGGGGCCCTATCCACTTTAATAACAGGCATCCATCAGAAAAGGCCTGTGAAATAAACAGGCAGTTACAAATAGGACAGGTTACAATTACAGGAGAGGAGAACAAAAAGATGAGATTAAATTTTTTGTGCTTTTAATCTTGCATGTCACGCTCACCAGCTGAAAGAGTTTACTGTGTCCTTTCTCCACCCACAGCAAGCTTGGTGAGTTCTCCTAACAGAGAGCCTAGTTAAAAAGAACACCATGTGAATTAGGAGCACAGAAAAGATTTTTATGTTACCCTTCTTGAAAGAAAAAAATTATAATGATTATTATGTGCTGAATGATGTCCTCTCCCCAAATTCATATACTGATGTTCTAAGCCCCACTTGACTACTTATAGAGTTTAAAATGGGGTTAAAAAGTGGTTTGGTGAAATCATAAGGGTGAAACCCTAACCACATATGGTAGGTATCTTTATAAGAAGAGGCAAGATTCCAGAGCTTTCTTTCCAGAGGAGAGGTCAGAGAAGGACCAGTAAGAAGGCAGACATCTGCAAGCCAAGGAGAGAGGCCTCACCAGACATAAAATGTGCTGGTACCTTCATCTTGAACTTCCAACTCCTACAACTGTGAGAGAATAAATTTATGTTAAGTCCTCCAGTCTCTGGCATTTTTCAATAGTAGCCGAAGATATAGATATGATATAATCTTTATTACTGCTTAGAAATAAAGAAAAATTGATCTCTATTTTTACTAACTATAGAACAGAAACTATCAAAACTGGGGAGGCTGGATATTTTTAAAAATCTTCACGATGTGCCATAGGGGGGCAAGATGTGAATAGAAAGTGCAGTTCTTTTCATGACCATTTAGGATTCTGACTATGGCACTCATGCCAGTTCACACTGCACAGTTTTAAGCATCAAACGACACGTTTGAGTAACTTCCAACTGGTTGTAGAAAGGCCAATTTCTTCCATATTTCTTGCACTAGAGCAAGTGAACCTTACAATATCTTAGAACGAAATTCCTGTTTATGCCTCTTTGGGTTGAAAAAGAAAGGAACTCTATAGAGATCAAACCCTGAACATTTCAAAGTGGTATCTCTTATAAAGACTAATTCAGAGGAGCTGTTTTTGACTCTTGAAATAAATTTAACAATATCTGAATTCCTAAAGCTTGGTTAACAGCTAAACAGACTTCACTAAATACAAGCTACATTTTTCCTTCTTTCTTTAAACAAATGCATCACAGCAGTTAATAATAATGCTCAGTCACAACATATGTAGTGCCGGAATTTTTTTTTTAAAGACTCTTTAAATAGAAATCCTAAGTTGCTAAATAACATCCTAGTTAAGAGTTTTCTTTTATTATTGCATTTCTTGCAATTCACCTGTGTCCAGTCCCAAAGTGGCAGTTTATCAGAACAAGTATTGATTGCAAAAATCAAGCATTCACTCTTTTGAATTATACCTCCTTCCAGTGAAAACAACTAGCCCAGCAAATTGCTTTTGTTTGTCTCCCATCTGGGTGCAGTACTGCAGTTACCTGGACGCAGGTTGTTGAGAAATGTGCACACTCCACATGTGCGGGCTTCAAAATGCTAAGAAGAAGGATGGTGTACTTCCCAGGTTGTACTGAGACATGAACACTCTGGCCAGCAAGCAAACTGTGATACTGGTGAGGAGGCAAGGAGGAGTGGATTTAGTCTGTTAGTGTCTGACTTCCAACTTTTTCAACTTCAACACACTGTCTCCCAGAAATAGTAGAAACACTTACTCAGAACTCTCTTGCAGAACACAGACCATCAAGTGTCTGGTATCCTGTAATTCATACATCAAAGATGTCCCTCTGTCCCAAATGTGTGTCTGTCGTGACCTTCCACACAGATTTAATGTGTACTATGATTTCAGTTCCATACCCTAATTTAGTGACAGTTGCTATTTTTAGAGTACTCCTGTATGTCTGATTTGTCAACAGGACAATATTATAAAATATCTTAGTGTGGGTGCGGTCAAAAAATGCTTTGAGGGCCTCCCTAGTGGTGCAAAGTGTTGAGTGCTACACTGTGGGGTTTCAACAGCCACTGCAGCACGAGTTTGATCACCGGCCAGGGAGGGGGCCAACATGGCACAGCAGACCTCTCCTGCCTCGCCTGCTGTTGCCCCTCAGCAGTGTATTTCAGTTGATCTGCCAATTCTGCTCCCCATTCTGTCTCTGGTGAACCCTCTCATCACCTCCAGCATCTCTGGCCAGTACCCCAGCTCTTATATGTATAAATAAATAAAATCTTAAAAAAAACTTTGATATGATGACAGCACCCACTTAAAACCTCACAGAACAAGGAAAGGGAAATGCAAAGATCCATTTATGGTGTGAGCTTAAATGATACACATGAGAAAAATGGAATTCTTTATGGACACCTTGTGGGTTTCCAACCCAGAAAATTTTGCCCCATTTTTCTGGTAACAGCATTCAATTTTCATTTGGGAACTACCACTCCACCTCTCACAGATAAGCAGCTAAGTAGCTGACATTAACAGTTATAGGTGGGTTTGACCCCACTGCTCCGGGGTTCCAGGGTTTGGCACATGGTCCTAATCCTGGTCATTGCAGCTGCCCAGTTGCTTGGCCCACATGTTGATTTATGAACAGACTCTTGTACCAAGTAGACGAACAAGAGTTACCCCCAGGACTAATACTGAAGCATTTGGGAAGATTTATTTTCTTTTTTGCAGGGGCAGTGAGGTTGGTTAAAGCCCAGAGCTGCTACTGTCAAATTCTGTCTGAGAATGATGCCCACTGAGAAAGAAGCCAAACTCAAGAGATGAAGAGAGAAAAAAAATCTCAATTCTGACTTTGTTAGTCAATCTCCTAGATCTACTATTCTGAAGCTAACTACCATTTATCTTTGCTGGGAATACATTTCCCTTCTGTGACGAAAACAAGACTGAGTTGTATTTTTGTCACTAAATACCTATGTTCCAATCACTACAAGTCACTCACTTGTTGGGGCCTACAGAACAATCCAGTATATCAGTCACTTTCTGGGAAAGTGGCAGAATGAACCAAAATGACTCAGATGACAAGGGTTCAAATCATAGCTCTGCTAGGTGTCTCTGATCAAGACTCATTCTTGAAGCCTCATTCTTAACTGTGAAATGGATAGTAAAAAGGTGTATTCCTCTGACCAATTATATACGTTCCATGAGAAACACAGATGAAATTAGGGTACTGACCATGCCAGCCATCTCAGTATTTGGTAGCTTGGAGAGAACCTCCTCTCCATACCTCTCCCCCTCCTATACTAACTAGATCACAAACTTCTTACCCAAAAAGGAAGAAAAGGTAGGAAGTTTTCTGACTGTGATCTGGAAAATCACAGGAATCACCACAAACTCTTTAATGAGTCCATGAGGCAAAACATATTTTAAAATCAATACTATGGTGCTGTCGTTTTTCACTCTCATTCTCTAATGAATGTTCAATGAAGTTTTCCACAGGCTAAATGATTTGTGATATTACAACAAATTGAATGCAGAAACAGAAAAGATTATGCAGCTGTCTTCTATTAAACTAGACATTAACATTTTAAGAACAATGTCATCATGCACACTAATTTTTGGTTGTTTGGAAAACATGGTATTTATATGAACATGTAATAAATTTCTTATTTTCATACTTTAAGTACATTAATAAGTGAGTATACTTTAAATTCCCAGCTAATTTTGATTATGGTAAGTAGTCATAGATACAATGCGCATGCACACAATTCTTTCAAGAGATTAAAGGGGCCCTGTGTACAAAATCCTGAAAACTAATGATGGTGAAAGTGTGAACTTTGAAACTAGACAAGGTGAGTTCAAATTTTTGCCATGTGACTTGTTACTCACTGTTTCTTTATGAGCCTTTTTCATCTCTAAAATGGACATAGTTATACCCACCACCCAAGCTTACTGTAAGAATTAAATGAGCTAATACATGAAAATTGTAGCTCAAAACTTAACATGAAAACTTAGTTGCCACTATGATTACAACTGACAATATAGCACAGAAAAAAACAAATTTTACAGTTCTACAATATGCATACTTTTTTCTAGTAACAATTCCTTTCAGCATATTTTTTATGAATACTACTGTGTATCAATAAACTCTGCATTCAAAGGTGAAAAAGAGGGCCTCCCTTGGTGGCGCAGTGGGTTAAGCATCACACTATGAAGCAAACCGCAGCCACTGCAGCACAAGTTCGATCCCTGCTGCCAGCCAGGGAGGGGACCCACATGG